>JBBCBC010000044.1:1827006-2514236 GCA_037126765.1 Stenogyne calaminthoides
AATATCACCAACATTTATGCCTTTTGGGCCATCACAAGTGTTTTCTGGAAAAATATGGTGTTTCCTAGAATTTTTGTATTACTTAGGACAATAGTTTTTGTGGCTACTCCATTGATGCTTTATGCCTTTGTCAGATACTCAAATCTTGAGGAGAGAAGTCTAAAGGAGGGTGTTTTCTTGGTTGGATTCTTGATTCTTCTGAAGGTTGTTGAGTCCTTGTCTCATCGTCAATTTTTCTTCTACTCGAGAAGCATTGACATGAGAATGAGATCGGCCCTAATGGTGGCGTTTATCGGAAACAACTTAAGCTTTCGAGTTTAGGGAGACAACGGCACTCAGCTGGCGAGATAGTCAACTATATTGCTGTTGATGCTTATCGAACTGGCGAGTTTCCTATGTGGTTACACGTGGGGTGGGCTTCAGCAGTTCGACTTTTCTTGTCCATAGCTGTCCTCTTTATGATTGTGGGCGTTGGAATGCTTCCCGGTTTAGTACCTTTCGTCATCTGTGGTCTCCTAAACATGCCGTATGCCAAACTGTTACAGAAGTATCAGATTGAATTCATGGTTGATCAGGACAAAAGATTGAGATCTTTGTCTGAAATTCTTAACAACATGAAGATAATCAAGTTGCAGTCATGGGAAGAGAACTTCAAGAGTATGATTGAATAGAACTCAGTACGTGAAAACATATGGCCCATTGTTGTACTGGATGTCTCCCACGATTGTCTCTTCGGTTATTTTCTTCGGATGCATGCTTTTCAAGAGTGCACCATTGGATGCTGGCACCGTTTTCACGGTCATGGCTGCACTTAGGACCATGTCTGAACCTGTCAGGTTCATTCCTGATGCTCTGTCTTATCTGATTCAGGTCAAGGTATCTTTTGAAAGGATTAACTCATTCATGCTTGAAGATGAACTCAAACAAAAAGATTTTATACAAATTCATTCATGTGATTTAGATTTTGATTTAGTCCATATGATCTGTATACAAGATGGTTGTTTTAGTTGGGATGCAGAAAAGGTTAGCCCTACCCTGCGAGATATAGCGTTTGAAGCAAGACGCGGTGAGAAGATTGTCATTTGTGGGCCAGTTGGCACTGGGAAGTCGTCATTTCTCTATGCTATCCTTGGCGAAATACTTGAAATATCAGGAACTGTAAGTCCCCATTCAGAAACAGTTTAAGCTTTAAAAAAAAATAGATTTTGATTTTTCTTGTTAATTTTTCCAGGTGAGTGTTCTTGGATCAGTGGCTTATGTTTCTCAAGCTTCTTGGATCCAGAGTGGGACGATTCGCGATAATATACTCTTCGGAAAGGCAACGAACAAAATCTAATACGAAGAAGCCATTAGAGTGTGTTCTCCGGATAAGGATATTGAAAGCTTTGATTATGGTGATCTTACTGAGATAGGGCAGAGAGGCCTTAATCTGAGTGGAGGGCAGATGCAGAGTGTCCAGCTTGATCGGTCCATCTACAGTGTTGTCGATATCTATCTTCTTGACGACCCTTTTAGTGCAGTAGATGCACACACAGCAGCAGCAGCTCTTTTTAATGTAAGAACAAAAATAGTATTGTCTGTTTAAGAATATTTTCTTGATTGCTGATGAGCGGAGTTGTTTTTCTGCAGGACTGTGTCATGACTGCTCTAGGAAAGAAGACGGTAGTTCTTGTAACTCATCAAGTGGAGTTTCTCAACAATGTTGACAACATTCTGGTAAATGAATATTCTGAAACTGTTAGAATACTCTCGTTGCTTGTGTTATGACTAGGGCTGCAAATGAGTTGAGCCGAGTCGAATGGACTCTTTTTCAAACTTAATTGATATGTTAATAGAACTTTGAAGTTTATGTTCAAGGTTGTTTGGTAATTAATCGAGTCGAGCTCGAATGAGCTTTAATCGAGCCAAAAATAAGTCGAGCTCGAGTAGTTTGCTTATTTTACGGATATCATTTTTTGCTCATTGAACTTGAAACGAATTTTGACTTTACCTAGCATAAAATTGTGTTTGAACTTGTTTGAAATCTAACCGATCTCAAACGAGGCTTTACCAAAGGATCTCGAATCGAGTATCGAATAACTTGGTTAGATTTTCAGTTCTAGTTAGGACGACAACCTGGGAACTTCATAGTTTTCTAAACTTTAAGCATTTGAATGCTATTAGGTTATAGAAGAGGCCAGATCGCTCAATATGGAAACTATAAGAAACTTCTGACAGCTGGAACAACCTTTGAACAACTCGTATTCGCCCACGAAAGTAGCATAGGATCATTTGATGCTTCGTCTGTTTCCAATAAACTCGAGCTTCATGTAAGGCTGAACAATAAACCTATTCAAGAAGAAATTGTAATGGTCCCAAGAATTCAGTTGACAAAGGAAGAGAAGAGAAGTCGGAGACGTTGGGTGGAAAAAATTCGTGGATTACATCTCCATTTCAAGAGGATTAATCCACTCATTTTCAAGTACGGCAGCTCAGTGTGGTTTTGTGGCACTTCAAGTTGCTGCTAGCTTCTGGCTAGCATTGTCCATTCAGAATTCTGAAATGAGCAGCATCTTCATTGTTGGAATTTACACAGTGCTGTCAGTATCCAGTGCTGTCTTTGCATATTTGAGAGCACTGTTTGCAGTTCAGTTGGGGTTAAAAGCATCTGAAGCCTTCTTCTCGGGTTTCCTGAACTCCATCTTCGATGCTCCCATGCTCTTCTTTGATTCGACCCTAGTTGGGAGGATACTAACGCGTGTAAGATAAGATCTACTTGTGTGTTCTTCTGGTCGGTTACTATATTTGAATTCATATATATTCTTAAACAGGCTTCATCGGATCTAAGTGTATTAGATTTCGATATTCCTATGGCGTTTCTGCTGGTTATGGCTGCCTCAACTGAGCTGCTAACAATAATTGTGATTACGGCCTTTGTCGCATGGCAAGTGCTCTTTGGGCATACTTGCTACTCTATCCATGACATACGTCCAGGTAAGACTCGCGACCTCAAACTTTGCTCGTAATCAATCTTACCTCGATACTTTGTCTGAAATTTCCATATCGTGTGAAGGGATACTATCAAAAATCAGCGGGGCAGCTGATGAGAATCAACGGGACGACAAAAGCCCCTGTTATGAATTACGTTTCTGAGACAGCACTTGGAGTTGCCACAATAAGATCATTTAAAGAAGTCCAATGCTTTCATACAAACTTCCTTAAACTAGTAGATACAGATGCAAAAGTTTTTCTTTCCTCAAACGGGGCCGTGGAATGGCTCGTTTGGAGAAGTGAAACACTTCAGAATCTTACCTTATTCACCGCTGCAATCTTCCTGGTCTTATTTCCAAAGAATTACATTTCTCCGGGTACTTGCTCAAACCTTTTCATCCTTCTCTATATCATAAGCTGATTTTTACTCTCTCTCTCTCTCGTTACAGGACTTGTGGGACTCTCTCTCTCTTATGCATTTGGGCTAACTGCCACACAGGTGTTCTTATCAAGATATTATAGTAGCTTAGCTAATTATATCGTCTCCATGGAAAGGATCAAACAGTACATGCATATACCGCAACAGCCTCCTGTAATTGTAGCAGATAGAAGGCCGCCAACTTCATGGCCACCAATCGGTAGGATAGAGTTGCTCGACTTAAAGGTGTGATGACATAAGCTAATCTTTATGCCTGCTACAAATCATACATGCATGGTGTAAAAAGCCCGTGTTTTATTTTCTTCAGATTCAGTATCGTCCTAATGCTCCATTAGTCCTTAAAGGGATCACCTGCACTTTCAAAGAAGGGACAAGAGTAGGAGGGATGGGCAGGACTGGAAGTGGAAAAACGACACTAATAACTGCTTTGTTTCGTCTGATAGAGCCTTACAGCGGGCAAATTCTCGTGGACGGACTTGATATCTGCTCAATAGGCCTCAAGGATTTAAGGATGAAACTCAGCATCATTCCTTAAGAGCCGACTCTATTCAGGGGTAGCGTTCGGTCAAATTTGGACCCTTTAGGCCTTCACTCTGATGATCTGATATGGAAGGTACATTTTCTGTTAGGTTAAGGCACTTGCATTTCAATGTTCTTATATG
Organism: Stenogyne calaminthoides; assembly: GCA_037126765.1. Taxonomy (NCBI): domain Eukaryota; kingdom Viridiplantae; phylum Streptophyta; class Magnoliopsida; order Lamiales; family Lamiaceae; genus Stenogyne; species Stenogyne calaminthoides. The sequence continues at coordinate 1,831,078 of JBBCBC010000044.1, forward strand.
AATCTTGTAAATTGATGCAGATAGAAGCGTGATAAAAGCATAAACTTGCATTGATTTTGAGAATTCTCAGAATTCGTACACGAACAAATATGCATTCGTTGATTCTCACAAGAATAATGAATATTATGCGTAAAAACGTGATAATAAATTGATTCGAGATGAATAATGGAAGAACACAAATAAAACGTGAAAAAGGGGAAATAACCCAAACTTTTCATTAATTGATTCAATTCCCCTAATAACAATGCATTACTTATCTATTTAAAATATGAAATAAACTCAAGAGAAAAATAAACATAAATAAATCCAAAATACAATAAAATCAAATTTCATAAACATAAAATATCAAAATCCAATATTGATATTCATCTCCATCATAAATTCTTGATTTCAGGCTCTCGAGAAATGCCAGCTTAAGTCCACAATCAGTAAAATGCCAAACTTGCTAGACTCTTTTGGTAAGACTAGCATAGTCATGTAAAAACAAGGGTAATTCATAAAAACATGCGGGATTTCAAACTGTCGTTTTCTTTGTGCAGTGAGTGATGAAGGGGAGAACTGGGGCATGGGGCAGAGACAACTCTTTTGCCTCGGAAGGGTCCTTCTAAAAAGGAACAAAATATTGGTTCTTGATGAAGCAACAGCCTCGATTGACTTGACTAGTGATGCCATCTTACAGAAGATAATAAGACAGGAGTTTGCAAACTGCACTGTAATAACAGTGGCTCACAGAGTTCCAACTGTCATGGACAATGATATGGTTATGGTCTTGTCTTATGGTATGCTTCCGTTCCAAGTTCCAATTTAATCTGATAGTAATTCTTTGCTTGTCTTCATCCGATGAATTAAGATAATGGTTATGAGGATCCGTTTTACATAATGAAATCCACAAGACTATCTTAGCCAAAATTTTATGTCAGTATATTATTAAAATTAGAATTTATGGACCGAACTGTGTGTATACACGAGTAAGTTTCTTGCCAATTTATGGTTAATTTCTTCAATTGCTGCAGGGAAGCTAGTAGAATATGATGAACCTCCAAAGCTTATGGAGACGAACTCTTCATTTTCAAAGCTTGTATCTGAATATTGGTCAAGCTGCAAAAGGAATTAGCTGTTATTTTCATGCAGTTCAAATCATAAATAATATATGTGTTTGAGTAATAACTAATAAAACATTGTGGATCTTCTATCACATATACTATTTCATTTCATGTCTTGTTGACATACATGTATTGAGATGATATTATGTAACATGCGATGCGTCCTAGTATAATAAAACACGACTACATATAGTCGGACAATTTCAAGCATTTTTACGTTGAGCTGGTTTTTGGAATTGCAAAATATGCACATGCACTACATTTTAATGTTGTTTTTCACAGGCAATCGTGCCACATAAACAGTGAAAAAGGACAGAGTGTTATTATGCAGCCGATTGCTATCCCAGCCATTCCAGTTGATATATTACATCGCATTACTGGTTAAAAAGCTTGATCTGTAAATCGATCCTACACTATGGTATAAATGTGGACAGGCTGCTGCAATTACAAAGAGGCAGAGCAAGAGATTCTAGCACAGGTTTAAATGCCAATTCTGTATTTCTTGGAGTTCCTTCCTCTAATGAGTTTATTTGAATAACTGGATATTTTGGATGTAGATTTCTCAAATAAGTTGTAGAACAACGAAATAACTATACTGGAAAGTAGTATCATATTATTGAAGCAATGAGAATAGAATGTAATCTTTGAAAAAGACGGAAATAATAATAAGCCAAAAAGGCCTAGCAATGCATAGAATTCAACGATGCTAACGAACTATTATTGAAAAAGACAGTACATAAATCCATTGTTCCTTCACCATCCCCATTTCATTATTCCAAATCTTTTACGTTTCAGCACTGTCATGCTATAATCAAAAGACATAGTGTGGGAGAATTTTCTATGTATTGAATTTGGTCAAGAGTACACATATATATACAAGTGAATAGACTATTCTAATAAAGGTCCACTAAAGGCCCATCTATACTTATTATTCTAACACTCCCCCTCAAGCTGGAGCATAGATGTTAATCATGCCTAGCTTGTTACAAAGATAGTCAACTCTAACCCCATTAAGAGCCTTAGTGAAGATATCTCCTAATTGATCTTCAGTCCTCATATAACCTGTCGAAATTAGGCCACTTTGAATCTTCTCACGAACAAAGTGACAGTCAATCTCAATGTGTTTGGTCCGTTCGTGGAAGACCGGATTAGAGGCAATGTGAAGCGCAAACTTGATTATCACACCATTGATTTGGCGGTATTGAGATCTCTAAACCCACTTCATTTAGAAACTCATATACCCATAATATCTACGACACAACTTTGGTCATAGCTCTATATTCGGACTACGACTAGAACGTGGGACTACTTTTTGTTTCTTACTTTTGCCACTTAAATCAAATTTCCACCAAAGAAAACACAATATCCTCAAGTAGACCTTCGATCTTCCTTTGACCACCTAATCAAAGATCGAGAAAAACATTCAACCTTTTCGTGACCATGGTCACTATACACATTTCCACGCCCAGGACTCCTTTCAAATAACACAAGATTTGCTTCTCTCGCCTTCCAAAGGATCAACAAGTTGGTGATGACATATATTGACTCACTACACTTACGGGGTAAGCAATATCTGGACGTGTCACCCTAAGATAATTCAACTTTCCAACCAACCTTCTGTATCTTTCGGGATCATCAAATAACACACCCTCTTTTGTAAGCTGCAAATTGGGAACCATTGGAGAGCTACATGGTTTAGCTCCCAGTTTTTCTATTTCAGAAAGCAAATCGAGCACATACTTTCTTTGAGACAGGAAAATTCCCTTCTTACTCCTACTCAATTCAACACCAATAAAATACTTAAGTGTCCCCAAATCCTTGGTAGTAAACTGAGTAGGAAGGAAATCTTTCAAAGATGCAATTCCTTTAACATCACTCCCAGTGATCACAATATCATCCACATACACAACCATCAAGATAATACCACCCTCAGAACGCATATGAAAAACAGAATCATCAGATTTGCTTTGCTTCATGCCAAACTTCTCAACAACACTAGTAAAAGCACCAAACCATGCACGAGGACTCTGTTTCAAACCATACAAAGACTAATGAAGATAACATACCTTATGAGTCTCCCCCTGAGCAACAAAACCAGGTGGTTGCTCCATATAAATAGTATCAACGAGATCACCATGGAGAAAGGCATTCTTGATGTCCAACTGGTGTAAAGGCCAATGATGAGTAGCGGCCATCGAAATCAAGAGCCTAATCGAGGTAAGTTTGGCAACATGAGAAAAGGTGTCAGAATAGTCAACACCATAAGTCTGAGCATAGCCTTTGGCAACAAGACGAGCTTTCAACCGAGCCACAGAACCATCAGGATTAACTTTAACAGCAAACACCCATTTGCAGCCAATAGGTCATTTACCTGCAGGAAGATCCACCAAAACCCAAGTGCCAGTAGTATCTAACGCATTCATTTCCTCAATCATGGCATTACGCCAACCGGGAAGGGGCCAAAGCTTCTTGAACTGTTTTAGGAACAGTTTCGAGAGAAGAAACAAAAGCTCGAGAGGAAGGGGATAAGTGATCATATGAAACAAAAGAGGAAATGGGATAAGTGCAAGAACATTTACCTTTTCGAAGAGCAATGGGAAGATCATCACTTGGAGGAGGATCTGTTGACGAAGATATTGGCTCATCAGGACATGAAACTGGCATATCGGGAACCAAATCAGCAGTAGCAGGAACAGGAGGTGGAGGACGACGAGAATACGTTTGTATGATAGGTGGCCGAGTGGAGTCAGATGGAGGTATCACCGAAGAGGAATCAGATATATCAAAAATCAGATCCTCCCCCCAATTGGGAGGAGGAGGAATGAGAGAATGGTGTATGCTCAGAAAAGGCAACATCAGCAGATACAAGATACTTGTTGAGACTAGGACAGAAACACCGATAACCCTTTTGCACCCTAGAATAACCCAAGAAAATGCACTTCAAAGATTTTGGATCTAATTTTGTGACACCGGGGGCGAACATCCTTAACAAAAACAAGTACAACCAAATATTCTAGGCTCAATAGGAAACAAGGACTTAGATGGAAGTAGAACATGAAAAGGAGTTTTACCACCAAGAACGAAGAGAAGGCATGCGATTTATAAGAAAACAAACAAGAGAGACAAAGATCACATTCAAAATGTTTTAGGTACTTGCATGGAAAATAACAAGGCTCTAGCTGTTTCAAGAAGATGTCTATTCTTTCTCTCAGCCACACCATTTTGAGACGGTGTATCAACACACGATGTTTGGTGGAGAATGCCATTATGCAGCATACAACAATGAAATGTTTCAGAGAGATACTCCTTAGCATTATCACTTCGCAAAGTTTTCACAGACACACCAAATTGAGTCTTAATCTCAGCACAAAAGGCAGAAAAATGAGTAAATAACTCGGAACGATTTTTCATCAAATATAACCATGTCATACGAGAATGATCATCAACAAAGGTGATAAAATAACGAAATCCAGGTTTCGATGTAACTGGACATGGACCCCAAACATCAGAATGGACTAACTCAAAATGAGCACTTGCTCGGTTATTGACTCGAGGACTCAAACTAATACAATGATGCTTAGCAAAATGACAAGATTCACAATCTAGAGATGACAACTGAGAAAACTGCGGACACAGTTTCTTCAACAAAGGAAGAGAAGGATTACCCAACCAACGATGTGCATCCATGGGAGTGACGGTTCCTGCACATGCTACTGAATTAGTCTGATTTGTCTCAAGAATGTAGAGGCCGCCAGATTCATGTCCCTTACCAATAATCTTCTTCGTCGTAAGATCCTGAAGCAAGCAATGATTAGGATAGAATGAGACACAACAATTAAGATTACGAGTAAGTTTACTCACAAAAACCAAATTAAACGAGAGTTCAGGGAGACTAAGAACAAATGACAAGGATAGGGATGATGTCGGGTTAACAGTTCCCGATCCAATAACACGAGATTGTGAACCATCGGCTAAAGTAACAGGAAATGCAGTTTTATGTGGGTAAAAGGTAGAGAACAAGTTTTGATTACCTGTCATATGATCTGTGGCACCAGAATCAATGACCCATTTGGATGATGAGGAAATAAGACATGCATTAGAATTACCTGACTCGGCAACAATGGTAACAGAACTTGCTTTTGACTGATTCACTTCCCGAAATTGCAGTAACCTTGCATACTCACTAGTAGAAATAGTGACAGAACCATTAAGGTGGTCAAATTTCGACAGGTTATATAAGGACTGAAGATCAATTAAGAGATATCTTCACTAAGGCTCTTAATGGGGTTAAAGTTGACTATCTTTGTAACAAGCTAGGCATGATTAACATCTATGCTCCATCTTGAGGGGGAGTGTTAGAATAATAAGTATAGATGGGCCTTTAGTGGGCCTTTATTAGAATAGTCTATTCACTTGTATATATATGTGTGTACTCCTGACCTAATTCAATATATAGAAAATTCTACCACACTATGTCTTTTGATTATAGCATTACATGGTATCAGAGTGGGCCCCATGCAACGAGAATGGAGAAATGATTCTGGTTTATGAGTACATACCCCGTGGAACGCTGGCTGACCACCTTTACAAACTTTCAGGGAGCAGCGAGAACTATTGAAAAATGTCATCACCAACTTTGGAACTTTCTAGAATGATCAAGAAGATAGAAGGTGCATCTACATGACAATAATTTGTGGATCATTCTAGTTACTCAAATAAGCAAAGTAATGTGACTAGAATAATCTAGTATGTATATTGTTGGCTAGATCATTCTAGAATTCTTAGAGGTCACAAGCTTATAGATTTTTCTAGTACACTAAAGTCATTGATAGGTAGAACTATAGAGGAGAATCTAGAATATTCTAAGGTACACTATATATATTAGATAGTTACCTAAGTGAGAGTATGTGTGATAAAGTGTGTGAGCAAGTAAGAGTGTGTGTGAGAGAGAGTGAGTGCGTGACATAGTGTCAAGAAGCAAGAGTGGTGTGAGGTGTGTCTCCAAATAAATAGTGAGTTAAAGTGTTCCACATATAAAATAGAGTCTAGTTTTTGGGTCTTGTAAATTATAGTGTCAATTGTAATTACTTTTTTTCTCTAATAAAAAGTAATTAAATTACACTCCGAGTGTTGTTCGGTATCCAACAAAGTGGTATCAGAGCAAGGCGATTTCTGGTGTCGTTTGAGACTCGTTGGTCAAGCTTCTTGCATAATTTGTGCAGTTTAGTACTGCGTTGTCGTGTGCGGTTTCGTACTGCGGAGCTTGTCTTAAAAAATCAAGCTTGCTTAACGTCATCAAGTTTGGTTGAGCCACGATGATGGGTGACCTACAAGTGGTTGGTGGAATCAAGAAGCTTAACAACCAAAATTACAACACGTGGTCGTTGTACATGGAGTCGTATCTCCAAGGCCAAGACCTGTGGGAGATAGTGGACGGTAGTGATGTCACACCACCAGAAGGAGATGTTGCCGCTCTGAAGAAATGGAAGATTAGAGCTGGAAAGGCATTGTTCGCGATCAAGACCACCATTGAGGAGGAAATGTTGGAGCACATACGGGAGGCGAAGACACCCAAGGACGCGTGGGAAACTTTTGCTAAGCTATTCTCCAAGAAGAATGATGTGAGGCTGCAACTTCTTGAGAACAAACTTCTCTCAATTACACAAGGCGCCATGACAATAAACCAATACTTCGCTAAGGTAAAGTCTCTCTGTCGTGAAATCTCTACATTAGATTCTTCTGCTGGTATGTCCGACTCAAGAATTAGAAGAATTATCATTCATGGATTGAGGCTGGAATATAGAAGTTTTATTGCTGCTATACAAGGTTGGCCTACTCAACCCTCGCTTGTTGAGTTAGAAAATTTGCTAGCTGACCAGGAGGCGTTAGCTAAGCAAATTTCGGGATCCTCATCTAAGAATGACGAAGAAGCACTCTATTGTAATAAAACTAGAGGTCGGCTCAACAAGAATAATGACAGAAGAATCAAAAGAGACGATGATCCAGCTAATCGATCGAGGAGCTCTAAATCAGGGGGAGCTCAACAAAGAAACAACAAAGACGATGAATCTCAACAGAATAGGAGATTCAATGGCACGTGTTACAATTGCGGGAAGAAGGGTCACATAGCTAAGAATTGTTGGTCAAAGAAGAAAAATGTAGAGGGTAATGCAACCATGTCAAGTACAGGATGTACGAGTAATGATGAATGGGCCATCGAAGCATCTTTCGCTGTGGAAAAGAAAGAGATAGCTTTAACAACAACTGTCCCAGAATTGATCGACTACAATAATGATTGGATAGTCGATTCAGGCTGCTCAAACAATATGACCGGAGATAAAGAGAAATTGCAGAACTTGACAGAGTATAAAGGCAATCGAGTGGTGGTGACAGCAAATAATTCAAGATTACCAATCGCCCACGTTGGTAAAACAAACTTTGTGCCGCAGTTTAGTTCGAAGGAAGTTTCACTCCAAGATGTTTATCATATACCAGGTATGAAGAAAAACTTACTATCTGTAGCACAACTTACGGCGTCGGGTCACCACGTGATATTCGGTCCCAGTGCAGTTAAAATATATCAAGATGTTAAGATCTCCGGAACACCAGTAATGGAGGGCCAACGATTAGAGTTTGTCTATGTGATGTTAGCAGAATCAGCATACGTGGATAAGACACGAAAAAATGAGACAACAGACTTGTGGCATGCAAGGCTTGGACACGTTAGCTACCACAAGTTAAAGGTGATGATGGCGAAGGCAAAGTTGAAAGGTCTTCCTCAACTAGAAGTAAGGACAGAGACCATATGTGCTGGCTGTCAATACGGTAAAGCTCATCAACTTCCGTACAATGATTCGAAGTTCAAAGCCAAAGAACCATTAGAGTTGATACACTCTGATGTGTTCGGACCAGTAAAGCAACCTTCAGTCAGCGGAATGCGCTACATGGTCACGTTTATTGACGACTTCTCTCGGTACGTATGGGTTTACTTTATGAAAGAAAAATCTGCAATATTTTCTAAATTTAAAGAATTTAAAGAAGTGGTAGAAGCAGAAGTTGGAAAGAAGGTCCAATCTCTGCGAACAAATAATGGTGGCGAATACACATCAGTAGAATTCTCGCAGTATCTACGAGAATGTCGTATACGCCATCAGTATACATGTGTAAACATACCACAACAAAATGGTGTGGCAGAGAGAAAGAATCGACATCTTGCAGAGATATGTCGAAGTATGGTACATGCCAAGAATGTACCAGGAAGATTTTGGGCCGAGAGCATGAGGACAACAGCACATGTAATTAATAGGCTTCCTCAGGCAAAGCTAAAATTTGTATCACCCTATGAGAAGCTGTGGGGGTGCAAACCTGCAGTAAGTCATTTCAGAATTTTTGGTTGTGTTTGTTACGTGTTTGTGCCAAGCCATCTTCGAAGCAAGTTCGATAAAAAGGCAATTCGGTGCATCTTTGTGGGATACGACAACCAAAGAAAAGGGTGGAAATGTTGCGACCCTACGACAGGAAAATGTTATACATCAAGGAATGTTGTTTTTGATGAAGCTTCGTCATGGTGGTCGCCTCAGAAAGAAGTGTTGCCGGTTTCTAAGGAAGTAGAAGATATCTTACAGAAAAAGATGGAGGAACAAACAATTAAAGTACATTCTACTCCAGAAGAAGACGTAGAAGAAGATGATGAACAACAACAAACTGAGGAAGACATCACGAAAGAAGGTGAAAATCACAGTCCCTGGCAAACAGGAGTTCATCACAGAGTAGCAGATAATCAACCAGAAGTAATGGTCTCTAAAGGATGTAAATCAAGTAGAGCACGAAAAATAAATCCTAAGTACGTCAATTTTGCAGTTGCTCAATGTTGGGAAATGAATTTAATAAAGAGGATTTTGATTAGATCCCAAAACCCTTGAGTATGACATGTTCAGGATAATCTTGATAGATGAGTCAGGATTCAGTTTTAGAGTGTTCAGGATGTTATCTGCACCATGTATAGTCGGCAGATATAGAACAAAGTTAGTTTCAAGACTCAAGATGAAACCGAGAATCAAGGCTCGTGAGAAATCTGAAGGCTCAGAGAAACTCGAAGGCTCGAGAGAAACTCAAGACTCAGGATGTCACTGAAGACGCTGAGACTCAGAGAATACTGAAGGCACAGTAATTACTGAAGACTCAGTAATGTACTGAATGCTTAGTATATCCTGAATGTTCCGAAGCGAAGAAACTGAGGAATATAGCCGTTGGAATCCAGCTGACGTGGACCAATGAGAGGAAGACAACCAGCCTGAAAAAGCTGCAGAACTTATAGAGAGTAGTATGGATTTGAATGTGATTCTCTCCAACGGTAACATTCAAATCCACACTATAAATACAAGTTCTTCCATCAAATTAAGTGTGGATGCGTGGAGATTATGCACAAAATGCTACAGAGCCAAGAGCGTTATAGTCAAAGCATTCTCACCCTAGAACACAAGTCTGTAGATATACAAATATATTCAAAGAGTGTTCTAGAACCCAACCTAAGCAACCCACGATGTATCATAAGCTTAGAGAGATTTTCCCAACCTTAGTATTGAGGCTAAACCATTGTAAGGGAAAATCTCACCATAGTTGGAGACAACACCAAACCCAAACCCCATTCTCGTAAGAGATAACGAGTGGTGAAGTGAGGTAGTTGTTAGGCAATCCTGAGTGAGGGTGATAAGTCCCGAAGGAGTGTGAACTCGTTAAACATCTAGAGGCGAGCCCGAGAGGGTGATAAGTCCAGTTTGAGTTAGTAAACTATGAGGTAGTCGTAAAGCTCAAGGTCGGGTTGAGTAAGTAAACTACGTGGAGTAGTCGTAAAGCTCGGGGCGAGTTGAGTAAGTAAACTAAGCGAGGTAGTGTAAAAAAGCTCGGGAAGTGTTTGAAGGAATTTCCTAGGAGCAGGGGAGAGTGGATGTAGGAGCTTGAGTCTCCGAACCACTATACATTGTTGTGTTCTTTACTGCTTTACGTTCTTATCTTGTCATATGCACTCGATTATAAGCAAGACACAACACATGAGCTCAAAAAGAGAAAAATCTGGAATCACCATTCCTTCACCCCTGTTTTATATGCACCGCAACGAAATGTTTTGCTTCCGCACGCGCAAAATGAGTTTTCTCACCGGGACCAACAAGTGGTATCAGAGCGGGAGTTCAAAAGGTTCACTAATTTCAGAGTGAACACCTGAACAGATCTTTTTAAAGAAAAACCTGTTTCTTTAAAAGTGCATATATTCTAATGTTTTGGCGTCTTTATCAATTGAGAAATTGTTGGGATATTTTAGTTCTATGCCAAAACATTATCAACTTGTGTTTTTCAAGAAAATTTACAGATAACAAGTTGAGGGGGAACGAAAGAACAAATTGAGGGGGAACTCAAGGAATCAAAAGTAGATGATCGAGATCAGACGAGGCTGCAGACGAGACTGATCGAGATCAAATGAGTTAGTTGAGTTCAACTGATGAGCTGTGCAAAAAATCAGAAGAGAAGAAAAGCTAAAGCCAGCAAATTAGAAGAGAAGGTTGCAAATCAGAAGATGAGCAAAAGAGACTGATTGAGATCAGACGTGATCGAGATCAGATATGATAAACATGATATGCTAACCTGATATGATGACCTGATGCTATTCTGATATGTTGATCTAAAGATGTGTTGATCTAATCACCGAATCGATCGATCGAGCAAAGAAGAAATCGGATACTTTGAGTAAAAAAGTGATCTGAGGCTCAGTAAGTAAAGTGAACTGAGACTCAGTATAGGTCAAGTGACACGAGGGCGAAGAAGTAAGAGAGACCGGAGGGTCGGGATGTGCGAAAGTCAAGAAATCGAACTCGGTCAAAGATGAGTGTGTCAAGATGATCGATCGACGACAAAGGTCCAAGAGAAGAAGAGGAATGAGGAGCCAAGCGTAAGATGTAAGATCAAGACCAAGATCAAGACTTGTAATTCTTTATGTTTTTGTCTTTACTTTTGATAAGTTCATTGTAATCTGTAACTGATAACATACAATCAATGAAACTTTATCTTTATGCTCAAAGATAATGCCTCATTATCTTTTTTACATGTCTTTATATTTGATATGCCTGATTATTGTTATTTGGTGATGAAATTGTTGGGTGATTCATTGCTGAATTGATTGTTAAGAGATTTACCATTCTTGTAATAGGAAAAACTGAAACCTGAGTATAGGTTAAGTGTTTTGTAACAAGATGGTTTTGGCATCATCAAAAAGGGGGAAATTGTTGGGAAATGAATTTAATAAAGAGGATTTTGATTAGATCCCAAAACTCGCTCAAGAAGAAAGTTCTAGAGAACAACTGAGCATGAGACCGAGAAATAAAGTTGGTGTTGAGGGGGAGTATTGAAAAATGTCATCACCAACTTTGGAACTTTCTAGAATGATCAAGAAGATAGAAGGTGCATCTACATGACAATAATTTGTGGATCATTCTAGTTACTCAAATAAGCAAAGTAATGTGACTAGAATAATCTAGTATATATATTGTTGGCTAGACCATTCTAGAATTCTTAGAGGTCACAAGCTTATAGATTTTTCTAGTACACTAAAGTCATTGATAGATAGAACTATAGAGGAGAATCTAAAATATTCTAAGGTACACTATATATATTAGATAGTTACCTAAGTGAGAGTATGTGTGATAAAGTGTGTGAGCAAGTAAGAGTGTGTGTGAGAAAGAGTGAGTGCGTGACATAGTGTCAAGAAGCAAGAGTGGTGTGAGGTGTGTCTCCAAATAAAGAGTGAGTTAAAGTGTTCCACATATAAAATAGAGTCTAGCTTTTGGGTTTTGTAAATTATAGTGTCAATTGTAATTACTCTTTTTCTCTAATAAAAAGTAATTAAATTACACTCTGAGTGCTGCTCGGTATCCAACAAGAACAACAACTGCTCGTCTCTTACATGGAAGCAACGCCTTAATATATGCATTGGAGCTGCTCGAGGTCTAGATTATCTTCACACTGGCACCTCAATCATACATCGCGATGTAAAGTCTACAAATATCCTTGTGGATGAAAACTTCGCAGCTAAGGTTTCAGATTTTGGCTTGGCTAAACACTTCACAAGCAACTTGAAGAGCCATGTTAGCACATTAGTTAAGGGCACAATTGGATATCTAGATCCGGATTATTTTATGACTTGTAGATTAACCTGGAAAAGTGATACATATGCTTTTGGGGTGGTTTTGTTGGAAGTTTTGTGTGGGAGGCCAGCTGTGGATCAAAGGCTTGGTGAGGATGAGATGAGTCTAGTCCTGTGGGCTTACGAAAATATAAGCAGAGGAAAAGTTCATCAGATTGTAGCTCTAAATTTGAGGGACGAAATATCAGCAGATTGCCTGAAAACATTTTTGGGGATTGCTAAAAGATGCTTGAATCGTGAACCAAAAAAGAGGCCAACAATGGCCCAAGTTGTGATCCAGCTTGAGGTTGCTCTTGAACAGCAGGACAAAAGAGCACCAACACTGAATGCATCACGATTTCTGCCATTTTGGAATAGAGTTAAACCGTCGGGTAATATGAACTGTTATTATAAGTAAACAAATCTATATGGTATCAATTACAATTCAAGAAGTTTAATTTCCTGTTATGTTATGATGATCAATATTTGATGATTTATTCGAGAAGGTTTCCATGGAATTTTGCAGGCAGTAGTGGCATAGCATCAACACAACAGGAGCAGAAGCAGGGTGATGTTAATACTCTGTCAACAGCCATCCCTGCCTCTCAAGAAGAAGCGCTAAATTACGAACAAACCGATAATATTCTTCCTGTTGTTGTCCCTGCTATTCCAATACATGAATTGGAAGACATTACTGATAATTGTAGTTCAGATTGTTTAATTGGTACGAGACATTTTCTACTTATTAAGAAACCTGTCGGAAATGTTTATCGTGGAACCCTGAGAAGTGGGCATGATGCAGCAATTAAGAAGCTTAGCTCTAGCTGTCGACCAGAGGCGAAGTTTCGAGAACAGGTTTGGCGACAACACTATATATGTTGATGTTACTGAATAGTCTACAACTATGGAAACAGGGGCTGTTCTAACTTATGATTTTGTAGGTTTCAATTATATCCAGCCTAAAGCATGAAAACGTGGCTCAGCTACTAGGTTACTGTGTGGATGGTGATCAGCAGTTCTTGGCTTATGAGTTTGCTCCAAATGGGTCCCTACACGACACCCTTCAAGGTGAGCTCACAAAAATTTAATATAGATTCTGCTTTCTTCTTATATTGTTTGGATCATTAGGTTGAGTTGCAATAGTTTTGACCTTCCAAATTAATATCCTTAGATTGTTTGTCCTTGAATTGATTTTAGAAATTAAACCTTTTAATAAATCTGTGTTTTGTGTGGAATAGGAGTCTTCTCAAAGGCAGTTGTGGCTCTGTCATGGGCCCAAAGAGTTAAAATTGCGATGGGAGCTGCTAAAGGATTAGAGTACATTCACGAGAAGGGGCATATTCATTGTAACATCAAATCCAGCAACATTTTAGTTTATAATGACGAAGTTGTTAAATTAATTGATTTTGGTTTATCAACTAGTTCAGCTGTTAAACGTACAGACGATTACATCGAATATCATCCTTTGTTTCATATACGCGCTCGTGAATATCACCCCCCAGAGTATGTACTATTCGCACTCTATCCTAGAATAGAACAAGACTAGTAGTTTGAACTTGCGCTAATTATTTTGTGGCTTCAACCGCTTAATTTTGGGCGGTAGGTACTTACGGGATGGCGAACTAAGCTGGAGGAGTGATGTTTACAGCTTTGGTTTGGTACCTCCAACTATTGACAGGCCGTAAACTATATGATTTCACACAGCCAAGGGAGAAACAGTTTCTTTTAGATTGTGGATGCAAGAATGAACGGAGACTACCCACCAAAGGCCGCTGCAAAGGTGAAATCATTTACATGGAATCTTTTTTATTCTGATCAAATAATGACTTGCTCTACGTCTGTTTTGAGAATTTCGTCTCATTTGGTTTTTGCTTAAATGCAGATGGCTGCAGTCGCTGCCTTGTGTGTGCAATATGACGTTGAATTTCGTCCAAACATGCGCACTGTAGTCATGGCTCTCCATCCTCTGCTGAAAGATTGTTCTGCTACAGAGACACAAAACTAACTTTCCATTTCCTTGGAATTCACTGAATACTAGTTTGTTGAAAATATGGAGCTTGTTAGCAATTCTTGAGTTGTTTTTGAATGGGATCTCTATGTGACTTTCTTCAACGTGAGCTCGTGAAGATTCAATTCAGTCGTCGATATTCTCTGGCTGAAATCCAATTGGTTCTGCTTGCTATTTTGAAAGTCAAATGCATTTTTTAATTCTGCAGAAGAAAAAAAGATGAAAAGAAATGGATTGTCGTTTAACATAATTTCTTATATTTAGCTGAAATTAATCCCATTTGATTTTATAGTAGATATTACTAAATTATCACACAGATTAATTATAGAGCTATGAGGCAGCAGCAACATTACTCGGTTTGATCCAGGTCGAAATATCGAAGAACAGTTTTTGCACTGCAGTGAGGGTCGGGCTGGCGCCTGGAGAGGCAACGTGGGGATGAGAAAAGGTGTATCTGGTGTAGGTAGGGCTGGAGGAAATACCGAAAATACCGGTATACCGCACTTACCGTACCGAAAAATATCGAATTTATCAAAATTTTCGGCATATCGAAATTTTTGGTACGGTATGGTACCGTACCGAAAATTTCGGTACGGTAACGGTATATGAATATAGAAATTTCGGTATACCGCGATATACCGAAATATTTTCGGTATACCGAATATTTTCGGTATATTCGGTATACCGAAAATCCTATATTGAATTTCATATATATTTTTTTTAAATAAATAATAATTATATTATATATATATATATATACACACACAAATCACAAAAATAAACCCTAACTCGGTCTACAGTCTACACCCGCCTCCACTTCTCCCCTTCTCACCCTTCTCCCCTTCTCACCCGCCTCCCCGCCGTCGCCCATAACTCCATCTACATCCCCACTCCCACTCGACTCACATACATTTATCTCCTCCCCGCCTCTGTCGCCCCGCCTCCCTCTCGCCGCTGTCGCCCCCGCCTCCCTATCGCTGCCGTCGCCCCGCCTCGCCTCCCTCTCGGAGCCGTCGCCCAGCCTCCCTCACGCCACCCGCTCTCTTCCTCCATTTCCAGTTTCTTCAATCGGCCGCCGTCGCCCAAACCAAGCCATCCACCACGTGACCACGCCGCCGCCGTCGCCCAAGCCAGGCCACCCGCTCTCTTTCTCCCTCACATCTCTAATAAAGTTATGCTCTCCTTTTTTTTTCTTTTTTTTTTATGTAAGAATCGAAATTTGTTAAATTAGGGATTGTTTGGGGTGTTAAATTAGGGATTGTTGGGGGTGTTAATATGCTGAGATTGTCTGGTTTGAATTGCATACCAATTTTTTGGTTTGGTTTGGTTTGAATTACATACTAATTGTTGGGGGTGTTAATATGCTCGAATTTTGGTTTGGTTTGGTTTGAGCAATTTTTGCAATGGTACGGTATCGGTATCAATATTGGCATACCGAAAATTTCGATATACCAAAAATATCAAAATTTTCGATATATCAAAATTTTCGGTATACCGTTGTCATACGGTATGACAACGGTATGACTTTTTTCGATATCGAAATTTCGGTATACCGAAATTCGGTATACCGAAATTTTCGGTATGACAACGGTATGAATTTTCGGTATACCGAAAATTTCTTTACGGTAACGGTATGGCGAAAAAAATTTCTGTATGTCGTACCGTCCATCCCTAGGTGTAGGTCTGTCTTTCTAAGATTTGTACAATTTATTACTCCCTCCGTCCCCCAAAATATGCTCCAAGAGTTGAAACAAGTTTTAAGGAAACGTAAATTAAGTCCACTTATGAATAACATAATTGACTGTGGGTAAAGTATAATGATAACTTGAGTAATTAAGTGATTGTTGGACGATGAAGACAAAAAAAATCGTGTTCGTAGACGTACTTAGTCAACTTTCCGTAAAACTTGTTTCAGTCCTCTAAGCATACTTTTGGAGTACGGAGGGAGTACTTGATTTTTAATTTCTCGATTGAATGATAAAAACTAGGGAAGAACTATGCTGGAAAGAGTAATATAATATTGAAGCAATGAGAATAAAATGAAATATTTGAAAAAGACAGGAAGAATGACAGGCTAAAAAAGCCAAGCAATGCATAGAATTCAACGATGGCTAACGAACTGTTATTGAAAAAGACAATACATAAATCAAGTATTGCTTCACCATCCCCATTTCATTATTCAAAATCTTTTTCGTTCAAGCACAATATCCGTTAGTTACTGCTTAACAAAATATGATTGCAACAGGTAGCGGTACAAAGGAAGAGAACATGGTATCTGTAGCGGCTGAACGGTTTTGTCGCCAGTTTTCACTGGCTGAGGTCCAGTTGGCCACTCAAGATTTCAGTGATGCACATCTCATTGGAACTGGTGGATTTGGTAAAGTCTACAAAGGCCAAATCGATAATGGGCAACAGACTGTGGCGATGAAGCGGCTTGCACCAAATTCTAACCAAGGAGAAGGCGAGTTCTGGATGGAGATTGAGACACTAAGCAAGCTCCGACATGTTAATCTAGTCTCTCTCATTGGCTATTGCAATGAGAATGAGGAAATGATTCTTGTTTATGAGTACATAGCTCGTGGAACGCTGGCCAACCACCTCTACAAACTTTCGAGGAGCAGTGAGAGTGACGACTGCTTGTGTCTTACATGGAAGCAACGCCTAAAAATATGCATTGGAGCTGCTCGAGGTATAGACTATCTTCACACTGGCACCTCTATCATACATCGCGATGTGAAGTCTACAAATATCCTTGTGGATGAAAATTTAACAGCTAAGGTTTCAGATTTTGGCTTGGCTAAACATTTCACAAGCAACTCAATGAGCCATGTTAGCACAATAGTTAAGGGCTCGTTTGGATACCTAGATCCAGATTATTTTGTCACTTGTAGATTAACTCGGAAAAGTGATACATATGCTTTTGGGGTGGTGTTGTTGGAAGTTTTGTGCGGGAGACCTGCAGTGGATCCAAGGCTTGGTGAGGATGAGATGAGTCTGGTCATGTGGGCTCAAGAGAAATTTAGTAAACGTAAAGCGGACCAGATTGTAGCTTCAAATTTGAGGGATGAAGTACCAGCAGATTGCCTGAAAACATTTGTGGGGATCACTAAAAGATGCTTGAATCGTGAACCAAAAAAAAGGCCAACAATGGCTCAAGTTGTGGCCCAGCTTGAGTTTGCACTTGAACAGGAGGACAGAAAAGCTCCAACACTGCATGCATCACGATTTCTGCCATTTTGGAGTAGAGTTAAACCGTCTGGTAATATGAATTGTTATTTTATGGCATCAATACAATTCATGAAGTTTTCCTTTTACGTTTTGATGATTTATTTGAGAAGTTTTCCATGCAATTTTACAGGCAGTAGAGGCACAAGATCATCACAGCAGGAGCACAAGCAGGGTAATGTTAATACTCTGTCAACAGCCGTCCATACCACTCAAGAAGAAGCATTAAATGACGAACAAACCGTTAATATGCTTCCTATTACTGTCCATGCCATTCCAATACATGAATTGAAAGACATTACTGATAATTTTAGTTCAGTGTGTTTCATTGATATAAGAGGCAACAGAAATTTTTTTCGTGGAACCCTGAAAAGTGGACAGGTTGTAGCAATTAAGAAGCTGTACTCTAGCAGCCTGACAGAGAAGGAGTTTCTAGAACAGGTTTGGCAACAACAGTATATGTGTTGATATTACTGAATAGTCTATAACTATGGGAAGAGGGGTGTCATTCTAACATATGATTTTGTAGGTTTCATTTGTATCGAACATAAATCATGAAAACGTGGCTCAGCTATTAGGTTACTGTCTGGATGGTTATCGGCAGTTCTTGGCTTATGAGTCTGCGCCAAAAGGGTCCCTACATGACATTCTTCATGGTAATGCTGCCTTCTTCAAATATGGCGATGGTAGATTTTTCTATAATATCTTGTTTATTTATTGCATTAGTTATGACCTTTGAAGGGTATAATTTTTTTTATTTCGAACTATGAGTTGTTTGTTTGATCACATTAGTTTTTATCATGTAAACAATCATTGTCATATTTAACTCATTGTAGCTTCTTGATGCTATTCAGTTTCAGATATTGGGTACTGATATGCGTTAGTTTGTTTTTCGTGCAATAGGACAATTGAGAGTTCCGTGTCTGTCATGGGCCCAAAGAGTTAAAATTGCAGTTGGAGTTGCAAAAGGATTAGAATATATTCACCAGAACGAACACTGTCATTATAACATCACATCCAGAAACGTATTACTTTTTGATGATTACAAAGTTGCTAAATTAACTGATTTGGTTCACTCAACATATTCTACTGATGATTGTCGAGATGTTTTAGGTTATTATCATCCTAGTGTTCCCATGTGTCCTCATGACTATTATCCACCAGAGTAAGTTCTGTTTTTGAGTCTACTCTAGAGAATAACAGGACTAATAGTTTGAATTTGTACTAATCATCTTCAACTGCTTCGTATTGGGTGGTAGACACTTAGTGAATGACGAACTAAGCTGGAGGACTGATGTTTACAGCTTCGGTGTGCTACTCGTCGAAATCTTGACAGGCCGTGAAGTAGTTGATCGTACGCGGCCAAGACGGAATAAAGAAAAAGACCTCATGCTTTGGGTATGCAGTTTTCTTTTACCATGTGCATTCTACTTGTTTAATTCAGTATGCATTGATATTAGCAGTGATTCAATAACTTGAAAACTTGTGTAACACCAGGCAGAATCAAGGCTTTTTGGAAACAAGGTAAAGGAGGTTATGGATGTTAGGCTAAAAGGAGACTATCCACCAACGGCCGTTGCAGAGGTGAATCAGATCCTCAATTATACTCTTTTAATTTCTTTATCCTGAAATAGTGTTTGTTCCATATACATGGCTTTCTGTTATGAGAATTTTCTGTCATAACATTTTTGCTCAAATGCAGATGGCTAGAATTGCTGCCTTGTGTGTGCACCACCAACCTGAATCTCGTCCAAACATGAGCTTGGTAGTAAGAGTTCTCAACGATATGGCTGATCAACCCACTGATTAAGTGTGGCGTGTGTCATAACATCATGCGATTGCACCATGTAAAAGGCACGTCAATTTACTCCTATATAAAGGTGAATTTTTAATAATATGAAGGAGGAAGTAGTTATCAGAAAAATGTGATGAGGAAAAATGAATGAAATCTTGGTGCATTGTATACTGCTACTTTTCTCTCTGGCTTCTTTAATATTCTTAGATTTGATGATACATTAATCTCAACTTTTCCTTCACTAAAATTTTTCTTGAGCCCTATCGATCTTACGCAGTGTCCCCTCCTTCTCGACAAGCCTTGAATCAGTTGCTGGTCTCCTACAGTACATTCATCGAAGGCATTGTGTTACTTACGCGCGTTAAAGATAGGCAAGCCGTTTGTCAAGATTCAAGACGTATTTACGATAAGTATGCATGTAATTAAAAAGGCTGTTTTAAACATACCATAAAATTACTCAGAAACTGACTCTGTAGTTAACACACAAAAAATAAGGGAATGCTGCAGTATTTTTCTCATATACATTTAGTTTTTCTCCCTTGTACTTTTATAAATCTTAATTTTTTCCTTCACCAACGGAAAGTAGAAATTAACCGGCTCAACGACAAGCGTTAATGGCTAAAACACAGTCCCGACTCTATCGTGTGCCGAAAGAGTTAAAATTGCTGTTGGAGCTGTAAAAGGACTGGAATGCATTCACCAGAAGGCACAGATTCATTGTAACATCAGATCCATCATTATTTTACTTTTTGATGATTACAAAGTTGCTAAAATAGCTGATTTGGTCCGTGAAATGTATCTTGTTATGATGGTGAAATACACCCTTTTGTTGTTGTCTAGCCTGATCACCACCGAGTGTTCTATTCTGGGCCTATATAATAAAGAAGATCAGGAACAGTAGTTTGAATTGTACTAATTACTTCATTCTGGATGGAGGCTGGAAAATCTTGAATATTTATTCCAACATCACCAACCAATTATAAAATTAGACAATTATGAAGTGTTCAGCGCTGAGATTTCGAAAGTCAGCATCCATGTATAGAAAATTTGCCAGAAAATGAAAGTAGAAATAAATAAACTCACAGTTGACTCTACATCTAAAATATTATAGGCGACTTAATAAACTATAACTAATGACAGCCATTGCTTCACCTTCCCCATTTCAATATTTGGATCGTTTCAGAACCGTATTGATTCACTGTATCTACATTTGGAATTTACTCTTAAGTTATTGGTTTACGAAATATGATTGCAATAGGTAGCGGTACAAAGGAGGAGGGGAAGCGCTTCTGTCGTCAATTTTCTCTGGCTGAAATCTAGTTGGCCACCGAAGATTTCAGTGAAGCTCATCTCATTGGAGTTGGTGGATTTGGTAAAGTATACAGAGGCCAAATTGATAATGGGCAACAGACGGTGGCCATTAAGTGGCTAGCACCTAATTCTAACCAAGGAGTAGGAGAGTTTTTGACTGAGATTGAGACAGTAAGTAAGCTCCGACATGTTAATCTAGTCTCTCTGATTGGCTATTGCGATGAGAATGGGGAAATGATACTTGTTTATGAGTACATACCCCTTGGAACGCTAGCTGTCCACCGCTCATCTCTTACATGGAAGCAACGTCTTAACATATGCATTGGAGCTGGTCGAGGTCTAGACTATCTTCACACTGGCACCTCTATCAGTTTGCCCTTCAACAGCAGGACAGAAAAGCACTAACACAGAATGCATCACGATTTCTGCTATTCTGGAATAGGGTTATACCGTCAGGTAAATATGAATTGTTATTATATGACATTAGTAGTTTAGTACAATTCAAGAAGTTTACTTGTTATGTTTTGAGGATTTATTTGAGAAGTTTTTCATGCAAATTTGCAGGCATTAGTGCCACAGGATCAACAACCTTCATTTATGCATTGGAGCTGCTCGAGGTCTAGATTATCTTCACACTGGCACCTCAATTGTACATCGTGATGTAAAGTCTACGAATATACTTGTAGATGAAAACTTCACATCTAAGGTTTCAGATTTTGGCCTGGCTAAACACATCACAAGCAACTCAAAGAGCCATGTTAGCACAATAGTTAAGGGCTCGTTTGGATATCTAGATCCTAGTTATTTTACAACTTGTAGATTAACCCGAAAAAGTGATATATATGCTTATGGGGTGGTGTTGTTGGAAGTTTTGTGCGGGAGACCAGCAGCGGATCAAAGGCTGAGTGAGGATGAGATGAGTCTGATCACGTGGGCTCAAGAAAAAATTAATAAAGGAAAAGCCGACCAGATTGTAGCTTCAAATCTGAGGAATGAAATATCGGACGATTGCCTGAAAACATTCGTGGGGGCCAAAAGATGCTTGAATCGTGAACCAAAAAAAGAGGCCAACAATGGCTCAAGTTGTTGTCCAACTTGAGTTTGCCCTCGTACAGCAGGACAAAAAAGCCCCAACACTGAATGCATCACTATTTCTTCCATGTTGCAATACAGTTGAGCCGTCTGGTAATATGAAGTTGTAAAGAAATCAAGTTTTCAGAATTGAAGAAACTTGAAATCACCCGCAACACACCCGCGCAAACTCGAAACAAGAATGAAATCGATGAAAAACGGAATTGAAACGAGACAACGATTACGTGGTTTAATCAATCGATCTACGTCCACGGGGAATGATGAGAACCGCGATCGCAAAACACAAATAATACGCAAAGAACGATAATAATTGTTGCCCCAACTCAGGTTGACAAGAAACAATTAGGTTTTGACAAAGTTGCCAAAGGTTTTTTATTAATTTTCTGCTTTTAAAACAATGAAAAACGTCCTAAGTATTTATAGGACAAAAACAGGACCAAATCTGCCCAAAAAAGGACTAAATCTCACCCTAAATCTATAAGTGATATACTTGAACGAAAATTAAAGGATAAAAACGAAATATAGCCTATAAAATAAATAAAAATAGCAAAGATATGATAATCTTGATCTTCCATGTGAATCTTGCCAAATCTTGGAATATATCTTGGAAAGTCTTGCCCATTAACTTTAGTTGAAAAAGTAGGACAATTCCTTGCCATATAATCTTGCGCGTATTATTGGATCCAAAAACCCTTGTTCGCATCAGGGAATCAGAACACAACACTCACTATGATGATTGGGATTACAAGATTACAAGCACTCTCCTCACTAAAATCCAGAATTCGCCCAAATCAGGTATGAACCCTAATCAGATGAATTGAACGCTCTCAACTCTCTCAATCAATGTGAAACTAAATAACTAACTCGCTTTCTGTTACTCTCTAATGCTCAGGAAGTATCGCGCTATTTATACTCCACATTGCCGCTCAATTCATCCCGCTCCAAGTGAGTACACAGTCCAGTATTAGTTGTGATCCGCGAAGGTATTACTTTTAACCAGTAAAGGTATCACTTGGCTGTACTTGAATTTGTTAGGATTAGTTGATGACTAGGATGGTACAATAACTGATTTCAATTCCAGTTGGCATGTATTCATAACAGTTGCATTTACTTATCACAATTCTCCACCTCAATGCAACCTGTGTTCATCATCTTCCCATGTACACCTCTTCATTAGTGCACATCCCACGATTCTAGCTTCACCAACCTAGAACAGTAGTTGAACTTAGAGCTTGGCAGTGACTTAGTTAACATATCAGCTGCATTATCTTCTGTACCAATCTTCAATACTGAAATGAAGCCCTTTTCCACAATGTCTCTCACAAAATGTAGTTTTACACTGATATGCTTGCACCTTTCATGAAACACCTGATGTTTAACCAGGTGTATTGCACTCTGATTATCACAGAAGATGTTCATTGTCTTCTGTCTCACCCCAAAATCCCTTGTAATTCCTCTCAGCCAAATTGCCTCTTTTGTTGCCTCTGTTACAACTATGTATTCAACCTCTGTAGTTGATAGGGCCACCACAGACTGTAGAGTAGACTTCCAACTGATAGTTGTCCCATTTAGAGTAAAAATATACCCAGTTAGAGACTTTTTGGTATCTACACTACCAGCAAAGTCAGAATCCACATAACCCTTTAGCTGATCAGATTTGTTATCTGTTCTTTCAAACATAAGTCCTAAGTTTGAAGCTCCATTCAAGTATCTTAAGATCCATTTCAGACCATCCCAATGAAATCTTCCAGGATCTCCCATAAACCTACTTACCATACTCACAGCAAAGGCCAAATTTGGCCTAGAACATACCATATCATACATTAGGCTGCCCACACCACTAGCATAAGGAACATTTAACATTTCCTTTCTCTCTGTTAGAGTCTTAGGGCAGTGATCAGCTGATAACTTGAACCGTTGTCCCAATGGTGTATTCACAGGCTTACTTTGATGCATCTGAAACTTTTCCAATACTTTCTTTACATAGTCTCTTTGTGTTAGAAACAACTTCCCTGGTTGCTTGTCCCTGATGATGTCCATGCCAAGAATCCTCTTAGCATCGCCAAGGACTTTCATCTCAAAGGCTGAGTTTAGTTTTGCCTTTAGAGATTGAATTCTTGTCTTGTTCTTACTTGCAATAAGCATATCATCTACATATAGTAGAAGATAAAGATAAGTCATAACACTGTTTCCCTATCTTTCTAAGTATACACTGTTGGGGAATGAGTTGCACAGATCTATTCGGGGTGAATATTTAAATACAAATTTAATTCATTAATTATTACTAGCATGAATTAATCCTATATTAATTCAAATAATAATTGCAACAACATATCATGCATATAAAAAACCACGTAAAACCTACGCATGCGGAATCTACGGGTTTACGTGAACGTACCTCTCGGGATGGCAGTGGCTTTGGTCGGACGGACTAACCAAAAGGACTTCCCAAGTATTCCCTTAGCCCTTGCTCGACAATCCGGTGGAAGGATACTCGCGAACAATTAACAAAAGGAAAAAATAAACTTTGTTTCACCACTTATGTGGATTTGCTAATATTTCCAGCACATGGAATTGTACTTGGGAATGAACTAATCATCCCCTATTTATAGGAGAGAGGGTGGACGAAATTTGTGTTATTTTTCAATGTGGGATAAGACTTTTCTTGGTCACCAAGAAATCTTGAATATATCCCATATATTCTCTTTCCCATAATTAAAATATTTCACAAAAATCCCACCTCCTCATATATGGATTATTTTTGAAAATATAGTGCAAGAATCCAAGATTTGGATCTTCTTGAATTTATGAGATATTCTTGTATTTCAAGAAATACATATCTTCCATAATATCTTTTCAAGAAAATCAAGAAAATCTTTCTTGCCCTCTATTTTCCAAAAATTTCGAAAATCTCACTATGAATAACCAAGTGGGAGATTTCTTGAATTTAATGAGATAATCTTGTATTCCAAGAATACATATCTTCTTTCCATAACAAAATTCAAAGAAAATCTTTCTCCCTCTTTTATCCATAATTTTCGAAAATTTAGAGGAATATTAAGCAACAATATTTATTTTATTTTAATCACCTTTTCAGTTATTGGACTATTTGTTGGGCTACTCAGGGGGCCTTTAGGAGAATTAAGATTGGACCTTCTAATGGATCTTGAATATCTAATATTGAGCCACAATATAATTCAAGCCCATAAATATTAATTAATCCCACTACATAATTAATATTGCACTATCCATCTTAACCCATATTACAGTCAATATGGCTCCCGATCATTATTTCCCGTGTTTAAGATTATCTAGCCCATTAATTAATTTAAGCCACTGAAATAGCTTTCCGTTAATTAATATCTTTTGTCCTTGGTCGAGGAACGGTTCAACATTATTATCCATACCGGAAACAAATTCCACTTGCAAGATTTGATATGATAAAGCTTATGAACCTCCCAAGGGGGCAAATCAAACAAGCGTACTTGCACACGATTCTTCCTATTAAATCTTAGCAATCACATGTGACCAATAATATTGCCCAAGATAAAAAGTATTGAATCTCTCTTTGATTCGCTACCCATGATAAGTCAAAGCAATAGTTACCAATCCCACGTGATCCTATTTAAGGGACGAAGGTTAAGAAACAACGAACCACTGAGGTCTAATTCTTCCTTGTTCAGTTCTGAAGAACTTATCCTCCTGTAGGTCCTATTCAGCGCATCAGTCATGCACTAGTGTAATCTCTTGGTCAAGACAAACCAATCTGAGTCTTACACCTCAACCTTTCGTGATGGTTGTTCATTTCCATCTAGGTCGTGAATGGCGTACTTTTTAGTTACAAGGATTATTAATTTAATCTTCGTGATCCGGTATCACTAAATTAACTTCTGATGTAACACGCATTTAATTATTGAACAATTATGCAAATAAATATATATAACATTCAATCATATTTAAAGCATCGATGATAAACAATTTATTTCAATAAATAAGTCCGAAATTAGGTTTTGATTATACAAAGTAAAAAGCATACTTTTCAAAGATAATCCCAACAATCTCCCACTTATACTCAAAGTCCGCTTTTTAAGTATACTACAACACGTCTCGAGTAGTCAGTGACATCTAATGTCACCTACACGAACCTAATAATTTCTCCCACTTATACTCAAAGCAGATTGGCAACGGTCTTGACACCCATTCCACTCACATGTCTCTCGAATGTATTCAGAGGCAGACGCTTTGTGAATGGATCTGGCTAGCCGTCCTCGACGCTAATTTTTTTGCCATATTTATATCTCCTCTC
This sequence comes from Stenogyne calaminthoides, assembly GCA_037126765.1. NCBI lineage: Eukaryota > Viridiplantae > Streptophyta > Magnoliopsida > Lamiales > Lamiaceae > Stenogyne > Stenogyne calaminthoides. The sequence continues at coordinate 1,857,091 of JBBCBC010000044.1, forward strand.
TTAACGATTTCTCGTATAAGATGTTTTTCCTTTAATGTGTTTGTTTGACTCGTGGACTCTTGGTTCTCTTGAATTTGCAACTGCCCCTAGCATATATTGCTAGACAAAAATTGAACACCATCCAAGTCCACTAAGAAGATCTAGAGCCCAATCGGTTCTTTCTTCGCTTCACAACAGCCTACTTACCCGACTTCCATGGTTGAGTCAGTGATGCATTTCTGCTTCACACTAGTCCATTGGATGGCTACACTTCTCAAATGGAAACACACTAACTGAGGCAGATAATCTCTGGAATCTAAATCTGATTGGAAACCCGAGTCCATGTAGCCGATGGGGATTGGAGTATCTGACTGATAAATCAACATTCTATCCGAGTTCTTTTCAGATACTTCGTAATGTTTTTTAAGCGTCGTCAATTCGCTTTCCCGGGTTACTCGATATCTTGCTACCATGCCTACGGCAAAGCATATATCCGGTCTCGTACACAGCATTGCATACATAAGGTTTCCTACAGCTGAAGCACAAGGAATGCCTTTCATGTCATCTATCTCCTTTTGCGTCTTAGGGGACATTTTCTTGGATAGATGGATTCCAAGTCTGAAAGGTACGAATCCTTTCTTGGAATCTTGCATGCTGAATCGTTTTAAAACCAGTGTCAATGTATGAATACTTGCGATAACCCGATCATCCTTTTCTTGCGATCTCGAGTAATCTTGATCCCAAGGATGTGTCCAGCTTTCCCTAAGTCTTTCATATCAAACTGTTTTGAAACGCCATGCCCTTACGTCTGACCACACCTTCACATCGTTCCCGATGATCACAATGTCATCTACGTATAGTACTAAGAATACCAATGCAGTTCCGACACGCTTTTTATACACACAACTTTCAAACTCGTTTTGATCAAACCCATAAGACTTTATTACATGATCAAAACTTTGGTTCCAAGCTCTGGATGCCTGTTTGAGTCCGTAAATGGACCTCTTGAGCTTTCAAACTAGGTGTTCTTGGCCTGTTTCAATGAAACCTTGGTGTTGTTGCACATAGATCTCTTTATCAAGACTTCCGTTAAGGAAAGCTGTCTTGACATCTATTTGCCAGATTTCAAGGTCGAAGTGCGCAGCAATCGATAAGAGAATACGGATGGACTTAAGCATGGCTACGGGCGAAAAAAGTTTCCTCATAATCGATCCCTTTCTTTCTGAGTATAACCTTTCGCCATTAGTCTTGCTTTAAAGGTTTCAACCTTCCCGTCCGGTCCTCTTTTTCTCTTATATACCCACTTGCATCTAATGGGTGACTAGCTCCCACACTCTATTATGAAACATAGAACCCATTTTGGTTTTCATTGCTGTTTGCCAAGAATCTGCATCCTTATCTTAGAGTGCCTCGTCATATGTCCATGGGTCTGATTCCGGGAATCAAGTCCGAGGACTCTCCTATTCCCATGAATCTCTCGGGCTGTCTAACAACCCTCCCACTATGACTAGGCTCCGGTTGTGAAAGCGTATCGTTTGGTATATCATCTAGTACAGTTGGCACTGAGGTTTGCCCTCTAAGCTCATTTAAGGTAATCTCACTTCTGGATTTTCTTTGGTTCTATAGTTTTCTTCCAAATCTAAAGTGGGTGCGGATGTCCATCTTTTGATCTTCGGAACTATAGAACATTCACCCTTTTGTTCCCTCGGGGTATCCTACAAAACAACCTTAATTCTGATCGAGGATCCAATTTATCGGTTTCCTTGTCCAACACGTAGGCCGGACACCCCAAAGTTCTCATGTGTCTCATACTAGACTTGCGTCCGGTCCACAATTCTTTGGGGTTCTGGGAACTGATTTGGATAGCACCAAGTTCAGAATGTAAGTCGCTGTTTTCCAAGGCATGACCCCAGAACGACTCGGGAAGATCCGTATAACTCATCATTGATCTAACTATTTCCAAAAGAATTATGTTGCTTCACTCTGCAAACCCCGTTTTGTTGAGGGGTTCCGGGTGCAGTGAGCTGGGATACAATCCCTTCATCAGATAAGTAGTTCAAAAACTCATCGCTGAGGTATTCGCCTCCACGACCAGATCATAGAGACTTGATACGTTTTTCCATATGATTCTCTACTTGAGCCTTAAATTCTTAGAATTTCTCAAAGGTCTCAGATTCATGCTTCATAAGGAAAATGTACCTTGAGTAATCATCAATAAAATTACTCATAACCTCCTCTTTCTTTGGTTGACATTGGACTACATACATCTGTGTGAACGATCTCTAACACTTCTTTGGCCATATTCCCCTTGGCTCCAAATGCCCTCTTGGTCATATTACCCTCCAAACATGATTCGCAGGTTGTAATCGATTCAACTTGGAGACGCTCCAGTGAACCATCTTTCACCAAACTTTGGATCCTCTTTGGATTTATATGACCTAATCTTAGATGCCAAAGAAGTGTCTCGTTCACGTCTGATGAACGTTTTCTTTTCTCGGAAACAGTTGATGTGTTATAGGATGCATTTCGTGAGTGGTGTGCACAGTTAATTGTATAGAGATTTTCCATCAATGTCCCGTAACAAATACACTCATCATTTCAAAAATGATGTCATTCTTATTAGAAGAAACTTAGTGTCCTTTAATCGAATTTTAGAAACTGAAAGTGAATTCTTTCTAAAACCGAGAACACAAAGATAATCTCAAAAAAACTTTATCTTCAAAAGATAGGTGCACTTCTCCCACTGCTTTAACTGCTACTCTTGTAGCATTGCAATGTCTGCTACTTGCGTAGTATTGCAATAATCGTTACTACCGTAGCATTGCAATACCTGCCACATACGTAGCATTGCAATGTCTTCTACTTTCGTAACGTTGCCCAGTGTGATGAGGATCTCACTCCTACTACGTTGTCGGATCATTTAGAACCCGTGAAGCCAACATGATTAGTGGATCTCGTATCAACCACCCACGAATGAGAAGTATACGCCGCTAAACAAGTTTCAACAACTAGTGTGTGAGAATTACCTTTCTTTCCGTCCCTTTTGGGGTTGGAACAGGCAAAACCTCCATTGTCCTCTCTCACCGCAGCTTAAGCACTCCCTCTTTGGATTTTCCTTGACTCAACAAGCATTCCTCATCTTACCATTACCCTTGGCAACAGTTGAGTTTTATTGCTTATGGCCTTTGGTCCTCTTCTTTATCTTGCCTACCCTTGGCCTAGAAGATGAAGACGGACCACTTGCCGTCAAAGCTTGAGTTTGGTGCCTTATCATCATTTCTGCCGAGTCCAAAAGTTTACAACAAATTAGCTAGCGAGGCCAAAATGCTCAAAAACCTTTCTGGGCAGAGAATGAAGTACCAAATTCATCTGAGTCTCCAGATCATAATCTGCACTCAAAATCTCAAGTTTGTTCAGATGGGCCATCTATTTTGAGGACGTAATCCATTACGGGTTTTTCCTCCACCATTTTCAGCGACGACATCTCTCCCAAGGTGATCTGACGAGTCCCGCATGTTTTGACTCGTCAGTTGGCTCATCTGAATTTTGTGTGTCAAAATCCACTTGTGCTTTTGTGCAGTTAGGACAATTATAATTTTCCAATCAATATAGTTTCCATACATATTGTATTGACATTAAGTATAATAACAGTGGATTAAAAGGTAACGACATGCTGAACTGAAATAAACAACTATATGCAATAGCACAAGTATATCACAAGGTTCGATCACATTCATCATATTTAAAATCTCAAAAAAAATATGAACATGCATCAGCCAACATCTCAAAACAGTTTAAATAAGCCACGTTGGGTGGGTCATTATTTAAACACATTCAAGCGGGTTACAAACAAGAACAGTTACAAACCCTTAATATCCAGATTAATAGTTGGCTCCCACTTGACCAATATAAAATTGACAGGGACTTCGGAGAAGTATATGCATATCAAAATTATACCTAAGTAATAACCATGATTAAATACAGGATTACTATTTCGCTTTGATCGAGCCTCGTTGGGAGGGTCATCGTCGCCACTAGTAATAACCCACAATCATCCGTTTGGAATTCATTCATGTGAAACCTATCTTTTGACCGTCCCGTTGGGGGAATTTCTCCAAAAGAATTCACAAATAAATAAATCAAGGAGGTCAAAATTAATTCAATTTTATTATCCGGAATAAAATTGTCAATTAATTATTTAAACATACTTAGTAATTTTGAAGTTGAGATTTTTCAATTTGGCAACCCTCATGCAAACACATTTAAACAAATTAAATAAAGCATAAGATAGCACAAATAAAATCAAGCAAAACAGAAAAATAAACATATTGGGCACAAATTATCAAATTGTCATGGTTTGATTTTTTCGCTTGGATCTTCAAGAAACACGCCTCGACTTTCCCACTGCTCGCCTCAAAAAATACTTCGCTCAACCGCCACGCCAAGTACTAAATGATGCACGCCAAGATCCGGCCGCCGCTTGGCCTCAGGACATTTCGGCAGCCTAGGGCACCGCCGGGTTTGGCCTTGCCAAGATGCCTCGGCAAGACGCCATTGCATTGTCGGCAGTCGTCAGCAGATCTCGAAAGCGGCAGGCATCCCGCGCGCGCGTCCTTCCTTCGCCTCCGTATCCTGCTCGCCCGCGACCGAACTTCACCGCGTCTCTCGCGTCGTCTTGTAGCGCCCAGCAACTTCCGCCCGTCCGTTCGGCCTAAGAGCGCCGCCCGTCCGGCGGCCTTCATCTCGCCAGCGGCGCGGCCGCCGGCCTGCCCCTACTGCCCAAGCGTGCGGCGCCTTTACTTTGATTACGGATTTCGTCCTTTAATTCTTCCGTCTTTTTCGTTTCCCGATCCGGTTACAATTTATTTACAAAAAATAAATAAACCTAGATCTAGAATAGTCTATTACATTGATCAAATCAAACAAATCCTAGTCTACTCGTGGATTTTCTCACGAGGCAAAAAACAAATCGAACTAATCGAATTAAAAAAAAAACCACGGTTTATATGCATGCAAAATAAAACATTAAAATCCATGACAATTGGATACGCAAAAACAGATCTAAGTTCTACTATCCAATTTCAAATTTAATGTCCACGAATTAAATTACAATTTAAAAATTTGAGTCAAAACAAGTGGCTCGACGATACGATTGTTGGGGAATGAGTTGCACATATCTATCGGGGTGAATATTTAAATACAAATTTAATTCATTAATTATTACTAGCATGAATTAATCCTATATTAATTCAAATAATAATTGCAACAACATATCATGCATATAAAAACCACGTAAAACCTACGACGCGGAATCTACGGGTTTACGTGAACGCATTCTCTCGGGATGGCAGTGGCTTTGGTCGGACGGACTAACCAAAAGGACTTCCCAAGTATTCCCTTAGCCCTTGCTCGACAATCCGGTGGAAGGATACTCGCGAACAATTAACAAAAGGAAAAAATAAACTTTGTTGCACCACTTATGTGGATTTGCTAATATTTCCAGCACATGGAATTGTACTTGGGAATGAACTAATCATCCCCTATTTATAGGAGAGAGGGTGGACGAAATTTGTGTTATTTTTCAATGTGGGATAAGACTTTTCTTGGTCACCAAGAAATCTTGAATATATCTCATATATTCTCTTTCCCATAATTAAAATATTTCACAAAAATCCCACCTCCTCATATATGGATTATTTTGAAAAATATAGTGCAAGAATCCAAGATTTGGATCTTCTTGAATTTATGAGATATTCTTGTATTTCAAGAAATACATATCTTCCATAATATCTTTTCAAGAAAATCAAGAAAATCTTTCTTGCCCTCTATTTTCCAAAAATTTCGAAAATCTCACTATGAATAACCAAGTGGGAGATTTCTTGAATTTAATGAGATAATCTTGTATTCCAAGAATACATATCTTCATTCCATAACAAAATTCAAAGAAAATCTTTCTCCCTCTTTTATCCATAATTTTTAAAAATTTAGAGGAATATTAAGCAACAATATTTATTTTATTTTAATCACCTTTTCAGTTATTGAACTATTTGTTGGGCTACTCAGGGGGCCTTTAGGAGAATTAAGATTGGACCTTCTAATGGATCTTGAATATCTAATATTGAGCCACAATATAATTCAAGCCCATAAATATTAATTAATCCCACTACATAATTAATATCAGACTATCCATCTTAACCCATATTATATCAATATGGCTCCGGTCATTATTTCTCGTGTTTAAGATTATCTAGCCCATTAATTAATTTAAGCCCTTTGAAATAGCTTTCCGTTAATTAATATCTTTTGTCCTTGGTCGAGAACGGTTCAACATTATTATCCATACTAGGAAACAAATTCCACTTGCAAGATTTGGTATGATAAAGCTTTATGAACCTCCAAGGGGGCAAATCAAACAAGCGTATTTTGCACACGATTCTTCAGATTAAATCTTAGCAATCACATGTGACCAATAATATTGCCCAAGATAAAAAAGTATTGAATCTCTCTTTGATTCGCTACCCATGATAAGTCAAAGCAATAGTTACCAATCCCACGTGATCCTATTTAAGGGACGAAGGTTAAGAAACAACGAACCACTGAGGTCTAATTCTTCCTTGTTCAGTTCTGAAGAACTTATCCTCCTATAGGTCCTATTCAGCGCATCAGTCATGCACTAGTGTAATCTCTTGGTCAAGACAAACCAATCTGAGCCTTATGCCTCAACCTTTCGTGATGGTTGTTCATTTCCATCTAGGTCGTGAATGGCGTACTTTTAGTTACAAAGAGATCATTAATTTAATCTTTCGTGATCCGGTATCACTAAATTAACTACTGATGTAACACGCATTTAATTATTGAACAATTATGCAGTAAATATATATAACATTCAATCATATTTAAAGCATCAGTGATAAACAATTTATTTCAGTAAATAAGTCTGGAAATTCAGTTTCGATTATACAAAGTAAAAAACATACTTTTCAGTATAATCCCAACATACACAACTGTCATATTTGCACTTAGAAAACCCCACAGAAGCCATGAACTGGTCAAACTTCTTGTACCACTGTCTTGGGCTCTGTTTGAGACCATACAAAGACTTCTTTAGAAGGCACTCCTTGTTTTCATTCCCTGGTGAGATAAATACTTCAAGCTGACTCATGTAGATAGTTTCCACTAGATCTCCATGAAGAAATGTTGTCTTCACATCTAGTTGCTGAAGTTCCAGGTTTTCTTAAGTAACAATTGAGAGTAGAAGCCTTATAGAACAGTGCTTCACGACTGGAGATAAAACTTCATTGTAGTCTATTCCTTCCCTCTGTGTGAAACCTCTAGCCACTAGCCTTGCCTTATATCTGTTGTATACCAAAATTTATGGAACGAGATATTGAATGTGGCTATGTGGATTGATATAACAAACAAGAATTAGTGGAGAAACGAGTGTGATTAATGAAGGACAAATTGAATGTTCTTCATTGTATGAAGTGATAAATGTTAAAATCTAAGTGTTAGATGCGATAAATAAATGCGAGAGGATTTGGGCCGAAGGCCTCTTTTGTTGGCTGATAAAGCCTTTGTATTGAATGTTAAAAAATTTCGACCCCTTAATGAGTCTTAATTTCTCCTATTTATAGTACATGCAAAATGGCCATCTAGTTGGCCTCGCTACAACTCTCGATGGAATTTGACCGAGCATTAATTGTAACCAGCTACTTTGGACTCTACAGTATACTCTAAACCTTAGTCTCATATAACGAAACACGCCACCTGCAACTCTGAATTGGCAGTTTGCAGGTAGCGCAGATATTTGCGCCTAGGATTTCCCTCTTGAGTCCGCAGCGGTAGAACCAGCAATATCCTCAGAGTTTTCTCGGCCATCTTGCGGGCATGGCGACCATATCGCGGGCATGGCAACCATTGTGCGGGCATGGCGACCATCGACGGGCATGGCGACCATATCGCGGGCATGGGGACCATTTCCCTGGCGTGGCGACCATTGTGTGGGCATGGCGACCATCTTGCGGGCATGGGGACCATCGGCGGGCATGGCGACCATCGCGCGGGCATGGCGACCACCTTGCGAGCTTGGCGACCATTGTGCGGGCATGGCGACCATCTTGCGTGTAGTTTGCTCGAGCGGGCGAGTTAGGCGAGCAGCTTGCCCCATCCTTGGACTCGGCCGAGCGAGCTCGCCCTTGGCTCAGGACGACTCGCCCCATATCTCATTTTTGATAGAGGTTAGTGGGCTCTCCATTTGTAACTTAATGACATAAGGAACCCAAATAATTAGCCCAGATCATTTGCACACAACAATATATAATGTGTTCAGTAGTTCCCACTTCAACTTTCTTCTTAAACACGCACTTACAACTTTCTATTTTCCCTGTCTCTCCACCAAAATCCAAGTCTTGTTCTTCTCTAAAGATTGTAGCTCTTCTGTCATGGCCATTATCCAATGTTCCCTTTCATCACTGGTTGTGGCTTGAGTAAAAGTTTGAGGCTCACTATACTCTAGCTTTTCAGCTGTAACCAAAGCATAAGAAACTAGATCAGCTTGGCCAAATCTAGCTGGAGCCCTAGTTTGCCTTCTTTGTCTATCTCCTGTCAACTCATAACCACTCAAATCTGCTCCCTGAGCTCCACCATTATCCATGTCAGGTTGAGGCTCATGTTCAACCTGGCCTTGCTCTCCATCACTGTCAGTGTGTTCATTTTGAGTTTCTTCAGTGTTTGTAGCAATTGGCTCCATTAGAACTGGAACAGTATCACTTGAGATGTCCCCATTCAGATTTTGCTGATTTCCCTTGTACTGATAGCCCATTTCCTGTTCATTGAAGGTCACATCTCTACTCACCATGCATTTTTGCTTTCCAGGCTCTATACACCACAACTTGTAACCCTTTACACCTTTAGGATACCCAATGAAGATGCACTTTAGAGCCCTGGGGGTTTGTCTTGTCTTATGTGAACATAAGCAGTGCACCCAAAAATCTTAAGAATATTGTAGTCTAAGAGCTTTCCATACCATAATTCATCTGGTGTCTTCAGATTTATGGCAGTAGATGGTGATTTGTTTATCAAATAACAGGCTATACTACAGCTTCACCCCAAAAAGATCTAGGTAGTTTTGCATCTAACATCATGCATCTCACTTTTTTCTAGGATAGTTCTGTTCATCCTTTCAGCCAATCCATTTTGTTGAGGATTGGCAGGAACAATTCTATGCCTTGTAATACCTCTCTCCCTGTAGAATTGTTGAAATTCCTCAGATAGATACTCTAGCCCATTATCTGTTCTGAGATGCTTAAGCTTCGTTTGCTTCTTGTTCTCCTGCTCAGATAACCATTCCTTAAACTTGGCAAATGCTTCTGATTTCTGTTTCAGAATGCACACCCACACTTTCCTAGTGTGATCATCTATGATATTCATAAAATATCTCCCTCCACCATGAGATTCAACTCTAGCAGGTCCCTAAATATCAGAGTGTACATAGTCAAGAGCCTCTTTTGTATAGTGAGTCCCTTTTGGAAATGCATGCTTTCTTGACTTTCCTAATACACATTGTTCACAGAATTCTAGTTTGGTTACTCTTTTCCCAGAGAAGACTCCCTTCTCTGATAGAACCTTCAGCCCCTTCTCTCCAATGTGGCCTAGTCTCTTATGCCAAGAGATTGTGTCAACTTCACTCATAACAGCCTCAGCAGACCCTGCAATAGTCTTTCCAATCATGATATACAAGCCATTTAATTTTCCACCTTTCACAACTATCTTATCTTCCTTAGTAACAAGAATTTGACCCTTCTCAGTCTTAAACTCATAGCCTAAGGCATTTAAGGATCCAAGAGATATTAGATTTCTCTTAAGATCTGGAACATACCTTACATTTGATAGGATTTTGTGCTTCCCATCAAACATTTGAATCCTCACAGAGCCCTCACCTCTTATAACTTGACAACTTACATCATTCCCAAGCAGTGCCATACCTCCATCAGCTTTCTTCAAGTCAAGAAACCAGCTCTCCACAGAACCATGTGGAAAGAGCAACCTGAATCCAGTACCCATTCTTGATTCAACCTGTCATTAGTTAAAACAAGGGCCTCTGCACTTTCATACCCACTTTCAGCAACAACAGCCTCAGCTTGGGGTGTTTCTTGTGGTTTCTTGCACTTTTCTGGGCAATTCTTCTTCAGGTGTCCAACTTTATGACACTTGAAACACTTTCTCTTCTCCACAGAATCACCAGGTTGTTTCTCATCTTGATTCTGCTTGCCTCCTTTCTTCTTATTATGAGATTTCTTGTTTCCAGCCTTGAACTTCACATTTAGCCCCTCTCCTTGATTTTGAGTCTTCTTTTCTCCTAGAGAACTATTCAGACTCTTGGTTTTTAGAGCGGTTTGAATTTGCTAAAAGGTCATGGTTGTTTGTCTCCCAAAAAGTAGAGTATCCTTGAAGTGTTCCAAAGATTTTGGAAGTGCATTCAGTAGCATTAATGCCTTATCTTCATCCTCAAGCCTTACATCTAGATTTTCCCGATCATCAATGGCTTGATTGAATTCATCAAGCTGCTCTCCAAGAGATTTCTCTTCAGTCATCTTATATGACATGAGTTTCTGTTTCATGAACAATCGGTTTGAAAAAGATTTGGTCAGATACAGGATATCAAGCTTTGCCACACATCAGCTGCACTCTTCTCCCTTGCCACTTCCCTGAGAACCTTATCTCCGAGACACAAGATGATAATGTTATGTGCTTTCTCGAGTTGCTCTGTTTTCTTGACCTTATCCGCATCGGATGCAGATGCATCTAATGGCACCAAGGCATCACCTAACCCGTGATGAATCAACAGAGCCTTCATCTTGATTCTCCATAGAGCAAAATCGGTCTTTCCATTGAACTTCTCTACGTCCAACTTGAACGATGCCATAACTTCTTTCTATCGATTCCCACAGACGGCGCCACTTGTTAAGAAATCAAGTTTTCATAATTGAAGAAACTTGAAATCGCCCGCAACACACCGGCGCAAACTCGAAACAAGAATGGAATCGATGAAAAACGGAATTGAAACGAGACAACGATTACGTGGTTCGATCAATCGATCCGGGGAATCAGAACACAACACTCACTATGATGATTGGGATTACAAGATTACAAGCACTCTCCTCACTGAAATTCAGAATTCGCCCAAATCAGTTATGAACCCTAATCAGATGAATTGAACGCTCTAAACTCTCTCAATCAATGTGTAAAACATAATAACTAACTCGCTTTCTGTTAATCTCTAATGCACAGGAAGTATCACGCTATTTATACTCCACATTGCCGCTCAATTCATCCCGCTCCAAGTGAGTACACAGTCCAGTATTAGTTGTGACCCGCGAAGGTATTACTTGTAACCAGTAAAGGTATCACTTGGCTGTACTTGAATCTGTTAGGATTAGTTGATGACTAGGATGGTATAGTAACTGATTTCAATTCCAGTTGGCATGTATTCATAACAGTTGCATTTACTTATCACAGAAGTGTTACTATAAACATAAAAATCTAGATGGCGCCAATGCATTACAAAAAGTTTTCCTGTTATATTTTGACAATCATTGTCTGATGAAAAGTTATAAGATCTTTTCGTCTGATAGAGAAAGACGAACTCTTGATGCATAATGTGGTGGCGCTTTTCTTTCCTGCTGTTCAAGGGCAAAATCAAGCTGGATCAGAGCTAGAGCCTTTGCTGGACGTCTTTTTCTGGTATAATTTCTGCACTTATGCATTATGTATGCTTTGATCTTTTTTGTAAAAATCTTCGTTTCCATTGAGAATTTGAAAGCTGTGATGATGCTTAAGCTGCAATCATGTATGACAGTACCTCTCTGTCTTATTCAACTCTGTTTGGTGATGCTTCTTTCTATATATTTGTAAAATCTTAGCCGATTAAAGGATGTAAACAAGCCTTGAACTTTTTAAATTGTGTTTGGTTCGATGGATGCATGCCTAGAACACAAGCTCAGTCCGGGTACAAAAAAACCTTTATCCCCATATTTACCCAATCCCTAAAAAGTTGTCCTAAATGCGATAGGAAAAATTACTATTAAGTACAAATTTTTGATGAAAATTACTACCAGGTACAAACGAGATTGCATATATATAGGTAAAGTTGCACGCAAAAATGCAAAAGTACCTACATATATGCAATCATTTTGTATCTATTAGTAAGTTGCAATTTTGAAATGTACATTGTTTTGTAAGTCTCCCGATGCGATACTGCCATTATTTTTGTCTGTTCTTGTTTTTACTAATTAATTGCAAGGGCAATTAAGACATTTATATAGATATCCTACCCGGTCCCACAGTTCAAACAAAAATATTAGATTATTATGTTAGGATAGAAAAATGCAATCAAATAATCCAAAAACATGTCTTAATTCCAACAATCCAGTTCGAACAATACAATCTCACTAAATCTTATCACAACTAATCAATCCCGATCTTAATCAATCCCGTCCTGTTTTATGTTTGATGTTTCAATCAAAGATACGTAGAGAACTTAAACAAGCTAGACTCTAGTAATTTCGGTGGCATTCTCTCAAGACGTGACAAGTTCCCTGAATGTGGACCACACACGGAAAATATCTCATGAAAAATCAACAGAGAGGAATGGTTGCCTAGAGTTTGGTCATGAATGCAACAATTCAACGACGACTTATCAAACAGGGCAAACACAAAGAAAACACATACCAAACTTTTTTTAACTCTTTCAAATCTCTTTGATCTGGTTAACGAAATATGATAGCTACAATGGCAGCAACAGGTAGCGGTACCGTACCAGAGGAAGAGAATCTATCTGCCGCGGCAGAGCGCTTCTGTCGTCGATTTTCACTAGCTGAGATCCGATCGGCCACTCAAGATTTCAGTGAAGCTTCTCTCGTTGGACAAGGAGGATTTGGTAAAGTCTACAAAGGCCTAACTGATAACGGGCTGCAGACTGTGGCCATAAAGCGGCTGGCACCTAATTCCAACCAAGGAGAAGGTGAGTTTTTGATGGAGATTGAGACATTGAGTAAGCTCAGACATGTCAATCTAGTCTCTCTCATTGGCTACTGCAATCGGAACGGGGAAATGATTCTTGTTTATGAGTACATACCCCGTGGAACACTGGCTGGCCACCTTTATAGAGTTTCTAGGGACAGTGAGAGCGACGAGTACTTCTCGTCTCTTACATGGAAGCAGCGCCTTAATATATGCATTGGAGCTGCTCGAGGGATAGACTATCTTCACACTGGCACCTCAATCATACATCGCGATGTGAAGTCTACAAATATCCTTCTCGATGAAAATTTCACAGCTAAGGTTTCAGATTTTGGCCTGGCTAAACCTTTAAACAATAGCAGCTCAAATAGCTATGTTAGCACCGTAGTTAAGGGCTCGTTCGGATATCTAGATCCCAGTTACTTTATCACCTGCAAATTAACCCAGAAAAGTGATACATATTCTTTTGGGGTGGTGTTGTTGGAAGTTTTGTGCGGGAGACCAGCACTCGACCCGAGGCTTGGTGAGGATCAGATGAGTCTGGCCACGTGGGCTCTAGAAAAAATTACGAAAGGAAAATCTGACCAGATTGTAGCTTCAGATCTGAGGGACCAAATCTCAGCAGATTGCCTTAAAACATTTGTGGGGACTGCTAAGAGATGCTTGAATTACGAACCAAAAAAGAGGCCAACAATGGCTCAGGTTGTGGTCCAGCTTCAGTTTGCCCTTCAACAGCAGGACAAAAGGGAACTAACACTGAATACATCACGATTATTTCTTATGTCATTCTGGAACAGAGTCAAACCGTCTGGTAAATATGAATTGTTATTATTCCGAAAGTTCTGTTACATTTAGATAATATATTCACGAGGTTTTCTGTGCAATTTTGCAGGCATTCGTACCACAGCATCAATACAGAAGGTTCAGAAATGGGCTGATATTAATATGCTGCCAACGGCCATCTATAGTCTAGTGGATAAACTGATGCCATATTCTGTCGCTGCCATTGAAATACATGAATTGGAAGAATCTACTAATAATTTTAGTTCAGATTGTTTAATTAGTACTGATGAGTATAGAGGTGTTGTACGTGAAGAGTACAGAGGAGGCGTATATCGTGGAGCCTTGAAAAGCGGACAGGTCGCAGCAATTAGGAAGCTACACTATGGCAGCCTGCCAGACAAAGAGTTTTTACAACAGGTTTAGCCACAATACTATATATACACGTTGATGTTACTGAATAAGTTGATAATTATGGAAAGAAGGCTAATATTTTAGAGCAGGCCTCCGATAAAACTTGTTCATAGTATGAAATTTATACCTTCACCTTTATAAACTAATACCATATGATTTTGTAGGTCTCATTAATATCCAGCATAAAGCATGAAAACGTGGTTCCGCTGTTAGGTTACTGTGTGTACGGTGGTCAACAATTCTTGGCTTATGAGTTTGCTCCAAATGGGTCCTTACATGACATTCTTCATGGTATGAATCTTGCATAACAGATTTTAGAATAAATTTTTTATTGCTGTTTATGAGTTGAATGTTGGTTGGCTCAGTTTCGAATAAGCTTACATGAAAAAAAGAAAAAGAAAATCTTCGTCATATTCTCATTTTAGATTTCTTGAAATAGGAAAACATGGTGACAATTATGGCTCAAAGCCAGTGCCAGTTCTGTCATGGGCACAACGGGTTGAAATCGCGACAGGGGCTGCAAAAGGATTAGAATACATTCACAAGAGGAAACAGGTTCATCGTAACATCAGATCCAGCAACGTATTGCTTTTTGATGATTGCAAAGTTGCTAAGTTGGGTGATTTTGGTCGGTCAACTCATTATACCGATTCTCTTTCTGCCGTGCATCAACGTGGTTATCATCCCCCAGAGTATGTTCTGTAAACAGGACTAGTAGTATAAAATTTGTACTAATTATTTCTTGGCTTAAACTGCTTCATTTCGGGTGGTAGGTACGGATGGTTCGGCGAACTAAGCTGGACAAGTGATGTTTACAGCTTCGGCGTGGTACTTGTTGAGCTCTTAACGGGCCGTAAACTAGATGATGACTCACGACCAAAAGAGCAGCAGAATCTACTGAAATGGGTATGCAGTTTTTCTTACTTTTCAGGGGATTTAAACCAAAAACGTCTCATAACTTTGTACCTTTATTGAAGTGGTCCAATAATTATCAACTTTTCCAATTTAATCCCACATGTATTCAATTTGATCCAATTTAGTTCCAAACCGTCGAAAGTCACTCAAAATTGCCCAAAATGACGTCGTTTTGGACACGTGTCTTACATATTCCGGTCAAAATTGGCCTACACGCGCCCAAAACAACGTCAGTTTAGACAATTTTGAGCAACCTCCGGCGGTTTGAGATTAAATTTGATCAAGTTGAATAAAAATGAGATTAAATTGGAAAAGTTGATAATTATAAGATTATTTCAATAAAAGTGCAAAGTTATGAGACTATTTTGGTGTAATTCTTTACTTTTCAGTATACATTGATGCTAATCGTAATTCGATAACTGACATATTTTATAATTAACACCAGGCAACACCATGGCTTATGAATGAGAAAGCAGAGGCGGTTTTGGATCCTAAACTGGAAGAAGACTACCCACAAAAGGCCGTGACAGAGGTGAAATTAGTTGCTAATGTTGGGATTCCTTATTTATTTTTTTCTGTTTTCTGAATTTCGTCTCATTAGATTTTTGCTTGAATGCAGATGGCTCGAATCGCTGCGTCCTGTTTGCAGCATAAACGTAAATCTCGTCCAGACATGAGCAGTGTAGTAAGACGACTCTGTCCTCTGTTAGATGATTGTTCTGCTACGGAGACACAAACTGATGAAATCTTTCCATCTCCTGAGACGTAAATGCAGTCGGAAATAGTTGAAATTTTATGTACGGTTTGCTAGTTTGTTGATGATCATATGCTAGTATGAAATTAAATGGTATCCCCTGAAAGCAGGGGATCTAAAGGAAGTAGTTACCAGAGAAATGTAATGAGAAAAAAATAAACTGAAAGAAATCGTTATGCATTCTTCAAAGTGACACTTCCTCCGTCCATTAAAATTATGTTAATTTTCTTTATTTGTCCATCCACGAGAAGTATGTTCATTACCTTTGAGGCATAAGTCACTTAATCTTCACCCTTCAACTATTACTTAATTACTTAAATTGTCATTTATAACTTGAGTGCACGTGCACTCCGGTTCACCGAATGCTTACACCATGTGTATTTCTTGTTTTTTTTTTTTTTTTTTGACAGGAATGTGTATTTCTTGGTTAAAATATTGATCAATGTGTTTATTTTTCTAAGAAACTACTCCTATTCAGCAATAAATTAAAACTATTCGAGTTTAGCTGTATTCGTCTCAGATTAAAATTATTTCAAACTCAACTTAATTAATTATCAAACAACGCTACTTGATTCATTTACAATCCCTGAACGAATTTGTATTAGATTTTTTAAGGAAGCCGTAGTTTCAGAGAAATAAGATGAGGAAAAATGAAAGAACTCATGATGCATGTGTTGGTGCTTTTCCTTCCTGTTATTCAAGGGTGCAAGCTGGATGAGAGCTAGAAACAATGAGAATAAAATGGATTCTTTAGAAAATGACAGGAAGAAGAATGATAGGCCAAAAAGGCCAAAGCAATGCATAGAATTCAACGACGCCTAACGAACTATTATTGAAAAAGACAATACATAATTCAAGCATTGCTTCACCCTCCCCATTTCATAGTTCCAAAACCTTTTCATTTCAGCAAAATATCCATTGGCCACATCCCACATTTAACCTGAGTTACTGCTTAACGAAACATGATTGCAACAGTGGCATCAGGTAGCGATAAAAAGGAAGGGAACAAGATATCTGGGACAGCTGAACAGTTCTGTCATCGATTTTCACTGGCTGAGGTCCAGTTGGCCACTCAAGATTTCAGTGAAGCACATCTCATTGGAACTGGTGGATTTGGTAAAGTATATAAAGGCCAAATCGATAATGGGCAACAGACTGTGGCCATTAAGCAGCTAGCACCTAATTCTAACCAAGGAGAAGGTGAGTTTCTGGCAGAGATTGAGACACTAAGCAAGCTCCAACATGTTAATCTCGTCTCTCTGATTGGCTACTGCAATCAGAATGGGGAAATGATTCTTGTTTACGAGTACATACCCCGTGGAACACTGGCCGACCACCTTTACAATCTTTCAAGTAGCAGCGAGAGCAAAGACTGCTCGTCTCTTACATGGAAGCAACGCCTTAATTTATGCATTGGAGCTGCTCGAGGTTTAGACTATCTTCACACCGACAGCTCAATCATACATCGCGATATAAAGTCTACAAATATCCTTCTGGATGAAAACTTCACAGCTAAGGTTTCTGATTTTGGCTTGGCTAAACATTTCACAAGCAACTCCAAGAGCCATATTAGCACAATAGTTAAGGGCACATTTGGATATCTAGATCCGATTTATTTTACAACCGGTAGATTAACCCGGAAAAGTGATACATATGCTTTTGGGGTGGTGTTGTTTGAGATTTTGTGCGGGAGACCAGCAGTGGATCCAAGGCTTGGTGAGGATGAGATGAGTCTCGTCATGTGGGCTCAGGAAAAAATTAGTAAGGGAAAAGCTGAGCATATTGTAGCTTCAAATTTGAGGGATGGAATATCAAACTATTGCCTGAAAACATTTGTGGGGATCGCTAAAAGATGCTTGAATCGTGAACCAAAAAAGAGACCGACAATGGCTCGAGTTGTGGCACAGCTTGAGTATGCCCCAACACTGAATGGATCACGATTTCTGCCATTTTGGAACAGAGTTAAACCTTCTGGTAATTAATATGAATTGTTATTATAAACATACAAACTTATATGTGGTAACTATATATTACATAAAGTTTTCCTGTTATGTTTTGATGATCATTGTTTGATCAAATGTTGTCCGTGCAATTTCGCAGGAAGTCGTGCCACAGGATCAACACAAAAGGATGAACATACCGTTAATATGCTTCATGTATCAGTCCCTGCCATTTCCATACTTGAATTGAAAGAAATTACTGATAATTTTAGTTCTAAATGTTTCATTTTTCCTGGATTCAACGGAGATTATTATCATGGAGCCCTGAAAAGTGGACATGCCGTAGCAATTAAGAAGCTAGTTCGTGCCCGTAGAAGCCTACCAAACAAGGAGTTCCTAGAACAGGTTTGACCACAGCACTATACATATTGATGTTGCCGAATTGTCTACAACTATGGAAATTAAGAGGGATGTTGTTCTTTTATATGATTTTGTAGGTTACAATGGTATCCAACCTAAAGCACGAAAACGTGGCTCAGCTCTTGGGTTACTGTGTCAATGGTTTGCAGCAATTTTTGGTTTATGAGTTTGCTCAAAATGGGTCACTACATGACATTCTTCATGGTAGTTTAGCTTATTGTTGTGATTCAGTTTCAGTTATTGGGTACTGATAAATGAAAGTTTTTCGTGCATTAGGACAAGTGGGCTGGAAGCCAGTTCCGCCTGTGCCATGGGCCCTTAGAGTTAAAATTGCTATTATGGCTGCAAAAGGATTAGAGTACACTCACAAGAAGGCACATATTCATTATAACGTTACGTCCAGCAATATTTTAATTTATGATGACGACGTTGCTAAATTAGCTGATTTTGGTCGTCAATTTGATGAGTATCCTTTTATTCTCCAGTGTGGTGGTTATCAACCCCCAGAGTACGTATGTCATATTCTTAGTTTATTCTAAAGATGAATAGGACCATGTGTTTGAATTTGTATTAGTTTTTTATGGGCTTTAGCAACTTCATTTTTTTGTGGTAGATTCGATTATGGCTGCAAATTCAGTTGGAGGAGTGATGTCTTATGTCTACAGCTTCGGTGTGGTACTCCTCGAACTGTTGACAGGCAGTAAACTATATGATTATACACGGCCAAAAGGGCAGGAGCATGTCAAGGAATGGGTAAGTGAATACTTTCACCACTCAAGATTATCAATGACATTTATTTCCTGCTTCTTTCAAATTCAATTTACATTGGCAAAACTTTAGGGAAAAATGTTTTTTAAGGACAGTAATTTAGGGGTTGTCTTTTAAGGATAATAATTTTACTGACTTAGAAATGTAGAACAATATGTTTTAAAATATTCAAATAAAAAACAATATGTTTTAAAATGTGTAAATGTAAAATAATCAAACCCAAGTCGGGTTGAAATGTCACATGAGATTTTGGCTTATTCGGGCTCGATTGTCATACATTTACAAATTGGGATGAGTTTATAAATAGCCTAACATAAAAATAAAAGTTTTTTTATCATAAAATTTATAATCATTTTTTTAGCCAAGAGAATATAATTTTTTCCAACTTTACCACTTTTTTTATGCTTTCATTATTTTAATTCGTACTACCATATATACACCCCGTACCAACATTATTTCAGCCCGTACCACCCTTCAATTAACCCCGTACCACTATCACTTTAGTCTGTAAATATCATTTCAGCCCGTACCACCATTTTATCAACCCCGTACCACTATCACTACCGTATCACACTTATTTCAACCCCGTAACACCTTATTTTAACACCGTACCACCAACATTTCAGTCCGTACCATAATTTAATTCAACTTGTACCATCATTTTTAAATTTGTACCACAATTTAATTAATTTCGTACTACACTATATTAATCTTGTACCACTTTTTTTTTTAATTTTTTGTTAACTTCTTTAAGGGTATAATTGCCCTAAAAATTAATTCTCTTGGCTAAAAAAGAATAAAATAAATAACCTTGATAAAAAAGAATTTTTTAAATGAGAAGATGCTAAAAATGGGGGTTTTCTCTTACGTACCACTTACACGAATGAAAATTTTAAAACATATTGTCCTATATTTACATATTTTAAAACATATTGTCCCATATTTCTAAGCCCGTAAAATTATTGTCCTTATAAAAACACAACCCCCAAATTACTGTCCTGAAAATATTATTCCCTAATTATAACTTTATAACACTAGGCAAAACCGAAGCTCAGCGAAGACAGGGTTGAGGAGGTTGTGGATGCTAGACTAAATGGAGATTACCCACCAAAGGCCGTTGCTAAGGTGAAATCAGTTGCAAGGGAATCCTATATTTGATTATTTCCTTAACTTAAAACAATGTTTGTTCTGTATGCATGACCTTCTGTTCTGAGAATTTCTCCTTAGATTTTTGCTTCTTTTGCTTAAATACAGATGGCTGCAATCGCTGCACTTTTGTTTGCAAGACCAAGCTGCATTACGTCCAGCCATGAGCATTGTAGTAAGAACTCTCCATCCTCTGCTGAAAGCAGGGGACCTGAAGGAAGAAGTTGTTATCGAAGATATATGATGAAGATATATACGAAAAAACTCATGATGCATAATGTGTTGGTGCTTTTTTTACTGGTGTTCAAGGGTGAACTCAAGGCAATCTGATGAGGTTTCATCCCTCGAATTTAAAGCTACAATCTCGTCAACTTTTCCAGTCTCATCACCCTAAAGACATGTGTGCCTCTTTTTTGGAAATTAAGATAACAAAAACAAAATGTAAAAATTATTATGTAGTTAGTTTTGTTATCCACGAATTTCAAATCCATCCAACCAAATGGAGCCTAGAAGAAAATAAATACTCATGCATTATGTATGATATTTTTTTTTTTTTTTTTGTAAAATCCTCGTTGCCGTCAATTTTGGAGAGAAAAAGCTTATCTTTTGTACGTTTCACTTTTAAATTAAGATCTATACAATGTAATAACTGATTTTTTTCTTTATTGATAGTAATTTTTGCTTGGATTATATTCGTAGTTTATTTAATTGGGGGCAATTTCCACCTTAATGATTTTATTTAAACTACTGAATTCTTTGGGAAGTAGGTGCTGTATATATTTACAGAACAAATAGAACTGATATAGATACATTGCAAAAGGCTTGAATCATTATCGTTGTCGTTAGGATACTAACTATTATGTTTTTAATTTAACACAAAAAAAATAAAGTATACCTCGAGATAATGAGAATAAATGGATTCTTTGAAAAAGATATGCAGAAGAATGATAGGCAAAAAAATACAAAGCAATGTATAGATTTCAACGACAACGAACTATTATGGACAAAAAAAACACATAATTCAAGTATTGCTTCATAATCCCCATGTCATTATTCCAAATTCTTTTTGTTTCAGCAAAATATCCATTGGTTACTTACCACATTTAATCTGAGTTACGGCTTAACGAAATATGATTGCAACAGTTGCATCAGGCAGCGGTACGAAGGAAGAGAACAAGCTGTCTGCAACAGCTGAATGGTTCTGTCGTCGATTTTCACTGTCTGAGGTCCAATTGGCCACTCGAGATTTCAGTGAAGCACATCTCATTGGAACTGGTGGATTTGGTAAAGTCTACAAAGGCCAAATCGATAATGGGCAACAGACTGTGGCCATTAAGCGGCTAGCACCAAATTCCAACCAAGGAGAAGGCTGAGTTCTTGATGGAGATTGAGACATTGAGTAAGCTCCGACATGTTAATCTAGTCTCTCCGATTGGCTACTGCCATGAGAAAGGGGAAATGATTCTTGTTTACGAGTACATAGCCCGTGGAACACTGGCCGACCACCTTTACACACTTTCAAGAAGCAGTGAGAGCGACGACTGCTTGTCTCTTACATGGAAGCAACGTCTTAACGCATGCATTGGAGCTGGACGTGGTATAGACTATCTTCACACAGGCACCTCTATCATACATCGTGATGTAAAGTCTAAAAAAATATCATTCTGGACGAAAACTTCACAGCTAAGGTTTCAGATTTTGGCCTGGCAAAACACTTGAGCACAAGCAGCTCGAAGAGCCATGTTAGCACAATAGTTAAGGGCTAGTTCGGATATCTAGATTCCAGTTATTTTATCACCTGTAGATTAACCCGTAAAAGTGATACACATGCTTTTGGGGTGGTGTTGTTGGAAGCATTGTGCGGGAGACCAGCAGTGGATCCAAAGGCTTGGTGAGGATGAGATGAGTCTTGTCATGTGGGCTCGAGAAAAAATTAGTAAACGAAAAGCTGACCAGATTGTAGCTTCAGATTTGAGGGATGAAATATCGGCAGATTGCCTGAAAGCGTTTGTGGGGATTGCTACGAGATGCTTGAATCATGAACCGAAAAAGAGGCCAACAATGGCTCAAGTTGTGGTCCAGCTTCAGTTTGCCCTACAACAGCTGGACAGAAAAGCAGTAACACTGAATTCATCACGATTTCTGCCATTCTGGAATAGATCGAGTTAAACCGTCTGGTTATAAATTTGAATTGTTATTATAAACATAAAAATCTATATGGCATCAATACAATTCAAGAAGTTTTCTATGCAATTTTGCAGGCAGTAGTGGCATAGGATCAACACAACAGGAGCAGAAGCAGGGTGATGTTAATACTTTGCCAACAGCCACTCAAGAAGAAGCGTTGAGTGATGAGCTAACCGTTAATATGCTTCCTGTTTTTGCCCCTGCCATTCCAATACATGAATTGGAAGATCGATGTTAATTCTTACGTTTCCGCGTGAATGGTGGTCAGAAATTCTTATGAGTTTGCTCAAAATGGATCCCTACATGACATTCTTCAAGGTGAGCTTATGAACATTTTATATAGATCGATGCTGCCTCCTTCACATATTGTTTTGTATCTTTAGGTTTGATTGCAATAGTTATGACCTTCTAAATTAATAGACAAAAATTCATATGAGACGGGGTACAACTTAGCACAAATCACACCCACCGTCTCACCGTGACATCATCTCATACAAGTGTGCTTCAAATTAATATCATTAGATTGCTTGTCCTTGAATTGACTTTAGAAATTAACTTTTTATTTGAGATAAAAAGTTTTTTTGTCCCATCACTTTCCTGTAATCTGTTTTTCATCCCAAAAAATTTAACTTTTTAATTTTAGTCTCAAAACTATCTCAATTGTCCAATTTTTTGTCTCATTTTTTCGAAAAACATAAAATTGTCATTTTCGGTCATCTTCAAGTCACATGCCGGATAGAATTGGGGGTTTCCGAGTTCGTATCTAAAGTGGATGCTGATTGTTAAACAAAATTCATTTTTAAATTTTTTTGAAAGAGCAAAAAATTCCTCCTAAGTTGCGGAAATCCTCAATTTTAACTGGCACGTGACTTGCATATGACCGAATTCGAAAAAATTCATGTTTTCCGGTGAAAATGAGATCAAAATTGGACAACTGAGATAGTTATGAGACCAAAATTGGATATTTAAATTTTTTTAGACGAAAAATGGATTACAAAAATGTTATGGGACCAAAAAACTTTTTTTTCTTCTTTTTATTACCGACTTGAGTTAGTAACTTGTTATGGCTTCTTAATGTGATCCAATTTCACATATTGGAATACTGATAAATCTGTGTGTTTGTGTGGAATAGGAGTTTATGTCTCAAAGCCAGTTGTGGTTCTGTCATGGAACCAAAGAGTTAAAATAGCTTTGAGAGCTGCAGAAGGATTAGAGTACATTCACGAGAAGGCGTTGATTCATCGTAACATCAAATCGAAGAGCATTTTAGTTTACAATGACGAAGTTGTTAAATTAGCTGATTTTGGTTTGTCAGTTCATGATGTAATCGAACGTCCAGATAAATATTCCGAAGATTATCCTTACAGAGCAAATATTCTTCATTTTTATCATCCCCCAGAGTATGTTCTATCCTGAGTGTATCCTAGTAAAGAACAAGACTAGTAGTTTGAACTTATGTACTAATTATTTTGTGGCTTCAACTACTACATTTTGGGTGGTAGGTACGTACAGGATGGCGAACTAAGCTGGAGAAGTGACGTTTACAGCTTTGGTTTGGTACTCATCCAACTCTTGACAGGCCGCGAACTTGTTGATCGTACACGGCCAAAGGGGCAGCAGCACCTCGTAACATGGGTAATGCTGGAGTGTATTTTGGACATTGGTTTCAGTATACAATATTGATATAAGGCGTAATTCATTAAATTGCAAATTTGTATAACACCAGGCAACGCAGAAGCTCTGGGGGCACAGGGTAAAGCATATTGTGGATGCTAGACTGAATGGAGAATTCCCACCAAAGGCCGTTGTTCAGGTTAAACCAGTTGCCAGGGACTCAATATACATGCCTTTATGTTATGAGAATATCGTCTCATTAGGTTTCTGCTTTCTCTTGCTTAAATGCAGATGGCTGAAGTCGCTGCCTTATGTGTGCAATATGAAGCTGAGTTTCGCCCAAAGATGTGCGTTGTTGTGATGGCTCTCCGTCGTTTGTTGAAAGATTGTTCTGCTATGGAAACAAAAAACCATCTTTCCATTCACTGAAATTATGGTTGTACTAGTTTGTTGATGATCTTAAGCCTGCCTTCACATGGTATCAGAGAATTTGATGAGGAAAAAAGTGAGACATATGACTTTGGGGTGATGTTGTAATTATTGAGTCGGAGATCCTATGATGCGGAAGTGGTTCCAGCTTATGGAGTCAGTTTGGACGTAAATCTGTATTGATTAGCAGAGTTGATATCAATAATCATCATGTAATTTAGGTTGTGTTCAGTTTTAGTCTTATATTTTGTTACTTTTTCAATTTTGGTCTTTTCGGACTAAACTTGAAAAAAGTAAAAACATATACGAGAAAAATTGGACAAAAAAAAGACCAAAATTGAAAAAGTAAAACATACCGGACAAAAGTTTTAGTCCTCTACGTTTTTAGTTTCTTTAATTTTGATCCTAAAGGACCAATGTTGATACCAAAATGATCAAAATTGAAATAGTAAAAACATACAAGACTAAAATTGGATATAACTTAAACTAAATGATGATTCTTGATATTAACTCTTTATTAGCACTGAATCAGCCCATAATCCACACATGGTTGGAAAGCCCTATCAGCCTAGTTTCTTATGCTCAAATAGAGAGTCATTGGTAGTTTCCTAACAGTAGTTATGTCAATTTTACGAAAAGGTGGCAAATTCGTCCGAAAATTTATCAAGTTCATGAATTTTGGTGGTTTTTTAGTCCTTCCAATTGCCTTTCTCGGTTGAATTCGAGTTATATGCATTATTAACTAGTGTAGCAGTGTTATGCATGAATCTTTCTGGTCAAAGAATGATTTTTGTATTCAAATGAATCTAAAAGTTGTGGAGTCAAGTATTCATTACTTCATTATATAGAGTCACATAATGGCTTCTACAAATAGAGTTTATGTTCTTGTATTAAGACATGGAAGATTGAATGAAAATATATTTCCAAGTCTTTTGAATTTTTCAGAAATATATTTCTCTGCTTGCTGATATTTCATCCCTAGTTTTGAAGTCAATATATCATAAGTTCCGTCTTTACGCAGCAGAACAATCGTCCAAGAGAGGACGGAGAGCTCTTACTACAGCGCTCATGTCTGGACGAGATTTAACTCTGTGATGCAAACACAAGGCAGCAATTTCAGCCATCTGCATTTAAGCAAAGCAAATGGATGTAGCTAATGAGATGAAAATCTCAAAGTCATGCATATAAATGGAACACAAACACTATTTCAGGATAAAGAATCGATTTAACCTTTGCAACGGCCTTTGGTGGATAATCGCCATTCAGCCTTGGATCCATAACCACCTCCACCTTGTCCTTGCTGAGCCATGGTCTTGCCTGGTATAATACGAGTTTGGCGTTTATTGAATTTCGCCTTACTTGAATGTATGTAAACTCAAACAAAATGGGTTGTAGATGGGGGGTTAGTATTCACATGATAAGGAAATCGGCATACCCATTGCACGATATGCTGCTGCCCTCTTGGCCGTGTAAGATCAACCAGTTCAGTGCCTGTCAGGAGTTCGAGGAGCACCACACCGAAGCTGTAAACATCACTCCTCCTTCCTCTTAGGTAGCCGTTTTTGAACATTCTACCAACCAAAATGAAGTAGTTGAAGCCACAACATAATAATTAGGACAAACTCAAACTACGGGATAGACGCAGAATAGAACATACTCAGGGGCACAATAAGCATGATCTTAGTCAAAATCGAAAGGATCAAAATCGCTATAAGTATAGTGGCCTTGGTGACCGAAATCAGCTAATTTAGCAACTTCATCATCACAAACTAAAATGTTGTTGGATCTGATGTTAAAATAAATTTGTGCCTTCTTGCCAATGTACTTTAATCCTTTTGCAGCCCCCACAGCAATTTTAACTCTTTGGGCCCATGACAGAACCAGAAATGGCTTTGAGCCATTCACGTCTCGTTGTCCAGTTCCACACAAAACATACATTTATTCAGTAATCAAAATTTTGTTTATAAAATCAATTCAAGAACAACAAACAATCTAAGAATATTAAATTTAAAAGTCAAAATAATGCAATCTAACATAAGGATTCAAAACAATATGTGAAGAATTGAATGCAGCATTGTTGCATCAAATTTTAGCGAGCTCACCATGAAGAACGTCGAGTAAGGACCCCTTTTTAGTAAACTCACAAACCATCAACCGCTGAAAACCATCCTGATAGTAACCTAATAGCCGAGCCACATTTTCATGCTTAAGGAAGGATACCATCGAAACCTACAAAATCATATATTATAGTAGTACCCCTCTTCTATTATTATAGGCCGACTATTAAGCACCATAAACAGTTTTTGCAGTGGCCAAACCTGTGCTAGGAACTCCTCATTGGACAGGCTGCTATATTTTAAATTCTTGATTGCTGTGACCTGTCCGCTTTTCAAGGTTCCACGATAAACATTTCCGTTGGATCTCTCACCAATTAAGCACTTTGAACTAAAATTATCAGTCATATCTTTCAATTCACGTATAGGAATGGCAGGGACACCTACGTCCCTAAACATATAAATGTTTTGTTCTACCATTAATCCTTCTTTTTGAGCTGCGGGGATTGCTGTTGACTGTGTATTAACATCACCCTGCTTGTGCTCCTTTTCTGTTGATCCTGTGGCTCTTCTGCCTGCAAAATTGCATAGAGATTTTCTTGAATAAACCATCAAACATAACAGGAAATTAAACTTCTTGAATTGTATTGATGCCATATAGATATTTTTATGTCTATAATTGTAGAAATCGGGAGGCGCCCTGTGCAGTCCCACACGCACCCAATAGTGAAGGAGACTAGTCATGCCCATAGTGAAGTTCCATCCTAAAACCAACTGATGATAGGAGGAGTACCCACTAGGTTTATAAGCTAGTCTCACTTCTTTCAATATTTCGATGTGGGACAACTCACATGTGAAATCCTTTATCATATATTCAACACGCCCCCTCACATGTGAGATCCTCTAATCGAGACGGGATCACCCTGCTCCGTCAGTTCAACAGCCTCCTGGCCTCGGGAATTTGACAATCACTTCGTCAATTCAACAGCCTCCAGACCTTGAGAATTCGATAGCCACCCGGTTCGAGCATGGGACCCATTCTGATACCATGTAGAAATCGGGGGGGCGCCCTGTGCGGTCCCACACGCACCCAGGGACGGACCCAAAAATTTTACCCAGGGGGGCCCCATTTATAACATAGTGTAACTAAATGCATTTTCGAATTTTTATATATTTTCGAGAATTATTTGGATTAAATATCTTTATATTAACAAAGTCAAATACATTTATATATATATTTAAAATGTGAATTATACATATTTCTTTCTCTATTTTGCTACCCCTTTCTCACCTAAAGATCAATATTTTATTTATAGAGTGTTAATTTTTACAAGTATTAGTAATAGTGGTATACGATGAACATAATGGACATAATACTTTGTCTAAAGGAGACAAACACTCGTATGAGACAATTTTTTTTACATGAGATAGGGTACAACCTAATACAAATAACATTCATCCTTCCAAAATATTAAAATATTATTACACAATTTATGCTTCGTCTTACTATGAAACCGTCTCAGACAGATACTTCTTAATTATAAATATATGTAAAGTTCAAGTGGGGTCAGGGGGGCCCAGTGACCCCCTTGGCCCCAGTATAGGTCCGTCCTTGCACGCACCCAATAGTGAAGGAGACTAGCCACGCCCCTAGTGAGGTTTCATCCTAAAACCAATTGGTGTTAGGAGGAGTAGCCCACTAGGTTTATAAGCTAGTCTAATTTCTTTCAATATTTCGATGTGGGACAACTCACGTGTGAAATCCTTTATCATATATTCAACAATAATAACAATTCATGTTAGCAGATGGTTTACCTCTATGCCAGAATGGCAGAAAACTTGATGGTGCTTTCCTGTCTTGCTGTTCAAGGGCAAACTCAAGCTGGACCACAACCTGAGCCATTGTTGGCCTCTTTTTTGGTTCTCGATTCAAACATCTTTTAGCAATCCCCAAATACACTTTCAAGCAATCAGCTGATATTTTGTCCCTCAAATACGACGCTACAATTGAATCAACTTTCCCTTTACTAATTTTTTCTAGAGCCCACATGATAAGACTCGTCTCACCCTCACCACGCCTTAGATCCACTGCAGGTCTCCCGCACAACACTTCCAGCAACACCACTCCAAAGGCATATGTATCACTTTTCCGGGTTAATCTACACGTTGAAAAATAACTCGGATCTAGATACCCAAACGAGCCCTTAACTATTGTGCTAACATGGCTCTTTGAATTACTTGAGCTTAAATGTTTAGCCAAGCCAAAATCTGAAACCTTGGCTGTGAAATTTTCATCCAGAAGGATATTTGTAGACTTTACATCACGATGTATGATAGATGTGCCAGTGTGAAGATAGTATATACCTCGACCAGCTCCAATGCATATGTTAAGGCGTTGCTTCCACGTAAGAGACTAGCAGTCATCACACTCTCTGCTCCTTGAAAACCTGTAAAGGTGGTCGGCCAATGTTCCACGGGCAATGTATTCATAAACAAGAATCATTTCCCCATTCTCGTTGCAGTAGCCGATCATAGAGACTAGATTGATATGTCGGAGCTGACTGAGTGTCTCAATCTCCATCAAAAACTCTCCTTCTCCTTGGTTAGAATTAGGTGCTAGCCGCTTAATGGCCACAGTCTGATGCCCATTGTCGATTTGGCCTTTGTAGACTTTACCAAATTCACCATTTCCAACGAGATGCTCTTCACTGAAATCTTCAGTGGCCAACTGCTCCTCAACAAGTGAAAATCGACGACAAAACCGTTCAGCTGTGGCGGATAGCATGTTCCCCTCCTCTGTACCGCTACCTGATGCAATCATATTCCGTTAACCAATTAACTTGAAGTAAAGTTTGAATGAAGATCCAATGAATATGATGATGATGCCAAAGGATTTGAAAAATGGAATGGGGATGGTGAAGCAGTAAATGATTTATGTATTGTCTTTTTCAATAATAGTTCTTTAAGACATCGATAAGTTATATGTATTGCTTGGCCTTGGGCCTATCGTTCTTTCTGCTTTTTCAAAGATTACATTTTATTCTCATTGTTTCAATAGTATATTACTCTTTCCAACATATACTTCTTTAGTTGTTCTTTATGGTTCTATAGATTTATTTGAGAAAACTACATCCAAATTATTCAGTTATTGAAATAATATCATTAGAGGAGGAAATTGTCCCCAATCAAAGAGTTAAATTCATTTTTGGTCCCATATGACACGAGACCTCACGATTTTGGTCCCCACCACCCACCACTTTGGTCCCAAATTTTTTTTTTTTTTTTTTGGTCCCAATACGTTTTGGTCCGTTTTTTTGTCCCCGGGACAAGGTTTGGGACCAAAAGTGAAGTTGAACTTGACGGATTCCATAACGGACGGACCAAAACTGCATGAAAAAATTCTTACGGGACCAAAGTGGTGAGTATTGGGATCAAAAGTGAAGTTGAACTTGACGGATTCCATAACAGACGGACCAAAACTGCATGAAAAAATTCTTACGGGACCAAAGTGGTGAGTATTGGGACCAAAATCGTGAGGTCCCGTGTCCTGTGGGACCAAAAATGAATTTAACTCCCAATCAAACGTAATATGTATCTTAATCAAGTACCTGTATACCCTTCTCCAATATTTCAACCTGGATCAAACAGGTATTGTAGCTGCTGCCTCATAGGTCTATAAATCTGTGTGATAATTTAATAAAATCTACTATAAAATCAAAGTGGGATTAGTTTCATCAAAATGCAAGAAATTATGTTAATCGACTTCCCATTTATTTTCATTTATTTTTCTGCAGAGTTAAACAATGCATTTGCCTTTCAAAATAGCAAGGTAAAATAACCAAGCAGAGCCATAACACAAACACTAAATTTTAAAACTCAGGAAAACTCCGATAATGTTCTACATATAAATATAGAAAATGTTTCAACACATCCAATAGGCAGATCTCCAGGCAAAGATTTGTTAATGCCCGAATCACCTGGATCAACGATGCTAATGCATGAAACACGGAATTGATATGGATGCTTCGCATGGTGCAATCGTGTGGTGTTATGAATAGCCCCTAAGGCATCACACTTAATGAGTGGGTTGCTCTGCCAGATCGTTGAGTCGTCTCACTACCATGCTCATGTCTGGGACGAGATTCAGGTTCAGATTGCACACACGAGGCAGCGATGCTATACATCTGCATTTGAGAAAAAATACAATGAGAGGAAATTCTCATAACAGAAAGCCATGTATACAGAACAAACAAAATTCCAAAGAGTCTAATCGAGGTTTGGTTTCACCTCTGCAACGGCCTTTGTTGGGCAGTCTCCTTCCACGAGATTATGTTGCCCTGTTGGCCACATATGATTCAAGAGTTCAAGGAGTAGCACACCAAAGCTGTAAACATCACTCCTCCAGCTTAGTTCGACATTCTGTACGTATCTACCACCCAATACGAAGATTAGTACAAATCCAAATTACTAGTGCTGTTCTTCTCTAGGATATACAGACTTGGAACAGAACTTACTCTGGGGAGTGATAGTATTCTGAAGTGACTTCACAATCATAAGTAGAATATGTTGACTGACCAAAACCAGTTAATTTAGCAACTTGGTAATCATAAAAAAGTAATATGTTGCTGCATCTGATGTTACGATGAACCAGTCCCTTCCCGTGAATGTATTGTAATCCTTTTGCAGACCCCACTGCAATTTTAACTCTTTGTGCCCATGACAGACACGGAACTGGCTTTGAACCGTCGACACCTAGTTGTCCTATTGCATGTAAACTTACATTTATCAAGAAGCTAATGAGTTAATATGATGGAGATTGTTTACATGTTAAAAACTAGAGTAGGTCTAGTGTGAAAATTTTCATGTATGAAAATCTATAAAATTGCCCTAAATCAACCATCTACACCCTAAACACTAAATAATGAACCATAAATTATGACTTATTCTGGCCGGGTGAACCATGAATCATTTGGGCCGAGTGAACCATGAACCACTCAATTTTGTCTTACCTTTGCCAATTACAGAATTTGGTTGTAAATTAAAGTTTTTTCATGTATGAAAATTTTCATACTAGACTTTGTCTAAAAACTAATGCAATCAAACAAACAACACCTACTCATAAATAAAAACTTTATACCTTGAAAGGTCAAAACTTAAAAAAAAAAAAAGGATATTTCAGAAAAAATCTACTATTATCAGCCCAAAGATCCTAAACAATATGTGAAGAAAGTTGCATTACCATGAATAATGTCATGTAGGAACCCATTTGGAGCAAACTCATAAACTAAAAACTGCTGCCAACCGTCCACACAGTAAGCCAAGAGCCGAGCCATGTTTTCATGCTTTAGGCTGGATACTAACGAAACCTACAAAATCATATATTAGAACAACATCCCCATTTCCGTACGTAGTTTGTTAGTGTTGTGTCCAAACCTGTTCTAGAATCTCCTTGTCTGGCAGGATACTAAGGCTATAGCTTAACTTCTTAACTGCTACGTCCTGTCCACTTTTCAGGGTTCCACGATAAACATTTCTGTTGCATCCCTTACGAATTAAACACTCTGAACTAAAATTATCAGTAATGTCTTCCAATTCATGTATTGAAATGGCAGGGACGGTAACAGGAAGCGTAGTAAAAGTATGTTCGTCTTTTAATGGTATTTCTTGATCAGTGATGGCTGTTGACAGTGTATGAACATTACCCTGCTCGTGATCCTTTTCTGTTGATCCTGTCACACGATTTCCTACAAATTTGCACGAATAACTTTTCATTAACACATAATAGGAAAAAAATTATAATGTATTGATGCCATGTAGGTTTGTATGTTTATAATAACAATTCATATTACCAGATGGTTTAACTCTATAATCTAACAGGGCGCAGAGATCTCTGACTACAATGCTCATGGAAGGACGAGACACGGGTTCTTGTTGCAAACATGAGGTAGCTATTGCAACCATCTGCATTTAAACAAAATCCTCAAAAAAAGAAAATGTAATAGACAAACATTATTTCAGGATAAAAAAAGAGCCTAATCTTAGGATCTTGATCCATAGCAACTATTTTCACCTCTGCAACCGCCTTTGGTGGGTAGTCTCCATTCAGTTTTGGATCAACAAGTTCCTTTGTCCTGTCTTCGCTGAGTCTTGCGTTTGCCTGGTGTTTTACAAATTTAATGAATTACCAGATCGAAACAACCGTGAAATAGATGCTCTTGATGCTTAATTAAGCATTACGAGTAACATGCATGCTAAGAAAAACTGCATACCCAATTTAAGAGATGCCATTGCCCTATCGGCCGCGTATGATCAACTAGTTTCCCACCTGTCAAGAGTTCGAGAAGTACCACACCAAAGCTAAAAACATCATTCCTCCAGCTTTGTTCACCGTACCATCTTGGATCACCACAGAATCTGTAGTTTGTACAACCCGAAAAATGAATTAGCTGGAGCCACATAGATAATTAGAACTAATTCATCTCTATGATAGATTTGGAATAGAACATACTGCAGGGACGATATACCACCAGAATAAACTTGGCGACCATAAGAATAATGCGTTAACTGACCCAAATCAGTTAATTTAGCAACTTCGTAATCATCAAAAAGTAATATGTTGCTGGATCTGATGTTACAGTGACCCTGTCCTTTCTCATGAATGTATTGTAATCCTTTCGCAGCCCCAATCGCAATTTTAACTCTTTCTGCCCACGAAAGACATGTAACTAGCTTTGAGCCATTGACACCGTGTTGTCCTATTGCATGAGAAACTTGCATTTATCATTCAAGAAAAATCTACTACTGTATTTGTCAGCCTAAAGATCCTAAACAATATGTGAAGAAGGTTGGCATTACCGTTAAGAATGTCATGTAGGGACCCATTTGGAGCAAACTCATAAGCCAAGATTTGCTGATCATCATACACACAGTATCCTAATAGCTGAGCCACGTTTTCATGCTTTAGGCTGGATACAAATGAAACCTACAAGATCATATGTTCAAACGATACCCATCTTTCCATAGTTATAGACTATTAATATTAAGAGACATCAATACATATTGTGTTATGGTCAAACCTGTTCCGGAAGCACCTTGTCTGGCAGGCTTCTAATTAGCTTCTTAATTGCTGCGACTTGTCCACTTTTCAGGACTCCACGATAAACATTTCCGTCGAAACACTCTGAACTAAAACCATTAGTAATGTCTTTTAATTCATGTATTGAAATGACAGTGATTGTTGTTGATAGTGTTTGAGCATCACACTGCTTCTGATCCTTTTCTGTTGATCCTGAGGCCCCACTTACTGCAGATTTGCAAAGAAAACTTATAATCAAAAAAATGGTCGTCAAAACATAACAGGAAAGCTTTCTGTAATGTATTTGATTCAATGTAGTTTTGTATTTTTGTCGTAACAATTCATATTACCAGACGGCTTAACTCTGTTCCAAAATGATAGAAATCGTGATGCATTCAATGTCAGTTCTTTTTTGTCCTGCTGCTCAAGTGCAAACTCAAGCTGGACCACAACTTGAGCCATTGTTGGCCTCTTTTTCGGATCATGATTCAGGCATCTTTTAGCAATCCCCACAAATGTTTTCAGGCAATCGTCCGATATTTCATCCCTCAGATTTGAAGCTACAATCTGGTACGCTTTTCCTTTACTAATTTTATCTTGAGCCCACATGACCAGACTCATCTCATCCTCACCAAGTCTTTGATCGACTGCTGGTCTCCCGCACAAAACTTCCAACAAAACCACCCCAAAAGCATATGTATCACTTTTCCGGGTTAATCTACAGGTGACAAAATAACTCGGATCTAGATATCCAAACGAGCCCTTAACTATTGTGCTAACATGGCTCTGTGAGCTGCTTGTGCTTAAATGTTTGGCCAAGCCAAAATCTGAAACCTTAGATGTGAAGTTTTCATCCAGAAGGATATTTGTTGACTTCACATCACGATGTATGATAGAGGTGCCAGTATGAAGATAATCTAGACCTCGACCAGCTCCAATGCAAATATTAAGGCGTTGCTTCCATGCAAGAGATGAGCAGTCGTCGCTCTCACTGCTCCCAGAAAGTTTGTAAAGGTGGTCAGCCAGTGTTCCACGGGGTATGTACTCATAAACAAGAATCATTTCCCCGTTCTCATTGCAGTAGCCAATCAAAGAGACTAGATTGACATGTCGGAGCTTACTGAGTGTCTCAATCTCCGTCAAGAACTCGCCTTCTCCTTGGTTAGAATTTGGAGCAAGCCTCTTCATCGCCACGGTTGGTTGCCCATCATCGATTTGGCCTTTGTAGACTTTGCCGAATCCACCCTTTCCAATAAGATTTTCGTCGCTGAAATTGTCAGTGGCCCACTGGATCTCAACCAGTGAAAATCGAGGGCAGAACCTTTCAGCCGTTGCAGAGAGCTTCTCTTCCTTTGCACTGGTACCTGTTGCAATCATATTTTGTTAAGCAGTAAGGTGGATTAAATGTGGGAAGTAACCAATGGATATTGTGCTGAAACGAAAAAGATTTGGAATAATGAAATGGGGATGGTGAAGCAATATACTTGATTTATGTCGTCTTTTTCAATAACAGCCTGTTAGCCATCGTTGAATTCTATGCATTGCTTGGCCTTTTTTGCCTACCATTCATCCTGTCTTTTCTAAGATCCCATTTATTCTAATTTTTTCAAGGTATAGTATCACCATATCCACACTATTTTATTTTGTTTGTTAAAGAAAACATCATCAATAGTATCCTTACAACAACAAGAATGGTTCAAGCCTCTCTAATATATAGTTAATAATATCGGCCAGAATAGAATCAATGTTAAAATAAAATCAAGCATTCAGCATGCAAATAAAGGATGGTACTTTGACTTTGTCAATCCAATATAAAAATCCATCTAGGGTGTAAATAAAATGGAGTCCTCGTACATTAAACTAGTTTGAATTGTTATTGAGTTTTGAATAACAAAAATAACACTCACCATTAAACTACTGAAAATCTGATAATATCATCAGGTAGCTTGAGTCTGTCCTTGAACAGCACGAAAAACTAGCACCAAACAACATTTCTTTCGATTTTTCTATTCACATTTATGCATGCGTTCTAGAGCAGAACCAGGTGACACATATCAATTAATTTATATTTTTGGACATTATAAACTATGATGTCGTTGGATGGGATGTTATATATAATGAATGTTCGCCTTCTTGTGAATGTACTCTAAAACCTTTGCAACTCCCACAACAATTCGCTACTCCAATATCTGAAATTGGAACACGTCAAAATACTTCTGAAGGTACATGAATCTGCTCAGCTTTTGCTGATTTTTCGATAGAGCCAGATTGATCAGTATCTGCTGCAACCGATGGATCCACTGCTGTTTAACTATTTCAACTTTCAGTGGATACCATGTGATGGCAGGCATAAGATCATCAACAAACTAGAATACCATAATTTCAGTGAATTTAGGTTGCATTGAGGTCTCAGGAAATGGAAAGTTAGTTTTGTGTTTCCGTAGCACAACAATCTTTCAACAGAGGACGAAGAACCATTACTACAGTGTGCATGTTCGGACGAAAGACAGCTTTCTTCTCCACACACGAAGCAGCGACATCAGCCATCTGCATTTAAGAAAATATCTAATGAGATGAAATTCTCAGAACTGAAAGTTGTGTGCATTACCATGTATAATGTCATGTAAGGACCCATTTGGAGCAAACTCGTAAGCCAAGAATTGGCGACGACCATCCACACAGTAACCTAATAGCTGAGCCACGTTTACATGCTGTAGACTCGATATTATTGAAACCTACAGATAAGATGCACGACTTATTGCAACACATAACTGTTTTCCTCTGCTTTTGAGGTTAAAAGCTCATTAAGCAGCTCAGTATGAAACTTGTTGTCACACATAAAGAGTTTCCAGCCCATTTACATATCAATGTTTAATGGTATACTTGAAGTGAGGGGTGTTAACTAACAAGTCAAGTTGAAAATGTAGAGTTGTTCAAGCCTTTTGGAATGTTAATGAATTTTATGTGTCTGCTTTCAAACTTCTTCAGACTTTACCAAATATGAAAATTTTTGTTTGATATCTATATCATGTCAAACGCTATTCGGCACGATCTCAATTCTCAAATTAAGAATAGTCCAACTTCACAGATTTTATCAAATATTTTCAGAGTACTAGAAGTTAAAATAATTTGCAAAAAAATGAAAAAGAAAGAGAAAGAAACACGGTTTACCTGTTCAATTTTCTTCATGTCGCCAGCCATCAAAATTGAACTAACACAATCATTGTATATTCGCTGATAGAGAAAAAGGCGCGTAGAAGAATCTGGGTACATTTCATAAGTTTTATGTTTTCGTAGCAGAACTCTGCAGAAGAATCGTTCAACAGAGCTGGCGGAGAGATCTTACTACATCACTCATTAATGGATGAGATTAGCCTCACGTTGCAGACAACAGGCAATGATTACAGCCATCTGAAGATATAGCATAAACCTTGTGAGACGAAATTCAGAACAGAAAGAGTCGAATAGAAGAAGATCTTATTTGCAACTGATTTCACCTTTGCAACAGCCTTTGGTGGGTAGTCTCCATTGAGTCTAGCATCCACAACCTCCTTTATCTTGTCTTGGGTTGGCTTTATTGAATCACTGCTTGTGTCTTTATTAATATTACATTCAAAGTAAGAGGATACCCATTCTACGAGATGCTCCTGCCCTCCCGGCCACACATAATCAATTAGTTTACCTCCTGTCAAGAGTTCAAGAAGTAGCAGACCAAAGCTGTAAACATCACTCCTCAGCCTTAGTTCGTAATTCTCTATGTATCTACCACCAAAAATAAAGTAGTTGAAGCCAAAAAATAGTTAGTACAAAAGTTCAAACTACTGCTCTTGTTCATCTCTAGATAGACTCAGGATACAACATACTCTGGGGGATGATAATCACGAGCGCGTGTAAAAGCAGAAGGATGATAATCGCTATATGCATATGGACTTTTATAAGCAAAATGAGTTGACAAACCAAAACCAGCTAATTTAACAACTTCGTCATTATAAAGTAAAATGTTGCTGGATCTGACGTCATAACAAATCTGCCCCTCCGCGTGAATGTACTCTAATCCTTTTGCAGCTCCATTAGCAATTTTAACTCTTTGGCCCCATGACAGAGCCACAACTGGCTTTGAGACAGAGAGTCCTACTCCACACAAAAGAGTACAAATTTATCACCACATCAATATCTGAAATTGGACTACATCAAAAACCCAAGGCAAGTTATAACTCCTATTCAGTAATTAAAAATAAAATAAAAAATTCTAAAACTCTAAATTTGGAAGTATCAAACTATATATTACAATCAAACCTAAAGATCCAAAATTGTTTTATACTAAATTTTCGCGAGCTCACCTTGAAGAATGTCATGTAGGGATCCATTTTGAGCAAACTCATAAGCCAAGAATTGCTGATGACCATCAACACAGTAACCTAATAGCTGAGCCACGTTTTCATGCTTTAGGCTGGATATAATTGAAACCTACAAAATCATATGTTATAAACATCCCTCTTTCCATAGTTGTAGACTTTTCAGTAACATCAACACATATATTTCTGTGGCCAAACCTGTTCCACAAACTCCTGGTATGGCTGGCTGCTCCAGCATAGCTTCTTAATTGCTGCGTCCTGTCCACTTTTCAGGGTTCCGCGATAAACATTTCCCTCAGATCCCTTATCAATTAAACACTCCGAACTAAAATTATCAGTAATTTCTTTCAATTCATGTATTGGTATAGCAGGGACATCAAAGAGAAGCATATCAACATCACCCTGCCTGTGATTCTCTTGTGTTGATCCTGTGCCCCGACTGCCTGCATGATTAATTGCATGGAAAACTTCTTGAGTAAATCATAAATACAAGAAAACTTCCTGAGTTGTATTGATGCCATATAATAACAAATCATATTTACCAGATGGTTTGATTTCTTCCAATTCATGTTCTGAAATGGCAGAGACAGCTTTTAGAAAAATATTAGCCATCGGTGTATCCTCTTGAGAAGGGATGAATGTTGAAAGTGTATTAACATCAACCTGTTTGTGATCCGTCTTAACATCAACCTGTTTGTGATCCGTCTGTGATGGTCCAGTGGCACGACTGGCTGCAAAATTGAACAAACAAGTTATCGAATAAATAATCAGAACATAACCGAGAAAAACATTTTGAATTGGCAGATGGTTTAACTCTTATTACCAGATGGTTTAACTCTATTTAAAAATGGCAGAAATCGCGATGCTTTTCTGTCCTGCTTCTCAAGAGCAAACTCGAGCTGGGCAACAACTTGAGCCATTGTTGGCCTCTTTCTTGGTTCATGATTCAAGCATCTTTTAGCAATACTCAAAAATGTTTTCAGGGAATCTGTTGAGATTTCGTCTTTCAGATTTGAAGCTACAATTTTTTCTGCTTTTCCTTTACTAATCTTCTCTTGAGCCCACATGACCAGACTTATCTCATCTTCACCAAGCCTGTGATCCACTGCTGGTCTCCCGCACAAAACTTCCAACAAAACTACCCCAAAAGCATACGTATCACTTTTTCGGGTTAATCTACAGGTGACAAAATAACTGGGATCTAGATATCCAAACGAGCCCTTAATTATTGTGCTAACATGGCTCTGTGAGTTGCTTGTGCTTAAGTGTTTGGCCAAGCCAAAATCTGAAACCTTGGCTGTGAAGTTTTCATCCAGAAGGATATTTGTTGACTTTACATCGCGATGTATGATAGAGGTTCCAGTGTGAAGATAATCTAGACCTCGACCAGCTCCAATGCATATATTAAGGCGTTGCTTCCATGCAAGAGATGAGCAGTCGTAGCTCTCACTGCTCCCAGAAAGTTTGTAAAGGTGGCCGGCCAGTGTTCCACGGGGTATGTACTCATAAACAAGAATCATTTCCCCATTCTCATTGCAGTAGCCAATCAGAGAGACTAGATTGACATGTCGGAGCATGCTTAGTGTCTCAATCTCCGTCAAGAACTCGCCTTCTCCTTGGTTAGAATTCGGTGCAAGCCGCTTCATTGCCACAGTCAGTTGCCCATCATCGATTTGGCCTTTGTAGACTTTACCGAATCCACCCTTTCCAATAAGATTTTCGTCGCTGAAATTGTCGGTGGCACACTGGATCTCAACCAGTGAAAATCGAAGGCAGAACCTTTCAGCCGTTGCAGAGAGCTTCTCTTCATTAGTACCGCTATCTGATGCAATCATATTTTGTTAAGCAGTAGCTTGGATTAAATGTGGGATGTTACCAATTGATATGGTACTGAAACGAAAGAGATTTGGAATAGTGAAATGGGGAAGGTGAAGCAATACTTGATTTATGTATTGTCTTTTTCAATAACAGTTCGTTAGCCATCATTGAATTCTATGCATTGCTTGGCCTTTTTGGCCTATCATTCTTCCCGTCTTTTTCTAACATTCCACTTATTCTAATTTTTTCAAGGTACAGTATCACCATTTCCACACTATTTTATTTTGTTTGTTAAAGAAAACATCATCAAAATGTTAAAATAAAATCAAGCATTAGCATGCAAAATTCTACTGACCAAATCCTTTATGTTCGAGAGAAAAATAAAGCAGATCACCTATTATATAAACACAGGGGATCACTGTTGCACAGAAAGAAGTTAGGAAAACCAACACTGACCACAAAATAATGACACACTGGAAGTTTCTGAAACTATCCAATCACAAAGATGCTTATTTTTTTTAAATGGATCATGCTCTAAATTGTGCAATATGAGGTTTTTAACACAAATAAAATCAGGAGGATATCTCACCACCGGAGAAACCGAGAGATTATAGCAAGCAAATGAGATTACAGCTCTTGCCTTAATTTAAACTCATCATCTAGGTTCTCTTACATACTATAAGTGAAACTCAAGAACAAATGAACCATTTCCAGAAAAGCACCATCCTTGTACATAGTAAAAAAATAATATCATTCTTTAACTCCGTCGATGCAATATAAACATCCATCTAGGGTGAAAATAAAATGAAGTCCTCATAAATTAAACTTGTTTGAATTGTTATTGAGTTTTTGAATAACAAAAATAACAAATGAAGTCTCCTCCTTTGTACCGCTATCTGTTGCAATCATACTTCGTTAACCACTAACTCAAGAGGAAATTCCAGATGTAGATCCAATGAGTATCGTTCTGAAATGAAAAGGGATTTGGGAGTAACGAAATGAATGGCTATGGTGAAGCAAATAATTGATTTGTGTTGTCTTTTACTTTTTAATCATAGAGTCTGTTGAATTGTTCTATATGCAGTTGCTTGGCCTTTATAGTTGAAGATTGTCTTTGTCTAAAATATTATGTAGGAAACTGCAACCAAGTTTGAAAATATAGTTTATTTGTACTTGTTTATTCGGTTGATAGCTCATTTTGATCATCTTTTAACAACTCTCATAAGTCTCACCATAGAAAAATATCCTTTTTTAAGTTTCATTTTATGGTTGTTGAAGAACTTGTCATAGAGTATCCTTAGAGTTGGAGAATGATTCAAAGTCTCTGCAAGATATAATAATAGAGGCACACTTGCGTAAGACGGTCTCATGGTGAGACGGAACTTAATTTGGGCATTGACTCTTTAACACTTTGAGAGGGGTGAGTGTTAAGATTTGTGCTAAGTTGTACCTCATCTCACACGAGTTTTTGTCCTCAAGTAGAAGTCTGGAGGACGTACAAGAGATAAGTTTTTTCTCCTCTCATGTATTCTTTTCTACCTAAAACTACAAGGGCATGGAGATTTACAGCAAAAGTGTTCTCCACTACAAGAAAAAAGGGAAAATGGCAACGAAAATTTAGCAACAAATCTAAGAGCTCGCTTGCTATG
This sequence comes from Stenogyne calaminthoides, assembly GCA_037126765.1. Lineage (NCBI taxonomy): Eukaryota > Viridiplantae > Streptophyta > Magnoliopsida > Lamiales > Lamiaceae > Stenogyne > Stenogyne calaminthoides. Next base: position 1,898,408 of record JBBCBC010000044.1, read on the forward strand.
ACTAGGGAATGGGAATGGTAATGGTAATGGGTATCATTGTGAGGTCAATCATTAAGGGCTATTGATTGCATTGTTATTGTTTGAATAAAGTATGAACAATAGGTATCATGTGAGGTGGGTTGAGTAGGTGGGGCCAATCAATTGCTTACTTATATTTCCATTACTTGTGTATCAAAACTACCAAGTAGCATTAATAGAAGTGATTCCCATTACCCACTTCCATTACCTCCAACAATGCGGCCCTAAATTTCAACACATGACTGCTTCCTTCAGGTCCCCCTGCTTTCAGTTTAGTGTTTCTCTAGCAGTATAAGACTTAGAGCTCTTACTACAATGCTCATGTCTGGACGATATTCAGCTTCATCTTGCACACACAAGGCAGCGATTGCATCCATCTGAAATGGACAAAAAGAAATACATGGAGCAAAAGTCTAATGAGATATAGAATCATGCATACATAACAAAAATTATTTCAGTAAGGAAACAATAATTCACCTTTGCAATGGCCTTTGGTGGTAGTCTCCATTCAGTCTAGCATCCACAACCTCCTTTACCTTATCTTCGCTGAGTCGTGGTGTTGCCTACAAATTTAACGGTTATTAAATCACTGCTTATGCCAACCAGGAAACAGATGTCCTGTATTCACATGCCAAGTAAAAGTGCGTACGCACCCAATTCACGAGATGCTGCTGCACTCTTGGCCTTGTATAATCATATAGTTTACGGCCTGTCAAGAGTTCAAGGAGTAGTACACCAAAATAGTGAACATCGCCTCTCCAGCTTACTTCACCAGACAATCTGTTGTATCTACAGCCAAAAATTGAAGTAGTTGTAGCCACATAATAACCACAACAAATTCAAATTACTAGTCTTGTTCATATATTGGACAGGTTCGGAACGTACTTCGTGGAATAATGAAGCGTGCTGGAGATGAACAGAAGGGTGATAATAATCAGAATCAAGTAGACTTTCACGAGTAGATTGAGTTTCACTAGTGGATCGAGTTTCACTAGCAAATAGAGTTGACGGACCAAAATCGGCTACTTTAGCAACTTGGTAATCATCAAAAAGTAAAATGTTACTGGACTTGATGTTATAGTGAACTCGTTCTTTCTCATGAATGTATTGTAATCCTTTTGCAGCAGAAATTGCAATTTTAACTCTTTGGCCCCAAGACAGAGCCGGACCTGGCTTTGAGCCTTTGACGCCGTGTTTTCCTATTCCACAAAAAGAAAAAAACATACATTTATCAGTACCCGAACATCTGATCATTGCATCACAACAAGAAGCTACAATGAGTTAATAGGATGTAGCATTACCGTGAAGAATGTCATGTAAGGACCCATTTGGAGTAAACTCATAAGCAAAGAATTGCAGATCACCATCCAAACAGTAACCTAATAGCTGAGCTACATTTTCATGCTTTAGGCTGGATATCAATGAAACCTACAAAATCATATATGGAATAAATGATTAAGTTTTTTGTAGTCCAGTAACTCTGCTTCATTTTGAAATTGGTCGCGATTGTTTTGACTTTCTAATTTTGATCCTGTAAGTTTTCAATTTTTTTTAAAATTGGTCTTTTAACATGCTACAGCAGGTTACCAAGCAGGTAACCGCCACCTATGTTTGATAACTTACAGGACCAAAATAAAAAAGTCAAAACAATCGGGACCAATTTCAAAACGATGCAAAGTTATTGGACTACAAAAAACTTAATCCCTATTCAGCAACATCAGTACATATAATATAGTGTTGTGGCCAAACCTGATTTAGAAACTCATGACTTGAAACACAGGGCATCTTCTTAATTGCTGCTTCACGTCCATTTTTCATGGCTCCACAATATAATTCCTTGCCAATTAAACAATTTGAACTAAAATTATTAGTAATTTCTTCCAATTCATGCATTGGAATGGCAGTGACAACATTTGGCAAAACATTAACCGTCAGTTTATGCTCTAGACTAGGGATCGCTGTTGGCAGCGTATGAACATCAACTTGTTTGTGATCCTTTTCTGTTGATACTGTGGCACGACTGCCTGCAAAATTGCACAAACAAATTATCGAATTAACAATCGAAACATAACACCAAAACTTTTTGAATTATATTATTTGCATCATTATAACATTTCATATTACCAGAGGGTTTAACTCTATTCCAAAATGGCCAAAATAATGACGCATTCAATAATACTACTCCTCTGTTCTGTTGCCCAAGGACAAAATCAAGCTGGACCACTACTTGAGCCATTGTTGGCCTCTTTTTTGGTTCACGATTCAAGCATCTTTTCGCGATCCCCACAAATATTTTCAGGCAATCTGCCGATATTTCATCCCTCAAATTTGAAGCTACAATCTGCTCAATTTTTCCCTTACTAAATTTTTCTTGAGCCCACATGACAAGACTCATCTCATCCTCACCAAGCCTTTGATCCACTGCTGGTCTCCCGCACAAAACTTCCAACAAAACCACCCCAAAAGCGTATGTATCACTTTTCCTGGTTAATCTGCAAGTGAGAAAATAACTGGGATCTAGATATCCAAACGAGCCCTTAACTATTGTGCTAACATGGCTCTTTGAGCTTCTTGTGCTTAAATGTTTTGCCAGGCCAAAATCTGAAACCTTAGCTGTGAAATTTTCATCCAGAAGGATATTTGTAGACTTCACATCGCGATGTATAATTGAGCTGCCAGTGTGAAGATAGTCTAGACCTCGACCAGCTCCAATGCATATATTAAGGCGCTGCTTCCATGTAAGAGACGAGCAGTCGTCGCTCTCACTGCTCCTTGAAAGTTTGTAAAGGTGGTCGGCCAGTGTTCCACGGGGTATGTACTCATAAACAAGTATCATTTCCCCATTCTGATTGCAGTAGCCAATCAGGGAGACAAGATTGACATGTCGGAGCTTACTTAGTGTTTCAATCTCCGTCATAAACTCGCCTTCTCCTTGGTTGGAATCAGGTGCTAGCCGCTTAATGGCCACAGTCTGTTGCCCATCATCGATTTGGCCTCTGTATACTTTACCAAATCCACCATTACCAATGAGATGTGCTTCACTGAAGTCTTCAGTAGCCAACTGGACCTCAGCCAGTGAAAATCGACGACAGAACCGTTCAGCCGTGGCAGATAGCTTGTTCACTTCATTTGCACCACTACCTGTTGCCATCATATTTTGTTGAGCAGTAACGTAAATAAAATGTGTGATGCAAACAATTGATATTATGCTAATGAAATGGGGATGATGAAGCAACAATTGATTTATGTATTAATTGTCCTTTTCAATAATAGTTCGTTAGCCGTCGTTAAAATCTATACATTGCTTGGCCTTTTTGGCCGATCATTTTTCCAGTCTTTTCAAAGATGATTCTTTAGTGTTTTTTTTAGCATTCTACACTTCATTTGAGAAATATACATCTAAATTATTCAGAAATTCAAATAAAATCATTAGAGGTGGAAATTGTCCCCAATCAAACACAATACGTATCTTAAGCCAAGAATAATAACGATCAATCGAGAAATTAAAATAAAATAAAAATATAGAAATATAAATTAAAAGTCAGACCTGCAGCTGATAAGCCTTTCTCCTCCGATCAGCCACCACTTTCTGAATCTCCGCCAACAACTCTTCCAACGCCTCAGTCTTTGAGGAGGCAAATATCCTTCTCCAATATTTCAACCCTAGATCAAACGGATACTGAACTGCTGCTCATAGCGATAATTTAGTATATCTACTGTATGATGGGATTAGTTTCAGCGAAATAGATATGCTAAGGTAAGTGTCTATTTTACTGTTTAGGAGTTGATTAATTAGAGAGAGTGACAGACCAGAGTCACAGAGAGCAAAACTGGACTGTTGGAAATAGGGCTACTTTTTCAACCGAACTGAGTTTTTTAGAAATTGAATTGAACCGAATTAATACGGTTAATTCGATTATTTCTGTGAAAATTTAATACTTTTTTATTTGTACTGAACTCTTCTTGATAAAAATTTGTATATATCTGGTTCATGCTATGAATCTTATTTTTAATTTATAGACATTTGAACATATTCAGGATATGATACAGGTCAAGTTTAGTGAATTAGAAAAAATATGTTAGAATTGATGAAATGAGTCAAATGATTAAGTTCATAGTATAGACCCTATTCAGAACAGGGAGATCAATTCACTCTTCTTTTATTTTTTTAATCTCGCACAATTCCTTCTCAAACATCTTGTAAATTCGTTTTTTCCATCCTTTTGGTCAGCAACGATTTTACAAAAATCCAATAGAGAAGCATTTCTATAAACAAATATTGCGTACAAAATAGAGATAATTAAGACTGGGACAACTTTCAAAATCTCAACGGGGATGAAGATTTTTACAAAAAATAAAATCAAAAGCATATATAATGCATAAGTAGAGTTATTGAAGAAGCTTTACATGGGATGACTGCATAATAATCTTTACATTTTGTTTTGTTATCTCAATTTCCAAAAAAATGGCACACATTCTTTTAGAGTGGTGTTGTTGGAAGTATTGAGTGTGAGACCATCAGTATATCCAGGAGAAAAAAATAGCAAAGAGTTGACGAGATTGCAACTTCAAATCTAAGGGACGAATTCTCAGCATATAGTCTCTGCAGATGTTGCTAAAGCTGGTCGTACCATGAACCCAATGAAAAAAGGGCCCAACAGTGACTCCAGCTCTAATCATGCAGCTTGAGTTCGCTCTTGAAAACCAGGAAAGAAAAGCACCAACACATTATGCGTCGCGAGTTCTTTCATATTTCCTTATTATATTCCTCTGATAACAACTTCTTCATTCAGGTCCCCTGCTTTCGGTGGATACAATGTGAAACTAGTATACCGTGACGTGTTATAAGTTTCATCTTTCTGTAGTAGAACAAGCACTCAACAGAGGATGTAGAGCTCTTACGACAATGCTCATGTCTGGACGTAATGCAGCTCGGTCTTGCACACAAAGGCCAGCGATCTCAGCCATCTGCATTTAAGCAAAAGAAGCAAAAATCTAATGAGATGGAACAAACATTTTTGAGGGATCACCTTTGCATTTGATTTCACCTTTGCAACGGCCTTTGGTGGGTAGTCTCCATTCAGTCTAGCATCCACAATCTGCCATACCTCGCGTTTGTTGAGCTTCGGTCTTGCCTGGTGTTATACAAGTTATTAAATTACAGCTTATATTTATGTATACTGAAACCAATGTCCAATATAAACTCCAGCATTACCCATAACCAGAGATGTTGCTGTCCTATTGGCCTTGTGGAATCATATAGTTCACAGCCTGCCAAGAGTTGTAGGAGTACCAAACCAAAGCTGTAAACATCGCCCATCCAGCTTAGTTCGCCATGAATTATGTATCTACACCAAAAATGTAGTTGAAGCCACGAAATAAGTATAGTACAAGTTCAAACTTCTAGTCTTGTTCTTTTATAGGATAGACGACGATAGAACATACTCTGGGGCAAGATGTTCAACAGCACGCATATAAAAACGAGGATGATATTCAATGTGAGGTTTTTCTTCTGGACGAGTTGACAAACCAAAATCAGTTAATTTAACGTCTTCGTCATTATAAACTAAAATGTTGCTGGATTTGATGTTACAATGAATATGCCCCTTCTCGTGAATGTACTCTAATCCTTTAGCAGCTCCCATCGCAATTTTAACTCTTTGGGCCCATGACAGAGCCACAACTGCCTTTGAGAAGACTCCTATTCCACACAAAACACAGATTTATTAAAAGTTTTAATTTCTAAAATCAATTCAAGGACAAGCAATCTAAGGATATTAATTTGGAAGGTCAAAACTATTGCAACTCAACCTAAAGATCCAAACAATATAAGAAGAAGGCAGAATCTATATTAAATTTTTGTGAGCTCACCTTTGAAGGGTTTCGTGTAGGGACCCATTTGGAGCAAACTCATAAGCCAAGAACGGCTCATCACCATCCACACAGTAACCTAGTAGCTGAGCCACGTTTTCATGCTTTAGGCTGGATACAATTGAAACCTACAAAATTATTGTTGGGAAACATAATACATTTACATTGCCATGGATCCATTCGATAAGTAATTTAAATACAAATCATCATAAATCTTATCTTATTTGATTTAAAGAAATTAAATCAAATAATTCATGTATTGGATAAACGGTAAAACATACATAGCCCTAAACAAGCGGAACCAAGGGACAACATATTTACTTTTGAATCGGAGAGACATCGTTGAGAAGATTAATTGATTTTCAATTGCATTCTTTAGTATTTCCCTAAGTCCTAGATCGTCAATTCAATGGGAAATCAAACAAACTATTTAACTATCTGAATCGGAGAGACACCGTTGAGAAGATTAATTGCTTCCATATTGCATTCTTGAGTATTCCTAAGTCCTAGATCGTTGATTCAATGGTAAATCAAACAAACTATTTAACTATCTTTAAGGAAGAATTAATTTTTCACATTGGTTGCTCTTGCTTTCAAAAAATCAGATGTTTTTCGAATTCTGAAATTCCTATTGATATCTCACTATTTATCTATATTTCAAAAATATTTTGATATATTTTATCGAAGCCTAATATTTTTGTCGAAAAAATCAATATGACTTTGGGGGTTGAAAAATCTGCCCCTATAAATAGGAGGGAGTGAACGAAAATTACATAGAATTTAGGAATATATGGAAAGATTTTTTATCCCTCCAAGAGATATATTTTCTCTTCAATATCTTGCAATAAAATTAATCGTTATCCTTTAACCACTTTAGTTAGACTTTTACATCTTTATTAATGGACTTTTATTGGACTATTCAAGGCTTTTAGGAGAATTAAAATTGGACATCCCAATGGGCCTATAAACCAATATTGAGCCACAATATTATTTTAGTCCACTTTTATTATTTCTCGTGTTTAATATTCAATGTTCATTCATTAATTAATTTAAGCTCAACATTATTATCATACCGTAAATTAATCCTTTGCAAGATTTGATATGATTAATATTCTGAGCCCACCAGGGGACATAATCAACTTATCACTCCAAGATATGATTTTTTGTATTAATTTGACAATCTGTCATATAATTAATAAAATATTGTCCAAAATATATAGTATTCAATCTCATTGATTCTTTACCCATAATAAATCAAAGCAATATTAATTAATTACATATAATCTCATTTAAATGACAAAAGTTAAGAAATCAATAACCAGAGATCTAATTCTTCTTTCCAAGTTAGTCTAAAAGATTATCTCGTTGTAGGTCCTATTCAGAGCATTATATGCACTAGTGTAATCTTTTGGTCAAGAAAAATCAATCTGAACCTTACACCTAACTTCTATTAATGAATTGTTCAATTCCATCTAAATTGTGAATCAATATACTTATTACAAGGAACTAACAACGTGATGTTTTGTGATCTATTACACACCATATTGTCTACAATGTAAAGTATTTTGAACAATTATGCATAAAAGATTTATTCTCATATAGAAAAGGGCCAGAATCAGTTTATATACAAATTAGCACTAAAAGTATATTTTCCAATATATCCTTAACAATAATATATTAGAAAAACACCCCTTTTTCCATAGTTGTAGTGTATTTAGACACAGTAACACATATAGTTTGGTGGCCAAACCTGTTCTAGAAACTCCTCGTCTGGCTGCCTATACCGCCATATTTTCTTAATTGCTGCGGCCTGTCCACTTTTCAAGGTCCCACGATAATAAACATTTCCCTCAGTTCTCTTATCATGAAGTAAACACTCTGAACTAAAATTATTAGTGATGTCTTTCAATTCAAGTATTGGAATGGCAGGGACATCAACATGAAGCATATTAGCATCACCCTTAGTGATGTCTTTCAATTCAAGTATTGGAATGTCAGGGACATCAACATGAAGCATATTAGCATCACCCTTAGTGATGTCTTTCAATTCAAGTATTGGAATGGCAGGGACATCAACATGAAGCATATTAGCATCACCCTGCTTCTGATCCTTTTGTGTTGATCCTGTGCCACGACTGCCTGCAAAATTGCATGGAAAACAATTAAAACATAACAAAAAAACGTATTGAATTTTATTGTTGCATAATACATTTGTATATATATTAACTGCCCGTATTACCAGATGGTTTAACTCTATTTAAAAATGGTAGAAATCGTGATGCTTTTCTGTCTTGCTTCTCAAGAGCACACTCGAGCTGGACAACAACTTGAGCCATTGTTGGCCTCTTTTTTGGTTCATGATTCAAGCATCTCTTAGCAATCCCCACAAATATTTTCAGGCAATCTGCCGATATTTCATCCCTCAAATCTGAAGCTACAATCTGCTTAGCTTTTCCTTTACTGATTTTCTCAACTGCCCATATGACCAGACTCATTTCATCCTCACCAAGCCTTGAATCCACAGCTGGTCTCCCGCACAAAACTTCCAACAAAACCACCCCAAAAGCATATGTGTCACTCTTCTGGGTTAATATACATGTGCTCAAATAACTAGGATCTAGATACCCAATCGTGCCAATAACAGCTGTGCTAACATGGCTCTTTGAGCTGCTTAAATGTTTAGCCAGGCCAAAATCTGAAACCTTAGCTCTGAAATCTTCATCCAGAAGGATATTTGTAGACTTTACATCGCGATGTATGATAGAGGTGCCAGTGTGAAGATAGTCTAGACCTCGACCAGCTCCAATGCATATATTAAGGCGTTGCTTCCATGTAAGAGATGAAGACTCGTCGCTGTCACTGCTTTCTGAAAGTTTGTAAAGGTGGTCGGCCAGCGTTCCATGGGCTATGTACTCATAAACAAGAATCATTTCCCCATTCTCATTGCAATAGCCAATTAGAGAGACTAGATTAACATGTCGGAGCTTGCTCAGTGTCTCAATCTCAGTCAAAAACTCGCCTTCTCCTTGGGTAGAATTAGGTGCTAACCGCTTCATCGCCACGGCGACGGCCTCTTCCCCATAAACGATTTGGCCTTTGTAGACTTTACCAAATCCACCCTTTCCAATGAGATGTGCTTCACTGAAATCATCAGTGGCCAACTGGATCTCATCCAGAGAAAATCGACGGCAGAAGCGTTCAGCCACGGCGGACAGTTTCCTTTCCTCTGTAGCAACTGATGTAGTAGTCATATCCACTGAATATGGCGCTGAAAATAAAAGGATTTGGAATAATCAATAATGAAATGGGAATATGGTAGGTGAACCCAAACACAATTCATTGAGATCTTAAGTGGCCGATTGGATCTGAGCTGGAGACAGCTTTCCTTCTCCTTTGTACCGCTACCTGTTTATTAAGTGGTCGTTGACTCGTCGCATGCTCTTGATTTTTCTCTCACTAAACTTTAGCCAACCATAACCCCAGAAAAATATTTTTTATATTATTAATTTTAAATTAAATATTTTAAATATTTGATTAATTTAATTATATACATAATTTTTACTACATTCTAATATTGTATGTACATATTTTTATTTATTTTTTATATTAAAATTAAATATCATACTCATTTTATTTTTATATATTATTCTCTCCGTCCCATTCTTTAAGCAAATTTTGCCTTTTTTTTTTCTCAATCTTTAAGTCATATTTTCTGAAATAGAAATACATTTTATCACTTTATCACATTACTTTATTACTTTATCATTTTATCACTTTATCACATAAAATACTAATAAACAATTATTTTTACCTCCAACTACCCATCGCTTTATTACATAAAATACTAATAATCAACTCTTTCTACCTTCAATACTTTATCACTTTATCACTATTCCTATAAATCCAAATGAATAGTCAATTTTGCTTAAAGAAAGTGATGATGGTAATATTTACATAATATTTGCTTAAAGAATGGGATTTTGGAATAACGAAATGGGGAGGTGAAGCAATGATTTTTCCTCCAATCACTTCTTCAAACCACCCCCATTAATGACAGATTCAAGTTGGTCTTGTGGGGTGCATGCTTTAATTGCGTGCATGAAATTTGAGGCTTCAACCATTATTAGGATGGTTATGGAGTGGGACTCCAACCAATCTTTGAACAATTTTTAGCCAATCATGTCATTTGTTATCCAATTTAAATAATTATTTAATAATTGGTACCATCCTTTATGCCTCAATACCCATCGTGGAATTTCTCTTGGCCAACATTTTTGAGACTCTAGAATTATAAACGCTCATGAGACATTAATGCTGTTAATAATCCATGAGATTGATTTTTCTGTGTAGGGTCCACATTCAGGGAACGCATATTTCTCTATGAATCTTCAATTAAAACATCAGACATGCAAGTATCTTCGGGTAAATTGTAATCCCCACAAATAATGCCTCAAGGCTATATCCTGAGAGCCCTTAATCTGATATCTTAATTACCAATGATGATTGTCTTTGAAACAATTCCTAAACCGGATTCGCCTAATTAATTGGGGGCTAAATCAGTTAAGAACAGCAATTAGCACAAACGGGAAGTTGGGGTCTTGTGCCGGATGCAAATTCAGTTACTAAAACACAAATTAGGTACTGGGTATTGTTGGGAAAATATATAACTTTGTAATCTACACAATTGTACACAGTTAATTACACAGAAACAAAATCAGAATTAGGGTTCATATCAATTTGGGGGTATACCTGGAGTTTTCTGATTGAATTGTATCTTGTAATCCGTGAATTGAGTAGTGAAGAGCTGTTGTGATCCTCATGTAAAATCTTTTGTGGTCCTTGCATTATACGTGGATCACTGTTCGTCATTTCTTCAGTTCATCACGCAACTATTAGGAAACTATATACAGAAAGTTTTAATTTCACATCTCTTTAAAAAGTTCAGAATTTTAAACGAGAGACAGAAGTCTGGTATCAGAATCTTCAGTAAATACTTGTTGGACCTTCGCAGTTTCACTAGTGAGGGAACTATATGTAACAAAAACTATACCTTTCTAAAAGTTCGAACTTTTAGCTGAGTTTTAATTCATTTTTTAACAATCATATTTTTTCTGGAGTTCATTAGTTACACTTTTGGTACAATCCTTGAAGCTTCACAGGTCAGTGTTAATGCATTTACACCAAAAAACCAAACCATACTTCAAAGTCTTTGTCTTATAATCATTGACTTCAGGTCTAGTTACAATGTGGAAATAAGAACACATTAAAGAAGAAAGCTCAGAAACAAAAGACAAGTTCTCATTTTCTTCAACGGTACAGATTCACAAATTTCATGAAAACGTGCAGATCGGTTTTTGATGACTTGACGGATGCTCCATCTTTAAAAGATAAACTTTTCCTGGTTAATCTGCAAGTGAGAAAATAACTGGGATCTAGTTATCCAAACGAGCCCTTAACTATTGTGCTAACATGGCTCTTTGAGCTTCTTGTGCTTAAATGTTTTGCCAGGCCAAAATTTGAAACCTTAGCTGTGAAATTTTCATCCAGAAGGATATTTGTAGACTTCACATCGCGATGTATAATTGAGCTGCCAGTGTGAAGATAGTCTAGACCTAGACCAGCTCCAATGCATATATTAAGGCGCTGCTTCCATGTAAGAGACGAGCAGTCGTCGCTCTCACTGCTCCTTGAAAGTTTGTAAAGGTGGTCGGCCAGCGTTCCACGGGGTATGTACTCATAAACAAGTATCATTTCCCCATTCTGATTGCAGTAGCCAATCAGGGAGACAAGATTGACATGTCGGAGCTTACTTAGTGTCTCAATCTCCGTCATAAACTCGCCTTCTCCTTGGTTGGAATCAGGTGCTAGCCGCTTAATGGCCACAGTCTGTTGCCCATCATCGATTTGGCCTCTGTATACTTTACCAAATCCACCATTACCAATGAGATGTGCTTCACTGAAGTCTTCAGTAGCCAACTGGACCTCAGCCAGTGAAAATCGACGACAGAACCGTTCAGCCGTGGCAGATAGCTTGTTCACTTCATTTGCACCACTACCTGTTGCCATCATATTTTGTTGAGCAGTAACGTAAATAAAATGTGTGATGCAAACAATTGATATTATGCTAATGAAATGGGGATGATGAAGCAACAATTGATTTATGTATTAATTGTCCTTTTCAATAATAGTTCGTTAGCCGTCGTTAAAATCTATACATTGCTTGGCCTTTTTGGCCGATCATTTTTCCAGTCTTTTCAAAGATGATTCTTTAGTGTTTTTTTTAGCATTCTACACTTCATTTGAGAAATATACATCTAAATTATTCAGAAATTCAAATAAAATCATTAGAGGTGGAAATTGTCCCCAATCAAACACAATACGTATCTTAAGCCAAGAATAATAACGATCAATCGAGAAATTAAAATAAAATAAAAATATAGAAATATAAATTAAAAGTCAGACCTGCAGCTGATAAGCCTTTCTCCTCCGATCAGCCACCACTTTCTGAATCTCCGCCAACAACTCTTCCAACGCCTCAGTCTTTGAGGAGGCAAATATCCTTCTCCAATATTTCAACCCTAGATCAAACGGATACTGAACTGCTGCTCATAGCGATAATTTAGTATATCTACTGTATGATGGGATTAGTTTCAGCGAAATAGATATGCTAAGGTAAGTGTCTATTTTACTGTTTAGGAGTTGATTAATTAGAGAGAGTGACAAACCAGAGTCAGAGAGAGGAAAACTGGACTGTTGGAAATATGGCTACTTTTTCAACCGAACTGAGTTTTTTAGAAATTGAATTGAACCGAATTAATACGGTTAATTCGATTATTTCTGTGAAAATTTAATACTTTTTTATTTGTACTGAACTCTTCTTGACAAAAATTTATATATATCTGGTTCATGCTATGAATCTTATTTTTAATTTATAGACATTTGAACATATTCAGGATATGATACAAGTCAAGTTTAGTGAATTAAAAAAAATATGTTAGAATTGGTGAAATGAGTCAAATGATTAAGTTCATAGTATAGAATTTGGGGGTATTCAGAATTGAAGGAGATCAATTGAAGACTCTTCTTTTATTTTTTTAATCTCGCACAATTCCTTCTCAAACATCTTGTAAATTCGATTTTTCCATCCTTTTGGTCAGCAACGATTTTACAAAATTCTAATAGAGAAGCATTTCTATAAACAAATATTGCGTACAAAATAGAGATAATTAAGACTGGGACAACTTTCAAAATCTCAACGGGGATGAAGATTTTTACAAAAAATAAAATCAAAAGCATATATAATGCATAAGTAGAGTTATTGAAGAAGCTTTACATGGAATGACTGCATAATAATCTTTACATTTTGTTTTGTTATCTCAATTTCCAAAAAAATGGCACACATTCTTTTAGAGTGGTGTTGTTGGAAGTATTGAATGTGAGACCATCAGTATATCCAAGAGAAAAAAAATAGCAAAGAGTTGATTTGAGATTGCAGCTTCAAATCTAAGGGATATTAATTCTCAGCATATAGTCTCTAGACATTTTGCAGATGTTGCTAAAGCTGGTAGCACCATGAACCCAATCATAAAAAAAAGGGCCCAACAGTGACTCAGCTCTAATCATGCAGCTCGAGTTCGCTCTTGAAAACCAGGAAAGAAAAGCACCAACACATTATGCCACGTCTGTTGCCCATCATCGAGTTCTTTCATATTTCCTTATTATATTCCTCTGATAACAACTTCTTCATTCAGGTCCCCTGCTTTCAGTGGATACAATGTGAAACTAGTATACCGTGGCGTGTTGTAAGTTTCGTCCTTTTGTAGTAAAACAAGCACTCAACAGAGGATGTAGAGCTCTTACGACAATGCTCATGTCTGGACGTAATGCAGCTTCGTTTTGCATACAAAGGGCAGCGATCTCAGCCATCTGCATTTAAGCAAAAGAAGCATAAATCTAATGAGATGGAACAAACATTTTTGAGGGATCACCTTTGCATTTGATTTCACCTTTGCAAAGGCCTTTGGTGGGTAGTCTTCTTTCAGTCTAGCATCCACACTCTGCCATACCTCGCGTTTGTTGATCTTCGGTCTTACCCATATCCGGAGATGTTGCTGTTCTATTGGCCTTGTGGAATCATATAGTTCACAGCCTGCCAAGAGTTGTAGGAGTACCAAACCAAAGCTGTAAACATCGCCCCTCCAGCTTGGTTTTCTGGAGCCAAAAATGTATCTACACCAAAAATGTAGTTGAAGCCACGAAATAAGTATAGTACAAGTTCAAACTTCTAGTCTTGTTCTTTTATAGGATAGACGACGATAGAACATACTCTGGGGCAAGATAAATGTGAGTTTTTTTCTTTTGAACGAGTTGACAAACCAAAATCAGTTAATTTAACGTCTTCGTCATTATAAACTAAAATGTTGCTGGACTTGATGTTACAATGAATATGCCCCTTCTCGTGAATGTACTCTAATCCTTTTGCAGCTCCCACAGCAATTTTAACTCTTTGGGCCCATGACAGAGGCTCAACTGGCTCTGAGACAATGCGTCCAATATCTGAAATTGGATCAGAACATCAAGAAGCCACAGCAAGTTATAACTCGCATTCAGTAATAAAAATTTAATATCTAAAATCAATTCAAGGGTAAGAAATCTAGAGATATTAATTTGGAAGGTCAAAACTATTGCAATACAAACTAAAGATCCATAACAATATGTGAAGAAATCAACATCTATATTATTTTTTTATGAGCTCACCTTGAAGAAGGTCATATAGGGATCCGTTTGGAGCATACTCATAAACCAAATATTGCTTACAACCATCCACACAGTAACCTAAGAGCTGAGCCACGTTTTCATGCTTTAGGCTGGATACAATTGAAACCTACAAAATTATTGTTGGGAAACATAATACATTTACATTGCCATGGATCCATTCCATAAGTAATTTAAATACAAATTATCATAAATCTTATCTTATCTGATTTAAAGAAATTTAATCAAATAATTCATGTATTGGATAAACAGTAAAACATACATAGCCCTAAACAAGCGGAACCAAGGGACAACGTATTTACTTTTGAATCGGAGAGACATCGTTGAGAAGATTAATTGCTTTTCAATTGCATTCTTTAGTATTTCCCTAAGTCCTAGATCGTCAATTCAATGGGAAATTAAACAAACTATTTAACTATCTGAATCGAAAAGACACCGTTGAGAAGATTAATTGCTTCCATATTGCATTCTTGAGTATTCCTAAGTCCTAGATCGTCGATTCAATGATAAATCAAACAAACTATTTAACTATCTTTAAGGAAGAATTAATTTTTCACATTGGTTGCTCTTGCTTTCAAAAAATCAGCTGTTTTTCGAATTCTGAAATTCCTATTGATATCTCACTATTTATCTATATTTCAAAAATATCTTGATATATTTTATCGACGCCTAATATTTTTGTCGAAAAAATCAATATGACTTTGGGGGTTGAAAAATCTGCCCCTATAAATAGGAGGGAGTGAACGAAAATTACATAGAATTTAGTAATATATGGAAAGATTTTTTATCCCTCCAAGAGATATATTTTCTCTTCAATATCTTGCAATAAAATTAACTGTTATCCTTTAACCACTTTAGTTAGACTTTTACATCTTTGTTAATGGACTTTTATTGGGCTATTCAAGGCTTTTAGGAGAATTAAAATTGGACATCCCAATGGGCCTATAAACCAATATTGAGCCACAATATTATTTTAGTCCACTTTTATTATTTCCCGTATTTAATATTCAATGTTCATTCATTAATTAATTTAAGCTCAACATTATTATCATACCGTAAATTAATTCTTTGCAAGATTTGATGTGATAAATGTTCTGAGCCCACCAGGGGACATAATCAACTTGTCACTCCAAGATATGATTTTTTGTATTAATTTGACAATCTGTCATATAATTAATAAAATATTGTCCAAAATACCCATAATAAATCAAAGCAATATTAATTAATTACATATAATCCCATTTAAATGACAAAAGTTAAGAAATCAATAACCAGAGATCTAATTCTTCTTTCCAAGTTAGTCTAAAAGATTATCTCGTTGTAGGTCCTATTCAGAGCATCATATGCACTAGTGTAATCTTTTGGTCAAGAAAAATCAATCTGAGCCTTACACCTAACTTCTACTAATGAATTGTTCAATTTCATCTAAATTGTGAATCAATATACTTATTACAAGGAACTAACAACGTGATCTTTTGTGATCTATTACACACCATATTGTCTACAATGTAAAGTATTTTGAACAATTATGCATAAAAGATTTATTCTCATATAGAAAAGGGCAAGAATCAGTTTATATACAAATTAGCACTAAAAGTATACTTTCCAATATATCCCTTAGCAATAATATATTAGAAAAACACCCCTTTTTCCATAGTTGTAGTGTATTTAGACACAGTAACACATATAGTTTGGTGGCCAAACCTGTTCTAGAAACTCCTCGTCTTGCTGCCTATACCGCCATAGATTCTTAATTGCTGCGGCCTGTCCACTTTTCAAGGTCCCACGATAATAAAAATTTCCCTCAGTTCTCTTATTATCATGAACTAAAATTAAACAATTCAAGTATTGGAATGGCAGGGACATGAACTAAAATTATTAGCATGATGTCTTTGATGTCTTTCAAGTATTGGAATGGCAGGGACATCAACATGAAGCATATTAGCATCACCCTTAGTGATGTCTTTCAATTCAAGTATTGGAATGGCAGGGACATTGGAATGCATCACCCTTAGTGGACAAGTATTGGAATGGCAGGGACATCAACATGAAGCATATTAGCATCACCCTGCTTCTGATCCTTTTGTGTTGATCCTGTGCCACGACTGCCTGCAAAATTGCATGGAAAACAATTAAAACATAACAAAAAAACGTATTGAATTTTATTGTTGCATAATACATTTGTATATATATTAACTACCCGTATTACCAGATGGTTTAACTCTATTTAAAAATGGTAGAAATCGTGATGCTTTTCTGTCTTGCTTCTCAAGAGCACACTCGAGCTGGACAACAACTTGAGCCATTGTTGGCCTCTTTTTTGGTTCATGATTCAAGCATCTCTTAGCAATCCCCACAAATATTTTCAGGCAATCTGCCGATATTTCATCCCTCAAATTTGAAGCTACAATCTGCTCAGCTTTTCCTTTACTGATTTTCTCAACTGCCCATATGACCAGACTCATTTCATCCTCACCAAGCCTTGAATCCACAGCTGGTCTCCCGCACAAAACTTCCAACAAAACCACCCCAAAAGCATATGTGTCACTCTTCTGGGTTAATCTACATGTGCTAAAATAACTCGGATCTAGATACCCAAACGTGCCCTTAACAGCTGTGCTAACATGGCTCTTTGAGCTGCTTAAATGTTTAGCCAGCCCAAAATCAGAAACCTTTGCTGTAAAGTTTTCATCCAGAAGGATATTTGTAGACTTTACATCGCGATGTATGATAGAGGTGCCAGTGTGAAGATAGTCTAGACCTCGACCAGCTCCAATGCATATATTAAGGCGTTGCTTCCATGTAAGAGATGAAGACTCGTCGCTGTCACTGCTTTCTGAAAGTTTGTAAAGGTGGTCGGCCAGCGTTCCATGGGCTATGTACTCATAAACAAGAATCATTTCCCCATTCTCGTTGCAATAGCCAATTAGAGAGACTAGATTAACATGTCGGAGCTTGCTCAGTGTCTCAATCTCAGTCAAAAACTCGCCTTCTCCTTGGGTAGAATTAGGTGCTAACCGCTTCATCGCCACGGCGACGGCCTCTTCCCCATCAACGATTTGGCCTTTGTAGACTTTACCAAATCCACCCTTTCCAATGAGATGTGCTTCACTGAAATCATCAGTGGCCAACTGGATCTCATCCAGAGAAAATCGACGGCAGAAGCGTTCAGCCACGGCGGACAGTTTCCTTTCCTCTGTAGCAACTGATGTCGTAGTCATATCCACTGAATATGGCGCTGAAAATAAAAGGATTTGGAATAATCAATAATGAAATGGGAATATGGTAGGTGAACCCAAACACAATTCACTGAGATCTTAAGTGGCCGATTGGATCTGAGCTGGAGAAAAGCGACGACAGAAGCTCTCACCCGTGGGAGACAGCGTCTCCTTCTCCTTTGTACCGCTACCTGTTTATTAAGTCGTCGTTGACTCGTCTTATACTGCTAGAGAAACACTAAACTGAAAGCAGGGGACCTGAAGGAAGCAGTCATGTGTTGAAATTTAGGGCCGCATTGTTGGAGGTAATGGAAGTGGGTAATGAGAATCACTTCTATTAATGCTACTTGGTAGTTTTGATACACAAGTAATGGGAATAGAAGTAAGCAATTGATTGCCCCCACCTACTCAACCCACCTCACATGATACCTATTGTTCATACTCTATTCAAGCAATAACAATACAATCAATAGCCCTTAATAATTGACCTCACAATGATACCCATTACCATTACCATTCCCATTCTCATTCTCATTTCTTAGTCATAGCAAGCCAGCTCTTAGATTTGTTGCTAAATTTTCGTTGCCATTTTCCCTTTTTTCTTTTAGTGGACAACACTTTTGCTGTAAATCTCCATGCCCTTGTAGTTGTAGGTAGAAAAGAATACATGAGAGGAGAAAAAACTTATCTCTTGTACGTCCTCCAGACTTCTACTTGAGGACAAAAACTCGTGTGAGATGATAAGACAACTTAAAGACAAATCTTAACACTCACCCCTCTCAAAGTGTTAAAGAGTTAATGCCCAAATTAAGTTCCGTCTCACCATGAGACCGTCTTACGCAAGTGTGCCTCTATTATTATATCTTGCAGAGACTTTGAATCATTCTCCAACTCTAAGGATACTCTATGACAAGTTCTTCAACAACCATAAAATGAAACTTAAAAAAGGATATTTTTCTATGGTGAGACTTATGAGAGTTGTTAAAAGATGATCAAAATGAGCTATCAACCGAATAAACAAGTACAAATAAACTATATTTTCAAACTTGGTTGCAGTTTCCTACATAATATTTTAGACAAAGACAATCTTCAACTATAAAGGCCAAGCAACTGCATATAGAACAATTCAACAGACTCTATGATTAAAAAGTAAAAGACAACACAAATCAATTATTTGCTTCACCATAGCCATTAATTTCGTTACTCCCAAATCGCTTTTCATTTCAGAACGATACTCATTGGATCTACATCTGGAATTTCCTCTTGAGTTAGTGGTTAACGAAGTATGATTGCAACAGGTAGCGGTACAAAGGAGGAGACTTCATTTGTTATTTTTGTTATTCAAAAACTCAATAACAATTCAAACAAGTTTAATTTATGAGGACTTCATTTTATTTTCACCCTAGATGGATTTTTATATTGCATCGACGGAGTTAAAGCATGATATTATTTTTTTACTATGTACAAGGATGGTGCTTTTCTGGAAATGGTTCATTTGTTCTTGAGTTTTGTAGGTCCGGAACGGGTTTCGTGAGGGCAGAAGTCTAGAGGGGAGGGGTGAATAGACTTCTGAAAACTTTTTCGTGCAGATCAGGTGTGATAGTTGTTTGCCTGATCAGAGTGCAAGTGAATCAGTTTGGACTGATATCCAACTTACTAATCGCCTGAAGGCAGATCAGTTCGGTATCTATCAGTTTAACTGATTGTGCGGAAGCTAATTTAAACCCGTGTGAAAAACCAATTTAACAAATCAGATTCTAAGGCTGTTTTCAATCAGATGACTATGGAGTCAATCTGATCAGATCAGAAGCTTGGTGCTAGCTGATCTTAACTCAGAATATGTATGCAGCTTTAAATAAGTTGTGTGCAATAGTGTAAAACAGTTAATCAAAACAGGTAAAGCACACAAGATTTATAGTGGTTCGGACAACCAGTCCTACGTCCACTCTTCCCTATCACAAGGGGCACCTACTTAACCAACTGGACTTAGATTATTGTGTTAGTCCAACACATTACACCAACAGATATTTATAGAGTTCTCACTCAACCGATCCCAGAAATCAGAACTAGAAACCCTAGTCTGAAATCTTGCTAAACAAACTTAACCTAACTTTGGGTTTTGGGTAAGATTGTTGTTTGTTCCAACTTTGAAATCTTTCCTAGTATTTAAGTAGCCTAACAACTAGAGGAAAAGATTTATGTGCTAAGAACTATGGGATGGACACTTAGAATGTAATCTTCAAGGTTGTGTTCTTCGTGCGGAAATTTGACTATAGCTTGAGCTTCTTGATAGTTTTCCGTGTCTTCACTCTGAAGAGTAATCCCATATTTATAGACCTCGAAATCAAAGAGCCGTTGGAGAGCAATTTGAATTTCCGGCTATATTTGGTAGACTTGTAGGATTGATGTGACGTGCTTTAGGAACGGCATGGCCGAAAGCGTGAATAATGTCCTTTATAGCCGTTTGACTAAGCAGCACCAAATCCCGTATTGCCGGCTCCGTTCATACGTGTCTTGTTCTTATTGGTTAACAGAAGCACTTTTCAGTGTTTTGTTCTACCAACTAAGGTTGACATTCTTCTTGTTTAGATCATCAACGTATGATTTGGTGAAACATCAGTTTTCACGGTGTGGTGACCGATCGGTCTGGACTGATCGATCTACGATAGAGTCTTCTGGTGCCAGTTATCTTAGCTCAACTAGCAGACTCGGCTGATGTAGGTCTTCTGGTCTGATCTTCTGGTAGTCATCTGATCTTCAAGTCTTCTGAATTTGAATTTCATGACTTCAGCAGATTATCTGACTTATATCATATCGTCTGATCTTCTATCTTTTCCTTGCCTTCTGGCCTGTCGGATATCAGCTGATCTTTTGATCTGACCTATACATATTGAGGTTCCCCCTCAATATGTGACCTATCTTATACATCAGTTGTTCTATACAATAATTATCAACTGGTAATCTTATAACGGTAATAAAAAAACATCATCACCTAATGTGTCCGATTGGTCCTATTACATGTGTTTTAGAACTTTCATCAAAACTCTAAATTTCCCAACAATTTCCCCCTTTTTGATGAAACCAAAACACTTGAGAAACCAGCACAGTTGATAAGTATAAAACAATAAAGAGCAAATAATTAGAAGACAATGAGATTTTGTCTTAGGATCAAAAAAAAAATAAACTTTTCATTCATCAGATTTATCGATTACATATTACATCAGAAAAGTTTGGGTTTAAATTCAGCTGATCCTAAGTAGTCTTCTGATTCTTCAATCTCTTGGCTTATATCCCTCTGGCATTTCTCGTTGATCCTTAGGAATGTTGAAAATCCGGTATAGCTTCCATTTAACATCATTGATCTGCTGAGGATCAGTTATGCGCGCTTTGTTCAGGATGTTAAAATAGAACCTTTGAAATGCCAGTCTGTCAAATGAGCCATCTTCCTTCTTCGAGTAATCCATCACGTCATACTCTTGACGAGATATTTTCACATTGATTATTCTGGCCTCATTTTCCAGATATTTCAGAAAATCTGGGTACTTGTTCTCCAACCAGTTGAGAAATTCTGCATCTGATGATTCTTCTTGTGGCACTAGATCTAGAACAAAAGCATCCAGAAGCCATTCACTTCTGATCTTATTCCATTCCTCAAACCTATCAGCATGTGCAGCAGTTTTCTGAATGATTTCATCAACTCTTGCTGACAGCTGAGGTTCTGATCCAGATTTTTTGACTTTGCCTTTCTTTGCCCTCGATCTGTATTTCTTTTTCAGATCTTCTGCCTCCGCCAATTTTTCTGCCCTTCTTTCTTCTTCACTTATTCGAGCTTCTTCAACAATCTGCTCCTTAGACAGTTTCTCAGCCAGTTTCTTATCGGCCTGTATCTGGCTAACTGTGTTTCTAGTGACTCTCTTAGTCTGAGTGACTGGTACAGGTTCTGATGTCCCGGCACCCACAGCTAACTTTCTTACCTTTGACTTTTCCATCTTCCCAGAAATTTCATTAGCAAAATGATCCAGATGGTCTAGTCTCTGGCAATAGGATTCAACTGTCTGAATCAGTTCTTCTGTTGTTCTGATAGGATCAGTTGGTTTCTCAATCTGCCCTTCCCCCTTTTTGGTTTGATCAAAAAGAGCATTGAGGTGGGAAGTCAGAGATCCAAAACTGACTGATATGGCCTTGTTAAGATCTTCAACAGATAAACCTTAAGCTTGAGTAGATAGACTTTGAATCTTTGAAATCAGCTCAGTCTTGACAGATTCAACGGCAGTAGAGAGGGTAAGAATGAGTTTATCAAGTTTTTTTTCAGTCATTTCAAGCTTTTCAGTGACCATTAGAAGAGAAACTTGTTGTTGTTCAACCTGAAGTAGCTTGTCGTCAACTGTCTTCTTAAATTCAGCAGTCAGGTTGGTCACGGTTTGAGAGAACTGATCTTTGATTGCTTCAATCTGGGAAATAGCCAATTCCCGTTGATCCGTTATTTCTTTGAGGCCAATCTGCCTCTGATCAACTATTGTGTTGCTAAGTTGATTAGCCAACACTCCCTCAACTTCTTCTTTCAGAAGATCTTTAAAACACGATCTGATCTCCTGAAGTTGAT
The DNA here is from genome assembly GCA_037126765.1 of Stenogyne calaminthoides. NCBI lineage: Eukaryota > Viridiplantae > Streptophyta > Magnoliopsida > Lamiales > Lamiaceae > Stenogyne > Stenogyne calaminthoides. Next base: position 1,920,893 of record JBBCBC010000044.1, read on the forward strand.
CAGTGGTGATGTGTATTACAGGAATATTTTGCGTCACCTGATCATTTCCAGTTGTTTGCGCCTCCAGTGGCTGGTCATGAACTGCAGCACCAGTTCCACTATCATTGGCAACTCCCACATCCTTCATAGGATCATCTTCTTTAGGAGTTTCTTCAACAGCCTCCAGTTCAACTTGTTTAATTATTCCCAGCTTCCTGTGGATCAGAGCTTTGATTGATTCAGCAGTCATTAGTTCAGCTGGTGATCCTACCTGAGCAGATTTGTTCATGTCGAAATCAAAATCTGCGAATGCATCAGCACCTCCCATCTGTTCAATAATGATCATGAAATCTGAGAAGCTCTTCAAACGGAGATCTTTCTAGGTGAGGATCTCCATTACTTCCTCTCGAATAACAGGATGGGCTACCAACTCTGGATACAGCTCATCAATATCGCGTTCAATTCTCATTCTGACCATTTTCTCGGTGATGGTCTTGGATGATCTGGACTCAGGAATCATCTGTTCAGATCGACCAGGTTCCGGTTGATGAGATGTAGAGGGTTCTGGTGGTGTCTGAGTAGCTGGATGTTGACTAATTGGCTGAACCTGCAGAGGTTGTACTGTAGAAGCAAGTACGTCTGGTTCTACAGCAGGTGATCTTACTGGTTCGCGAACTGATGAACTTTTAGGTTCGCGAGCAGGTGAAGGAGAAGGAGAAATATGTTCAGCAGCTAGAAGTCTGAGTGGTGAATCAGCGCGAGATTGAGGTGAAGGAGATCGTTCGTCTCTTGCTCTTCCCTCAGAATGTTCTGGCGAGCTCTCAACTTGAGAAGCCTGCCTGTCTGATTTTTCAGTTGATCTCTGTGGCGCATCAGGTTGATCTGGCACTCCTTCTTCATCTGACTCGTCTTCCAGAAAAAGAGTCATGGTGGCTTGTTTTGCTTTCTTCGGCCTCTTCTCCTGAGCCTTTACCAGTTTTCTCTTCTTCTTTTGAGGAGCATCAGTTGCAGATGTAGCTGCCTCCTTGTTCTTCCCTTTCTTAACCTTTGGAGGGGTGGGCCGCATATCATCATCTGATGGCCCATATATGGCAGATGTGGTTGAGAGAAAAACCTTGTAGGACTTCAGTCCGTTCTGATCCCATTCAGCATTTGGCATCTTGTCCTTCAGAATGACTGCAACCTTGTTGAGATTGCTGATTCTTTTCTTCAGATAGACTTGTCTACGATCACTAACTCCAAACTTGTCATGTTCTTGGAGCAGAATAGCCTTCAGGAAACCATGCCAATTAATATTTTTGGCTTCATCGATGATAGCAGCCATGCTATACATTTTTACAGCTGTTAATGCATCTGGGCTGAACGAGATACCCATGATTGTTTTTGACAGAATGTCAAATAACAGACGGTATTTCCTTTTCAACATGGGCCTGACAAAACCTACGGTCTGGTGTTTATCAGCCTCTCTGAAAAGTTCATTCCTGATCAGTTCGTCTTCATTCTCCCTGTAGTGAGCAGGAGAGATTTTTCCTTTGGGCAGGTTGAACAGTCAAGTTATATCAGCATTTGTAAGTCTAATCTCCTCTCCATTTACTGAAGAAATCAGTTCGTCTCCAGGATTATCCGTGTCCACCTTCAAATTCCTCAAGAATTCCAGTGCCTAATACTGCATTACTGGATTGCAGTGAGCAGCACAGTATTTTTTGAGACCACCCTTCCTCAGAATTTGTTCGACCTCCATTGATTCCGGATCCCGTGTAACACCAAACTTTACAAATTTGTCTTCAACAATTTTGGTTGCCAAATCCGCATAGTTACACATAATTTTTCCCATTCCGTGAGTGGCCATCTACAATAAGATAGACTCGATTAAAAAATTGTGCATAATCATAAAGATATCATATATTGATTATCAGACCTATTCTCAGGCCTAGTAACCGATAGATACATACGGATACCCAGAAATGATAAGGCATATCACAGGATAACATAAATTGACGTAATCTATATGTTCAATGGATTTCAGGAAAAATAATTCATCAAATAACCAGAAATTACCAGATTCTGCTTTTCGAAAAATAACTTTGAATCGCAAGAAAACACTTTGAATTGCAGAAAGGTAATTGTGAGTTTTCAGAGCATAAAACGCAAGAATTTTGAGAAGAAAAGAATACTCTGGTAGGGTTTTGATGAAGCTTATAAAATGAAGGAGGGAAAATCGAGATTAGAAGATCAAACGTTTGAAAAGGTTAAACTATCCAGATTGAGCGGTTTTGATCGTGTGGTCAGGAAATGAACGCACGATTGCCTTTTGGATTTAAAAACACATTTAGTGGCATTTAATACATATACCCCACGTCCGCATTAAATACTTTGCAGGATATACGTCACAAAAGTAGTGTGTACAGTAAGGGCAAATATTATCAGATAAATTCAGATAAGTAAGCAGTAAACAAAGAGATAGAAATGCGTATCTGGTTGACTGATATTGTAATCAGTCAATACCACTTGTTGATCTTAGTTTTCTACCTAATCCTTATAATTTCCCAACCGTCCTTTTCAACTGATCCACTTCACTTTGCGTCTGATATTTCATTTTCTGATCCTCCTTGATCAGTTGAAGTTCCCTCTTCAACTGTTATTTCTGATTTCTTATTGACTGATTTATCTGATTTGTTGAGGTATCATACTCAACTGATCTTTCTCATCTGATTAGTCTCTTATCTAATCAGATTTCAGTTGACCTAATCTGATTCTACTCAGACCAAGTCAATTCTTGGGATAAGTGTTACCGCCAAAACTTAGTCTTGAAGAATTGAATAGTCGTCTCGATTCCCTAAGTCGGCACGATTTGACATTCGTAATAATAGTCTGGATACTTTGGAATGTCAAATCGCCTTAAGCTTATCCAATTATCAGTCGCGTGTTTCCTACACACTGTCCTTGCGGTGCTAATTTCTCTAAAAGGCTTTGAGAAATCAAATTTGCATTTGCACCCTTGCTTGGCCTCTATAAATTGGACCAATGATTTACACAACATAACCCATTCACCATACTTATCTTCTTTGTAAATCATGTATTCTGGTGAACCCTTATTTCCGGTGAAACTTCCGGTAAAAACCTTTACCCCTTTTCAAGTGATTTCAGCTTCTCAAATCAACCCTGTGTGTCCCTTATTACTGCTTTCGTCGTCATCAAAGATTACACATACAATTATTGCCAAGCTTCTCTACCACCGAGGAGGCGGATCTGCTATCGCAAATGAGAAGATACTTCTCCTAACCGTATGCACCTTGTGTGCCTATCGAGATGACGGAATTAGCATCAACAGACTCAGTCTGATACAAAACATGAGTTTGGTATACGATCTTGATCAGACAACAGCTGATCTTCGTATATCAACTCAATATTTGCATGTGACACTTGTGGCCATATGGTCTTTGGACCACATCTTTGGCACTTGTGTCCCATTTAACAGCTGGAGAGCCCATTAAATTTAGGGCTAGGGGCTCCTGGCTTAGAAATCCTTCAACGCCGCTCTCACTCCTAACTCCGAAGCTCTGAGGGTGGCTTTAGGATTATTTCAAAGCCTTTCACACCCCTTTTAGGGTTAAGTGGGGAAAAATGGGAGCATCAGGCTTTAAAAACTTTAAAGCCTCTTTCCCCCCCTTTCTAGGGTTAGGCTTAGGGTTTTCGGTTTATGGCTTATGTACTGACCTCCGGGTCCTTTTGTACTTGTAACTTGTAATGTAAATCTGACCTTCGGGTCTTTATCAATGAAAATTTCTATTATTCCATTGTTGTGTAAATTTTCTGTTTTCTTATGCGATGTAAGCTTTAATCTTTTGAAACTTGCTTGTTGAATATTAGCTTAATCGACTTACAAAGTATGAAGTAACCAAACTGATTTAATCTGATAATCCTTTAATCTGATCAGTTCCTTTAATCTGATCATTCGTAAATCTGATAGTTTTCTCATATCAGTTCCTTGACTGATCTTCTGATCAGTTGAGATACCAAACTCATCTGATTCCTCTTAACCTGGTTAGTCTCTTAACCAGCTGGTTCTGGAGATCAGTCCATCAAACATTTTTTGTGTTTTTTCTCCAAGATCCAGAAGCCCTAGCTCATTGCATAATTCTCTGAATCTGATCTCAGCTAGTGGCTTGGTTAGAATATCAGCTTTCTGTATATCAGTATGAATCTTTTCCATTCTGATATTCTTCTTTTCAACATGATCTCTTATAAAATGGTGTCTGACATCCACATGCTTGCATCTTATATGTAGAACAGGATTTTGAGTGATTGCAATAGCACTATTACTGTCACAGAATATAGGTACATTCTTAGCTATAATGTTATAATCCCTCAGCTGCTGACTAAGCCAGAGCAGTTGGGAGCAACAGCTTCCTGCAGCCATATATTCTGCTTCAGTAGTAGATGTCGCAACTGATGTCTGCTTCTTTGAAAACCACGAGATCAGTTTACTACCTAAAAACTGACACGTTCCTGAGGTTGACTTCCTGTCAATTCTGCAACCTCCATAATCAGAATCAGAATACCCACTAAGCTCTAGATTATCATCTGATGGGTAAAATAAACCAAGGTTTATTGTCCCCTTCAGATACTTAAGAATCCGCTTAGCTGCTTCCAGGTGACTTTGCATTGGATTTGCCTGAAATCTGGCACATACACCTACTGCAAAAGTGATATCTAGTAAAGATCCAATGAGAGCCCTATATTCTTTCTGATTGGTTTTCTGACCATCCTCATCTGGATCCATCTTGAATCCAGTCATCATAGGAATTATGGCTTCCTTACAGTTTTGAACTCCAAACTTAGCCAATAAACTCCTAGTGTACTTTGTCTGGCAGATGAATATCCCTTTTGTACTTTGCTTAATTTGTAGACCCATAAAGTAACTCATCTGACCCATCATGGACATCTCGAACTTCCCTTGCATCAGCTTGCTGAATTTTTCACAAAGACTCTTGTTGGGAGATCCGAAGATGATGTCGTCCACATAAATCTGAACCATCAGAATATCTTCTCCATCTTCTATTCTGAATAAGGTTCTATCCACAATTCCTTTAGTGAAACCACTATCTATCAAGAACTGAGAGAGTGTATCATACCAAGCTCGAGGAGCTTATTTCAGGCCATAAAGAGCTTTTCTTAAACGGTACACCTGGTCGCCTTTTTCAAAGCCTGGAGGTTGTTCAACATAAACTTCCTCAGCTAGTACCCCGTTTAAGAATGCACTCTTTACATCCATCTGATACACAATAAACCCTCTGTGGGCAGCATATGCCAAAAATAGCCGAATGGCTTCCAGGCGAGCGACTGGTGCAAAGGTCTCATCATAATCAATTCCTTCTGATTGTGAATACCCCTTAGCAACAAGTCTTGCCTTATTTCTGGTTATGACATTATTCTCATCTCTCTTGTTCTTGAATACCCACTTTGTGCCAATCACATCTTGATGGGTTGGTCTGTCCACCAGTTTCCAGACCTGATTCCTTTCAAACTGTTCCAATTCTTCTTGCATGGCTAGAATCCAGTTTGCATCACGTAAAGCTTCCTCTACTTCGGTTGGTTCCTTCAAAGACAGATAACAACAATACATGACACTTTCCTGTCTGATGTCTAGTTTTAACTCTATCAGATGGGTCTCCGATGATCAGATCAGTTGGATGACTGGTTATCCAGGTCCTTCTTTTCTGATCTGCGTCTGTTTGGAGAACATCATCCATTTCTGATAGTAGTTCATTACTAGAGATTGGGAGTGGTGCAGAGTTATGATCCACTTGATAAGAACATGTCTCAGCTGATGTTGGACTCATCATATGCTGAAGTCTATCCGTGGGAACTTCAGGTGTTCCCCCTGAACCAGATGGTTCAGTTAATACTGTCTCAACTGTACCAGCTTCTTCATTGACAGTTGTTCGTACCTTAGGGTCTGATTGACCTGGTGAATCAGTAAGATCAAGTTCTGGAATATACACTGTTACGTGTTCTGATCCTTTTTCCTTGATCCTTAGCTGATCCATTTTCTGTGCATCAGGTACCGGTTGATCTGGTACTTCTTGTTCTGAGGCAGATTTCTCTTGTTCAGAAGATGTTTCATCAAAGACTACATGGGGTGTTTCTTCCACAACTAGGGTTACTTTGTTGTAAACCCCGAAGCATCTTCTTTGGATGAGGAATATCCTAAGAATATACCCTCATCGACTTGGCCTCAAAAGTCTTCAACCGACTCTTCCCATTGTTGTGTATGAAACACTTTACACCCAAAAACATGGAAGTAAGAAACACGAGGTTTTCTCGCCCTTCCCGCAGTTCATAGGGTATTTTGTAGTGAGCCTTAGTTAGAAGACATCATTCGAGTGTGGCATGCAAGATTGATGGCTTACGCTTGAAAACGGCTTGGTGTTGCATGTTAAACTAACATAGTGCGGCGAACTTCTTTGAGTGTTCTGTTTCTCCGATTCGCTACACCATTTTGTTGTGGAGTTCTTGCGGTGGTGATGTCTCATGTTGTATACCAAACTTAGTGCAAAAATCAATAATAAAAGAGTTGTAAATTGCAGACTTTATCCGTCGATTTTCACTATATCGACACCCTTTTCATTTTGTAGTTTCTTGAGCAAATTTCGGTATCTTTGTTGTTGTCTCATTCTTCTTATACAAGAATACAACCTGTAAACTTGGAATAATCATCCACGATTACGAGTATATTTGCGTCACGAGATCGATTTGGTGTAATCTGGTCCAAATAAGTCCATATGGAGTATTTGATAATACTCTCATTGGATCTTTGGTCCATGGATTTTCTTGAATGAGGCTTTAACCTGTTTTCCCTTCTGACATGCGACACATGTCTGATCCTTAGAGAATACCTCATTCGGAAGTCCCTCCACCAAAGACATCCTTGCTATCTTGTTAAGAGTTTTAAAGTTCAGATGACTCATTCTTTTGTGCCAGAGCCAACTGCTACTTTTGGAACTCTTAACAATCAGGCATGCATTTCTTGGACAACTGTTCCAATCTGCTGTATAAATCGTTCCTTTCCTAGAACCAGTTAACAAGATCTGTTGAGTAGCTCGATTTTTGATAGTACACTGATCAGTCGAGAACTCAACGCTGAATCTGTTGTCGCAGAATTGTGAAACTGATAACAGGTTATGCTTTAAACCTTCGACATACGAGACTCCAAAGAACTCAGACATCATCATTCTCTAAGGTTCTGAATCCTCTGGTAAAACCAAAGTTATCATCACCAAAGAGTACACGCGGGCCATTTTGTTCTGTGTAAGAGCTAAGGAGATGTTTGCTTCCAGTCATGTGCCTTGAGCATCCACTATCGATGTACCAGATAGTTGCTTGTACACCTCCTTTGTTGGCCAGACCCACGCGAACCTGCAACCAAATCAGGTTTTAGGTACCCCTTTTGGATTGGGTCCTGAGGGGTTAGGGTTGGTTTTAGGGATCCATACAAACAGGACACTTCTATTGTAATCAGATAGATCAGAAGGCCTGATTTGTCTCCCATACATATCAACATAATCATACGTCTCTTTATATGCTTTCTGATTAGTATGATTATTCGTGTGAGCCTTGAGTGACTTAGAAGACTTGAGATTTTTCTTTATATTTTGTCTTCTTTTAACCCAATTATGTGGCTCAAAAAAAAGTGACCCTAGGTTTACGATTGTAAGGGTAGGTATGATCGCTACCATTAAAAGATTCATATCTTTTTGGCATAAATGGTCTTAGCAGTTTACTTTTTAGCTTGCTTGTTAGGCGATTGACCACGATTAGGTTTCAGATTAGATTTCCCTTTGACAGGTTGTCTTTTCTGATACCTAATCTGCTGATCAGGTTGAGGTCTCTTCAGAAGAACTGGGTTCTTCTGTTGATTTCTCGGCTGATGCTTTACCAATTGGGGTCCATTTTCATTCCTTTTTCGATTAGGGCACCGCCTTACTTGCTCAATGTGTCTTTTTTCCCTTATCAGATACAAGTTTAGCTTTTAGTGTATCTATATCAGAAACTTGTTTGATTACACATTTTTGAAATGAATCAAACGGGGCTTTTGAGGATGTAGAAGGGTTCTCATACCCAATTCCCTTCTTGTTAGTCGGTGTTCTAAAATAGGTGTTCATATCTTGAACGGTTTTAGATGACTTCGTGAAAACCTGTATTTTCTTACGTAAACTATCCTTAGTTAATTTCAGACTCTCATGTAGTCGAAAGAGATCATCAAACTTGGCTTGTAGGATTTTAAAATCATCAGCTTGCTGTTTATTGATAGCTAGTTGTTCCTTAATCTGCTTCTCCTGACCAGAAGAATTAACTTTCAGAACTTCCAGTTCTTTAGTTATCTTCTGAGCATCTTCAGCTGATTTTAGTTCAGCTGCTTTACTGTCCGCATTTTCCTTAACAAGCTGAGTATTTTTAATCCTTAGCTTATCCTTTTCGGCTTTCACTATCGTATAAGTGTCTACCGCGTTAGAGAGATCATCAAGCAATTGCTCAGAATAGAGCTGCAAGTCAATCTCTCCAGCAGGTGTGCTAATCATAGCTGGTGTGGAAACTAAAAGAGCATAAGGTTTAGAGATTACCTCAGATTGAGTTTCCTCCTTGGCCATGAGGCAGATTTCATCATCAGAATAGAATGTCAGATCATCGTAGTGGTAGAAATCATCAGCGTTGCTTATTAAACAGAAATCTTCTACAGATGAGTAGCCTGAATCCTCCGAAGGCAGATAAGAATCATCGATTCATGATGTATCAGCAACCATGGCTTTTCTGTCTCTATAAGCGTTGCTCTCTTACATTCGCTTCTCTTCTCTTTCTTTTGGTGTCGGTGCGGGCAATCTGTATTTGTAATGACCTGGTTTCTCCGCGGTTGAAACACGCTCCACGATCCACGGAACTTCTTCGCGGGTGAGTCATTAAAATCTGTAGAATCTGTCGGTGACTTCCCTTTTCGATAATGTCGAACTCCTTTCATCAGATCTGTTATCTCTTCTCTCATTTGTCGGATCATCTCTTTTCTTTTTTCTTCTCTGCGATCTCTTGATCATCGGATCGGTTCTTTCGGAGATCGTCATTTTGGTCTCCTATCTCTTCCTCTCGATGTTTTGATAATCCTGTAAAATCTGCGATACTTACCAAGTTGAATGTTAGATTTTTCAAGTTTCTGATAGCGAGCGTCTGTTAAACTTGACTCATTATGTTTCCAACGGAGTTCGATGGCCTTCGATCTGCTGGTTGCTTTTAAACCATGGATCGATTTAGATGTTGAGGCTTCAAAGAAAGCGTCTCTTCTTTATCTCGCTTGTCCTCTTTTCGATTAAGTCGAACTCGTGAGCTTTAAGGCTTAGGAACAAGCTACTCGGCTTCATCTTTGAAATGTCTTGGCAATCCTTGATTACCGTGACTTTCATGTCCCATTTGTTGGTGAGAGATCTTAAGATCTTGTAGTTGATATCTTTGTCTGACATCTCTCTACCAAGTGCTCGTTGATGGTCTCGTTGGGCAACATCTTTTAGTTTTTGGGCAACATCTTTAGTTTTTCGCTTGTAAACTTGTAGTCGGTTTGTCTTTGATCTGATCATTTCCTTCGCATATCTCAGCAAGAGTATCCCACATTGCTTTTCGCGGTTTTGAGATATTTTATCTTCTCCTTGGTGACTTTATCCATCGTCTTCATGATTATATGCCTGGCGATTGTATCTAGAGTATACAACTTTCTTTCCTCTGCATCCATCAGGGCTGGGCTTTTTCGCACAAGACTTCCTGTGGCAAAGGCTGGATCTCCTCCAACTGCTGGGTTGTCGTGATGATGGGTCCTCGTTCAATGACTTCCATCATTCTACCGCTTATCGATCCTAGATGGTTGCACATATATATGGCCCAATCTGCATACTCATCAATTGAAAACTTAGGCAAATCATGATACATACCAGAGGTATTATCCATGCTGAGTGATTTTGAAAAACGAATGAGTTTTAAAACGGGTTTTCAAGATCTGTTCAAATGACCACAAAGGTTCTTCCTCAAGAACCGATGATATTCAAAGCCAGTGGTCTGTAGAACCACTGCTCTGATACCACTTGTAGGTCCCGGACGGTTTTTTTTGAGGGCGTAAGTCTAGAGGGAGGGGTGAATAGACTTACAAAAACTTTTTTTCGCAGGTCGGTGTGATAGCGGTTTGTTCGATCGAGTGCAAAATGAATCGGTTTGGATCGATATCCAACTTACTAATCGCTCAAGGCGAGATCGATTCGGTATCTATCGGTTTAAGCGACAAAGCGGAAGCTAATTTAAACCCGTGTGAAAAACCAATTTAACAAATCAAATTCTAAGGCTGTTTTCAATCAGATGACTATGGAGTCAATCTGATCAGATCAGAAGCTTGGTGCTAGCTGATCTTAACTTTCGAATATGTATGCAAACTTTTAAATAAGTTGTGTGCAATAGTGTAAAACAGTTAATCAAAAACAGTAAATCACACAAGATTTATAGTGGTTGGACAACCCGTTCCTACGTCCACTCTTCCCTATCACAAGGGGCACCTACTTAACCAACTGGACTTAGATTATTGTGTTAGTCCAACACATTACACCAACAGATATTTATAGAGTTCTCACTCAACCGATCCCAGAAATCAGAACTAGAAACCCTAGTCTGAAATCTTGCTAAACAAACTTAACCTAACTTTGGGTTTTGTGTAAGATTGTTGTTTGTTCCAACTTTGAAATCTTTCCTAGTATTTAAGTAGCCTAACAGCTAGAGGAAAAGATTTCTGTGCTAAGAACTATGGGATGAACACTTAGAATGTAATCTTCAAGGTTGTGTTCTTCGTGCGGAAATTTGACTATAGCTTGAGCTTCTTGATAGTTTTCCGTGTCTTCACTCTGAAGAGTAATCCCATATTTATAGACCTCGAAATCAAAGAGCCGTTGGAGAGCAATTTGAATTTTCGGCTATATTTGGTAGACTTGCAGGATTGATGTGACGTGCTTCAGGAACGGCATGGCCGAAAGCATGAATAATGTCCTTTATAGCCGTTTGACTAAGCAGCACCAAATCCCGTATTGCCGGCTCCATTTATACGTGTCTTGTTCTTATTGGTTAACAGAAGCACTTTTCAGTGTTTTGTTCTACCAACTAAGGTTGACATTCTTCTTGTTTAGATCATCAACGTATGATTTGGTGAAACATCGATTTTCACACGGTGTGGTGACGATCGATCACAACTAATCGATCTACCGATAGAGTCTTACGGTGCCGATTGTCTTAGCTCAACTAGCAGACTCGGCTGATGTAGGTCTTCTGGTCTGATCTTCTGGTAGTCATCTGATCTTCAAGTCTTCTGAATTTGAATTTCATGACTTCAGCAGATTATCTGACTTATATCATATCGTCTGATCTTCTATCTTTTCCTTGCCTTCTGACCTGTCGGATATCAGCTGATCTTTTGATCTGACCTATACATATTGAGGTTCCCCCTCAATATGTGACCTATCTTATACATCAGTTGTTCTATACAATAATTATCAACTGGTAATCTTATAACTGGTAATAAAAACATCAGTCAGCTAACAGGTCTGACTGGTCCTATTACATGTGTTTTAGAACTTTCATCAAAACTCTAAATTTCCCAACAAGTTTCACTTATAGTATGTAAGAGAACCCAAATGATGAGTTTAAATTAAGGCAAGAGCTGTAATCTCATTTGCTTGCTATAATCTCTCGGTTTCTCCGGTGGTGAGATATCCTCCTGATTTTATTTGTGTTAAAAACCTCATATTGCACAATTAAGAGCATGATCCATTTAAAAAAAATAAGCATCTTTGTGATTGGATAGTTTCAGAAACTTCCAGTGTGTCATTATTTTGTGGTCAGTGTTGGTTTTCCTAACTTCTTTCTGTGCAACAGTGATCCCCTGTGTTTATATAATAGGTGATCTGCTTTATTTTTCTCTCGAACATAAAGGATTTGGTCAGTAGAATTTTGCATGCTAATTCTTGATTTTATTTTAACATTTTGATGATGTTTTCTTTAACAAACAAAATAAAATAGTGTGGAAATGGTGATACTGTACCTTGAAAAAATTAGAATAAGTGGAATGTTAGAAAAAGACAGGAAGAATGATAGGCCAAAAAGGCCAAGCAATGCATAGAATTCAGTGATGGCTAACGAACTGTTATTGAAAAAGACTATACATAAATCAAGTATTGCTTCACCTTCCCCATTTCACTATTCCAAATCTCTTTCGTTTCAGTACCATATCAATTGGTAACATCCCACATTTAATCCAAGCTACTGCTTAACAAAATATGATTGCATCAGATAGCGGTACTAAGGAAGAGAAGCTCTCTGCAACGGCTGAAAGGTTCTGCCGTCGATTTTCACTGGTTGAGATCCAGTGTGCCACCGACAATTTCAGCGACATAAATCTTATTGGAAAGGGTGGATTCGGTAAAGTCTACAAAGGCCAAATCGATGATGGGCAACTGACTGTGGCAATGAAGCGGCTTGCACCGAATTCTAACCAAGGAGAAGGCGAGTTCTTGACGGAGATTGAGACACTAAGCATGCTCCGACATGTCAATCTAGTCTCTCTGATTGGCTACTGCAATGAGAATGGGGAAATGATTCTTGTTTATGAGTACATACCCCGTGGAACACTGGCCGGCCACCTTTACAAACTTTCTGGGAGCAGTGAGAGCGACGACTGCTCATCTCTTGCATGGAAGCAACGCCTTAATATATGCATTGGAGCTGGTCGAGGTCTAGATTATCTTCACACTGGAACCTCTATCATACATCGCGATGTAAAGTCAACAAATATCCTTCTGGATGAAAACTTCACAGCCAAGGTTTCAGATTTTGGCTTGGCCAAACATTTAAGCACAAGCAACTCACAGAGCCATGTTAGCACAATAATTAAGGGCTCGTTTGGATATCTAGATCCCAGTTATTTTGTCACCTGTAGATTTACCCGAAAAAGTGATACGTATGCTTTTGGGGTGGTTTTGTTGGAAGTTTTGTGCGGGAGACCAGCAGTGGATCATAGGCTTGGTGAAGATGAGATAAGTCTGGTCAGGTGGGCCCAAGAGAAGATTAGTAAAGGAAAAGCAGAAAAAATTGTAGCTTCAAATCTGAAAGACGAAATCTCAACAGATTCCCTGAAAACATTTTTGAGTATTGCTAAAAGATGCTTGAATCATGAACCAAGAAAGAGGCCAACAATGGCTCAAGTTGTTGCCCAGCTCGAGTTTGCTGTTGAGAAGCAGGACAGAAAAGCATCGCGATTTCTGCCATTTTTAAATTGAGTTAAACCATCTGGTAATAAGAGTAGTTACATATATATATATATATATATATATATAATTCAAAATGTTTTTCTCGGTTATGTTTTGATTATTTATTCGATAATTTGTTTGTTCAATTTTGCAGCCAGTCGTGCCACTGGACCATCACAGACGGATCACAAACAGGTTGATGTTAAGACGGATCACAAACAGGTTGATATTAATACGCTTTCAACAGCCATCCCTTCTCAAGAGGATACACCGATGGCTAATATTTTTCTAAAAGCTGTCTCTGCCATTTCAAAACATGAATTGGAAGAAATCAAACCATCTGGTAAATATGATTTGTTATTATATGGCATCAATACAACTCAGGAAGTTTTCTTGTATTTATGATTTACTCAAGAAGTTTTCCATGCAATTAATCATGCAGGCAGTCGGGGCACAGGATCAACACAAGAGAATCACAGGCAGGGTGATGTTGATATGCTTCTCTTTGATGTCCCTGCTATACCAATACATGAATTGAAAGAAATTACTGATAATTTTAGTTCGGAGTGTTTAATTGATAAGGGATCTGAGGGAAATGTTTATCGCGGAACCCTGAAAAGTGGACAGGACGCAGCAATTAAGAAGCTATGCTGGAGCAGCCAGCCATACCAGGAGTTTGTGGAACAGGTTTGGCCACAGAAATATATGTGTTGATGTTACTGAAAAGTCTACAACTATGGAAAGAGGGATGTTTATAACATATGATTTTGTAGGTTTCAATTATATCCAGCCTAAAGCATGAAAACGTGGCTCAGCTATTAGGTTACTGTGTTGATGGTCATCAGCAATTCTTGGCTTATGAGGTTGCTCAAAATGGATCCCTACATGACATTCTTCAAGGTGAGCTCGCGAAAATTTAGTATAAAACAATTTTGGATCTTTAGGTTTGATTGTAATATATAGTTTGATACTTCCAAATTTAGAGTTTTAGAATTTTTTATTTTATTTTTAATTACTGAATAGGAGTTATAACTTGCCTTGGGTTTTTGATGTAGTCCAATTTCAGATATTGATGTGGTGATAAATTTGTACTCTTTTGTGTGGAGTAGGACTCTCTGTCTCAAAGCCAGTTGTGGCTCTGTCATGGGGCCAAAGAGTTAAAATTGCTAATGGAGCTGCAAAAGGATTAGAGTACATTCACGCGGAGGGGCAGATTTGTTATGACGTCAGATCCAGCAACATTTTACTTTATAATGACGAAGTTGTTAAATTAGCTGGTTTTGGTTTGTCAACTCATTTTGCTTATAAAAGTCCATATGCATATGGCGATTATCATCCTTCTGCTTTTACCTTCGCTCGTGATTATCATCCCCCAGAGTATGTTGTATCCTGAGTCTATCTAGAGAAGAACAAGAGCAGTAGTTTGAACTTTTGTACTAACTATTTTGTGGCTTCAACTACTTTATTTTTTGTGGTAGATACATAGAGAATTACGAACTAAGGCGGAGGAGTGATGTTTACAGCTTTGGTCTGCTACTTCTTGAACTCTTGACAGGAGGTAAACTAATTGATTATGTGCGGCCGAGAGGGCAGGAGCATCTCGTAGAATGGGTATCCTCTTACTTTGAATGTAATATTAATAAAGACACAAGCAGTGATTCAATAAAGGCAACCCAAGACAAGATAAAGGAGGTTGTGGATGCTAGACTCAATGGAGACTACCCACCAAAGGCTGTTGCAAAGGTGAAATCAGTTGCAAATAAGATCTTCTTCTATTCGACTCTTTCTGTTCTGAATTTCGTCTCACAAGATTTATGCTATATCTTCAGATGGCTGTAATCATTGCCTGTTGTCTGCAACGTGAGCCTAATCTCATCCATTAATGAGTGATGTAGTAAGATCACTCCGCCAGCTCTGTTGAACGATTCTTCTGCAGAGTTCTGCTACGAAAACATAAAACTTATGAAATGTACCCAGATTCTTCTACGCGCCTTTTTCTCTATCAGCGAATATACTATGATTGTGTTAGTTCAATTTTGATGGCTGGCGACATGAAGAAAATTGAACAGGTAAACCGTGTTTCTTTCTCTTTCTTTTTCATTTTTTTGCAAATTATTTTAACTTTAACTAGTACTCTGAAAATATTTGGTAAAATCAGTGAAGTTGGACTATTCTTAATTTGAGAATTGAGATCGTGCCGAATAGCGCTTGACATGATATAGATATCAAACAAAAATTTTCATATTTGGTAAAGTCTGAAGAAGTTTGAAAGCAGACACATAAAATTCATTAACATTCCAAAAGGCTTGAACAACTCTACATTTTCAACTTGACTTGTTAGTTAACACCCCTCACTTCAAGTATACCATTAAACATTGATATGTAAATGGGCGGGAAACTCTTTGTGTGACAACAAGTTTCATACTGAGCTGCTTAATGAGCTTTTAACCTCAAAAGCAGAGGAAAACAGTTATGTGTTGCAATAAGTCGTGCATCTTATCTGCAGGTTTCAATAATATCGAGCCTACAAACGTGGCTCAGCTATTAGGTTACTGTGTGGATGGTCGTCGCCAATTCTTGGCTTACGAGTTTGCTCCAAATGGGTCCTTACATGACATTATACATGGTAATGCACACAACTTTCAGTTCTGAGAATTTCATCTCATTAGATTTTTTCTTAAATGCAGATGGCTGATGTCGCTGCTTCGTGTGTGGAGAAGAAAGCTGTCTTTCGTCCGAACATGCACACTGTAGTAATGGTTCTTCGTCCTCTGTTGAAAGATTGTTGTGCTACGGAAACACAAAACTAACTTTCCATTTCCTGAGACCTCAATGCAACCGGAATTCACTGAAATTATGGTATTCTAGTTTGTTGATGATCTTATGCCTGCCATCACATGGTATCCACTGAAAGCTGAAATAGTTAAACAGCAGTGGATCCATCGGTTGCAGCAGATACTGATCAATCTGGCTCTATCGAAAAATCAGCAAAAGCTGAGCAGATTCATGTACCTTCAGAAGTATTTTGACGTGTTCCAATTTCAGATATTGGAGTAGCGAATTGTTGTGGGAGTTGCAAAGGTTTTAGAGTACATTCACAAGAAGGCGAACATTCATTATATATAACATCCCATCCAACGACATCATAGTTTATAATGGCCAAAAATATAAATTAATTGATATGTATCACCTGGTTCTGCTCTAGAACGCATGCATAAATGTGAATAGAAAAATCGAAAGAAATGTTGTTTGGTGCTAGTTTTTCGTGCTGTTCAAGGACAGACTCAAGCTACCTGATGATATTATCAGATTTTCAGTAGTTTAATGGTGAGTGTTATTTTTGTTATTCAAAACTCAATAACAATTCAAACTAGTTTAATGTACGAGGACTCCATTTTATTTACACCCTAGATGGATTTTTATATTGGATTGACAAAGTCAAAGCACCATCCTTTATTTGCATGCTGAATGCTTGATTTTATTTTAACATTGATTCTATTCTGGCCGATATTATTAACTATATATTAGAGAGGCATTCTTGTTGTTGTAAGGATACTATTGATGATGTTTTCTTTAACAAACAAAATAAAATAGTGTGGATATGGTGATACTATACCTTGAAAAAATTAGAATAAATGGGATATTAGAAAAGACAGGATGAATGGTAGGCCAAAAAGGCCAAGCAATGCATAGAATTCAACGATGGCTAACAGGCTGTTATTGAAAAAGACGACATAAATCAAGTATATTGCTTCACCATCCTCATTTCATTATTCCAAATCTTTTTCGTTTCAGCACAATATCCATTGGTTACTTCCCACATTTAATCCAACTTACTGCTTAACAAAATATGATTGCAACAGGTACCAGTGCAAAGGAAGAGAAGCTCTCTGCAACGGCTGAAAGGTTCTGCCGTCGATTTTCACTGGTTGAGATCCAGTGGGCCACCGACAATTTCAGCGACGAAAATCTTATTGGAAAGGGTGGATTCGGCAAAGTCTACAAAGGCCAAATCGATGATGGGCAACCAACCGTGGCGATGAAGAGGCTTGCTCCAAATTCTAACCAAGGAGAAGTGATACATATGCTTTTGGGGTGGTTTTGTTGGAAGTTTTGTGCGGGAGACCAGCAGTCGATCAAAGACTTGGTGAGGATGAGATGAGTCTGGTCATGTGGGCTCAAGATAAAATTAGTAAAGGAAAAGCGTACCAGATTGTAGCTTCAAATCTGAGGGATGAAATATCGGACGATTGCCTGAAAACATTTGTGGGGATTGCTAAAAGATGCCTGAATCATGATCCGAAAAAGAGGCCAACAATGGCTCAAGTTGTGGTCCAGCTTGAGTTTGCACTTGAGCAGCAGGACAAAAAAGAACTGACATTGAATGCATCACGATTTCTATCATTTTGGAACAGAGTTAAGCCGTCTGGTAATATGAATTGTTACGACAAAAATACAAAACTACATTGAATCAATACATTACAGAAAGCTTTCCTGTTATGTTTTGACGACCATTTTTTTGATTATACGTTTTCTTTGCAAATCCACAGTAAGTGGGGCCTCAGGATCAACAGAAAAGGATCAGAAGCAGTGTGATGCTCAAACACTATCAACAACAATCACTGTCATTTCAATACATGAATTAAAAGACATTACTAATGGTTTTAGTTCAGAGTGTTTCGACGGAAATGTTTATCGTGGAGTCCTGAAAAGTGGACAAGTCGCAGCAATTAAGAAGCTAATTAGAAGCCTGCCAGACAAGGTGTTTCCGGAACAGGTTTGACCATAACACAATATGTATTGATGTCTCTTAATATTAATAGTCTATAACTATGGAAAGATGGGTATCGTTTGAACATATGATCTTGTAGGTTTCATTTGTATCCAGCCTAAAGCATGAAAACGTGGCTCAGCTATTAGGATACTGTGTGTATGATGATCAGCAAATCTTGGCTTATGAGTTTGCTCCAAATGGGTCCCTACATGACTTCTTAACGGTGATGCCAACCTTCTTCACATATTGTTTAGGATCTTTAGGCTGACAAATACAGTAGTAGAATTTTCTTGAATGATAAATGCAAGTTTCTCATGCAATAGGACAACACGGTGTCAATGGCTCAAAGCTAGTTACATGTCTTTCGTGGGCAGAAAGAGTTAAAATTGCGATTGGGGCTGCGAAAGGATTACAATACATTCATGAGAAAGGACAGGGTCACTGTAACATCAGATCCAGCAACATATTACTTTTTGATGATTACGAAGTTGCTAAATTAACTGATTTGGGTCAGTTAACCCATTATTCTTATGGTCGCCAAGTTTATTCTGGTGGTATATCGTCCCTGCAGCCTCGTGCTACTTATCAATGGCTAGAGTATGTTCTATTCCAAATCTATCATAGAGATGAATTAGTTCTAATTATCTATGTGGCTCCAGCTAATTCATTTTTCGGGTTGTACAAACTACAGATTCTGTGGTGATCCAAGATTGTACGGTGAACAAAGCTGGAGGAATGATGTTTATAGCTTTGGTTTGGTACTTCTCGAACTCTTGACAGGTGGGAAACTAGTTGATCATACGCGGCCGATAGGGCAATGGCATCTCTTAAATTGGGTATGCAGTTTTTCTTAGCATGCATGTTACTCGTAATGCTTAATTAAGCATCAAGAGCATCTATTTCACGGTTGTTTCGATCTGGTAATTCATTAAATTTGTAAAACACCAGGCAAAAGCAAGACTCAGCGAAGACAGGACAAAGGAACTTGTTGATCCAAAACTGAATGGAGACTACCCACCAAAGGCGGTTGCAGAGGTGAAAATAGTTGCTATGGATCAAGATCCTAAGATTAGGCTCTTTCTTTATCCTGAAATAATGTTTGTCTATTACATTTTCTTTTTTTGAGGATTTTGTTTAAATGCAGATGGTTGCAATAGCTACCTCATGTTTGCAACAAGAACCCGTGTCTCGTCCCGCCATGAGCATTGTAGTCAGAGATCTAGATTATAGAGTTAAACCATCTGGTAATATGAATTGTTATTATAAACATACAAACCTACATGGCATCAATACATTATAATTTTTTTCCTATTATGTGTTAATGAAAAGTTATTCGTGCAATTTTGTAGGAAATCGTGTGACAGGATCAACAGAAAAGGATCACGAGCAGGGTAATGTTCATACACTGTCAACTGCCATCACTGATCAAGAAATACCATTAAAAGACGAACATACTGTTACTACGCTTCCTGTTACCGTCCCTGCCATTTCAATACATGAATTGGAAGACATTACTGATAATTTTAGTTCAGAGTGTTTAATTCGTAAGGGATGCAACAGAAATGTTTATCGTGGAACCCTGAAAAGTGGACAGGACGTAGCAGTTAAGAAGTTAAGCTATAGCCTTAGTATCCTGCCAGACAAGGAGATTCTAGAACAGGTTTGGACACAACACTAACAAACTACGTACGGAAATGGGGATGTTGTTCTAATATATGATTTTGTAGGTTTCGTTAGTATCCAGCCTAAAGCATGAAAACATGGCTCGGCTCTTGGCTTACTGTGTGGACGGTTGGCAGCAGTTTTTAGTTTATGAGTTTGCTCCAAATGGGTTCCTACATGACATTATTCATGGTAATGCAACTTTCTTCACATATTGTTTAGGATCTTTGGGCTGATAATAGTAGATTTTTTCTGAAATATCTTTTTTTTTTTTTTTTTTTAACTTTTGACCTTTCAAGGTATAAAGTTTTTATTTATGAGTAGGTGTTGTTTGTTTGATTGCATTAGTTTTTAGACAAAGTCTAGTATGAAAATTTTCATACATGAAAAAACTTTAATTTACAACCAAATTCTGTAATTGACAAAGGTAAGACAAAATTGAGTGGTTCATGGTTCATTCGGCCCAAATGATTCATGGTTCACCCAGCCCGAATAAGTCATAATTTATGGTTCATTATTTAGTGTTTAGGGTGTAGATGGTTGATTTAGGGCAATTTTATAGATTTTCATACATGAAAATTTCACACTAGACCTACTCTATAGGTCTAGTTTTTAACATGTAAACAATCTCCATCGTATTAACTCATTAGCTTCTTGATAAATGTTAGTTTACATGCAATAGGACAACTAGGTGTCGACGGTTCAAAGCCAGTTCCGTGTCTGTCATGGGCACAAAGAGTTAAAATTGCAGTGGGGTCTGCAAAAGGATTACAATACATTCACGGGAAGGGACTGGTTCATCGTAACATCAGATGCAGCGACATATTACTTTTTTATGATTACCAAGTTGCTAAATTAACTGGTTTTGGTCAGTCAACATATTCTACTTATGATTGTGAAGTCACTTCAGAATACTATCACTCCCCAGAGTAAGTTCTGTTCCAAGTCTGTATATCCTAGAGAAGAACAGCACTAGTAATTTGGATTTGTACTAATCTTCGTATTGGGTGGTAGATACGTACAGAATGTCGAACTAAGCTGGAGGAGTGATGTTTACAGCTTTGGTGTGCTACTCCTTGAACTCTTGAATCATATGTGGCCAACGGGCAACATAATCTCGTGGCAGGAGACTGCCCAACAAAGGCCGTTGCAGAGGTGAAACCAAACCTCGATTAGACTCTTTGGAATTTTGTTTGTTCTGTATACATGGCTTTCTGTTATGAGAATTTCCTCTCATTGTATTTTTTCTCAAATGCAGATGTATAGCATCGCTGCCTCGTGTGTGCAATACGAACCTGAATCTCGTCCAGACATGAGCATGGTAGTGAGACGACTCAACGATCTGGCAGAGCAACCCACTCATTAAGTGTGATGCCTTAGGGGCTATTCATAACACCACACGATTGCACCATGCGAAGCATCCATATCAATTCCGTGTTTCATGCATTAGCATCGTTGATCCAGGTGATTCGGGCATTAACAAATCTTTGCCTGGAGATCTGCCTATTGGATGTGTTGAAACAT
Source organism: Stenogyne calaminthoides (assembly GCA_037126765.1). Classification (NCBI taxonomy): domain Eukaryota; kingdom Viridiplantae; phylum Streptophyta; class Magnoliopsida; order Lamiales; family Lamiaceae; genus Stenogyne; species Stenogyne calaminthoides. The sequence goes on from JBBCBC010000044.1 coordinate 1,942,151, forward strand.
TTTCTATATTTATATGTAGAACATTATCGGAGTTTTCCTGAGTTTTAAAATTTAGTGTTTGTGTTATGGCTCTGCTTGGTTATTTTACCTTGCTATTTTGAAAGGCAAATGCATTGTTTAACTCTGCAGAAAAATAAATGAAAATAAATGGGAAGTCGATTAACATAATTTCTTGCATTTTGATGAAACTAATCCCACTTTGATTTTATTGTAGATTTTATTAAATTATCACACAGATTTATAGACCGATGAGGCAGCAGCTACAATACCTGTTTGATCCAGGTTGAAATATTGGAGAAGGGTATACAGGTACTTGATTAAGATACATATTACGTTTGATTGGGAGTTAAATTCATTTTTGGTCCCACAGGACACGGGACCTCACGATTTTGGTCCCAATACTCACCACTTTGGTCCCGTAAGAATTTTTTCATGCAGTTTTGGTCCGTCCGTTATGGAATCCGTCAAGTTCAACTTCACTTTTGGTCCCAAACCTTGTTCTGGGGGACCAAAACTGCAGCTGACTTTAACGGAAAACGTAACGGTGGGACCAAAACTGCATGAAAAAAATTGTTTTGGGACCAAAGTGGTGGGTGGTGGGGACCAAAATCGTGAGGTCTCGTGTCATATGGGACCAAAAATGAATTTAACTCTTTGATTGGGGACAATTTCCTCCTCTAATGATATTATTTCAATAACTGAATAATTTGGATGTAGTTTTCTCAAATAAATCTATAGAACCATAAAGAACAACTAAAGAAGTATATGTTGGAAAGAGTAATATACTATTGAAACAATGAGAATAAAATGTAATCTTTGAAAAAGACAGAAAGAACGATAGGCCCAAGGCCAAGCAATACATATAACTTATCGATGTCTTAAAGAACTATTATTGAAAAAGACAATACATAAATCATTTACTGCTTCACCATCCCCATTCCATTTTTCAAATCCTTTGGCATCATCATCATATTCATTGGATCTTCATTCAAACTTTACTTCAAGTTAATTGGTTAACGGAATATGATTGCATCAGGTAGCGGTACAGAGGAGGGGAACATGCTATCCGCCACAGCTGAACGGTTTTGTCGTCGATTTTCACTTGTTGAGGTGCAGTTGGCCACTGAAGATTTCAGTGAAGAGCATCTCGTTGGAAATGGTGGATTTGGTAAAGTCTACAAGGCCAAATCGACAATGGGCATCAGACTGTGGCCATTAAGCGGCTAGCACCTAATTCTAACCAAGGAGAAGGCGAGTTTTTGATGGAGATTGAGACACTCAGTCAGCTCCGACATATCAATCTATCTGATCGGCTACTGCAACGAGAATGGGGAAATGATTCTTGTTTATGAATACATTGCCCGTGGAACATTGGCCGACCACCTTTACAGGTTTTCAAGGAGCAGAGAGAGTGATGACTGCTCGTCTCTTATGTGGAAGCAACGCCTTAACATATGCATTGGAGCTGGTCGAGGTATAGACTATCTTCACACTGGCACATCTATCATACATCGTGATGTAAAGTCTACAAATATCCTTCTGGATGAAAATTTCACAGCCAAGGTTTCAGATTTTGGCTTGGCTAAACATTTAAGCGCAAGTAGTTCAAAGAGCCATGTTAGCACAATAGTTAAGGGCTCATTTGGGTATCTAGATCCGAGTTATTTTTCAACGTGTAGATTAACCCGGAAAAGTGATACATATGCCTTTGGAGTGGTGTTGCTGGAAGTGTTGTGCGGGAGACCTGCAGTGGATCTAAGGCGTGGTGAGGGTGAGACGAGTCTTATCATGTGGGCTCTAGAAAAAATTAGTAAGGGGAAAGTTGATTCAATTGTAGCGTCGTATTTGAGGGACAAAATATCAGCTGATTGCTTGAAAGTGTATTTGGGGATTGCTAAAAGATGTTTGAATCGAGAACCAAAAAAGAGGCCAACAATGGCTCAGGTTGTGGTCCAGCTTGAGTTTGCCCTTGAACAGCAAGACAGGAAAGCACCATCAAGTTTTCTGCCATTCTGGCATAGAGGTAAACCATCTGCTAACATGAATTGTTATTATTGTTGAATATATGATAAAGGATTTCACACGTGAGTTGTCCCACATCGAAATATTGAAAGAAATTAGACTAGCTTATAAACCTAGTGGGCTACTCCTCCTAACACCAATTGGTTTTAGGATGAAACCTCACTAGGGGCGTGGCAAGTCTCCTTCACTATTGGGTGCGTGCAAGGACGGACCTATACTGGGGCCAAGGGGGTCACTGGGCCCCCCTGACCCCACTTGAATTTTATATATATTTATAATTAAGAAGTATCTGTCTGAGACGTTTTCATAGTAAGACGAAGCATAAATTGTGTAATAATATTTTTTAATATTTTGGAAGGATGAATGTTATTTGTATTAGGTTGTACCCTATCTCATGTAAAAAAAATCGTCTCATACGAGTGTTTGTCTCCTTTAGACAAAGTATTATGTGCATTATGTTCATCGTATACCACTATTACTAATACTTGTAAAAATTAACACTCTATAAATAAAATATTGATCTTTAGGTGAGAAAGGGGTAGCAAAATAGAGAAAGAAATATGTATAATTCACATTTTAAATATATATATAAATGTATTTGACTTTGTTAATATAAAGATATTTAGTCCAAATAATTCTCGAAAATATATAAAAATTCGAAAATGCATTTAGTTACACTATGTTATAAATGGGGCCCCCCTGGGTAAAATTTTTGGGTCCGTCCCTGTGTGCGTGTGGGACCGCACAGGGCGCCCCCCCGATTTCTACATGGTATCAGAATGGGTCCCATGCTCGAACCGGGTGACTATCGAATTCTCAAGGTCCGGAGGCTGTTGAATTGACGAAGTGGTCAAATTCCCGAGGCCAGGAGGCTGTTGAACTGACGGAGCAGGGTGATCCCGTCTCGATTAGAGGATCTCACATGTGAGGGGGCGTGTTTAATATATGATAAAGGATTTCACATGTGAGTTGTCCCACATCGAAATATTGAAAGAAGTGAGACTAGCTTATAAACCTAGTGGGTACTCCTCCTATCATCAGTTGGTTTTAGAATGGAACTTCACTATGGGCATGGCTAGTCTCCTTAACTATTGGGTGCGTGTGGGACTGCACAGGGCGCCTCCCGATTTCTACAATTATAGACATAAAAATATCTATATGGCATCAATACAATTCAAGAAGTTTAATTTCCTGTTATGTTTGATGGTTTATTCAAGAAAATCTCTATGCAATTTTGCAGGCAGAAGAGCCACAGGATCAACAGAAAAGGAGCACAAGCAGGGTGATGTTAATACACAGTCAACAGCAATCCCCGCAGCTCAAAAAGAAGGATTAATGGTAGAACAAAACATTTATATGTTTAGGGACGTAGGTGTCCCTGCCATTCCTATACGTGAATTGAAAGATATGACTGATAATTTAGTTCAAAGTGCTTAATTGGTGAGAGATCCAACGGAAATGTTTATCGTGGAACCTTGAAAAGCGGACAGGTCACAGCAATCAAGAAGTTAAAATATAGCAGCCTGTCCAACGAGGAGTTCCTAGCACAGGTTTGGCCACTGCAAAAACTGTTTATGGTGCTTAATAGTCGGCCTATAATAATAGAAGAGGGGTACTACTATAATATATGATTTTGTAGGTTTCGATGGTATCCTGCCTTAAGCATGAAAATGTGGCTCGGCTAAACTCGAATAGTTTTAATTTATTGCTGAATAGGAGTAGTTTCTTAGAAAAATAAACACATTGATCAATATTTTAACCAAGAAATACACATTCCTGTCAAAAAAAAAAAACAAGAAATATACATGGTGTAAGCATTCGGTGAACCGGAGTGCACGTGCACTCAAGTTATAAATGACAATTTGAGTAATTAAGTAATAGTTGAAGGGTGAAGATTAAGTGACTTATGCCTCAAAGGTAATGAACATACTTCTCGTGGATGGACAAATAAAGAAAATTAGCATAATTTTAATGGACGGAGGAAGTGTCACTTTGAAGAATGCAAAACGATTTCTTTCAGTTTATTTTTTTCTCATTACATTTCTCTGGTAACTACTTCCTTTAGATCCCCTGCTTTCAGGGGATACCATTTAATTTCATACTAGCATATGATCATCAAAAAACTAGCAAACCGTACATAAAATTACAACTATTTCCGACTGCATTTATGTCTCAGGAGATGGAAAGATTTCATCACAATCATCTAACAGAGGACAGAGTCGTCTTACTACACTGCTCATGTCTGGACGAGATTTACGTTTATGCTGCAAACAGGACGTAGCGATTCGAGCCATCTGCATTCAAGCAAAAATCTAATGAGACGAAATTCAGAAAACAGAAAAAAATAAATAAGGAATCCCAACATTAGCAACTAATTTCACCTCTGTCACGGCCTTTTGTGGGTAGTCTTCTTCCAGTTTAGGATCCAAAACCACCTCTGCTTTCTCATTCATAAGCCATGGTGTTGCCTGGTGTTAATTATAAAATATGTCAGTTATCGAATTACGATTAGCATCAATGTATACTGAAAAGTAAAGAATTACACCAAAATAGTCTCATAACTTTGCATTTTTATTGAAATAATCTCATAATTATCAACTTTTCCAATTTAATCTCATTTTTATTCAATTTGATCAAATTTAATCTCAAACCGCCGGAGGTTGCTCAAAATTGTCCAAACCGACGTTGTTTTGGGCGCGTGTAGGCCAATTTTGACCGGAATATGTAAGACAAAAACGACGTCATTTTGGGCAATTTTGAGTGACTTTCGACGGTTTGGAACTAAATTGGATCAAATTGAATACATGTGGGATTAAATTGGAAAAATTGATAATTATTGGACCACTTCAATAAAGGTACAAAGTTATGTGACATTTTTGGTTTAAATCCCCTGAAAAGTAAGAAAAACTGCATACCCATTTCAGTAGATTCTGCTGCTCTTTTGGTCGTGAGTCATCATCTAGTTTACGGCCCGTTAAGAGCTCAACAAGTACCACGCCGAAGCTGTAAACATCACTTGTCCAGCTTAGTTGGCGAACCATCCGTACCTACCACCGAAATGAAGCAGTTTAAGCCAAGAAATAATTAGTACAAATTTTATACTACTAGTCCTGTTTACAGAACATACTCTGGGGGATGATAACAACGTTGATGCACGGCAGAAAGAGAATCGGTATAATGAGTTGACCGACCAAAATCACCCAACTTAGCAACTTCGCAATCATCAAAAAGCAATACGTTGCTGGATCTGATGTTACGATGAACCTGTTTCTTCTTGTGAATGCATTCTAATCCTTTTGCAGCCCCTGTCGCGATTTCAACCCGTTGTGCCCATGACAGAACTGGCACTGGCTTTGAGCCATAATTGTCACCATGTTTTCCTATTTCAAGAAATCTAAAATGAGAATATGACGAAGATTTTCTTTTTCTTTTTTTCATGTAAGCTTATTCGAAACTGAGCCAACCAACATTCAACTCATAAACAGCAATAAAAAATTTATTCTAAAATCTGTTATGCAAGATTCATACCATGAAGAATGTCATGTAAGGACCCATTTGGAGCAAACTCATAAGCCAAGAATTGTTGACCACCGTACACACAGTAACCTAACAGCGGAACCACGTTTTCATGCTTTATGCTGGATATTAATGAGACCTACAAAATCATATGGTATTAGTTTATAAAGGTGAAGGTATAAATTTCATACTATGAACAAGTTTTATCGGAGACCTGCTCTAAAATATTAGCTTTCTTTCCATAATTATCAACTTATTCAGTAACATCAACGTGTATATATAGTATTGTGGCTAAACCTGTTGTAGAAACTCTTTGTCTGGCAGGCTGCCATAGTGTAGCTTCCTAATTGCTGCGACCTGTCCGCTTTTCAAGGCTCCACGATATACGCCTCCTCTGTACTCTTCACGTACAACACCTCTATACTCATCAGTACTAATTAAACAATCTGAACTAAAATTATTAGTAGATTCTTCCAATTCATGTATTTCAATGGCAGCGACAGAATATGGCATCAGTTTATCCACTAGACTATAGATGGCCGTTGACAGCATATTAATATCAGCCCATTTCTGAACCTTCTGTATTGATGCTGTGGTACGAATGCCTGCAAAATTGCACAGAAAACCTCGTGAATATATTATCTAAATGTAACAGAACTTTCGGAATAATAACAATTCATATTTACCAGACGGTTTGACTCTGTTCCAGAATGACATAAGAAATAATCGTGATGTATTCAGTGTTAGTTCCTTTTTGTCCTGCTGTTGAAGGGCAAACTGAAGCTGGACCACAACCTGAGCCATTGTTGGCCTCTTTTTTGGTTCGTGATTCAAGCATATCATAGCAGTCCCCACAAATGTTTTAAGGCAATCTGCTGAGATTTGGTCCCTCAGATCTGAAGCTACAATCTGGTCAGATTTTCCTTTCGTAATTTTTTCTAGAGCCCACGTGGCCAGACTCATCTGATCGTCACCAACCCTCGGGTCGAGTGCTGGTCTCCCACACAAAACTTCCAACAACACCACCCCAAAAGAATATGTATCACTTTTCTGGGTTAATTTGCAGGTGATAAAGTAACTGGTATTAAGGATAATTAATTTATATATTAAGGATAATTAATATGTAATTAATAGATTAGATCTTGGTCATTATTGGTCATTAATATGTAATTAATAGATTAGATCTTGGTCATTATTGGTCATTAATTCTTGGTCATTATTGTTGTAATTGTATCCTTATTTATAGTGGAATTCTTCCAATCACCTAATCAACGGTGATATTCTAATTATCATCACATGGTATCACGATCCTAAACCTACTTTTCTGCTGCCGCCGATCATCTCTTCCGCTCGCCGGCTCTCTTCGTTGGACTGGTCCCCTCCAACTCCTCGACTGATTTCTGGACAGGTCCCCTCCAGTATCATTGTCTCGCAAATATTCTGTTCTCGCAACCCTACGCTTCAGGTTTTTCAATGGCGGCATCATCCTCTTCCACCACCGATCCGCTCCCTGTCAATACCATGCTCTCAATGGTACCGATCAAACTTGAACCCTCTACTTACTTGATGTGGTATCGTCAAGTCATTCATATGGCCGAGTGCTTCGACCTAATGGGATTTCTTGATGGATCAATCGTGGCCCCATCCCCTACAATCACGATTGATGGCGCCCATTAACCAAATCCGGCGTTTCTTGCGTGGCGTATGAAAGACAAGAAATTACTCAGCGTCGTCTTCACGTCGCTCACTCCGGATGCGGCATCGGAGGTTCTGGATTGTCAAACCTCTCATTCGGCTTGGTCGACGCTGCTGGCGGCGTTCTCCAACTCATCCGCTTCTCACACCCATCAGCTACGTGAGGAGTTGCTTTCTCTTCGGAAGGGTGATCTCTCGGTGGACGACTATGGCCGGAAATTTAAGAACTTGTGTGATCAACTTTCGGCAATTGGTCGCCCTATTGATGAAACTGATAAAAGCCATTGGTTCTTACGAGGGTTAGGCATTCAATTTGCCTCGTTCTTCGACACTTTCGAATGGCGCTAACCACATTACTGTGTTTCGTACCTTGCTTCATCAAGCTCGTCGGTTTGAGATGATGTTGCGTGCTATGGAAGGTGGTTCTCCATCTTCGGCGTTCACGGCTTCAAACCCGCAATGGTCGATGCGGTGGTGGCGTTCCTCAGTGGACAAAAGTCACCTAAGGGCGACTCGGTTTCTCTTCGAGCAATCGGGGTTCAACAACAGAGGGCGAAATTTTCAAAGACTCTAACAATCGTCCTTGATCTCTGTCGGGGTTTCGTGGTAATTCGGGTAGCAAACCGTAATCGGGGTGGAAACGGGGTCGTCGTACCTATACTCCTCGTTGTCGATATGCGGCGGTGAACATTATCTGAATAAATGCCCTCAATTTATTGATGCTCGGAATCTTCGCTTTTCCGCCAATCTTGTTTCAGCCTTTAATCACTCATGTCGATTTCGATTCCACTCGATTGGTATTTGGACTCGGTGCTTCTGCAAGCATATGACGAATCAGACATCTGCTCTTGAATCCTTCGGGCCTTACACTGGTAACGGTTCTGTTATTGTTGGTAATGGTTCTGCTTTAAATATTTCACATATTGGCACTTCTAAATTATCTGGGGATGTTAAATTGTTGGATGTATTGGTTGTGCCACATATTACTAAGAACTTATTGTCTATTTCTAAGTTATTTGTTGATTACCCCTGTTGACGTTGTGTTCTCGATAAGTTCTTTGCCATTCGTAAAGGGTGACAAAGAAAATTATGGCTCAGGAAGGGTTGATAAAGGTTTATATTTGCTTGATCGGGGTGGTGTCCGCCGCTTAGTTGCAAACAATTAGGAATAAAGACTTGAAGGCCAGTTTTGATTTATGGCATCTTCGTTTGGGGCATGTCCCGTTTACTATTATTTCTTTATTGCAAAAGATAGGCCAATTATCTATTACTTCTTTATTACCGACTCCTACACTTTGTTCCTCTTGTCAGTTGGCTAAGAGCAAACGTGTACCTTTTCTGTTGAATGAAAAACGTGCTGATGCAGTACTTGACTTAGTCCATTGTGATCTGTGGGGCCCGGCCCCAGTTATTTCGTCTGATGGGTTTAAATATTATGTCGCTTTTTGTGGATGATCATTCTCGTTTCTCTTGGATTTATCCCATTCGTCTTTAAGTCCGAATTTTATGATATTTTGGTGAAATTTCATGCTTTTGTCTGCACTCAGTTTTCCAGAAAAATCAAGGTTTTCCAAAGTGATGGTGGCACAGAATTTGTGAATTCTAGAGTCCGTGAATTTATGTCACTACATGGCATTCTTCATCGTCTCTCGTGTCCATACACTCCTCAGCAGAATGGGCGGGCAGAACGCAAGCATAGACATATTTCTGAAACAGGTCTTTCTATGTTATTTCATTCACATGCTCCCTGTATCGTTGTGGTTTGATGCTTTTGCCATCGCGCTTTATGTTATTAATCGCCCGCCCTCATCTGCATCTTTGTCTAACAAGTCTCCTTTGAGCTTTTTTTTTGGATCAATTCCAAACTATGCCAATTTTAAACCGTTCGGTTGTCGAGTTTATCCATTTTTGAGGGACTATGCTGAACACAAGTTGGCACCCAAAAGTCGGCCTTGCATCTTTCTTGGGTACAATAGCACACATAAGGGATTTCGTTGCCTCGATCCAGCTACTTCTCGGGTCTTCTTATCGAGGCATGCTCAATTTGATGAACTATGTTTTTCCTTTCTCCGAGAACTCAAATCTCGCAACACCGATGTCCAATTTGGATTTCTCAAGTTTTTTGGATGGTACTATCATCGTGCCCATGCCTCTGCCGCCATCCATCCGTCCCGTGTCATAGCCGCCTGTTTCTCATCCTCACATCATTCCTTTGGATGATGAGGAACAGCTCCCACTGCATACGGCACCTCCGGCACCGCCGCCGCCTAACCCAACCCCACCGTTGGCACCACTAGCCGATCCGGCCCCAGAACCCGCTCCTGTTGCGGTCCCTGATCCACCAGTCCCGGTCACGGGGCCCGTCCATCCTATGGTGACGCGTGCCCGTGCCGGGTGTTCAAGCCTCATTACGGTTGATCTTTCTTAGACCGCCTTGCTATCCTCTCTCGATCGCTAGCTCACGAACCTAGAGGTTTCAAATCCGCTGCCAAATCTCCAGAATGGTTGTCTACTATGCAGGAAGAGATCGATGCTCTACGTCAAAATAATACTTGGGATCTTGTACCTTGTCCTTCACGTACTAATATTGTTGGTTCGAAGTGGGTTTTTCGGACCAAGTTTCATTTCGATGGTACTATTGAGCGTCATAAAGCCGCCCTCGGGCACGGGGGGTTCTTTCGAGGTTCGGGGCTGATTTTCATCATACATTCAACCCGGTCGTCAAGTCCGCTCATCGTTCGAAGTTATTCTTGCTCTTGCCAGGCAATCAAATTGGTCGTTGCATCGGTTAGATGTCAAGAATGCATTTCTCAATGGATTTCTTGACAAACCGGTTTTCATGGCTCAACCTCCGGATTTGTTGATCCACGCTTTCGATCATGTTTGTCGCCTAAAGAAGGCGTTGTATGGTCCAAACAAGCCCCTCTTGCTTGGTTTCAACGATTTAGTACATATCTCTTGACTTTTGGATTTGCCGAGTCGATCCGACTCATCTTTGTTCTATCTCGTTCGAGGTACTTCTATTCTCTATCTACTCTTGCTCGTAGATGATATAATTATCACAGAAATGATGGTGACATGCTCAAGACATTCATCAGACGCACGATAAGGAATTTGCTATTAAGGATTTGGGCGTCTTAACTATTTCCTTGGTCTTGAGGTCTCGTGACACTTCCGGGGATGGTATTTTTGTTGGTCGGGCCAAATATGCTATCGACATTTTGGAACGGACAAAACTATTGGATTCCAAACCGGTTTCCACCCCTTGTTCATTTGGAGAGGTTTTGGTAAGTGATGGCTCACCGTTCCACGATCCCACTTTATACCGCTCTTTAGTCGGGGCCCAAGATTTGACTATTATTACGCCCGGATTTATCGTATCTTTGTGAATGTTGTTAGTCAATTTCTTCACTCACCGACGAGATGATCATTTTAATCTTTGTTAAGCGGATTTTACGTTATGTGAAGGGTACAATCCACTTTGGCTTATCCTTTACTCGGCATCCCAGTCTCTTTGTCATTGGGTACTCGATCTTTGATTGGGCCCGTTGCATTGAAACCCGGACGATCCACGCATTACGGTTACTCAATTTTTCTTGGCGGAAATCTCATCTCTTGGAGTGCAAAGAAACAACCTACTGATGACTTCATTTCGAGTTGTGAATCGAATACCGTGCTATGGCCAATCTGGTGGCGGAAATTGTTTGGCTCACCAATCTTCTCGATGAGCTCGGGTCAAAATCTACCATCGTCTCCGAACTCTTGTGTGACAACAAGAGTGCTATTTTTATCGATCGAGAATCCGGTTGCTCACAAACGAGCAAAACACATTGATCCTGGACTACCACTTTGTTCGTGAACTAGTATCCTCTGGGGGAAGATTTCCACACGTTTTGTTCCATCTCATCTTGAATTTTGCGAGATATTTTCACCAAGAGTCCGCCTCGACCACCTTTTTTTGAGCTTCTTCGATCCAAGAAAGCGTTTGTCTTCACCCCACTTAACGTTGGGGGGGGTATTAAGGATAATTAATTTATATATTAAGGATAATTAATATGTAATTAATAGATTAGATCTTGGTCATTATTGGTCATTAATATGTAATTAATAGATTAGATCTTGGTCATTATTGGTCATTAATTCTTGGTCATTATTGTTGTAATTGTATCCTTATTTATAGTGGAATTCTTCCAATCACCTAATCAACGGTGATATTCTAATTATCATCACAACTGGGATCTAGATATCCGAACGAGCCCTTAACTACGTACTGTGCTAACATAGCTATTTGAGCTGCTATTGTTTAAAGGTTTAGCCAGGCCAAAATCTGAAACCTTAGCTGTGAAATTTTCATCGAGAAGGATATTTGTAGACTTCACATCGCGATGTATGATTGAGGTGCCAGTGTGAAGATAGTCTATCCCTCGAGCAGCTCCAATGCATATATTAAGGCGCTGCTTCCATGTAAGAGACGAGAAGTACTCGTCACTCTCACTGTCCCTAGAAACTCTATAAAGGTGGCCGGCCAGTGTTCCACGGGGTATGTAATCATAAACAAGAATTATTTCCCCGTTCCGATTGCAGTAGCCAATGAGAGAGACTAGATTGACATGTCTGAGCTTACTCAATGTCTCAATCTCCATCAAAAACTCACCTTCTCCTTGGTTGGAACTAGGTGCCAGCCGCTTTATGGCCACAGTCTGCAGCCCGTTATCAGTTAGGCCTTTGTAGACTTTACCAAATCCTCCTTGTCCAACGAGAGAAGCTTCACTGAAATCTTGAGTGGCCGATCGGATCTCAGCTAGAGAAAATCGGCGACAGAAGCTCTCTGCCGTGGCAGATAGATTCTCTTCCTCTGGTACGGTACCGCTACCTGTTGCTGCCATTGTAGCTATCATATTTCGTTAACCAGATCAAAGAGATTTGAAAGAGTTAAAAAAAGTTTGGTATGTGTTTTCTTTGTGTTTGCCCTGTTTGATAAGTCGTCGTTGAATTGTTGCATGCATGACCAAACTCTAGACAACCGTTCCTCTCTGTTGATTTTTCATGAGATATTTTCCGTGTGTGGTCCACATTCAGGAACATGTCACGTCTTGAGAGAATGCCACCGAAATTACTAGAGTCTAGCTTGTTTAAGCTCTCTACGTATCTTTGATTGAAACATCAAACATAAAACAGGACGGGATTGATTAAGATCGGGATTGATTAGTTGTGATAAGATTTAGTGAGATTGTATTGTTCGAACTGGATTGTTGGAATTAAGACATGTTTTTGGATTATTTGATTGCATTTTTCTATCCTAACATAATAATCTAATATTTTTGTTTGAACGGTGGGACCGGGTAGGATATCTATATAAATGTCTTAATTGCCCTTGCAATTAATTAGTTAAAACAAGAACAGACGAAAATAATGGCAGTATCGCATCGGGAGACTTACAAAACAATGTACATTTCAAAATTAGAACTTCTTAATAGATCTGAAAATGATTGCGATATATGTAGAATCTTTTTGCGTTTTTGCGTCTAACTTTTTTTATATATATATTTAACTCGTTTTTTGTCTGCAGTAGTAATTTGCATCAAAAATTTGTACTTTATAGTAATTTTTCCTATCGCATTTAGGACAACTTTTTAGGGATTGGGTAAATATGGGGATAAAGGTTTTTTTGTACCCGGACTGAGCTTGTGTTCCAGGCATGCATCCATCGAACCAAACACAATTTAAAAAGTTCAAGGCTTGTTTACATCCTTTAATCGGCTAAGATTTTACAAATATATAGAAAGAAGCATCACCAAACAGAGTTGAATAAGACAGAGAGGTACTGTCATGCATGATTGCAGCTTAAGCATCATCACAGCTTTCAAATTCTCAATGGAAACGAAGATTTTTACAAAAAAGATCAAAGCATACATAATGCATAAGTGCAGAAATTATACCAGAAAAAGACGTCCAGCAAAGGCTCTAGCTCTGATCCAGCTTGATTTTGCCCTTGAACAGCAGGAAAGAAAAGCGCCAACACATTATGCATCAAGAGTTCGTCTTTCTCTATCAGACGAAAAGATCTTATAACTTTTCATCAGACAATGATTGTCAAAATATAACAGGAAAACTTTTTGTAATGCATTGGCGCCATCTAGATTTTTATGTTTATAGTAACACTTCTGTGATAAGTAAATGCAACTGTTATGAATACATGCCAACTGGAATTGAAATCAGTTACTATACTATCCTAGTCATCAACTAATCCTAACAGATTCAAGTACAGCCAAGTGATACCTTTACTGGTTACAAGTAATACCTTCGCGGGTCACAACTAATACTGGACTGTGTACTCACTTGGAGCGGGATGAATTGAGCGGCAATGTGGAGTATAAATAGCGTGATACTTCCTGGGCATTAGAGATTAACAGAAAGCGAGTTAGTTATTATGTTTTACACATTGATTGAGAGAGTTTAGAGCGTTCAATTCATCTGATTAGGGTTCATACTTGATTTGGGCGAATTATGGATTTCAGTGAGGAGAGTGCTTGTAATCTTGTAATCCCAATCGTCATAGTGAGTATTGTGTTCTGATTCCCCGGATCGATTGATCGAACCACGTAATAGTTGTCTCGTTTCAATTCCGTTTTTCATCGATTCCATTCTTGTTTCGAGTTTGCGCCGGTGTGTTGCGGGCGATTTCAAGTTTCTTCAATTCTGAAAACTTGATTTCTTAACAAGTGGCGCCGTCTGTGGGAATCGATAGAAAGAAGTTATGGCATCATTCAAGTTGGACGTAGAGAAGTTCAATGGAAAGACCGATTTTGCTCTATGGAGAATCAAGATGAAGGCTCTGTTGATTCATCACGGGTTAGGTGATGCCTTGGTGCCATTAGATGCATCTGCATCCGATGCGGATAAGGTCAAGAAAACAGAGCAACTCGAGAAAGCACATAACATTATCATCTTGTGTCTCGGAGATAAGGTTCTCAGGGAAGTGGCAAGGGAGAAGAGTGCAGTTGATGTGTGGGCAAAGCTTGATAGCCTGTATCTGACCAAATCTTTTTCAAACCGATTGTTCATGAAACAGAAACTCATGTCATATAAGATGACTGAAGAGAAATCTCTTGGAGAGCAGCTTGATGAATTCAATCAATCCATTGATGATCGGGAAAATCTAGATGTAAGGCTTGAGGATGAAGATAAGGCATTAATGCTACTGAATGCACTTCCAAAATCTTTGGAACACTTCAAGGATACTCTACTTTTGGGAGACAAACAGCCACGACCTTTGAGCAAATTCAAACCGCTCTAAAAACCAAGAGTCTGAATAGTTCTCTTGGAGAAAAGAAGACTCAAAATCAAGGAGAGGGGCTAAATGTGAAGTTCAAGGCTGGAAACAAGAAATCTCATAATAAGAAGAAGGGAGGCAAGCAGAATCAAGATGAGAAACAACCTGGTGATTCTGTGGAGAAGAGAAAGTGTTTCAAGTGTCATAAAGTTGGACACCTGAAGAAGAATTGCCCAGAAAAGGGCAAGAAACCACAAGAAACACCCCAAGTTGAGGCTGTTGTTGCTGAAAGTGGGTATGAAAGTGCAGAGGCCCTTGTTTTAACTAATGACAGGTTGAATCAAGAATGGGTACTGGATTCAGGTTGCTCTTTCGACATGGTTCTGTGGAGAGCTGGTTTCTTGACTTGAAGAAAGCTGATGGAGGTATGGCACTGCTTGGGAATGATGTAAGCTGTCAAGTTATAAGAGGTGAGGGCTCTGTGAGGATTCAAATGTTTGATGGGAAGCACAAAATCTTATCAAATGTAAGGTTTGTTCCAGATCTTAAGAGAAATCTAATATCTCTTGGATCCTTAAATGCCTTAGGCTATGTGTTTAAGACTGAGAAGGGTCAAATTCTTGTTACTAAGGAAGATAAGATAGTTGTGAAAGGTGGAAAATTAAATGGCTTGTATATCATGATTGGAAAGACTATTGCAGGGTCTGCTGAGGCTGTTATGAGTGAAGTTGACACAATCTCTTGGCATAAGAGACTAGGCCACATTGGAGAGAAGGGGCTGAAGGTTCTATCAGAGAAGGGAGTCTTCTCTGGGAAAAGAGTAACCAAACTAGAATTCTGTGAACAATGTGTATTAGGAAAGTCAAGAAAGCATGCATTTCCAAAAGGGACTCACTATACAAAAGAGGCTCTTGACTATGTACACTCTGATATTTAGGGACCTGCTAGAGTTGAATCTCATGGTGGAGGGAGATATTTTATGAATATCATAGATGATCACACTAGGAAAGTGTGGGTGTGCATTCTGAAACAGAAATCAGAAGCATTTGCCAAGTTTAAGGAATGGTTATCTGAGCAGGAGAACAAGAAGCAAAAGAAGCTTAAGCATCTCAGAACAGATAATGGGCTAGAGTATATATCTGAGGAGTTTCAACAATTCTACAGGGAGAGAGGTATTACAAGGCATAGAATTGTTCCTGCCAATCCTCAACAAAATGGATTGGCTGAAAGGATGAACATAACTATCCTAGAAAAAGTGAGATGCATGATGTTAGATGCAAAACTACCTATCTTTTTGGGGTGAAGCTGTAGTATAGCCTGTTATTTGATAAACAAATCACCATCTACTGCCATAAAACTGAAGACACCAAATGAATTATGGTATGGAAAGCTCTTAGACTACAATAATCTTAAGATTTTTGGGTGCACTGCTTATGTTCACATAAGACAAGACAAACTAGACCCCAGGGCTCTAAAGTGCATCTTCATTGGGTATCCTAAAGGTGTAAAGGGTTACAAGTTGTGGTGTATAGAGCCTGGAAAGCAAAAATGCATGGTGAGTAGAGATGTGACCTTCAATGAACAGGAAATGGGCTATCAGTAAAAGGGAAATCAGCAAAATCTGAATGGGGACATCTCAAGTGATACTGTTCCAGTTCTAATGGAGCCAATTGCTACAAACACTGAAGAAACTCAAAATGAACACACTGACAGTGATGGAGAGCAAGGCCAGGTTGAACATGAGCCTCAACCTGACATGGATAATGGTGGAGCTCAGGGAGCAGATTTGAGTGGTTATGAGTTGACAGGAGATAGACAGAGAAGGCAAACTAGGGCTCCAGCTAGATTTGGCCAAGCTGATCTAGTTTCTTATGCTTTGGTTACAGCAGAAAAGCTAGAGTATAGTGAGCCTCAAACTTTTACTCAAGCCATAACCAGTGATGAAAAGGAACACTGGATAATGGCCATGACAGAAGAGCTACAATCTTTAGAGAAGAACAAGACTTGGATTCTGGTGGAGAGACAGGGAAAACAGAAAGTTGTAAGTTGTAAGTGCGTGTTTAAGAAGAAAGTTGAAGTGGGAACTACTGAACACATTAGATATTGTTGTGTGCAAATGATCTGGGCTAATTATTTGGGTTCCTTATGTCATTAAGTTACAAATGGAGAGCCCACTAACCTCTATCAAAAATGAGATATGGGGCGAGTCGTCCTGAGCCAAGGGCGAGCTCGCCCGGCCGAGTCCAAGGATGGGGCAAGCTGCTCGCCTAATCGCCTACTCGAGCAAACTACACGCAAGATGGTCGCCATGCCCGCACAATGGTCGCCAAGCTCGCAAGGTGGTCGCCATGCCCGCGCGATGGTCGCCATGCCCGCCGATGGTCCCCATGCCCGCAAGATGGTCGCCATGCCCGCACAATGGTCGCCACGCTCGTGAAATGGTCGCCATGCCCGCACAATGGTTGCCATGCCCGCGATATGGTCGTCATGCCCGTGATATGGTCGCCATGCCCGCCGATGGTCGCTATGCCCGCAAGATGGCCGAGAAAACTCTGAGGATATTGCTGGTTCTACCGCTGCGGACTCAAGAGGGAAATCCTTGGCGCAAATCTCTGCGCTACCTGCAAACCGCCAATTCAGAATTGCAGGTGGCGTGTTTCGTTATGTGAGACTAAGGTTTAGAGTATACTGTAGAGTCCAAAGTAGCTGGTTACAATTAATGCTCGGTCAAATTCCATCGAGAGTTGTAGCGAGGCCAACTAGATGGCCATTTTGCATGTACTATAAATAGGAGAAATTAAGACTCATTAAGGGGTCGAAAAATTTTAACATTCAATACAACGGCTTTATCAGCCAACAAAAGAGGCCTTCGGCCCAAATCCTCTCTCATTTATTTGTCGCATCTAACACTTAGATTTTAACATTTATCACTTCATACAATGAAGAACATTCAATTTGTTCTTCATTAATCACACTTGTTTCTCCACTAATTATTGTTTGTTATATCAATCCACATAGCCACATTCAATATCTCGTTCCGTAAACTTTGGTATACAACAGATATAAGGCAAGGCTAGTGGCTAGAGGTTTCACACAGAGGGAAGGAATATACTACAATGAAGTTTTCTCTCCAGTCGTGAAGCACTGTTCTATAAGGCTTCTACTCTCAACTGTTACTTAAGAAAACCTGGAACTTCAGCAACTAGATGTGAAGACAACATTTTTTCATGGAGATCTAGTGGAAACTATCTACATGAGTCAGCTTGAAGTATTTATCTCACCAGGGAATGAAAACAAGGTGTGCCTTCTAAAGAAGTCTTTGTATGGCCTCAAACAGAGCCCAAGACAGTGGTACAAGAAGTTTGACCAGTTCATGGCTTCTGTGGGGTTTTCTAAGTGTAAATATGACAGTTGTGTATACTTAGAAAGATAGGGAAACAATGTTATGACTTATCTTTATCTTCTACTATATGTAGATGATATGCTTATTGCAAGTAAGAGCAAGACAAGAATTCAATCTCTTAAGGCAAAACTAAACTCAGCCTTTGAGATGAAAGACCTTGGTGATGCTAAGAGGATTCTGGGCATGGACATCATCAGGGACAAGCAACCAGGGAAGTTATTTCTAACACAAAGAGACTATGTAAAGAAAGTATTGGAAAAGTTTCAGATGCATCAAAGTAAGCCTGTGAATACACCATTGGGACAACGGTTCAAGTTATCAGCTGATCACTGCCCTAAGACTCTAACAGAGAGAAAGGAAATGTTAAATGTTCCTTATGCTAGTGGTGTGGGCAGCTTAATGTATGATATGGTATGTTCTAGGCCAAATTTGGCCTTTGCTGTGAGTATGGTAAGTAGGTTTATGGGAGATCCTGGAAGATTTCATTGGGATGGTCTGAAATGGATCTTAAGATACTTGAATGGAGCTTCAAACTTAGGACTTATGTTTGAAAGAACAGATAACAAATCTAATCAGCTAAAGGTTATGTGGATTCTGACTTTGCTGGTAGTGTAGATACCAGAAAGTCTCTAACTGGGTATATTTTTACTCTAAATGGGACAACTATCAATTGGAAGTCTACTCTACAGTCTGTGGTGGCCCTATCAACTACAGAGGTTGAATACATAGTTGTAACAGAGGCAGCAAAAGAGGCAATTTGACTGAGAGGAATTACAAGGGATGTTGGGGTGAGACAGAAGACAGTGAACATCTTCTGTGATAATTAGAGTGCAATACACCTGGTTAAACATCAGGTGTTTCATGAAAGGTGCAAGTATATCAGTGTAAAACTACATTTTGTGAGAGACATTGTGGAAAAGGGCTTCATTTCAGTATTGAAGATTGGTACAGAAGATAATGCAGCTGATATGTTAACTAAGTCACTGCCAAGCTCTAAGTTCAACTAGTGTTCTAGGTTGGTGAAGCTAGAATTGTGGGATGTGCACTAATGAAGAGGTGTACATGGGAAGATGATGAACACGGGTTGCATTGAGGTGGAGAATTGTGATAAGTAATGCAATTGTTATGAATACATGCCAACTGGAATTGAAATCAGTTACTGTACCATCCTAGTCATCAACTAATCCTAACAAATTCAAGTACATCCAAGTGATACCTTTACTGGTTAAAAGTAATACCTTCGCGGATCACAACTAATACTGGACTGTGTACTCACTTGGAGCGGGATGAATTGAGCGGCAATGTGGAGTATAAATAGCGCGATACTTCCTGAGCATTAGAGAGTAATAGAAAGCGAGTTAGTTACTTAGTTTCACATTGATTGAGAGAGTTGAGAGCGTTCAATTCATCTGATTAGGGTTCATACCTGATTTGGGCGAATTCTGGATTTCAGTGAGGAGAGTGCTTGTAATCTTGTAATCCCAATCGTCATAGTGAGTGTTGTGTTCTGATTCCATGATGCGAACGAGGGTTTTTGGATCCAATAATACGCGCAAGATTATATGGCAAGGAATTGTCCTACTTTTGCAACTAAAGTTAATGGGCAAGATTTTCCAAGATATATTCCAAGATTTGGCAAGATTCACATGGAAGATCAAGATTATCATATCTTTGCTATTTTTATTTATTTTATGGGCTAGATTTCATTTTTATCCTTTAATTTTCGTTCAAGTATATCACTTATAGATTTAGGGTGAGATTTAGTCCTTTTTTGGGCAGATTTGGTCCTGTTTTTGTCCTAAAAATACTTAGGACGTTTTTCATTGTTTTAAAAGCAGAAAATTAATAAAAAAACCTTTGACAACTTTGTCAAAACCTAATTGTTTCTTGTCAACCTGAGTTGGGGCAACAATTATTATCGTTCTTTGCGTATTATTTGTGTTTTGCGATCGCGGTTCTCATCAAATTGGTGCTTTCATTGAGAGTAGACGAGAATCGCGAAAGGAATACGAGCAATGGCGGGAACTCACAAGGAGAAGAAGAAGTGCAGTGCGGATTCTTCATCCAGAAGGAAGAGTGATGAGGATTCTTCGTCTGAAGAATCTGATTCCGAAATCAACCCTACCCGACGTCGGGATAGGGAAGATGTGAACGGGGGAGACCGGAGAAGTGGGAGGACCAAATTAACCTGCCCTACGTTCAACGGTAGCAAGCCAAAATCATGGCTAAGCTGGGCGAACCTGTACTTTATGTTGAACGACATCAGACGTAGCAAAAGGGTGAAGTATGCGGCATACTACATGGAAGGAGAAGCGAACAATTGGTGGCAATTGATTAGCAGGTTATATCGAAAGCAAGGACGGATCGTTCGGTGGAAGGATTTCAAAAAGGAACTTATGGCGAGATTTGGACCATCCAATTTCGCTAATTACGAAGACGGCCATTTTCGTACTGTTCAACATCCCGCTGCTGCACTTGGAGAAGAAGATATTGATCGTGTTTCTTCTGATGACCTAACCCGTCATGGGCCTGTTGAGGCTGAGACGAGTTGGGCCTCTTTCCATGACAGTGAGCAAATGTCTAATATTGATTTATATGATATTGGGCCTAACCTTTTTGTTGATAATTCAGAATTTTTATTATATCTTGAGCCGGTTACACTTAATAAATTTGGTGAACCTGACTTGTTTATTGATCCAATTGGGCAGCTGAGTGAGTACGCCCATGATGATCATATTGGGATTGATACCTCCATTTGTGAAGATGAGCCTGAATATTTAATGAAACATACTTGTCTTGTTCCTGCCAATTTTAGTGATGGATCTATCGAGTTTTCTGGGAATTCAGATTTTAATGGGTTTTTTATGCATGATGGATCATTTTTTTCTGATGGGCCCGTGATCGTGAATCTCTTTGTGATGGTCCACCGATTTACGATGAAGAGGAAGAGCAACTCGTTATGGATCCCATGTTACCTATTTATGATGAAGAGCAGCCCGTAGTTAATTCTATGTCTCCCGTTTGTGATGTCGAGCTCGAAGACGAGACATACCAAGTTGTTGATACGGAAGTTGATAACGTTGCCAATTTTTCGGGCCTTGATACGGCGTTTGACAAAATTCGCCTAAATGATGATGAAGGTTATATCTCACATAATAATTATTATTATTTTATAATTAATGATAGTTATTTTGTTGGTAGTACTATGAAAAGATCGCACTATCGCCTTAAGGTTTTTGGCCACACCCGAACAGCTGATAATTTTGAGCTCAATAATTTGGTGGCAATAAGTTGGCGATTAGATGAAGATGAACTATATTTCCATAATTGGTCCTTGAGGACAAGGACGATCTTGAAGGGAACGAGAATGATGCGAACGAGGGTTTTTGGATCCAATAATACGCGCAAGATTATATGGCAAGGAATTGTCCTACTTTTGCAACTAAAGTTAATGGGCAAGATTTTCCAAGATATATTCCAAGATTTGGCAAGATTCACATGGAAGATCAAGATTATCATATCTTTGCTATTTTTATTTATTTTACAGGCTATATTTCGTTTTTATCCTTTAATTTTCGTTCAAGTATATCACTTATAGATTTAGGGTGAGATTTGGTCCTTTTTTGGGCAGATTTGGTCCTGTTTTTGTCCTATAAATACTTAGGACGTTTTTCATTGTTTTAAAAGCAGAAAATTAATAAAAAACCTTTGGCAACTTTGTCAAAACCTAATTGTTTCTTGTCAACCTGAGTTGGGGCAATAATTATTATCGTTCTTTGCGTATTATTTGTGTTTTGCGATTGCGGTTCTCATCATTCCCCGTGGACGTAGATCGATTGATTAAACCACGTAATCGTTGTCTCGTTTCAATTCCGTTTTTCATCGATTTCATTCTTGTTTCGAGTTTGCGCGGGTGTGTTGCGGGTGATTTCAAGTTTCTTCAATTATGAAAACTTGATTTCTTTACAACTTCATATTACCAGACGGCTCAACTGTATTGCAACATGGAAGAAATAGTGATGCATTCAGTGTTGGGGCTTTTTTGTCCTGCTGTACGAGGGCAAACTCAAGTTGGACAACAACTTGAGCCATTGTTGGCCTCTTTTTTGGTTCACGATTCAAGCATCTTTTGGCCCCCACGAATGTTTTCAGGCAATCGTCCGATATTTCATTCCTCAGATTTGAAGCTACAATCTGGTCGGCTTTTCCTTTATTAATTTTTTCTTGAGCCCACGTGATCAGACTCATCTCATCCTCACTCAGCCTTTGATCCGCTGCTGGTCTCCCGCACAAAACTTCCAACAACACCACCCCATAAGCATATATATCACTTTTTCGGGTTAATCTACAAGTTGTAAAATAACTAGGATCTAGATATCCAAACGAGCCCTTAACTATTGTGCTAACATGGCTCTTTGAGTTGCTTGTGATGTGTTTAGCCAGGCCAAAATCTGAAACCTTAGATGTGAAGTTTTCATCTACAAGGATATTCGTAGACTTTACATCACGATGTACAATTGAGGTGCCAGTGTGAAGATAATCTAGACCTCGAGCAGCTCCAATGCATAAATGAAGGTGTTGCTTCCATGTAAGAAACGAGCAGTTGTCGCTCTCACCACTCCTTGAAAATTTGTAGAGGTGGTCGGCCAGCGTTCCAAGGGGTATGTACTCATAAACAAGTATCATTTCCTCATTCTCATTGCAGTAGCCAATGAGAGAGACTAGATTAACATGTCGGAGCATACTTAGTGTCTCAATCTCCGTCATAAACTCGACTTCTCCTTGGTTAGAATTTGGTGCTAGCCGCTTAATGGCCACAGTCTGTTGCCCATTATCGATTCGGCCTCTGTATACTTTACCAAATCCACCATTACCAATGAGATGTGCTTCACTGAAGTCTTCAGTAGCCAACTGAACCTCGGCAAGTGAAAATCTACGACAGAACTGTTCAGCCGCGGCAGATAGCTTCCTCTCATCCTTTGTAACGCTGCCTGTTGCAATCATATTTCGTTAAGCAGTAACTCTGATAAAATATGGGATGTAATCAACGGATATTCTGCTGAAACGAAATGGATTTGGAATAATGAAATGGGGATGGTGAAGCAATAATTGATTACGTATTGTCTTTTTCAATAATAGTTTGTTAGCCGGCGTTGAATTCTATACATTGTTTTGCTCTTGGCCAGTCATTTTTCTTGTCTTTTTCAATGAATCCATTTTATTCTCTTTTTTTCAAGGTATATTATTATCAACACATCCATTTTATTTTATATAGTATCCTTTCAACGAGTACGGTTCAAGTTTCAGCAATTTATAATAATATATCCGCGACATATTAATTTTCACATCTTCCTCTTTGGTTTGTTCCACAGTAGTTTTCACACCCATAAAAGAAAATTTATTCAAACCATTACCCTCACAATATATGCTTATTTACACTCCATGTTTTTACTTTTTCTAACACAATTAACTTACAATCACACAATTAAAATTAACTTGACTCAAATACCCTTACTTTATCACTTTAATAAAGCAAAAAGGTAATTTTTTTCTTGATTTCCTTATTGAGATCAGTGTGAAAACTGATCTGTGTTTCTTCATTGAGGATTAGAATTGAGTCAAATCAAGCTCTTACTAGGAGACAATGAAATGGTAATTAAAGGCACAAAAGGCCTTGATTTATCATGCGAGGAGCTTAAAGCATATCCGTTTTTCCTTGACCAGTCTTTTGCTAAAGTGTTTCTTTATTTACCATCAAAGGTCAGTGCTTTCGAGGATGTAGAGGAAAATCTAGAAAAAACTAGTAGAGGAAAATCTAGAAAAGGATGCAAATCTGACGAGATTGCAGCTTCAACTCTGAGGGACGAAATCTCAGCAGATTGCCTCGAGACATTTGCAGGTGTTGCTAAAACATGGTCCACTCATTAACCAAAAAAAGCGACCAACACGTGATTCATTACTATTTCTTTCATTTCGATCCTGCTTATACCAAGGAACCAGCAGTATATTCAAGGCTTGCCATGGTTGTAACCAGCAGTACATTTTGTATATTCAAGGCTTGATGTGGTCCCCTGCTTTCAGCGAATACCATGTGAAGGCATGACATTGTCAACAATCAACTATTGAGGCCCCATGAGACGGGAAGATCTCTTAAGTTTTCCATTATAGGACGAAGAGCTCCTACTACCGTGCTCATGTCTGGACGATATTTAACTTCATGTTGCACACACAAGGCAGCTAATTTAGCCATCTGAAATTGGGAAAAAAAAAAAAAAAAGTAAAAGACAGAAGCAAAAAATTCTAATGAGTGAAAATCACGTATACGAACACACATTATTTCAGGTAAGGAAACAATTGATTTAACCTTTGCAAGGGCATTTCGAGGGTATTCTCCTTTCAGTCTAGGATCCACAACCTCCTTTAACTTGTATCTGACGAGCGATGGTGTTGCCTGGTGTTATACAAGTTTGCCGATGTCAACAAGGAAATACATGTCCTAATGTACGTATTCATATGCTAATTAGTTAAAGTGCATACCCATTCCACGAGATGCTGCTTCCCTCTTGGCCGCTTATGATCAATTACTTTACCTCCTGTAATGAGCTCAAGGAGTACAACACCGAAGCTGTAAACATCATTCCTCCAGCTTATTTCACCAGACAATCTGTAGTATGTACAACCCAAAAATGAAGCAGTAGTAGCCACATAATAATTATAACAAATTCAAACTACAAGTGATGTTCAGAACATACTTCTGGGGATGACAATCACGACGCGTGGGTAAAGCAGAAGGATGATAATCACCACAATCAACTAGACTATCGCGAGTAGATTGAGTTGACCAACCAAAATCAACTAATTTAGCAACTCGGTAATCATCAAAAAGTAATATGTTCCTGGAGTTGATATTACATTGAATCTGTGCCTCCTTGTGAATGTACACCAATCCATTTGCAGCACCCATTGCAATATTAACTCTTTGTACCCATGACAGAGACGAAACTGGCTTTGAACCATTGACGCCTTGTTGTCCTATTCCACACAAAAAATTACATTTATCAACACCCGGGTATCTAAACATTGGATCACATTACGAAGTTACTATGAATGAATTAATATGATGAAGATTGTTTACATGTTAAAAACTAAGGCAAGAAAACAAACAACTCCTATCAGAAACAAAAAATTTATACAGAACTAATGCAGTAAGAAAAAAACAAGATATTTAATAAAATCCCAAAGATCCAGAACAATATGTGAAAGGTAGCATTACCATGAAGAATGTCATGTAGGGACCCATTTGGAGCAAACTCATAAACCAAGAATAATTGACGACCATCCACACAGTAACCTAATAGCTGAGCCACATTTTCATGATTTAGGTTGGATATCATTGAGACCTACAAAACCATATTTTAGAAAAGCGCCCCCCTTTCCATGTATAGTTGTAGACTGTACAATAACATCAACACGCATAGTGCAGTGGCCAAACCTGTTCTAGAAACTCGTTGCAAGTCCTGCTGAAAATGCAAGAGCGTAACTTCTTAATGGCTGTGACCTGTCCACTTTTCAGGGCTCCACGATATACATTTCCATTAGATCCCATACCGATTAAACACTCTGAACTGAAATTATTAGTAATGTCTTTCAATTCGTGTACTGGAATGGCAGGGACAGCGATTGGCGCAACATCAGTAGTCAATTAGTCCTCAACAACAGAATAAGCCTTCAACAAAGGACAGAGATCTCTTACTACAGAACTCATGCTTGGACGATATTCAGCTTCATGTTTCAGACACATGGTAGCGATTGCAGCCATCTGAAATTGAAAAATAAAACCGTAAAACCGAAAGTTCGTGTATACATAACAAACATTGTTTATTGACTTAACCTTTGCAAGGGCCTTCGGTGGGTATTTTCCGTTCAGTCTAGCATCCATAATCCGCTTTACCTTGTCATCACTAAGCCATGGTGTTGCCTACAAGTGTTTAGGTTTTTTAATCACTGCTTATGTCAACCAGGAAATAGATGTCCTTAATAGTGGTCACATGATAATTAGTAAAAGTGCATACCCGTTGCACAAGATGCTGCCACCCTCTTGGCTGCGTATAATCAATTAGTTTACCTCCAGTCAACAGTTCAAGGAGTACCACACCAAAACTGTAAACATCACTCCTCCAGTTTCCTTCACCAGACCATATGTCGTATCTACAACCAAAAAATGAAGTAGTTGTAGCCACATAATAACTATAAAAAAATCAAACTACTAGTCCTGTTCATCTCTAGGATAGATTTGGATTAGAACATACTTCGGGAGATGATAATCACGACGCTCGGGTAAAGCAGAAGGATGGTAATAACAAGAATCATCTAGACTATCACAAGATTGAAGTGACCCATCAAAATCAGCTATTTTAGCAACTTGGTAATCATCAAAAAGTAAAATGTTGCTGGATTTGATGTTATAATGACCCTGTTCCTTCTCATGAATGTACTCCAATCCTTTTGCAGCTCCTATAGCAATTTTAACTCTTTGGGCCCAAGACAAAACCGCAACTGGCTTTGAGCCTTTGACGCCTTGTTGTCCTATTCCACACAAAAAAATCTTACATTTATCAGTACCCGAATATTTGAATATTAGATCACATCAAGAAGCAACAATTAATACGATGAAGATTGTTTACATGAGAACTTCTTTGAAACTGAGCCTAACAACATAATACTCCTCCTAGTCAGCAATAAACTTCATTACTAAAATCAGTTCAAGAATCAAGAACAAAAAGTCTCAGGTATTATCTTAAAAGGTTAAAAACTAATGTTATTGAAACAAGACATCTTAGAGAAAATTTAGCCCAAAGATCCGAAACAATACGTGAAGATAATGGCATCACCATGAAGACTGTCATGCAGGGACCCATTTGGAGCAAACTCATAAGCCAAAAATTGCCGACCACCATCCACACAGTAACCTAATAACTGATCCACATTTTCATGCTTTAGGCTGCCAATCACTGAAACCTACAGAATCACATATTAGAAAATACACCCCTATTTCCATAGCTATAGGCTATTCAGAGAGATCAACCAATGTAGTGGTGTTGCCAAACCTGTGCTAGAAACTCCACATCTGGCTGGCGACTGTTGTTTATCATTTTGATTGCTACGGCCTGTCCACTTTTCAGGGCTCCATGATATACACTTCTACTGAATCCCTTACAAATTAAACACTGTGAACTAAAACTGTTAGTTATGTCTTTCAATTCATGTATTGGAATGGCAAGGACAGCAGTTGGTCCAATGTCAACAGTTAATTTGTCCTCTGATTCATCTATTGCAATGGCAGGGGCAGCTACCGGAAGCATAGTAACCGTATGCTTGTCCGCTCCTTCTTGGATGACTGTCGACAGCGTTTTAGCATCAGCTTGATCATGATCCTTTTCTGTTGATCCTTTAGCACAGACAATTTCTCTAATAAATAGTCTAAATGTAACAGGAAAATTGTTTGAATTGTATATTGTTGCCATATAGATTTTTTGTATGTACATTATAATAAAAATTCATATTAACAGATAGTTTGGATCTATTAAAAAATGGCAGAAATCGTGATGCTTTATGTTGTGTTGCTTTTCTCTCCTGCAGTTTAGAGGCTAACTGAAGCTCGGTCACAGCTTCACCCATTGATGGTCGTTTCTGTGGCTCAGGATGCAAGCATCTTTTAGCAACCCCGACATATGTCTTCAGGCAATCTGCTGAAATTTCATCCTTCAGATTTGAAGCTATAATCTGGTCAACTTTTCCTTTTCTAATTTTTTTCTTCAGGCAAGTCTTGGATCTACCGCAGGTCGTGCACTTAATACTTCCAACAACACAACCCCAAAGGCATATGTGTCGCTGTTCCTGGTTAGTCTACCCGTGCTAAAATAACTTGGGTCCAAATAACCAAATGAGCCCTTAACTACAGTGCTAACATGGCAATTGGAGTCGCTTGAGTTCAAGTGTTTGGCCAAGCCAAAATCTGAGACCTTAGCTTTGAAATTTTCATCTAAAAGGATATTTGTAGACTTTACATCACGATGTATGATTGAGCATCCAGTGTGAAGATAGTCTAGACCTCGAGCAGCTCCAATGCATATATTAAGGTGTTGCTTCCATGTGAGAGACGAACATTCGTCGCTCTCACTGCTCCCAGAAAGCTTGTAAAGGTGGTCAGCTAGCGTTCCGCGGGCTATGTACTCATAAACAAGAATCATTTCCCCATTCTCATTGCAGTAGCCAATCAGTGAGACTAGATTAACATGTCGGAGCTTGCTTAGTGTCTCAATCTCCATCAAGAACTCGCCTTCTCCTTGGTTGGAATTCGGTGCTAGCCGCTTCATTGCCACAGTTTGTTGCCCATCATCGATCTGGCCTTTGTAGACTTCACCAAATCCACCCTTTCCAATGACACGTGCTTTACTGAAATCTTCAGTGGCCAACTGGATCTCAGCCAGTTAAAATCGACGGCAGAAGCGTTCAGCCGTGGCAGACAGCTTCCTCTCCTCCTGTGTAGCAACCGATGTAGTCATATTACATTAACCACAGTAACTCAAAAAGAAATTTCGGATGTAGGTCCAACGAGATCGTGCTGAAACTATAAGGATTTTGGAGTAATGAAATAATTGGTGTTTGCTGCAATTTTTCAATTATAGAGTCATTGAATTGTTCTATGCAGTTGCTTGGCCTTTGACTTATCCATCATCATTGGTATAGTTGAAAAGCCTTCTTCTTCTAAAATAATATGTAGCAGTAGGAATTGCAGCCAAGTTTTGAAAAATATAGTTTATTTGGTGACAGCTAATTTTTATCATCAATTTAACAACTGTCATTAGTCTCACCCTAGATAATATCCTTTCCCTAATTTGTTAATTGTTGGTTGAAGAACTCATCATATATAGAGGAATATATCAAGATTTCTATACTAAACCAAGTCAGAAAATTATCCACAATAAATTAGTTGCACGTATCTTAATTAAAAGTCGTACCTACAACAGGTAGGATTTTTCTCCTCAGATGTTGACGGCGGTGAAATGAAGCACCGAACGTCTCGCCGTTCCCTGAATCTCCACCACCAACCCTTCCTAAATTTTTCATTTTAACGAAGTCAATATTGACGAACTCAAATCATATTTGATGCAAATACGTAAATGCTAAGAAAAAAACATAAAATAAAATTTAATTTTGATTAAATTGGACAACTCGCTCAAGGTAAGAATAAAATTCTAATTTGGGAATTTCAGTGACCAAAATCATATTTGCAATTAATAAATATATCTCGTAATTTTTAAATAGAATAATTATTATAAAAAAAATAAAAAATATTCAATATAATAAATGTTATACTATATATGTATATAAATCTATTAACAAATTGTGGTAAAAAAATCTATTAACATATTCATTTAACTTATTAATATAAATTTGACTAAAATAAATACATGCACTTTGATGGTATAAAATATATGTATGAACTAATCGGATGAGTTATTACGTACACGCAAATTAAAGGATATAGTGACAAATCATAAAATTTAAATGTTTATGAATTCGGTGATAGATAAATATTTTAGATTATCTTGTAGTGATATATAAACTTTTTATAAATAATGTCATTTATTTTTATATGGAGACAAAAATTCTTAAAAGAGACCAAAAAAAAATATATGACTTATAACAATGTGGAATTTATTCCTAAATATAACTAGTCCCGAGTCGGGATCATGATTTTTTGTTACTATAAAGAAATTATTCTTATATATAATATTCATATAATGAGTTTTTACTGTATCAAAATTGAAAAATAAATTTATCAAAAATGAAAATTGGCGAAAAAAATAAATTTACCAAAAATGACATTTATCATTCAAGAAGATATCATATTTAACTTTTGTCGATAAAAAATATATATATATACGCATTACTAGTCCTCCTGTTTTGACCTCTGATGTTGCTCAAAGAGAGGACGTAGAGTCATTGTTAGCCATATCTTCAGTTCATGATGCAATAAAACCATGTCAGTGAACTTGTTTTTTGTTTCAAAATATTTGTTGTTTTATGTATGTATTTGCCATGTTCATCTCTATTTTACTCATCATATATCATTCCATATAAATTCAGTGAATTCTGGTTGCATTGAGGTCTTAGAATGGAAAGTTAGTTTTATGTTTCCATAGAAGGAACAATTTCAACAGATTTGAAGAGCCTTTTTACAATGTGTTTCGGACGGAATTCAGCTTCATATTGCACACAACAGCCACTGCAGCCATCTGCATTTTACAAAATAAATCTAATGAAAAAATATATATATATGGACAAATTACCATTTAGTCATTTCCTTTGCCTTTTTGTTCTCTTGATGTTGCAATCTACCTTACCTTGAGAGAGGACTGCCTGATGTCATTGTTAGCCAGTTATTGAATCAAGGCTTATTCAGTGAAACCAATTCACAAAAACAAAAACCATGTCAGTGAACTTGTTTTTTTTTTTCAAGAGCTCCAGGAGTACCAAACCAAAGCTGCAAACATCACTACTCCAGCTTGTGAATGTGATGTTAAAATGAATATGCCCCTTCTTGTGAATGTACTCTAATCCTTTAGCAGATCCCATGGCTATTTTAACTCTTTGGGCCCATGACAGATCCACAACTGCCTTTGAGACATAGTTTCCTATTCCACACAAACACACAGATTTATCACTACTCCAATATCTGAAATTGGATCCACCAAGAAGACCCAAAAAATATGTGAAGAGTGCAGCATTAATATTAAATTTTTGCAAGCTCACCACGAAGAATGTCATAAAGTGACCCATTTTGAGCAAACTCATAAACCAAGAATTTCTGTCGACCATCCAGGCAGTAACCTAATAGCTGAGCCACGTTTTCATGCTTTAGGCTGGAAACTAATGAGACCTGCAAAAGCACATATTGCATTGAAAGACCCCTCTTTCCAAAGTTGTAGACTATTAAGTAACATATAGTGTTGTGGCTAAACCTGTTCTAGAAACTCCTCATCTGTAAGTCTGCTGTAGCATAGCTCCTTAATTGCCGCGACCTGTCCACTATTCAGTGTTGCACGATAAACATTTCCGTTGAATCCCTTACCAATTAAATACTCGGAACTAAAATTATTAGTGATGTCTTGGAATTCATGTATTGGAATGGCATGGATGGCTGTTGACAGAGTATTAACATCACCCTGCTTCTGCTCTTGTGTTGATCCTGTGGCACTAATGCCTGCAAATTTGCATGAAAAACTTCTCAAATAAATCCTCAAAACATAACAAGTAAACTTCTTGAATTGTACTAAACTACTAATGTCATATACTAACAGTTCATATTTACCTGACGGTATAACAAGTATCATTTCCCCATTCTCATCGCAATAGCCAATCAGAGAGACTAGATTAACATGTCGGAGCTTACTTACTGTCTCAATCTCAGTCAAAAACTCTCCTACTCCTTGGTTAGAATTAGGTGCTAGCCGCTTAATGGCCACCGCCTGTTGCCCATTATCAATTTGGCCTCTGTATACTTTACCAAATCCACCAACTCCAATGAGATGAGCTTCACTGAAATCTTCGGTGGCCAACTGGATTTCAGCCAGAGAAAATTGACGACAGAAGCGCTCAGCCGTGGCAGACAGCTTCCCCTCCTCCTTTGTACCGCTACCTATTGCAATCATATTTCGTAAACCAATAACTTAGAGTAAATTCCAAATGTAGATACAGTGAATCAATACGGTTCTGAAACGATCCAAATATTGAAATGGGGAAGGTGAAGCCGGTTAATTTCTACTTTCCGTTGGTGAAGGAAAAAATTAAGATTTATAAAAGTACAAGGGAGAAAAACTAAATGTATATGAGAAAAATACTGCAGCATTCCCTTATTTTTTGTGTGTTAACTACAGAGTCAGTTTCTGAGTAATTTTATGGTATGTTTAAAACAGCCTTTTTAATTACATGCATACTTATCGTAAATACGTCTTGAATCTTGACAAACGGCTTGCCATTTCTTTAACGCGCTTATGTAACACAATGTCTTTGATGAATGTACTGTAGGAGACCAGCAACTGATTCAAGGCTTGTCGAGAAGGAGGGGACACTGCGTACGATCGATAGGGCTCAAGAAAAATATTAGTGAAGGAAAAGTTGAGATTAATGTATCATCAAATCTAAGAATATTAAAGAAGCCAGAGAGAAAAGTAGCAGTATACAATGCACCAAGATTTCATTCATTTTTCTGATAACTACTTCCTCCTTCATATTATTAAAAATTCACCTTTATATAGGAGTAAATTGACGTGCCTTTTACATGGTGCAATCGCATGGTGTTATGACACACGCCACACTAAATCAGTGGGTTGATCAGCCATATCGTTGAGAACTCTTACTACCAAGCTCATGTTTGGACGAGATTCAGGTTCGTATTGCACACACAAGGCAGCAATTCTAGCCATCTGCATTTGAGCAAAAATGTTATGACAGAAAATTCTCATAACAGAAAGCCATGTATATGGAACAAACACTATTTCAGGATAAAGAAATTAAAAGAGTATAATTGAGGATCTGATTCACCTCTGCAACGGCCGTTGGTGGATAGTCTCCTTTTAGCCTAACCTCCTTTACCTTGTTTCCAAAAAGCCTTGATTTTGCCTGGTGTTACACAAGTTTTCAAGTTATTGAATCACTGCTAATATCAATGCATACTGAATTAAACAGGTAGAATGCACATGGTAAAAGAAAACTGCATACCCAACGGATGAGTACTTTTTCTTCATGCCAGCTTGGCAGCGTACGATCAACTACTTCACGGCCTGTCATGATTTCGATGAGTAGCACACCGAAGCTGTAAACATCACTCCTCCAGCTTAGTTCGACATTCTCTAAGTGTCTACCACCCAATACGAAGCAGTTGAAGATGATTAGTACAAATTCAAACTATTAGTCCTGT
Source organism: Stenogyne calaminthoides (assembly GCA_037126765.1). Classification (NCBI taxonomy): domain Eukaryota; kingdom Viridiplantae; phylum Streptophyta; class Magnoliopsida; order Lamiales; family Lamiaceae; genus Stenogyne; species Stenogyne calaminthoides. The sequence continues at coordinate 1,975,046 of JBBCBC010000044.1, forward strand.
TATTCTCTAGAGTAGACTCAAAAACAGAACTTACTCTGGTGGATAATAGTCATGAGGACACACGGGAAAAGCATTAGGATTATAAAATTCTGGATCATCTCGACAATCATCAGTAGAATATGTTGACTGACCCAAATCAGTTAATTTAGCAACTTTGTAATCATCAAAAAGTAATACGTTTCTGGATGTGATGTTATAATGACAGTGTTCGTTCTGGTGAATATATTCTAATCCTTTTGCAACTCCAACTGCAATTTTAACTCTTTGGGCCCATGACAGACACGGAACTCTCAATTGTCCTATTGCACGAAAAACAAACTAACGCATATCAGTACCCAATATCTGAAACTGAATAGCATCAAGAAGCTACAATGAGTTAAATATGACAATGATTGTTTACATGATAAAAACTAATGTGATCAAACAAATAACACATAGTTCGAAATAAAAAAATTATAGAAAAATCTATAAATAGACAAGATATTATAGAAAAATCTACCATCGCCAAATGTGAAGAAGGCAGCATTACCATGAAGAATGTCATGTAGGGACCCTTTTGGCGCAAACTCATAAGCCAAGAACTGCCGATAATCATCCAGACAGTAACCTAATAGCTGAGCCACGTTTTCATGATTTAGGTTCGATACAAATGAAACCTACAAAATCATATGTTAGAATGACACCCATCTTTCCATAGTTATAGACTATTCAGTAATATCAACACATATAGTGCTGTTGCCAAACCTGTTCTAGAAACTCCTTCTCTGGCAGGCTGCTAGAGTACAGCATCTTAATTGCTACAACCTGTAAACTTTTCAAGGTCCCACGATAATAAACATTTCCCTTAGTTCTCTTATCATGAAGTAAACACTCTGAACTAAAATTATTAGTGATGTCTTTCAATTCAAGTATTGGAATGGCAGGGACATCAACATGAAGCATATTAGCATCACCCTGCTTCTGATCCTTTTGTGTTGATCCTGTGCCACGACTGCCTGCAAAATTGCATGGAAAACAATTAAAACATAACAAAAAAACGTTTTGAATTGTATTGTTGCATAATACATTTGTATATATATTAACTACCCGTATTACCAGATGGTTTAACTCTATTTAAAAATGGTAGACATCGTGATGCTTCTATGTCTTGCTTCTCAAGAGCACACTCGAGCTGGACAACAACTTGAGCCATTGTTGGCCTCTTTTTTGGTTCATGATCCAAGCATCTCTTAGCAATCCCCACAAATATTTTCAGGCAATCTGCCGATATTTCATCCCTCAAATTTGAAGCTACAATCTGCTCAGCTTTTCCTTTACTGATTTTCTCAACTGCCCATATGACCAGACTCATTTCATCCTTACCAAGCCTTGAATCCACAGCTGGTCTCCCGCACAAAACTTCCAACAAAACCACCCCAAAAGCATATGCGTCACTCTTCTGGGTTAATATACATGTGCTCAAATAACTAGGATCTAGATACCCAATCGTGCCAATAACAGCTGTGCTAACATGGCTCTTTGAGCTGCTTAAATGTTTAGCCAGGCCAAAATCTGAAACCTTAGCTCTGAAATCTTCATCCAGAAGGATATTTGTAGACTTTACATCGCGATGTATGATAGAGGTGCCAGTGTGAAGATAGTCTAGACCTCGACCAGCTCCAATGCATATATTAAGGCGTTGCTTCCATGTAAGAGATGAAGACTCGTCGCTGTCACTGCTTTCTGAAAGTTTGTAAAGGTGGTCGGCCAGCGTTCCATGGGCTATGTACTCATAAACAAGAATCATTTCCCCATTCTCATTGCAATAGCCAATTAGAGAGACTAGATTAACATGTCGGAGCTTGCTCAGTGTCTCAATCTCAGTCAAAAACTCGCCTTCTCCTTGGGTAGAATTAGGTGCTAACCGCTTCATCGCCACGGCGACGGCCTCTTCCCCATCAACGATTTGGCCTTTGTAGACTTTACCAAATCCACCTTTCCAATGAGATGTGCTTCACTGAAATCATCAGTGGCCAACTGGATCTCATCCAGAGAAAATCGACGGCAGAAGCGTTCAGCCACGGCGGACAGTTTCCTTTCCTCTGTTGCAACTGATGTAGTAGTCATATCCACTGAATATGGCGCTGAAAATAAAAGGATTTGGAATAATCAATAATGAAATGGGAATATGGTAGGTGAACCCAAACACAATTCACTGAGATCTTAAGTGGCCGATTGGATCTGAGCTGGAGACAGCGTCTCCTTCTCCTTTGTACCGCTACCTGTTTATTAAGTCGTCGTTGACTCGTCGCATGCTCTTGATTTTTCTCTCACTAAACTTTAGCCAACCATAACCCCAGAAAAATATTTTTTATATTATTAATTTTAAATTAAATATTTTAAATATTTAATTAATTTGATTAATTTAATTATATATATAATTTTTACTACATTATTATATTGTATGTACATATTTTTATTTATTTTTTATTTTAAATTACGTCCTTCATTAAAATTAAATATCATACTCATTTTATTTTTATATATTATTCTCTCCGTCCCATTCTTTAAGCAAATTTTGCCTTTTTTTTATCTCAATCTTTAAGTCATATTTTTTGAAATGGAAATATATTGTATCACTTTATCACATTACTTTATTACTTTATCATTTTATCAATTTATCACATAAAATACTAATAAATAATTATTCTTACCTCCAACTACCCATCACTTTATTACATAAAATACTAATAATCATTTCTTTTCTACCTTCAACACTTTTATCACTTTATCATTTTATTCCTATAAATCCAAAATGAATAGTCAATTTTCAACTTAAAAAAAAAGATGATGGTAATATTTACATAATATTTGCTTAAAGAATGGGATTTTGGAATAACGAAATGGGGAGGTGAAGCAATGATTTTTCCTCCAATCACTTCTTCAAACCACCCCCGTTAATGAGAGATTCAAGTTGGTCTTGTGGGGTGCATGAAATTTGAGGCTTCAACCATTAATAGGATGGTTATGGAGTGGGACTCCAACCAATCTTGAACAATTTTTAGCCAATCATGTCATTTGTTATCCAATTTAAATATTTATTTAATAATTGGTACCATCCTTTATGCCTCAATCTATTCATTTGTTCATCCATCCCCCCCTTTCTATCTCAATTAGATCAAATAAGCCCTCCATCATACAAAATTCAGCCAAATAAAACCCTCCATCAAAGTAAAGAGTAACGGCGTTAATAATTAACTCCCTACATTACCTGTAACCATTATCAAGTCACCGTAAGGTGTTAAGATAGAACATTCAGGCATTACTGCAGCAAATTAGATGATGATGATTAGAAAAAAAAAAATTCTTCCAAGAATTTCCATTTTCAAAACTTCCTAATTCACATCACGCCTGTTGGACATCCATAATTCTTTTAACTGTTCATCAATGGATTCCAACAGCTGGATATTCTCCATGTAATCCGCCGTAAATCTCATCACCGAAGCAACATGCTTGCTTCATGTTCGATGAAATGCCCCAATGACAAAAAAAAAAAAAAAATCCTTCACAACACATGATTCCCCTCGTTGCCTGATGCAATTGCACTGAAATATAATAAATCTAGCTCCCACTTTTTTTCTGATCGAGATTTCATTACAAAATGGCGTATCGTGTTCCCACGAGGGCGTATTCGTTATCATCTTCTTTTTCTTCAAGAAGATCGGATGATGCAGGTGAATGGTTACATGTGTGTATCAGACGTATATAGCTGGTTTTTGGCGCAATGCGACTGTTTTATGGACCAAGAATGTTATGATTTAACGCGTGACGCCATTACGCCGAGCACGATGACATAATTATACATTTTGCAGATTTGGGGGCTAAGAATGTTGAGTTATATCGTTTATTAGGTGTAGATTTAGAATTTTAAAGACCTTAGATCATATTGTAGTTCTGTTCGTGTAAAATTGAATTATGATTTTCTTGATTTGTCTATTTTCTTCATGCCTTGTTTTCTTCTGAAATTTTGAGTCCTTATAAAATTGACTTACAAAAGAGTTGCACACATCCCTCTTCAGTAAACTTGCATTGCACTAGATAAAGAGTTAAAAAAAAGTTATGGGCAGAACTCAGAAGACTTACAAAAGTATTCATATTCTGGAAAAATATGAAGATAAAACTGATTTATCATAACAAATCAGCCACAACCTGTTTATGACATCAAATTAGCAACCTGTTTCCAAATTTAACAGCATACCAGATTTTCAATAGGACAACAAACCAGCAATTTCTTTTTTCGAATTTAAAAGAAAACCACATTTTTCATAGGACAACAAATTTGACACAAAACAATAACCTTTTTTCTTTTTTCAAATATAACAGCAACCTGTTAACAAAACTAGCAGCAACCTGTTGCAACTCATCGAAACAATTTTTTCTTAAATAACTAATAATTCACAACCAACACATAATCAAGATTGAAGATGAATAACCAAAGATCGATAAGTCCATGATTCATAACCAAGATCCAAGATTCATAGTAAAGATTCAGATCATAGCAAAAGGTCAAAAGCAATGTATCCTTATGTATAAAAGTAAAATATCATAATAAAGATTTAGGACATCGTTCACTGAGTAGCTCTCTTCATCACTTGGTGCCTCTGCTCTTGAAGTTTTTTGTATGTTGTGCATGGTTGACCCTTCCACTGCTTAAATCCAAATGAATAGTCAAATTTGCTTAAAGAAAGTGATGGAGGTAATATTTACATAATATTTGCTTAAAGAATGGGATTTTGGAATAACGAAATGGGGAGGTGAAGCAATGATTTTTCCTCCAATCACTTCTTCAAACCACCCCCATTAATGACAGATTCAAGTTGGTCTTGCGGGGTGCATGCTTTAATTGCGTGCATGAAATTTGAGGCTTCAACCATTATTAGGATGGTTATGGAGTGGGACTCCAACCAATCTTTGAACAATTTTTAGCCAATCATGTCATTTGTTATCCAATTTAAATAATTATTTAATAATTGGTACCATCCTTTATGCCTCAATACCCATCGTGGAATTTCTCTTGGCCAACATTTTTGAGACTCTAGAATTATAAACGCTCATGAGACATTAATGCTGTTAATAATCCATGAGATTGATTTTTCTGTGTAGGGTCCACATTCAGGGAACGCATATTTCTCTATGAATCTTCAATTAAAACATCAGACATGCAAGTATCTTCGGGTAAATTGTAATCCCCACAAATAATGCCTCAAGGCTATATCCTGAGAGCCCTTAATCTGATATCTTAATTACCAATGATGATTGTCTTTGAAACAATTCCTAAACCGGATTCGCCTAATTAATTGGGGCTAAATCAGTTAAGAACAGCAATTAGCACAAACGGGAAGTTGGGGTCTTGTGCCGGATGCAAATTCAGTTACTAAAACACAAATTAGGTACTGGGTATTGTGGGAAAATATATAACTTTGTAATCTACACAATTGTACACAGTTAATTACACAGAAACAAAATCAGAATTAGGGTTCATATCAATTTGGGGGTATACCTGGAGTTTTCTGATTGAATTGTATCTTGTAATCCGTGAATTGAGTAATGAAGAGCTGTTGTGATCCTCATGTAAAATCTTTTGTGGTCCTTGCATTATACGTGGATCACTGTTCGTCATTTCTTCAGTTCATCACGCAACTATTAGGAAACTATATACAGAAAGTTTTAATTTCACATCTCTTTAAAAAGTTCAGAATTTTAAACGAGAGACAAAAGTCTGGTATCAGAATCTTCAGTAAATACTTGTTGGACCTTCGCAGTTTCACTAGTGAGGGAACTATATGTAACAAAAACTATACCTTTCTAAAAGTTCGAACTTTTAGCTGAGGCGAATTCTTTTAACAATCATATTTTTCTGGAGTTCATTAGTTACACTTTTGGTACAATCCTTGAAGCTTCACAGGTCAGTGTTAATGCATTTACACCAAAAAAACCAAACCATACTTCAAAGTCTTTGTCTTATAATCATTGACTTCAGGTCTAGTTACAATGTGGAAATAAGAACACATTAAAGAAGAAAGCTCAGAAACAAAAGACAAGTTCTCATTTTCTTCAACGGTACAGATTCACAAATTTCATGAAAACGTGCAGATCGGTTTTTGATGACTTGCCGGATGCTCCATCTTTAAAAGATAAACGTGCAAATATTTGATGCGTGTGAAGCCCGAATCACATGCATTTTCGCCTGTTGAAATCTTCAAAGATTTTCTGAAATCTTAGCAAGAACCTTTATGGACGAACTTACATAACATTTGTCGAAACATACCAATGTGAAATGAAGAATACTAGCCATCACAAGTTCAGTCCTAAAACTAGTTGGACTATAACAACCAAACTGGCATTTAAGTTGTGTACTTGTGTGGCTCGATCGGTAAATCGCTTCTGCTTAAATGTCTCTGCAACTGTGGCATTGAAATTTACATCCACAAAGATATTTGAAGCCTTTAGATCACAACGTGTATACCATAATCACAAAACTAATTTTCTGGTTGCATTGAGGTCTGAGGAGACGGAAAGTTAGTTTTGTGATCCTGTTGCAGAACAATCTTTCAACACAGAACTAAGAGCCTTTACTAGAATGTGCATCTCCGGACGAAATTCAGCTTCATATTGCACACACAAGGCAACCACTGCAGCCATCTGCATGTAAGCAAAAATCTAATGAGAAACTTCTCAGAACAGAAAGTCTGTTTATGGAGCAAACACTATCTCAGGATATATAAAGAAAGAGTGATCTCCTTAACAACTGATTTAACCTTTGCAACGGCCTTTGGCGGGTAGTCTCCATTAAGTCTTGGATCCACAATTTCGTTTACCTTGTCTTCGCTTAGCTTCGGTGTTACCTGGTGTTATACAATTTTGCCCGTTTTTGAATTACACCTTATATATATCAACGTATACTGAAACAAATGTCCAAAAAAAAAAAAAGAGCATTACCCATTCCACGAGATGCTGCTGCTTTCTTGGCCGTGTATGATCAAATAGTTTACCGCCTGTCAAGAGCTCAAGGAGTACCACACCAAAGCTGAAAACATCACTCCTCCAGCTTAATTCACCATTCCTTACGTATCTACCACCAAAAATGAATGAATCCACAAAATAATTAGTACAGGTTCAAACTGCTAGTCTTGTTCTTCTCTAGGATACACTCAGGATAGAACATACTCTGGGGAATGATAATCAATAGGACGCAAAAAATAAGAAGGATGACAATCGGAATAATCATCCAGACGTATAAAAGAAGAACGAGCTGAAAAACCAAAACCAGCTAATTTAACAACTTCGTCATTATAAACTAAAACGTTGTTGGATCTGATGTTATTATGACTACGCCACTTCTGGTGAATGTACTCTAATCCTTGCAGCTCCCAAAGCAATTTTAACTCTTTGGCCCCAAGACAGAGCCGGAACTGGCTTTGAGCCTTTGACGCCGTGTTTTCCTATTCCACACAAAGAAAAAAACATACATTTATCAGTACCCGAATATCTGATCATTGCATCACAAGAAGAAGCTACAATGAGTTAATACGATGTAGCATTACCGTGAAGAATGTCATGTAAGGACCCATTTGGAGCAAACTCATAAGCAAAGAATTGCAGATCACCATCCAAACAGTAACCTAATAGCTGAGCTACATTTTCATGCTTTAGGCTGGATATCCATGAAACCTACAAAATCATATATGGAATAAATGATTAAGTTTTTTGTAGTCCAGTAACTCTGCTTCATTTTGAAATTGGTCGCGATTGTTTTGACTTTCTAATTTTGATCCTGTAAGTTTTCAATTTTTTTTTAAATTGGTCTTTTAACATGCTACAGCAGGTGACCAAGCAGGTAACCGTCACCTATGTTTGATAACTTACAGGACCAAAATAAAAAAGTCAAAACAATCGGGACCAATTTCAAAACGATGCAAAGTTATTGGACTACAAAAAACTTAATCCCTATTCAGCAACATCAGTACATATAATATAGTGTTGTGGCCAAACCTGATTTAGAAACTCACGACTTGAAACACAGGGCATTTTCTTAATTGCTGCTTCACGTCCATTTTTCAGGGCTCCACAATATAATTCCTCGCCAATTAAACAATTTGAACTAAAATTATTAGTAATTTCTTCCAATTCATGCATTGGAATGGCAGTGACAACATTTGGCAAAACATTAACCGTCAGTTCATGCTCTAGACTAGGGATCGCTGTTGGCAGCGTATGAACATCAACTTGTTTGTGATCCTTTTCTGTTGATACTGTGGCACGACTGCCTGAAAAATTGCACAAACAAATTATCGAATTAACAATCGAAACATAACACCAAAACTTTTTGAATTATATTATTTGCATCATTATAACATTTCATATTACCGGAGGGTTTAACTCTATTCCAAAATGACCAAAATAATGACGCATTCAATAATACTACTCCTCTGTTCTGTTGCTCAAGGACAAAATCAAGCTGGACCACTACTTGAGCCATTGTTGGCCTCTTTTTTGGTTCACGATTCAAGCATCTTTTCGCGATCCCCACAAATGTTTTCAGGCAATCTGCCGATATTTCATCCCTCAAATTTGAAGCTACAATCTGCTCAATTTTTCCCTTACTAAATTTTTCTTGAGCCCACATGACAAGACTCATCTCATCCTCACCAAGCCTTTGATCCACTGCTGGTCTCCCGCACAAAACTTCCAACAAAACCACCCCAAAAGCGTATGTATCACTTTTCCTGGTTAATCTGCAAGTGAGAAAATAACTGGGATCTAGATATCCAAACGAGCCCTTAACTATTGTGCTAACATGGCTCTTTGAGCTTCTTGTGCTTAAACGTTTTGCCAGGCCAAAATCTGAAACCTTAGCTGTGAAATTTTCATCCAGAAGGATATTTGTAGACTTCACATCGCGATGTATAATTGAGCTGCCAGTGTGAATATGGTCTAGACCTCGACCAGCTCCAATGCATATATTAAGGCGCTGCTTCCATGTAAGAGACGAGCAGTCGTCGCTCTCACTGCTCCTTGAAAGTTTGTAAAGGTGGTCGGCCAGCGTTCCACGGGGTATGTACTCATAAACAAGTATCATTTCCCCATTCTGATTGCAGTAGCCAATCAGGGAGACAAGATTGACATGTCGGAGCTTACTTAGTGTCTCAATCTCCGTCATAAACTCGCCTTCTCCTTGGTTGGAATCAGGTGCTAGCAGCTTAATGGCCACAGTCTGTTGCCCATCATCGATTTGGCCTCTGTATACTTTACCAAATCCACCATTACCAATGAGATGTGCTTCACTGAAGTCTTCAGTAGCCAACTGGACCTCAGCCAGTGAAAATCGACGACAGAACCGTTCAGCCGTGGCAGATAGCTTGTTCACTTCATTTGCACCACTACCTGTTGCCATCATATTTTGTTGAGCAGTAACGTAAATAAAATGTGTGATGCAAACAATTGATATTATGCTAATGAAATGGGGATGATGAAGCAACAATTGATTTATGTATTAATTGTCCTTTTCAATAATAGTTCGTTAGCCGTCGTTAAAATCTATACATTGCTTGGCCTTTTTGGCCGATCATTTTTCCAGTCTTTTCAAAGATGATTCTTTAGTGTTTTTTTTAGCATTCTACACTTCATTTGAGAAATATACATCTAAATTATTCAGAAATTCAAATAAAATCATTAGAGGTGGAAATTGTCCCCAATCAAACATAATACGTATCTTAAGCCAAGAATAATAACGATCAATCGAGAAATAAAAATAAAATAAAAATATAGAAATATAAATTAAAAGTCAGACCTGCAGCTGATAAGCCTTTCTCCTCCGATCAGCCACCACTTTCTGAATCTCCGCCCCAACGCCTCAGTCTTTGAGGAGGCAAATATCCTTCTCCAATATTTCAACCCTAGATCAAACGGATACTGAACTGCTGCTCATAGCGATAATTTAGTATATCTACTGTATGATGGGATTAGTTTCAGCGAAATAGATATGCTAAGGTAAGTGTCTATTTTACTGTTTAGGAGTTGATTAATTAGAGAGAGTGACAGACCAGAGTCAGAGAGAGGAAAACTGGACTGTTGGAAATAGGGCTACTTTTTCAACCGAACTGAGTTTTTTAGAAATTGAATTGAACCGAATTAATACGGTTAATTCGATTATTTCTGAGAAAATTTAATACTTTTTTATTTGTACTGAACTCTTTCGATAAAAATTTTATATATCCTGGTTATTCTTTATGAATCTTATTTTTAATTTATAGACATTTTGAACATATTCGGGATATGATATGGTCGAGTTTTTAGTGAATTAGAAAAAAATATGTTAGAATTGATGAAATGAAATAAATGATTAAATTCATAAGATGTAATTCTATTCGAGCAGGGAGATCAATTCACTCTTCTTTTATTTTTTTAATCTCGCACAATTCCTTCTCAAACATCTTGTAAATTCGATTTTTCCATCCTTTTGGTCAGCAACGATTTTACAAAAATCTAATAGAGAAGCATTTCTATAAACAAATATTGCGTACAAAATAGAGATAATTAAGACTGGGACAACTTTCAAAATCTCAACGGGGATGAAGATTTTTACAAAAAATAAAATCAAAAGCATATATAATGCATAAGTAGAGTTATTGAAGAAGCTTTACATGGAATGACTGCATAATAATCTTTACATTTTGTTTTGTTATCTCAATTTCCAAAAAAATGGCACACATTCTTTTAGAGTGGTGTTGTTGGAAGTATTGAATGTGAGACCATCAGTATATCCAAGAGAAAAAAATAGCAAAGAGTTGACGAGATTGCAGCTTCAAATCTAAGGGACGAATTCTCAGCATATAGTCTCTAGACATTTTGCAGATGTTGCTAAAGCTGGTAGCACCATGAACCCAATGAAAAAAGGGCCCAACAGTGACTCCAGCTCTAATCATGCAGCTCGAGTTCGCTCTTGAAAACCAGGAAAGAAAAGCACCAACACATTATGCGTCGCGAGTTCTTTCATATTTCCTTATTATATTCCTCTGATAACAACTTCTTCATTCAGGTCCCCTGCTTTCGGTGGATACAATGTGAAACTAGTATACCGTGACGTGTTATAAGTTTCATCTTTCTGTAGTAGAACAAGCACTCAACAGAGGATGTAGAGCTCTTACGACAATGCTCATGTCTGGACGTAATGCAGCTTCGTTTTGCACACAAAGGGCAGCGATCTCAGCCATCTGCATTTAAGCAAAAGAAGCATAAATCTAATGAGATGGAACAAACATTTTTGAGGGATCACCTTTGCATTTGATTTCACCTTTGCAACGGCCTGTGGTGGGTAGTCTCCATTCAGTCTAGCATCCACAATCTGCCTTACCTTGCGTTTGTTGAGCTTCGGTCTTGCCTGGTGTTATACAAGTTATTAAATTACAGCTTATATTTATGTATACTGAAACCAATGTCCAAAATAAACTCCAGCATTACCCATATCCGGAAATGTTGCTGTCCTATTGGCCTTGTGGAATCATATAGTTCACAGCCTGCCAAGAGTTGTAGGAGTACCAAACCAAAGCTGTAAACATCGCCCCTCCAGCTTGGTTTTCTGGAGCCAAAAATGAATCTACACCAAAAATGTAGTTGAAGCCACAAAATAAGTATAGTACAAGTTCAAACTTCTAGTCTTGTTCTTTTATAGGATAGACGACGATAGAACATACTCTGGGGCAAGATAATCAAGACCACACTTAAAAAATGAAGGATGATATTCAATGTCAGGTTTTTCTTCATAACGAGTTGACAAACCAAAATCAGTTAATTTAACGTCTTCGTCATTATAAACTAAAATGTTGCTGGATTTGATGTTACAATGAATATGCCCCTTCTCGTGAATGTACTCTAATCCTTTTGCAGCTCCCACAGCAATTTTAACTCTTTGGGCCCATGACAGAGACACAACTGGCTCTGAGACATAGAGTCCAATATCTGAAATTGGATCAGAACATCAAGAAGCCACAGCAAGTTATAACTCGCATTCCGTAATAAAAATTTAATATCTAAAATCAATTCAAGGGTAAGAAATCTAGAGATATTAATTTGGAAGGTCAAAACTATTGCAATACAAACTAAAGATCCATAACAATATGTGAAGAAATCAACATCTATATTATTTTTTTATGAGCTCACCTTGAAGAATGTCATATAGGGATCCGTTTGGAGCAAACTCATAAACCAAATATTGCTGACAACCATCCACACAGTAACCTAAGAGCTGAGCCAGGTTTTCATGCTTTAGGCTGGATACAATTGAAACCTACAAAATTATTGTTGGGAAACATATTACATTTACATTGCCATGGATCCATTCGATACGTAATTTAAATACAAATTATCATAAATCTTATTTTATATGATTTAAAGAAATTAAATCAAATCATTCATGTATTGGAAAAACGGTAAAATATACATAGCCCTAAACAAGCGGAACCAAGGGACAACGTATTTACTTTTGAATCGGAGAGACATCGTTGAGAAGATTAATTGCTTTTCAATTGCATTCTTTAGTATTTCCCTAAGTCCTAGATCGTCAATTCAATGGGAAATTAAACAAACTATTTAACAATCTGAATCGGAGAGACACCGTTGAGAAGATTAATTGCTTCCATATTGCATTCTTGAGTATTCCTAAGTCCTAAATCGTCGATTCAATGGTAAATCAAACAAACTATTTAACTATCTTTAAGGAAGAATTAATTTTTCACATTGGTTGCTCTTGCTTTCAAAAAATCAGCTGTTTTTAGAATTCTGAAATTCCTATTGATATCTCACTATTTATCTACATTTCAAAAATATCTTGATATATTTTATCGACGCCTAATATTTTTGTCGAAAAAATCAATATGACTTTGGGGGTTGAAAAATCTGCCCCTATAAATAGGAGGGAGTGAACGAAAATTACATAGAATTTAGGAATATATGGAAAGATTTTTTATCCCTCCAAGAGATATATTTTCTCTTCAATATCTTGCAATAAAATTAATCGTTATCCTTTAACCACTTTAGTTAGACTTTTACATCTTTGTTAATGGACTTTTATTGGGCTATTCAAGGCTTTTAGGGGAATTAAAATTGAACATCCCAATGGGCGTATAAACCAATATTGAGCCACAATATTTTTTTAGTCCACTTTTATTATTTCCCGTGTTTAATATTCAATGTTCATTCATTAATTAATTTAAGCTCAACATTATTATCATACCTTAAATTAATCCTTTGCAAGATTTGATATGATAAATGTTCTGAGCCCACCAGGGGACATAATCAACTTATCACTCCAAGATATGATTTTTTGTATTAATTTGACAATCTGTCATATAATTAATAAAATATTGTCCAAAATATATAGTATTCAATCTCATTGATTCTTTACCCATAATAAATCAAAGCAATATTAATTAATTACATATAATCTCATTTAAATGACAAAAGTTAAGAAATCAATAACCAGAGATCTAATTCTTCTTTCCAAGTTAGTCTAAAAGATTATCTCGTTGTAGGTTCTATTCAGAGCATCATATGCACTAGTGTAATCTTTTGATCAAGAAAAATCAATCTGAACCTTACACCTAACTTCTACTAATGAATTGTTCAATTCCATCTAAATTGTGAATCAATATACTTATTACAAGGAACTAACAACGTGATCTTTTGTGATCTATTACACACCATATTGTCTACAATGTAAAGTATTTTGAACAATTATGCATAAAAGATTTATTCTCATATAGAAAAGGGCAAGAATCAGTTTATATACAAATTAGCACTAAAAGTATACTTTCCAATATATCCCTTAACAATAATATATTAGAAAAACACCCCTTTTTCCATAGTTGTAGTGTATTTAGACACAGTAACACATATAGTTTGGTGGCCAAACCTGTTCTAGAAACTCCTCTTGCTGCCTATCCAGCCATAGATTCTTAATTGCTGCGGCCTGTCCACTTTTCAAGGTCCCACGATAATAAAAATTTCCCTCAGTTCCCTTATCATGAAGTAAACACTCTGAACTAAAATTATTAGTGATGTCTTTCAATTCAAGTATTGGAATGGCAGGGACATCAACATGAAGCATATTAGCATCACCCTTAGTGAAGTCTTTAAATTCAAGTATTGGAATGGCAGGGACATCAACATGAAGCATATTAGCATCACCCTGCTTCTGATCCTTTTGTGTTGATCCTGTGCCACGACTGCCTGCAAAATTGCATGGAAAACAATTAAAACATAACAAAAAAACGTATTGAATCGTATTGTTGCATAATACATTTGTATATATATTAACTACCCGCATTACCAGATGGTTTAACTCTATTTAAAAATGGTAGAAATCGTGATGCTTTTCTGTCTTGCTTCTCAAGAGCACACTCGAGCTGGACAACAACTTGAGCCATTGTTGGCCTCTTTTTTGGTTCATGATTCAAGCATCTCTTAGCAATCCCCAAAAATATTTTCAGGCAATCTGCCGATATTTCATCCCTCAAATTTGAAGCTACAATCTGCTCAGCTTTTCCTTTACTGATTTTCTCAACTGCCCATATGACCAGACTCATTTCATCCTCACCAAGCCTTGAATCCACTGCTGGTCTCCCGCACAAAACTTCCAACAAAACCACCCCAAAAGCATATGTGTCACTCTTCTGGGTTAATCTACATGTGCTAAAATAACTAGGATCTAGATATCCAAACGAGCCCTTTACTATTGTGCTAACATAGCTCTTTGAGCTGCTTGTGCTTAGATGCTTTGCCAGGCCAAAATCTGAAACCTTAGCTCTGAAATCTTCATCCAGAAGGATATTTGTAGACTTTACATCGCGATGTATGATAGAGGTGCCAGTGTGAAGATAGTCTAGACCTCGACCAGCTCCAATGCATATATTAAGGCGTTGCTTCCATGTAAGAGATGAAGTCTCGTCGCTGTCACTGCTTTCTGAAAGTTTGTAAAGGTGGTCGGCCAGCGTTCCATGGGCTATGTACTCATAAACAAGAATCATTTCCCCATTCTCGTTGCAATAGCCAATTAGAGAGACTAGATTAACATGTCGGAGCTTGCTCAGTGTCTCAATCTCAGTCAAAAACTCGCCTTCTCCTTGGGTAGAATTAGGTGCTAACCGCTTCATCGCCACGGCGACGGCCTCTTCCCCATCAACGATTTGGCCTTTGTAGACTTTACCAAATCCACCCTTTCCAATGAGATGTGCTTCACTGAAATCATCAGTCGCCAACTGGATCTCATCCAGAGAAAATCGACGGCAGAAGCGTTCAGCCACGGCGGACAGTTTCCTTTCCTCTGTAGCAACTGATGTAGTAGTCATATCCACTGAATATGGCGCTGAAAATAAAAGGATTTGGAATAATCAATAATGAAATGGGAATATGGTAGGTGAACCAAACACAATTCAACATTTGCAAAAAAAGTTAGTCACATACTCATTTAAATATTTTTTATAAATAATAATAAAATAATTTTTTATCTTTTATCTACATCATCTACATCCAAACAATCAACTTCATCTCATTTCACTACAAAAAAAATAATGAATTACCTACTAAATTTTTCATACACAAATCTCACTACTTTACCATTTTATCTTAAAGGGATAAATTTTATCGAAAAACAACTTTATTCATTTTAATAATAATAAACAATTATTTTCTTACTTTTCTTGTTTTACTTATCAAGTTCGCATCAATATTCTTTTTCATGCTTTACCAAATATAAAAGTTTTTGTTTGATATCTATACTATGTCAAACTCAAATGAGCTTATTGATCTCAGTTCTAAAATTATGTATAGTCCAACTTCAGATCTTATCAAATATTTTCAGTAGTTAAAATACTTTGCAATTCAAATAGTAAAAGAAAGAGAGAAGGATTTTCTTGCAATATTAAGAAGGGAATGGTCTAGAAACCGAGACCTATTCAATTCTCTTCAAGTCGCCAGCCATCAAAATTGACCTAACAAAATCATTGTAAGTGGCCGATGGGATCTGAGCTGGAGACAGCGTCTCCTTCTCCTTTGTACAGCTACCTGTTTATTAAGTCGTCGTTGACTCGTCGCATGCTCTTGATTTTTCTCTCACTAAACTTTAGCCAACCATAACCCCAGAAAAATATTTTTTATATTATTAATTTTAAATTAAATATTTTAAATATTTAATTAATTTGATTAATTTAATTATATACATAATTTTTACTACATTCTAATATTGTATGTACATATTTTTATTTATTTTTTATTTTAAATTACTTCCTTCATTAAAATTAAATATCATACTCATTTTATTTTTATATATTATTCTCTCCGTCTCATTTTTTAAGCAAATTTTGCATTTTTTTTTGTCTCAATCTTTAAGTCATATTTTCTGAAATGGAAATACATTTTATCACTTTATCACATTACTTTATCATTTTATCACTTTATCACATAAAATACTAATAAACAATTATTTTTACCTCCAACTATCCATCACTTTATTACATAAAATACTAATAATCAACTCTTTCTACTTCCAACACTTTATCACATTATCACTATTCCTATAAATCCAAATAAATAGTCAAATTTGCTTAAAGAAAGTGATGGAGGTAATATTTACATAATATTTGCTTAAAGAATGGGATTTTGGAATAACGAAATGGGGAGGTGAAGCAATGATTTTTCCTCCAATCACTTCTTCAAACCCACATGAGCGATTATTTGTAAAAGGGCTCCGTTCAGTCCCATATATGTGATAGAACCAATTCCTATAATTATGAAACCCATATGAGATACAGAGGAGTAGGCTATTCTTTTTTTTAAATTGCGTTAACCGAGAGATGTTGAAGCTGCATAGATTATTTGCATTGCGCCTACTACCATTAACCAAGGAGAAAATATAGAATGAGCATGAGGAAATAATTCCATATTGATCTGAACTAATCCATACGCTCCCATTTTTAATAAGATTCCGGCTAGAAGCATACAAGTACTGTAATGTGCTTCTCCATGGGTATCGGATAACCATATATGTAGGGGTATGATTGGCAATTTGACAGCAAAAGCAAGAAAAAATCCAATATAAAAAAGTATTTCTAAGTTCACAGGATAGGACCGGTTGGCTAATATTTCAAAATTTAATGTTGGTTCAGTAGAACCATATAAATCGATACCTAGAACTCCCATTAAATTTTTGTAGCTGAGTACAGACGTTTTTTTCCTCCCCACATCGATACAAGTAGATAAACGGGAATTAATTCTAACTCCCACATGAGGAAAAAAAGTAAAAGATCTCTAGAAGAAAATAATCCTATTTGACCACTATACATTGCTAACATCAGGAAATGAAATAATCGAGAATCTCGAGTAACCGGCCAAGCCGCTAAAGTAGCTAAAGTCGTGATGAATCCTGGTCAAGAAAAATGGGTCCTATAGAGAGTCCGTCTATTCCTAATCTCCAATGGAAATCTAAAAAATGGATCCATTTATAATCCTCCATTAGTTGGATTAATGGATCATCCGATTGAAAATGATAGCATAATGCATAAGTCGTTAGAAGAAGTTCTAAGGTACACATACATATAGTATACCACCTTATTACTCTATTTCCCCTGTGTGGAAGAAAAAAAATGAAGCAACCCACAAATATTGGTAAAACTACAATTATTGTTAAGCAAGGAAAATGGTTCGTGGTAAAGACAAGATACACTTGGACCGAGAAAAAATCCGCGGCTCAATTTAATTTGATTTTTGAGCACGGATTTTTCGATAAACAAACAAAGAAAATGGATTCAAGTAGAGTTTTATGGAATATATCAATAAGCTAGACCCATTCTGCGAGTTGTTTTATGCCATAATAAACCCGAACGCTCAAAAAATTTGTTGGACAGGCAGATTCACATCTCTTACAACCAACACAGTCCTCGATCCTTGGAGCAGAGGCAATTTGTTTAATTTTTACATCCATCAGGGTATCATTTCTAATACATCCAGGGGGGCACGCCTTTAGGACACATTGAGTACATCCTATACATGTGTCATAAATCTTTACTAAATGTGACATTTGATCTATACGTTTTTGACGCCATAAATTTTTCGGTTTAGTAAACTAACTTATAAATGAATCCTATAGTTAGATACCGCATTTAATCAATGAGTGATAAGAATCAATTTACTTATTTAATTGATTTATGAGGAGAGCCAAAATACTTGGATTTCTTATGTTTTTTGCAACTACGATTATATCCTACTATAGACATATCAAACCCACTAATTTGAATTATTAATATTCAAAATTAGCATTTATATGATTAATACTATTTATTCAAAAAATTGGATTGGTTAATACGAGTTGATTTTTTACATTACGATAAATTGATGAAACAATAGTGATCCATATACCGCTTCAATAGTTACGCAATAGTTATAACAAAAATTGAAAAAACATCTCCTCTTAATTGACGATTATAAAAAATATCGAGAAAATGTTACAAAATTTATATTAACCTGAATTTAATATAAGTTCAAGACACATAAGGGCTCTAACCATATTTCGACTTGTGATTAATCCATAAATACCAATGGAAAATAAATAGGCACTCAAAACAAGTATATGCTCGAGCATCATTAACCAACTCCTTTTTTATTCATTTTTAATCTGAATAAGAATTCAATCGATTCGATTCTAACAAATATGGAATAATGGAACAGGTTGGTAAGAGATCAATATAAATTAAAGTCTTTTTATTCTATTTTTTTAGCCAGAAAATCACATTAACGAATTCTAACATTCCTTTTGTGTTGATTCTATTTGAATTACTCATTTTAAAGATTTCTTATTGACGAGCTATAACAATATCACCTATTAAAGCGACTAAAAGAATTATTGAAATGAGTTCAAATGGAAGAAAAAAATCTGCTGCTAAATGAATTCCAATTTGTTGACTATTACTTATCAAATCTTGTTCTAGAATCTGGTTTGATTTTGTAGTCCAAATGATCCCATACCAGGACGTATCTGGAATAGTAGTAATTAGTGAAATAAAAAGACTTGCAAAACCATTGAAGTAACTCCATCCCCAACCGTCCAAAGATGAAAATCTTTGTAATATTCTGAACCATTCATGAACATCACAACAAAAAGGATTAAAACGTTTATAGCTCCTACATAAATAAGGAGTCAGGTAAAGCAACTACAAAATATGAGTTGGATAGAATATAGAATAAGGATATACAAAAAGAACCCATCCCAACGAAAAAGGTGAATAAATTGGATTCGAAGTAATACTACCGCTGGACTTCCTAATATAAGACCCGATCCCGTAAATACTAAAAGAAAATCATGTATTGGTCTGTAAATCCATTTGATTTTATAAAAAAATCGAAATATTTCATGTCTTTGTTGACCGACCGGGAAAAAAAAAAGTTATGTTTTTTAGTATACTTTTAATTGAATGAAATTTTAACGTGGGTGATTTGGATTGATGTAAATACATTTATTGGACTACTCTTATTATCAAAAAGCAATCGAGCAGAGGTTCAAACTTTATATTTTCAACTCATTATTCGAATAGAAATGTATTTTTTAATAAAAAAAGCCGTTTAAATTTTCACTTTAACCAAATTTCTTCTTTTTGTATTGACCAAGTAAAAACCTCAGCAAAAACCCCATTCCTTTCTTTAAATCCAAAACCTATAAAGCTATTTGGATTTGAATTTGTAAATATTTTGTGAATCGAAGGTTTTATACATTTTTTATTTGAGGTAAATTCGAAGAAATTGTTCAATTGTGTAATCTTCAATTATTGATACCGTAACCGACCTAAAGCAATTTGATTATAATTCAATTCATGACGATCATAGGCGAAAAGTTCATATTCTTGGTCATTGATAAACAATTTGTTGGACAATACTCAACGCATAATTACCACAAAATATCTGATTCCAAAATCAATATTGTAATTAAGTAATCGTTTATTTTGAATATCGGTTTGCAATTTCCAATCTACAACGGGTAGATCTATAGGACATACACGAACACATACTTCACAAGCAATGCATTTATCAAATTCAAAGTGGATTCGGCCTCGGAAACGTTCCGATGTGATCAATTTTTCATACGGATATTGAATAGTTACATGTAAACGATTCGCATGGGACAAGGTGATCATGAACCCTTGACCAATGTACCTGGCAGCTCGAATATCATGTAACTTGGCTTTGTGACTTGCTTCTGCTCAAATATTTAGTCAAACCAAAATCTGAAGAGTGATGCTTGTGTACATCAATTTCATAATATGCAATTAGATTCAATTTTAATTTAGATGAATCATGAACTCTAAACCTAAATCCTAAACTATTACGAGCAGTTCAAGTCCTACTCGAGCCACAGTAAATCGAAACATCACCAGTCCATTGCGTTGGATACAAAATTGGCACTAGATACAGATTCATGTGAATACATTATTCTCTTGTAAACCAGAAGAATCACCACCGATGATTTACATGAGGGTCGTTTGTGCAGTAATAACAAAATAATTAACCATATTTACCAAAAATCAACCATATTCAAAGACTTTGTCTAAAATCTATATGACCATCACAGGTCAATGCTAATGCATTTGTACCAAAAAATCAACCATATTCAAAGACTTTGTCTAAAATCTATATGACCATCACAGGTCAATGCTAATGCATTTGTACCAAAATATCAACCATATTCAAAGACTTTGTCTTACAACCATTGGCTTCTTGTCTATTTACAATACGTGGAATAAGACGCGTTAAAGAAGAAAGCTTAGAAACACAAGACAAGTTTACATTTTCTTCACAAATTTCATCAAAATGTTGCAGACAAACCACAGTTTTGTGACCAAGAAAACTCCTTTTTCATGGCTTGCCGGCTGCTACATCTTTAAAACAGAACCTTCTACTCTTTATGGCCTGTGAAGGAGGAACGAAGTTAATATCTTCATAAGATTTTCTAAAATCTTGGCAAACAATCTTTTATGGAAAAACTTATATAACGTTCATTGGAACACACCAATTCCAGATGAAGTATACTAATCAAGACAAGTGAGGTGTTGGGTTATGGAGTCTGATCGATTGGGACCTTTTCTTTTTAGCAGCATTTGACCAGAATGAGCCTTTAGGGTATGTTTGTTTCGGGACTCACCCTGATGGATTTAGAACTTTGAAAACCACGTCCCTTTATAGTTTGAGATTTAAAATTAGACTACAAAACCTCCTCTTATAAAGTACACCTACACCCCTATTTTTCATAAAATTCAATACAATCAAATCACTACTTTTCTCACTCTCAACACAATATAATATAATAATACTACATCAATCACTATTAAACATTGATTTGACATAAAGTAAAATCTCACCCTATCAAAATCTCAAAACAAACACATATTTTTTACTATTTCACCAAGACTTTCAAATTCATAGGATTTCGAAGTTATGACTTCCCCCACACACCTAAATCCCGAAACAAACATACCCTTAGGGTTTTGGTCCAATTTCACTTATAAATACTCATTTGATTCATTGTATTTGTTATCACCGAAAATATGAATAAATCTCATGGATTGGTAGTGCCCCCAAACGTAGTCATTCTTGACGAATTGAGTCACCAAATCTATATTATTTAATTTCATTTCTTTCAATTTCTCTATAATTGTAGTTAAAATCCTAACATGAGGTTCAGTCCTAAAACTAGTTGAACTATTCTATGAACTAGTTCATTTCCCTCTACTTATTACATGCTGAATAACTCACTTGTGACATCTTTCACGACCATACAAAGATCTGTATTTTATTGGAAGCTGTTGAAGAAGGTTTGCTCAATAATACCACAAACTATATTATCATGAAGCAGATAAGGTTATGGATTTCACTTTTGAGAAGGTATTGGGTACACCTTGTAAAACCGTACACTACTAACAATAGTATTAGTTCGTACGAGCAATAGTATCAGTTCCTACAAGCAATAAATTAGTCTTACGAGTAATAGTATCAGTTCTTACACGGAATAGTATAAAGAACAATGAGCACATAATACTTTGCCTTAAATTTTACAATTTATCAGAGAAAAAGTCCCAATAATCTGGCCTGAGTAAACCCCAAATTAAATTAAATTCAGTTAATGCGCAAAAAATATAATTAAAAGCCGTACCTACAACGGAACGGCGTCGTTTCCCTCTTCTCCGCCACCGTGGGCGGTTCAAGCCCTCCGACGCTCCGACTGGTGAACAACAACCCTGCTCTTGTCATGTATACTCTTAACCTTTGCCCTCATAGCCCTAACCTCCTTCGCCACGCTGATGAGCTTTTGGCCACCGAAAGCCTTCTGAAACAAATTCCGATTCCTGTCTTCCGCCGCCTTATTGGAGTACAAAACGATCACATGTTCTGCTTCCGCCACCAATTTCTGGATCTCCGCCTCTAATTCCTCCAAAGCCCCATGCTTATCCGGTCTTCTCGCGTTGTCCTTGAGAAACGCCTTCAAAAGTAGAACATCGTTCGCCAGATTCTCAGCCTCGTTCTTCGAATCTTTAATTAGACGGCCGTTGAAGACGAAAATCCGCTTCAGATTTTCCAGGAGGAACAATACTGCTAACGATTTCTCTGGATTTCCGATTTTGTTTGCCGGCGTGCGAGAGCGTGTGAACATGTACATACCGGTTAGGGTTACGAATTTCAAAGCTAAAACTAGCTGCTTCTTCATAATTCCCGATCTGAAACCCGAAATTAGACTAATTTCTTTCAATAAAGTAGAAGACGTTGTTCTGAAAAATGCTGAGATTTACTGCTTCAAAGCTCGTTAACTGCAGTGGAAGGAAGAAGTAGAGCATCAGCGGGTTTTGTTTCGGGCATCTATTTGAATACTCGACCCGGCCCGTATTTCCCGATCCAACCGTAGCTATTTTACTTTTAGAAAGACCATGTTTTTAGAAGAATTTATATCTTTTGGGCCGAAAGTAACTTATAAGGTAAATAAGTAATAATTTTTAAAAAAATTATAAATAAGTATGTATAATTTTTTAAGTAAGAAGAAGTAATATATTTTATTTTTAAAGTATTGTCATTACAATGTGAGACGTGTTACAATTTACAAAAGATAAATTCTGAATTATTATATAAGTGCTCGATCATAGTAATGAAAAAGCTAAGCTAATTAGGTAACTAATCATTATTCAATTGTTCGGTCAACTTAAGTTGGTTTTAAATGATAAAAATATTCAGAGCAACTTGAAGAATAATTTATGAAAGTTGGCTGTTTATTCCGGTTGTTACGACCAATATAAAGATTTATAATATATAGAAGTGAAAAAACGACAAAATTCAAGAAAATATGACCTGTCAAATAAATTAAATAATGTGTGATATGATGTCCAATTTCTTGCTACTTTTTTTTTCGTATATAATTGGGATAATTGGTCCATAAATGATAAATGCAAAAGCCAACTTTAAAATTTTACTTTTAAAAATATATTTCAATGATTTCACATAAAATTCAAGTAAAATTTTTTAATTGTGAACGTATAGAAGTTGAGGATAAAAATGAATCGACTCAGTTTGCGACTTTCTAGTCTTCGATTCAATATTAATTCAATCGAGCTCGAAAATATTTGAGTGCCGACTCAATAGATTTACGAGTTTAATCGAACTTAGATAATTTTATTATTTTATATTAAATGTGCTAATTGTTTTTCTAAAAACTATTTTTATCAAGTTGATTTGAGTTTCTAGTTATTCAAATTATTGAGTTACAATATTTCAGTATGTTATTTAAGACTTTAAGTTACCGAATTAAAATCAAGTTTATCAAATATTAAATGACTTGAGTTCGACGATCTTGAGTCATGTTTTGAACTTTGAATTGTATAAGGTCCCGTTTGGTTCGCGGGATTGATCGGGATAGGCTAAGGTTAGGATTTTAATCTCAATTAATCCACCGTTTGATTTATGAGATGAAAGTCCATGATATACTTCAAGTCCAGGTAGAAAATATATTAAATCCCTCCGTGGAGGGATATATCAATCTCATGTGAAATGTGTGATAGAAATATTTCAAATGCAATATTACAATTTCTCCTTCTATTAATTAAATAGATTCACAAAAATGAAGTGTGGTTATTTTAATTCAGTTTAAGGTTATCTATGACATTTCAATAGGTATTTCATCTAATTCTTCAATCTAATCCTACAATCCAAACGCATATCTTGTTTCAATCAATTCAATCAAATCAATTCAATCTTACTCAATCCAACTCAATTTTATCATTCTTAATCAATTCAGTCTCGTGAACCAAACACACCCTAAACAAATTAAGACCAAAAGGACCAAAACAGACGCAATTATCACATTTACACATCAGGTCATGTATACAAATTCCTTTATCACAGTACAAGTTTATGCCTCTACTATCTGGATCTGCCAGAATTCAATTAAAATTACAAGCATTCACAGAATTTTTTTTAAAATATAACAAATGTTCGTATTCCATCAGGGATCTATCTAATTTACAGCCACCAAACATTACCAGCATTTGAAACTAAATATCGTTACAATTTAACACAAAATATCTTATTGATGAAATTCAGAAGACAAATGGAATAACAATTGTGGGCGAAATAGTCCATTCTGGAGTTCAAATCAATAAACAGAATCAAAGTACAACTTTCATACAAATAATTAAAGCTTGAATTCAGAATTAAGTTAAAAAGAACTTGCATGTGCTTCCGTCTCGCTTCCAGCTCGTCCTGCCACGCCTGCACGGATCATGAGCCGTTAGTTCTTCAATGAGAATCATCAAATAGTGAATCACAACAAAAATGACGATTACAGAGTTTTGCTCCGACATTAGTCACCACAGTTGCCTCATGCTCATTCTCATTTAAGAATTTTGAACCAAACGCCCCCTAACTATAAACATAATAAGGAATCATGTACCTGTGAGGCTATATAATCAAGGGTGATCGAATCGAGTGATCATTCATCAGGTGGAAAAATAGAGAGCTTGAGTTCATTGAATTTGATCGCCTGCTCCTCGTACTGCTTCTTTAGTCTCGCCTCGGGAATTTTCTTAGCAGAGCCTGCTGCAAATTTAGAACGATGCACGATCAATAGTTGTAGGCTCGGTATCCCAGCAAGCCCGATCGGAACTTCTTGAAGTTCCTCACAGTTCTGTAACTCAAGCTGTCTAAGTCTTGGAAAGTGATGCACGGAAGCTGACCAAACGACTAAATCCGTCCGTCCAATTTCCAAGACTTCAAGATTACGAAAACCCCCATCAGTTGCCACCCAGAATTTCCCCATAAACGCTTTATCTTTCAACTTGAGCACCTCCAAATTTGGCAACAACCCTAGAACAGCCATTTGACTCCATTCAAGAAAAGTATCAGCTAAAGTTAAGCTCCTAAGTTTCGGTGGGAATTTATAGGCGGGAGGAAGCTCCCGCAATTGGCCTTCTGAAGGCGGGCTAGGGAACGCGTCGTTTATTAACTTCAAATTTTCAAGATAACTCAATCTCCCCAAACTATCGAATGATCCCGTCTTGCCTTCCAAAAGCAAGGATAGTCTCCCACGAATACCCAACTTCTTCAAATTACGAGCCCTGTCAAAAACTTCTTCTGTGCAATTTTGTGGCGAAATTGTACCCAAAGTCTGAAGCTTTTCACCTTCTTTACTACTTTTACTCGGCTTGGGCAAAGTAGCAGAAGCATTCGTCTTCAAATACCTCAAATGAATCAACTTCCAAATATCCGCTTTGATGTCAAGCGTACGAGACGCCGTATCAATTATAAGAGTCTGTACGTTCCAAAGCTTTGAAAAGGCGGCAGGAAGAATCCCCAGACTGAAAGACAGAGTAATGTACCTCAAATGAACCAAATGGTACAAATCACTAGGAATTTTAGTGAGTTTGATGGGCTTTACATCTAAAACTCGAAGCAATTTGAATGCTGCAGGAATGGCTGAACAGTTTTCAGCCTGTAAGTTTATATCTTCCTTGGAGTAGCAAACGAACGAACGAACACGAGGCCCGTACGGTTTTGGTTTCGAACCTAAAAAGTTAGACACATTGGAATGGATACAAAGACGACGATACGGTATCACTTCAGCTACCGGAGGGTCAAAAACTCCTTCACTATTCTTCTTCATTTCTTGAAGAAAATTCTCCCTTTCATTTCCACCTTCAAGTTTGCAGAAATCGCGTAACATATCATGAATACGACATGTTTTAACTTTTCCATCGGGCTTAGTCTTATCGATTCTAACCAAGTTCCTGCTGATCAGATCCTCCAAATAACTTTCAGCAGTTTCCTCTAAGCTGATACCACTGTTCTTTTGCTGTATGAATCCTTCTGCAATCCACATTCGAATCAATTTCCAAACCGGGATTTCATAGTCTTCTGGAAACATCCCAAAATAGAGAAAGCATGCCCTTAAGTGAAAAGGCAATTTATAGTAACTCAAAGATATAATTTTTTCCATGCGTTCTTGCGGGTCCTGCGTCATATACGTACTCACACTTTCAGACACTTTCTCCCAAGCTCGTTTCTTCGCTATCATCTCGTTTGAAGCTGAAGCTTTTTTAACAAGAATGCCTCCTATAACCACTAAGGCAAGTGGCTGCCCATCACACCTCTGAGAAATTAGCTTCCCAAGAACTTCTAAATCAGAAGGGCATAGCTCGGGATTACCAAAAACCTCGTAACGAAGTAGCAACCAACTCTCGTCTTGAGTCAAGAAGCGCAATTTGTGGGGGTCTCGGTGGAGATTAGCATGTCGAGCTACATCCTCATTACGACTAGTGATCAACACTTTGCCCTGCTTATTCCTCTTTGGAAGAGCGATTTGGAGTTTATCCCAATCTTCAGCTGTCCAAACATCATCCATCACAATCAAGAATTTGCCTTCCTCCAGATGATCAGTGATTATTTTGGCTAATTCTTGCTCGGTTTTTTTATGCATATCCTCACTCAGCCTGGTGAACTCTCTTATAATGTTGAGAAAGACGTCCTTTTTCGTGAACTCTTGCGAAATGTATACCCATATTCGGGTGGGAAATTCGTACTGGATCGCTGCATCACGGAAGATTTTGCCTGCCAATGTTGTCTTACCGAGGCCAGGCATACCGACGATGGAGATAACATCGAGTTGATTAGTCTCTTCAGTGAGATACCCTAGTAATGTTGATGCCTCATCTTCGAAACCAACTATGTTTTCTTGTCTTACAATGGGAGCCTGTTAACCAACACAAGATTAGCAAACGGAAACTACGTACAGCATTTCCTAAAAAGGAAAAAACTCCAGCTTTTAACATAATCATGCCATGAGTTGGTCTTATGTAAAAAAAGTTTTTACCGTGCAACTGTTTTCAAGAACTATCGCTTTTAAAGTAGAACACTTGACACCTTTAAATGAAACAAATAATACCTTTTTAAAGAAACAACTAATATATTTTTTAAAATACACACAAAAACGCAAAACCAGTTGCACAGTAAAAACTGGTTTACATAAGACTTTACCTAGTTACCATTTATTGTGATAATAATTGCTCAAAATTAATTTGAGGTGAAGATTATGCAACAAAAGCTAAGATTTACCAAATTTGAGGTTACAATCTTGAAAATCTCTCTCAATCTCAAGTATCAAACAGAGGTCAACCTACTCAAATCAATATGCCTCCACAGAGGTATTATCAATCCCAGATCAAAGACCCCATTTTAACAGCTAGCTCAAACCAAGATAAAAAAAAATATATATATTTACCAAATTGGGGTTGGTAGACAAATGCATTTACCAAATTTGAAGTTCACAATTTAGAAAATCACCCTATCTCTTAACTACCAAGCAGAAGTCAACTCAAAGTCCTCCCCCAATTTATCACAAGTCCCAAATTCAAGATCCAATTTATAAGAGCTAGCTCAATTAGCACAATCCAAGATCAAATCAAGTTAAAGATGATGAGTACACAAATGCATTTGCCAAATTTGAGCTCTCTCTTTCTCTCTCAAAACTACCAAACATAAGTCAACTCAATAGTCCTCCCCCAATTTATCAACTAGCTCAATCAGCACAAACCAAGATCAATTTCAAGATCCCATTTTAACAGCTAGCACAATTAGCACAAACCAAGATCAAACCAAATCAAAGATGATTGAATACACAAATGCATTTTCCAAATTTGAAGTTCAAAATCTTGAAATCTCTCTTATCAACTACCAAACCGAAGTCAACTCCAAACTCAAAAGTCCTCCCCCAAAATATCACAAATCCCAATTTCAAGATCCAATTTTTAACAGCTAGCTCAATCACCAATCAATCATAACAAAAAACACAAAACTTAAAAAAAAGATTATTGTAGGTCCTTAACGGGGTTTTGTGAGGCGTAAGTTCAGAGGAGGGTGAATAGAAAAAACTTTTTTCTTGCAGTCGGTGTGAGGGCGAGATAGCTTTGATCGAGTAAGGCGTGTGAATTTTTGAACCGATAACCAACTTTATTGAAAAGCCTCAAGGCAGGTCGATTCGGTGACTATCGTTTAACCCGATGCAGCGGAAGCTTAAGTTTTACCCGTGTGAAAAACCAGTTTTATAAATCTGATTCCAAAGTTAGTCTTTTGATCAGTTGACCGAAACGTCAAACTTGATCAGATCAGAAGCTTGATGCTTAGCTGATCTTTAACTTAGAATATGTATGCGCTTTAAAGTTATGCGATGTGAAAGCAGTTAATCAAAGCAGTAAAGGCACACAAGATTTATAGTGGTTCGGAGTCCAACTCCTACGTCCACTCTTCCCTATATCAAGGGGCACCAACTTAACCAACTTAACCGACTGGACTTAGTTTTATGTGTTAGTCCAACACAGTACACCAACTAGATGTTTAAAGAGTTCACACTCAACCGATCCCAGAGATCAGAACTAGAAACCCTAGTCTGAAATCTTGCTAAACAACTTAACCTAACTTGAGGGTTTGGATAAGATTGTTTGGTTCCAACTATGAAATCTTTTCTTGCGAATAAGTAGCCTAACAGCTAGATGAAAAGATTTCTTTGCTAAGAACTAATGGGAAGAAACTTTCAAGAGAATAGAAGCTTCTTGAGCGTGTTCTTTAAAGCGGAAATATGTATTGAGCTTTTGATCGTGTAGAATTTTCGTCTATTATTTAGTGTCTTCACTCAAGTGTAATCCCATATATATAGACCTTGAAATCAAAGAGCCGTTGGAGAGCAATTTGAATTTCGGGCTATATTTGGTAGATTCTTGGAGCTTGATGTGACTAAACGAGGAACGGCATGTCCGAAAGCCGTGAATTGTACTTTGTAGCCGTTCTGGAGAGAGGTAGCATCAAATCCGCGACAACTCTCGATCATCGTGTCTTGTTCTTATTGGATAGCAGACTCACTTTTCAGTGAAGTTCTTCCAACTAAGCTTGATGTTGTTCTTGTTCAGATCATGTTCGTATGATAAGGGGAAATATCAGATTTCACCTAGTGGTGATTTTCGGTCGATCGACGTCGATTACACCGATGGAGTCTTTCGATGCTTTGGTTGACTTAGCTTCAACTAAGCCGACTTCGACCGATGTAGATCTTCTGTCCGATCTTTGTGTATTCTGAGTTTGTGTTTCATGACTTCTGGCCAAATATCCGACCGATCGAGATCAATCTGGTCTTGTTCTTAGCATTCCGTCCGGCTTGATATCACCGCTTTTGAGTCTTGGATTCGACTGCACATATTGAGTTCCCTCAATATGTGACCTATCTATTACATCGGTTGTTCTATACGAATTATCAATCGGTCTCCTAAAGCCAGTAGTAATATAAACATCATCATACCTAAGTCCGATCTGGTTCTATTACATGTGTTTTTGGAACTTTCATCAAAACTATAAATTTCCCAACAATTTCCTTTTGATGAAACCAAAACACTCGAGAAACCAAAAAAGCTTGATAAAAGATAGAACAGTTAAGAGCATATAATCAGAAGACAATGAGACTTTGTCTTAGGATCAGAAAGATAAACTTTTCTCATTAAAGATGATGATTACACGTTACATCAGAAAAGTTAAAAAAAAACTGATCCTGAGAGTCTTCTGATTCTTCACTCTTTGGGCTTGTATCCTTCTGGCATCTCTCTTTGATCTAGGGGAACGTTGAAGATCTGATAAAGTTTCCATTTGACATCATCAGTTTGCTGAGGATCGGTTATTTGCGTTCTGTGCAGGATGTCAAAGTAGAATCTTTGAAATGCCAGTCTGTCAAATGAGCCATCTGCTTTCTTCGAGTAATCCAGCTGATCATACTCTTGGCGAGTTATTCTGACATTGATCAGCTTGGCCTCATTTTCCAGATACTTTAGAAAATCCGGGTATTTATTTTGTAACCAGTTGAGGAATTCTTCATCAGGAGATTCTTCTTGTGGGACAAGGTTAAGAACAAAGGCATCCAGAAGCCATTCACTCCTGATCTTATTCCATTCCTCAAATCTCCTAGCATGCGCAGCAGTTTTTGGAATGATCTCATCAACTCTTGCTGGCAGCTTAGGTTCTGGTGCGGATTTTCCAGCCCTTCCTTTCTTCACTCTCAATCTGAATTTCTTATTCAGATTTTCTGCCTCTGCCATTTTGTCGCCTTTCTTCTTGCCAACTTTCAGGGCTTCTTACGCTATCTCGTTCTTTGGACATCTTTTCACCATTATCTTATCCGTATGCATATCGGTCGGGTTGTTTTTCTTGTGACTCTGTGATGTCCCATCATCTGTTTTGTCAGTTGGTTTCTCACTCTGTCCTTACCCTTTTTGGTTTGATCAAAAAAGTAGTGAGTGGGAGGTCGAGAACCAAAGTCAGCTGCGATCGCCTTGTTGAGATCAAAGCCAGCAGATATGCTTGAGATTGAGATTAGGTTACGGCTTGTTGATATCGGTTCCGTCTTGGCGATTCCATGGCGGTAGAGAGTGTGGTATCGGCTTGTCAAGTTTCTCCTCTGTCAATTGAAGCTTGTCATTGAGCATCGAAAAAAACTTCTTGTTGATCCACGAGTCAGTTTGGCTTCAACGTGGTCTTTATCGGTTCGGACGCAGATGGACCACCGTCTGGGAAAACCGATCTTTGATTGCCCTAATGTGGGAAATAGCCATTTCCTTTCATCTTTTATTTCTTTGATGGCGGTCAACCGCCTTTGATCGATTATCGATCCTCAATTTCTTCTTTTCGGAGATCTTTGAGACAAGAATCGATCTCACCGAAGTTGATCATGGTGACATGTGATGTTGGAATGTTGAGTGTCACTTGATCCGGTTCAGTTGTTTGTGCCTCCAAAGTGGTTGGTCATGAGCTCGGCAAAGACTCACCATCATCGGCGACTCTCGTATCTTTCTTTCATAGCGGCATTTTTTCGAGCTTTCGAAGCGATCTCGGCTCTTCTTCTTCCGGCAACCCTATCTTCCTGTGGATCGAGCTTGACAGATTGAAGCGGATATCGGCACCGGTGATCCAACGTTAGCAGATTTCTTCATGTCGAAATCGAAGTCCATGAAACTCATCCGCACCGCCCATCCATTCAACAAGTAACATGAAATCCGAGAAGCTTTTTAATCTGAGATCTCTCCAGGTGAGAATCTCCATGACTTCTTCTCTGATGGAAGGATGGGCGACCAGTTCTGGATACAACTCATCAATTTCTCTTTCGATCCGCATTCTGACCATTTTCCCGGCGATGGTCTTTGTTGATCTGGACTCGGGAATTGTATGTCCAGATTCTGTTTGATGAGATGTAGATGATTCCGTCAGGCTTGAAGTAGGTGGGAGCCGGCCGATTGGTTCGACTGCAGAGGTTTATTGCGGAAGCAGTGTTTCGGGTTCCACATCGTAATCTTTTCCGATTCACGGTAACCGATGTAGATCTGGTTTAGGTGGCAGGTGGAAGAATGAGAGACATGCTCGCCAGCCCATCAGTCTGCGGCGGAGAATCAACGCGGGCCGGGGGAGGCATGAGATCGACGCTCAGGCTTCTTCCCCGG
Organism: Stenogyne calaminthoides; assembly: GCA_037126765.1. Taxonomy (NCBI): domain Eukaryota; kingdom Viridiplantae; phylum Streptophyta; class Magnoliopsida; order Lamiales; family Lamiaceae; genus Stenogyne; species Stenogyne calaminthoides. The sequence goes on from JBBCBC010000044.1 coordinate 2,007,127, forward strand.
AATGATCCGAGATCTCAGTTAGGAGCTCACCGTCCGATGCTTCACCCGATTTTTGTGGTGCAACAGATCGTTTCGGGCGATCCTTTTCCTTCCTCACTTCATCTTCAAGCATCAGAGTCATGGGAGCTTGCTTCACCTTCTTTGGCCTCTTCTCCTGGGCCTTCACCAGTTTTCTTTTCTTTTTCTTGGGGGCATCTGGTGAGCCTTCTGGGAGTCCTTCATCAGCTTGAGCTGATTCGCTCGCGTCTTGTGCTGAAGGAATTGCCTTCTTGCCTTTTCCTTTCTTGGACTTTGGGGGAGTTGGCCGCATATCTTCGTCTGGTGGCCCGAAAATGACTGAAGTGGTTGAGAGAAAAGCTTTATAGGCCTTCAGTCCATTCTGTTCCCATCTGGACTTCGGCATTTTATCTTGAAGGATAACTGCAACCTTGTTGAGATTGCTGATCTTCTTCTTCAGATACACCTGCCTCCACTCATCCACTCCAAATTTCTCATGTTCTTGGAGCAAGATGGCCTTCAGAAACCCATGCCAATTGATGTTCTTTGCTTCATCAATTATTGCAACCATGCTGTAGAGTTTGACAGATGTAATAGCATCTGGGCTGAATGCAATACCCATTATTGTTTTTGATAGAATGTCAAACAACAATCGGTATTTTCTTTTGAGCATAGGCCTGACAAAACCTGAAGTATGATGTTTGTCAGCCTCTCTGAAGAGCTCTTTTCGGATCAGCTCGTCTTCGTTCTCTCTCAGAATGAGCAAAGTAGATCCGCCCTTTTGGGTAGGCTGAATAAAGCGGTGATATCCTCATTCGACAACCGATTTCTTCTCCGCAGGATTGTCGAAATCGGTTTCGTCTCGAGCATCCAGATCCACTTAAATTTTTGAGGAATTTAAGTGTTCAGATCGCATCATCGGATTGCAAAGCCGTGAGCAGAGCGCAATTCTCAAGACTCGCCAAGGATCTGTTCCACTTCCATGGATTCCGGATCCTGGGTGACATTGAACTGGACGAACTTATCATCCACGATCCTTTTCGTTAGTTCCGCATAGTTGCACATGATTTTGCCCATTCCGTAAGTGATCATTCACATTCTACAGATAAGATAGATTCGGTTAAATGGATTGTGCATTAATCAGTAAGAATATCATACAAGCGGAATAAAATCACAACATAGTATAAGAACATTTAAGATCAAGGATTTTAAGAAGCTACATCAAACAAACATAAATTACCAGATTCTGCTATTCGAAAACATGTTTTTGAAACTTAGAAGAACACTTTGAATCTGAGGATAGGTAATCTGGAGTTTTCAGTGAATAAGTTGCAAGGTTTTTGAAATGGAACACTCCGGTAGGTTTATTGATGAACTTTATAAAGACGAGGAGGGAAAGAGAAAAACAAAATTTTGAAGATCAACCGTTTGAAAAGATTAAACGCTCCAGATTAAGCGGTTTTGATCGTAGGGTCAGGAAAAGCACGTACGAAAGCACTTTTGGATTTAAAAGCACGTTTAATAGCAGTTAATGCATGTCCCCCACGTCCGCATTAAATGATTTGCAGAAAATACGTCACAAGGATAATGGGTACAGTAAGGCAAATAAAATCAGATAAGATTCGATAAATAAGCAAGTAATCAAGAGTAGAGAAAAGCGTATCTTGTTGACTGATATTGTAATCAGTCAATACCACTTGTCAATGTTGATTTCACTTGTTGATCTTAGTATTCTGCCTAATCCTTGAAATTTCCCAACTGATCCTTTTAGCTGATCTTCTTCTTCTGCAACTGATCTGTTGAGGTTTCAAGCTCAACTGATCTTTCCTTGAATGTCTGATTTCCCTTCTGATCCTCATTGATCAGTTGAGGTTCCCCCCTTCAACTGATATTTATGTTGTACTCATAGACTGATGTATCCGATTTGTTGGATTTTCAAGTTTAGCTGATCTTCCTTATCTGATCAGCTTCGTATGTATCAGATTTTGGTTGACCTGATCTGATTTTTCTCAAGTCAATCCAATTCTTGGAATAAGTGTTACCGCCAAAACTTAGTCTAGAATAGTAGGTTCTATTCCCTAAGTTGGCGCGATTTGACATGCGTAATTATCGTCTGAATCTTTCGATATGTCAATCCGCCGTAAATTTATCCAATAATCAGTCGCGTGATCTCTACACGCTGTCCTTTTGATGCAAATTTCTCGGATAGGTCTTTTGAACCCAAATTTGCATTTTCATCCTTGCTTGGCCTCTATAAATTGGACCAATTGTTTTACACAACATAACCCATTCACCATACTTATCTTCTTTGTATAAACATGTATCCTGGTGAAACCTTGTTTCCGGTGAGACTTCCGGCAAGGACCTTTACCCCATTTTTAATGAGTTTAGCTTCTCAAATCAACCCTTTGTATTCCTTATCGCTGTTTTCGTCATTATCTTCGATTTCACATACAATCGTTGCTAAGCTTCTCTACCACCAGGGCGGCGGATCTGCTGTCGCAACTGAGAAGACACTTCTCCTAACTGTATGCACCTTGTGTGTCTATCTGAATGACGTAACCAGTACCATCGGACTTAGTCTGGTATAAAACATGAGTTTGATATACGATCTTGATCCGACAACTGCAGATCACGTATATCAACTCAAATTTTTCCATGCAGCACATATGCCCATGAGATCTGATGACCAATTCCTTGGCACTGTGCTGCATTTAACAGCTGGAGAGCCCATCTTCACTTCCTTTCTTGGGCTCCTGGCTTAGTAATCCCATCAACGCCGTTCTCGCTCCATTATGGAGAGTCCAATCAGATAGCGGCATGGGATTACCTTTCACACCTTCCTCACCCTGTTAAGTGGGGGAAAATGAGAGCGTCAGATTAAAATCTCTCTCTTTCCCTGCTCCACTTAGGTTAGGATGAGGGTGTAGGGGTTTAGGGTTTAGGATTTTGGTTAACATTAATGTACTGACCTCCGGGTCTTTTTGTACTTTGTAACTTGTAATGTAACCTCACCTTCGGGTTTCTATCAATGAAAAAATTCTATTATTTCCATTGTTGTGTAAATTTATGCTTTCTTATGCGATTGCAAGCCTTAATCTCTAAATCTTGCTTGTTGAGTATCAGCTAAATCGACTTACAAAGAAGTACTGTAACCAAATTGATTTAATCAGATAATCCTTTAAACTGAGCATATCCTTTAATCTGATAAACCTAAATCTGGTAAACCTAAAATCTGATCAGTTCCCTTGAACAAATAAACCTTAAATCTGATCAGTTCCCTTAAAACTGATAACTTGTAAATCTGATCGACTTTGTTTATCAGTTTCTTGAAATCAGTCAAGATACCAAACTCAACTGATTCCTCTTTGACTTGGTTAGTCTCTTAACCAGCTAGTTCTGGAGAACAATCCATCATGAATTTTAGGTGCCTTTTTCCAAGATCTAGAAGCCCCCTCATCGTTGCATAATTCTCTAAATCGATCTCGGCCTAGTGGCTTGGTCAGAATATCAGCTTTTTGTAGATCAGTGTGAATCTTCTCCATTCTGATATTCTTCTTTTCAAAGTGATCTCTTATAAAGTGGTGTCTGACATCCACATGCTTGCATCTTGTATGTAAAACCGGATTCGAAAGTGATTGCAATAAAGACTATTATCGCCACGTAATATAGGTACATTCTAGCTACAATGTTGTAATCCTCAATTTACCGACTAAGCGTAGTAGTTGGGAACAACGAACTTCCCGCACCATATATTATTCGCTTCAAGAAGTAGATGTCGTGAATCGATGTCTCGCTTTTTTGAAAACCACGAGATCGCTTTACTTCCTAAGAACCGACACGCTCCTCGAGGTGGATTTTTCGTCGATCTTGCAACCTCCATAATCGTAATCGAATACCCACTAAGTTTCTAGATTATCATCATCGATGGGTAAAATAAACCAAGGTTTATCGCCCCTTCAGATACTTAAGAATCCGCTTTTACCGCTTCTAGGTGGTCGATCATTGGATTTGCCTCGAACCGCACATACACCATCGCAAAAAGTTATATCTGGTCTGGCGATCGGTATATAGTAGAGATCCAATGAGAGCCCTATATTCCTTCGATTTGTTTTTTCGTCCATCCTCATCCGGATCCATCTTGAATCCAATCATCATAGGAATTTTGGCTTCCCTACAATTTTGAACTCCGAACTTAGCCAATAGATTCCTAGTGTATTTTCTTGGCAGATGAATATTCCTCTCAGACTTTTGCTTTACTTGAAGACCCGTAAAATAATTCATCCGACCCATCATGGACATCTCGAACTTCCTTGCATCGGTTTTTTGAATCTTTCACATAGACTCTTGTTGGGAGATCCGAAGATGATGTCGCCCACGAGATCCGAAACCATCGTAATATCTTCTCCATCTTCTATTCGAATAAGGTTAAATCCCATCGTTCCTTTTTAGTGAATCCACTTTCTATCAAGAATCGAGAGAGTGTATCATACCAGCCCAGGGGCCTGTTTGTTACATAAAGAGCTTTTCTTAAACGGTACATTGTTGCCCTTTTCAAAGCCCTCGGAGGTTGTTCGACATAAACTTCCCTCCGCTAGTACCCCATTTAAGAAAGCACTCTTTACGTCCATCCGATACACAATGAACCCTCTGTGGGGAAGATATGCCGTAAACAAATGAATGGCTTTTAGGCGAAGCGGATCGGTGCAAAGGTCTCATCATAATCAATTCCTTCGATTGTGAGTACCCCTTTAGCAAAAGTTTTGCCTTTTATTTCGGTGATGACATTTTTCTCATCTCTCTTTGTTCTTGAAGATCCACTTTGTGCCAACTACATCTTGATGACTTGGGTCCGCCCACCAGTTCATACTTGATTTCTCTCAAACCGCTCCAGATCCTCCCGTGATAGCTAGAATCCAAATTTATGCGTTTGTAGAGCTTCTTTCATCAGGTTGGTTCCTTTGTGGACAAATAATAACAAAGAATACATGGCACTTTCACCAACTGATGTCTAGTTTTAACTTTATCGACGGGGTCTCCGATTATCGATCACTTGATGATCTGGTTATCCGTGTCCTTCGCTCATTACGACGGCGTCAATTTGGAGAACATCGTCCGTTTTCGATAAAATTTTATTACTAGTGATTGGGGTGGTGCAAGAGTTATGATCCACTTGATAAGAACAAGTCTCGGTGATGTTGGACTCATCATGTGCCGATGTCCGTTCAGGAACTTCAGATGTTCCCCCGAACCGTGATGGTTGGGCTTGATATTATCTCACCAGCGAACTTCTTCATCGACGGTTGATCGTACCTTAGGATCCGAATGATCGGTGAATCACCTAGATCTGGAATGTATCTTTATTTACGGTTTAGCCGATTCTTTTTTCTTTGATGGTTAGTCGATCCATTTTTCAACATCGAGGTTCTTGTTGATCGGTACATCTTGTTCTTGGCAAAAAAGAAAGTTTCTCTTGTTCGTAAGATGCTTCATCAAAGACTATATGGGGTGTTTCTTCTTCCAAGTAGGGTTCGCTCTGTTGTAAACCCCGAAGGCCTTGCTAGATGAGGAATACCCTAGAAATATACCCTCATCCGATTTAAAGCCTCAAAGGTTTTCAACCGACTCTTCCCATTGTTGTGTCAATTTAAACACTTACACCCAAAAACATGGAAGTAAGAAACACGAGGTTTTCGTCGCCCTTCCACAGTTCATAGGGTGTTTTGTAGTGAACCTTAGTCGGGAAGACATCCGCTCGAGTATGGCATGCGGTGTTGATTGCTTCGCCTTAAACGGCTTGGTATTGCATGTTCAAATTTTTAACATTGCGCGAAAGAAAATTTCTTTTGAGAGTTACGTTCCTCCGATTCACCTACTCCATTTTGTTGTGGCGTTCTTTGCGGTGATGTTTCATCTTCAGATACCAAACTTAGAGCAAAAAGTCGAAGAATAAAGGAGTTCGTAAATTTCAGACTCTATCCGATCGATATTTACTATCCGACACACCTTCTCATTTTGTAGTCGTTTTAGCGGCTCGGTATCTTCGTTGTCGCCTCATTCTTCTTATGTAAGAATATAACCCATGTAAATCTGGAATAGTCATCCACGATCACCAGAGTATATTTGCGTCCATTGAGACCGACGCGTAATCGGTCCAAATAGATCCATATGAAGCAATTGCAATATCATGGATCTTTGGTCCAGAATTCCTTTGAATGAAGCTTTGGCTCGCTTTCCTTCCGACACGCAAAGCACATGTCTGATCCTTTGAAAATACTTCATTCGGAAGTCCTTCCACCATAGACATCCTTGCAATCTTATTAAGAGTTTTAAAGTTCAGATGGCTCATTCTCTTGTGCCAGAGCCAACTGCTACTTTTGGAACTCTTAACAATCGACATGCATTTCTTGGGCAAATCGCTCCAATCTGGCCGTGGTAGATCGTTCCTTTCCTTGAACCGATTAGCAAAATCATTTGAGTGGCTCGATTCTTGATAGTGCATTGATCGCCGAGAACTCAACACCGAATCCGTTTGTCGCAGAAATTGTGAAACCGATAATAGGTTGTGCTTTAGACCTTCGACAAACGAGACTCCAGTTATCTGTACATCATCATTCTCTAAGGTTCCGAATCCTTTGGTATAACCAAAGTTATCATCACCAAAGAGTACACGGGCCTTTTCTGTTTTATGTAAGAGCCGAGGAGATGTTTGCTTCCGGTCATGTGCCTTGAGCATCCACTTATCGATGTACGAGATAGTTGCTTGCACACCTCCTCCGGTGGCGGCACTCCACGCGAACCTCGCAATCGATCGGGCTTTAGGTACCCTTTTGGATTGGGTCCCGAGGGGTTAGGTTTGGATTTTGGGATCCATACAAACAGAGCACTTCTATTGTGATCGGTTAGATCGAAGAAGGCGATTTGTCTCCCCATACTGTCAACATAATCATACTTTTTTCAGATATGCTTTCTCGATTTGTATGATTATTAGTGTGAAGGAACCTTGAATGACTTAGAAGACTTGGGATTTGTCTTTTTCGTTTGTCTTCTATTTATCCAATGTGGTTCAAAAGTGCTGTTTTGACCTAGATTTCGATTATAAGGGTAGGTACGATCGCTACCATCAAAAGATTCATATCTTTTCGGGTGATAGGTGGTTTTTGCGGTTTACCTAAGGCATGCTTATTAAGCGGTGACCATGATTGGGTCTCGATTGTACTTCCCTTTACAGGTTGTCTTTTTCGATTCTCGATCCGTTGAGCAGGTTGAAGTTTCTTCGTAAGAATCGATTCTTTGTTGATTCCTCGGCCGATGTTTTTACGGTCGGGGTCCATTTTTCTTTTTCGGTTGGCATCCGCCTTTACCGCTCAACGGGTCCTTTTCCTTATTAGATACATATTTGGCTTTTGGTGTATCTTTTGTTTTAAATTGCCCCGATTACACCTTTTGAGATGAATCGGTAGGGGCTTTTGAGGATGTGGAAGGGTTGTCATAGCCAAGTCCTTCTTATTAATCGTTGTTCAAAATAGGCGTTCATGTCTTGAGCGGTTTTAGATGATTTTGAAAAAACCTCTATTTTCTTACGCAGATTATCCTCGAGATGATTTTAGACTTTTCTTTTTGAGCGACTCATCGAATTTTTGCTTGCGGGATTCTCAATTCATCGACTTTGTCGTTTGTTGATTGCCGGTGATCTTTTATCCGCTTCTCCCGATGGTTTTAACTTCGAGAATTTTAAATTCCTCGGTTGCCATCGAAAGCGTTTAAATTTGTCGAAGTTCGGAGGCTTTCAGCATAAATCATTTTCTTTTAAGAAGTCGATTATTTCGGTCCTCATTTTATCATTTAGAAGCTTCCACTATAGCATAAGTGTCTCTCGTGATTGGAGAGATCCTCAAGCAATTGCTCGAGTAGAGCTGCGGTCAATCTCCCAAAGCGGGTGTGCTAATAATAGCGGTGTAGGCGAACAAAGGGTTTGGAGGTTTACCTCAGATTGGTCCTCCGCGCCATCAGCAGATCTCATCATCGTCCAAGAGAATATCGGATCTTCATCTTTATAGAAGTCAGCTAAAGACCTTCCGATCGGTAGTGTTCTCGTAAGAGTATCCAGAGTCTTGAGAGGCGAATGGGAGTCGTCAATTTCGGACGTGTCAAGAACCCATTTTTTACGTCTCTGTCTGCGTTGTTCTCTCTCGTTCTCTTTCTTCCCTCTCTCTTTGGCGCTAGCTACGGGGCGTCAAGGCGCTATAGTGACCTCGCTTCTCGCGGTTGAAGCACGCTCTCGGATCCACCGAACCTTTTCTTCCGCGTGAGTCACTTTTCGTATGACCTATCGGTGATCTACCTTTCGATAGTAATCGAGTTTTTCAAATCGATTGATTTTCTCTTCTTTCCTCACCGATTATCTCTTTTCTTTTCATCTCGTGATCCTCCGATCATCGATGCGGTTCTTCTCGAGAATCGTTATCGATCTCCTATCTCTCCCTCGACTATGTTGATAAGTCTTATAAAATCTTCGATACTTACCAAGTTGGATGTTTGACTTCTCAAACTTCCTGGTAAGCAGAGCGATCTGTTCTGCCTGACTCATTATGTTCCCAATAGGTTCGTTGGCCTTTGTTCTGCTGCTGGTTGCCTTAAAAGTAACTGATTTTGACGTTGAGGCTTCAGCGGGCACTTCATCTTCATCAGCTTGTCCTCTTTCAATCAAATCGAACTCGTGAGCTTTGAGGCTCAAGAACAAGCTGCTTGGTTTCATTCTTGAAATGTCTTGGCAATCCTTGATCATCGTAACCTTCATATCCCACTTCTTGGTGAGAGACCTTAGGATTTTGTAGTTGATATCTTTATCAGACATCTCTCTACCAAGTTCTCGAAGCTTGTTTATAGACATTGTAATTCTTCCATCGAGTTCGTTGATGGTTTCGTTGGGCAGCATCTTTAGTTTTTCGAACTTTACCAGTTCGGCTTGTAGACGGCTGTCTCTTATTTGCTCATTTCCCTCGCATATCTCGGCCAGAGTATCCCACATTGCTTTCGCAGATTTGAGATACTTAATCTTTTCTTTGGTGACCTTGTCCATAGTTTTCATGATAATATGCCTTGCAATAGTATCTAGAGTATGCAGTTTCCTTTCTTCTGCATCCATCAAGGCTGGACTTTTTCGTACAAGACTTCCCACAGCATGATCTGGATCTCCTCCAACTGCAGGGTTGTCGTGATAAATGATGATGGGTCCTCTTTCGATGACTTCCATCATTCTGCCACTGATCGAGCCTAAATGGTCAATATATATATGCCTAACTGCGATACTCATCGATTGAGAACTTCGGCAGATCATGATACATACCTGAGGTGTTATCCATGCTGAATGATTTTTGGAAAACAGATGAGTTTAAGAAACGGTTTTTCAAGATCAGTTCAGTTGACCACAAAGATTCTTCCCTAAGAATCGATGATACACAGAGTCAGTGGTCTGAAGAACCAACTGCTTTGATACCACTTGTAGGTCCCGAACGGGTTTTGTGAGGGCGTAAGTCTAGAGGGAGGGGTGAATAGACTTCAAAAACTTTTTTCGCAGACAAAGTGTGAGGCGATACTTTGAACAGAGCGAATGAATCGCTTTGAACCGATAACCAACTTATCGAAAAGCCCAAGGCAGATCAGCCGGGTGAACTTCATCAGTTTAATCGATGTGCGCGGAAGCTTAAGTTTTACCCGTGTGAAAACCAGCTTTTATAAATCGATTCCAAAGTTAGTCTTTTGATCATTGATCAAACGTCAAACTTGATCGATCGAAGCTTGATGCTTAGGCGATCTTTAACTTAGAATATGTATGCGCTTTTAAAGTTATGCGATGTGAAAGCGTTTAATCAAAGCGAAGAAAGGCACACAAGATTTATAGTGGTTCGGAGTCCAACTCCTACGTCCACTCTTCCCTATATCAAGGGGCACCAACTTAACCAACTTAACCGACTGGACTTAGTTTTATGTGTTAGTCCAACACAGTACACCAACTAGATGTTTAAAGAGTTCACACTCAACCGATCCCAGAGATCGTAACTAGAAACCCTAGTCCGAATTTGCTAAACAACTTAACCTAACTTGAGGGTTTGGATAAGATTGTTTGGTTCCAACTATGAAATCTTTTCTTGCGAATAAGTAGCCTAACAGCTAGATGAAAAGATTTCTTTGCTAAGAACTAATGGGAAGAACACTCAGTAGAATAGGCTTCTTGAACGTGTTCTTTGTGCGGAAATATGTATTGAGCTTCTTGATCGTGTAGAATTTTCTTCTATTATTTCCGTGTCTTCACTCTGAAGTGTAATCCCATATATATAGACCTTGAAATCAAAGAGCCGTTGGAGAGCAATTTGAATTTCAGGCTATATTTGGTAGACTTCTGGCAGCTTGATGTGACTAACCGTGAACGGCATGGCCGAAAAGCGTGAATTTGTACTTTGTAGTCAAGCATAAGAGAGAGGTAGCATCAAATCCCGCGATTGCCGGCTCCGATCATACGTGTCTTGTTCTTATTGGATAGCAGACTCACTTTTCAGTGAAGTTCTTCCAACTAAGCTTGATGTTGTTCTTGTTCAGATCATGTTCGTATGATAAGGGGAAATATCAGATTTCACTGGTGGTGATTTGATCGACGTCAGTATCGATCTGTCTCCACCGATGGAGTCTTCGATCTTTGGTTGACTTAGCTTCAACTAAATTGACGATTCGATTGATGTAGATCTTCGGTCCGATCTTTGTGTATTCGAGTTTGTGTTTCATGACCTCGCTGAAATATCCATTGGATCGGATCAATGGTCTTGTTCTAAGATTCTCGTCCGCTCGGGATATCACCGCTTTTGAGTCTTGATTCGACTTTGCATATTGAGTTCCCCCTCAATATGTGACCTATCTATTACATCGCTTGTTCTATACAATAATTATCAACCGGGTCTCTTAAAAGCGAGTAATATAAACATCGATCCTAACAGTCCGATTGGTCCTATTACATGTGTTTTGGAACTTTCATCAAAACTATAAATTTCCCAACAATTACTACCTCAGTTCATCAGGTCTCCATCCCCAACTCCAAGACCCAGCGAAATCAAACTTGCCCTTATCTCCATAAATACCCTCGATTTTGGTGCCGATTTTCTCGACCTCTTTGCATAACACCGAAACTTTTGCAACTTTCGAAAAGCTCTAATAAAGTAGTTCTTGGACTTGCTCTCGGCGGCCTGCGTGTGGCGGCGTCGATGATGTCTTCGGCCTCAGAACGACGTCGGCGTATCTGCCGGACGAGCTCCTTGAGGCCCTCGTCCTTCGCCGCTTTTGGTGGAGTCAGGAGAAATGCTTTAAAGAGGCGGAGGTCGTTGTCGCTTTTCGACCTGGTCTTTGGCGTTGTCGATTAATTTTGGTGTGAAAGAAGAGGTTCTTGGAGGTTTTCCAATGAGAATTTTCTCTTCTGCGTCGCCATTATTGACCTACGCTCTCTCTCTCTAAATATGTGTGTGCATTATGAGTGATCTTTGTAGGTGTGGACTGGCAAAGTATATGTCAATTTTGAGTGGGGCTACCTTGTTTCTCGTATTCATTGAATCATTGCTCTATTTTTCATGTCAAATATAGTTTTTGACTAACGACTTGTTTTCAAACTTTTACCTCAAAAGGTGCAGGAGTGATATTTTTGGATGTGAAAAAAAGTGATTTTATAGTTTGTGGTTGAGAAGATCATTTAACACTTGGGTGCAAATGCTGCATCTGTAATTGATGCGCTACACTTTTTAGGGTCCGTTTGGTAGCCACCACTAATAATTTCCAAACGGACCCAGATAAGTTAAAAGACAAGATTACGGCTCAGTTGAGATTACGGCCCAGGTGTTTGGTTTAGGGTCTGGATTAGGGGTGGAAGAAATATCGAAAATACCGGTATACCGCACTTACCGTATCGAAAAATATCGATTTTATCGAAATTTTCGGTATACCGAAATTTTCGGTACGGTATCGGTATGGAAATATAAAAAAATCGGTATACCGATATACCGAATTATTACCGGTATACCGAAATATTTTCGATATTTCGGTATATTCCGAAATACCGTATTGAATTCATTTTTTTTTAATAAATATTTTTTTTTACCCAAACTCATTTAGGCTAAATATCAGCCACATTTCACATTTCACAAACCCTAAAGGGCCTAAACATTTCTCCATTGTTGCCGCTGAGACCAAAGCCGTTGTCGATCCGCCTCCCCATCGCCGCCGTCGCTCCGCCTCCCCATTGTCGTCGTCGCCCCGTCTCCCCCATCGCCTTCCCGCCCCCACCTCCCCCCTTAAATCGCCCATCGTTGTTGTCACCCCCCGCCCCCATCGTCGTGTGTTTGTTCGATTGTTTCTTTCCTCGGCCGTCAATTCGCTCTCGGCCATGTGTGCTCTGTTTTTATTGCAAGTGTTCTTGTAACTTATTCTCATAGGTAACAAATTCGTAGAGCCAAAAACCTTTAGGACAAGGTTAGGTGGTGTTGAAACCTTAGTGGTTTTAGTTGCTGTTGTGTTCGATATAAGAACTTCAGTTTAATCGAACACGAAGAGCGACACGTGTATTATTTAAATATTACATGCCCAATGGACAAGTATTCGCCACTCAGTTAGGAAAAAAAGGAATCAGATGAGCTAAGTCAAGAAGGCCATGAGCAAATCTGAGGACTCAGGCGGCCAAAATACTCAGAAATCCTGGAAGACCTCAGATATCCTGAGGGTCAGTATGTTCGCACCTCAGATATCCTGAGGGTCAAGATATGTTGAAGACCTCGATATCCCGAGGGTCGTGATGTTCAAGACCTCAAATATCCTGAGGGTCAGTATGTTCGAAGACCTCAGATATCCTGAGGGTCAGTATGTTCAAAGACCTCAGATATCCTGAGGGTCAAGATGTTCAATTCCTCGATTTTCGAGGATCGGTATGTCCGCAGACCTCGGGTATCCCGCGGCGGTCGAGTGCCCGACACTCGGATATCGACCCGAACATCCCGAGGGCTCCGCAGCTCGAGGAGGACAATGATCCAGATAAAACTGACATGGTTAAAGGGGCGAACAAAGCATCCAACCGAGTAAAAGATTAATTTGGACGACCAAAAGAGTGCTTTACAAACAAGTAAGTTCCAAGATCAACCAAGAAGACGAAGTTGAAAACGTGGCAGCATTACGTGAGTTCTTGCATGACCCGAAGTCTCCAAATTTCATGCTTGTCAACCCACTCATGCTTGTCGGTCTTTATAGAAGGAAAAAAAAAAGAAGAGAAAGGTTTAGAAAAATCTCCCAAAAAGTGATACCCACGCTTTGAGAGGTAAGGAACAAAAAAATTCGAAAGTGATCATTTATCCCTACTAGAAACCCTAGCATGGGAGGCTTAATTCTCCAAATTATCTTCATCCGTAATGATTCATCTTCATAAGGTGTATCAAATATTATACGTGTAAAGCTCGCAATACCACACTCACGGCTTGGTATGCCCCGCAGTTCTTTTGTTTCAATCCTTTGCTGTCTGAATCGAGCATATTTCCAAGAACGAGTCGGGGTTTAAAGCTTTTTATTTGAAAAATTGACATTTTGCTTGAATTGATGATGTAGTATTCTTTTCTACATATTATGATTATGTATATATTTTTTTTCTGAAATTACACACCGTTCACTATTTGATGGCTAATCGGTGTGTAATAATGAGCTCCCAAGTAGAAAGCCAGGGTGTCATTAATTGAGCTACTCTTGGAATTCTGAAAAGTTCTTTTATCTTCACATTTGATTTTTTAATTTAATTTAATTAATGAAGTAACTTGGCGGTCAGAATTACTATCATTTTCATATATATCTGATTGACAATATTGAATTTGAGAACTTTGAATTCGTTGTCATATATTATACTAATATGTGTTTTTTTTTAGAATGGAATCTGAAGCTTCTCATTCAATGTCAAATCCATCCGACACACCGGACACAATTGATAGTGAAACACATGATGCAGGACCAAGTCGCAAACGAGCAAGAAAAGATTCGCCAAAACCTCCCAAAGTTCCCAAAAAGAGGAGTATATATTGGCAGCATTGTACAGAACGGACTCGGATAGTGGATGGGGTCCTACAATCAATCAGGATTTGCGACCATTGTAAATTAGAAATCCCAGTGACGGGTGGAAGTACTAGTGGGTTAAAAAATCACTTAGAGAACAGGTGCATCAAATGTCCACTATCGTGGGGGAGTATAAGAGACAAAAAGTCGACCCACGTTGACAAATGAGACTATGGGGCAAGGAGGTGCTTTAATTCCACACACTTTTAATCAAAAGCGTTGTGAATTAAAAGTTGTTGAATATGTGATCAAGGATGAAGTGTCCTTTCGGGCCGTTGAAGGGGATGGGTTCGTAAGTCTTGTACATGAATTACAACCGTGATTCAATATCCCCGGTCGAAAGAAAATTGCAGGTATGATTTATGATCTATTCTTAGAGGAGAAAGCTAGGATACAACTTGCAATTAGTGGCCAAAAAGTGAGTATCACCACTAATACTTGGACTTCGATTCAAAATATAAATTACATGGTTATCACAGCTCACTTTTTAGATAGTGAGTGGAAATTGCATAAAAGGATCATAAATTTCACAAAAATTGATAGTCATGTTGGGGAAGAAATTGGTAAATTGGTTGAGATTTGTTTGAGAGGGTGGGGGATAGAAAAAGTTTTTTCAATAGTAGTCGATAATTCTTCTTCTAATTATACTGCTATTGATTACTTGAAAAAAAGAATGAGAAGTGAAAACATGTTGATGTTTGATGGGAAATACTTGCACTTGAGGTGTTCATGTCATATACTTAACTTAATTGTTAAGGATGGTTTGAAAGAGCTTAGTGCATCTATTAAATCCATAAGTAATGCAGTTAATTTTATTCATTCTTCCCCCCAAGATTGAATAAATTTAGGGAGTTTGTTGTGCTTGCCAAGTTTCCTAGCACGTCAACAGTGCCTATGGATGTCAAGACTAGATGGAATTCAACATATAAAATGCTTGATATTGCAATGAAGTACAGAAGGGTGTTCGAAAGGATGGCTGAAGAATGGCCTTTCACTTAACTATTTTCGTGAAAAGAATGAAAAGGGCAAAGAAAGGAAAGGACCTCCAAGTAAGGAGGATTGGGAGAGTACAAACGCTTTTATACACTTTCTGAAGAAGTTTTATGATGCCACTTTAGAGCTAAGTGCATCAAAAACTCCGACTTCTCAATTGATGTATCAAACAATGATTGCATTACAACTTGAGATTGATAAAAAGAGCGATGATCCTTCTGATTCAATTCTTCAAAAGGTTGCAAGTGCAATGAAGGTTAAATTTGATAAATCGGGGAATTGGGAGAGTATGAATCCTTTGATTTTTATTGCCAATGTTTTGGACCCAAGAAACAAACTTCAAAGTTATCAAAGTCAAGATCAAAAATTGGGAGGTACTTACGAGAAGATCCAAGAAGTCATTGGTATGACTAAAAAGAATTTGGTAACTTTTGAATGAGTATAAGGGGATAAATGATATTTTGATTGTTCGGAGGCAAAGTGTGGAAATGGAGTGTGGTGGTAGAAATGGTCTTTGGTGGCGGCCCGGCGGTGGTGGTCTTTTACGATGAGTTGTTCGATGATGTGGAAACACAAAATGAAGAAGAACAACTTCAAGAGATATCTAATGAAGTGGATAAGTACCTAGCCGGCGAGATTGAAAAAACGCCTAATCTGTCTTTTCAATCTTTTGGAGTGGTGGAAGGAAGTGAAACTAGGTACCCAATCCTTTCAATTATTGCCAAAGATATTTTTTGCAATTCCAAGCTCAACTGCCGCTTAGCGAGTCCGCTTTTAGTTTGGGAAAGAGGGTTGTGGATCCTTTTAGGAGTAGTTTGAGTCCTAAAATGGTAGAAGCATTGGTGTGCACTAGTGATTGGCTAAGAGCAGATGCGATGAACTTTTATAAGGATCCAACCGATGATGACCTTGAATTATTCAAGGAAATTGAAGAAATTGAAAAGGGTTAGACTTTTTTTAATGTTTACTTAAGTTTAAATTTTAAAATCATTTTTATTTGTTAATCTAATGTGAAGTCTATTAATCTATTAATAATTTTTATTTCATCTTTTACAGCTCCAAAAGTCAGTCATGATTTTTTTCTCTCTCTCACCTCGGCCCACGGAGAACTCGTCCCTAACAAACCTCAAAGTCTTGTAAGTGATTATTTTCAATTTTTTGTGATCACGAATGAAGGTTCTTATGTATGGTTTCATGATATAGTGATAATTTCAAGAATGAATGTTCTTATGTATAATTCCTTAATGCAGTGATATCTCCAAAAATGAAGTTTGTGGAACTGTACCAGTTGATGGCCCATTTCAATTGTCTCATATCGAATGGTATTCTCCTAATTTATCTTGGTACACTATAAAACTCAATACTGCATACTGATTATTGATCTGAGATTTCGTCTTTGGCTTAAATTTTGATTCCTTGATTTTCATTTAATTGCTTAAATTCTTGTGTTTTGCAGGCTTCTTGAGATTTTGAACTTCAAAAGTGATGAGGATTTTTATTTTCAATCATGATTTGTTTTATTTTAGTACTGAAACATATTAGTGTCTTTTAATATGTGTTGTGTTGAACTATTGAAATTTATTTTGTTGTGTTGGATTGTTGAAATTTATATTTTGTGTTGGACTGATGAGTGATGAATACTTAAATCTTATTCTGTGATCAAATATTTTCTTCATAAAAAATACAGGTTATTTAAAAAATAATTTCGACAGGATCGGTATGTCGAAATTTCTAAGACAAAAAAGGTATTATCGGTATGCGAAATTTCGAAATTTCGATTTAAACGGTATTATCGGTATGCTAAATTTCGGTATGAAAACGGTATACCGATAATTGATTATGGTACGGTATATGTCGAAAATTTGGTGCTAAGACCATATACCAAAATTATCGGCACGGTATCGGTATCAATATTGACATATCGAAAATTTTGGTATACCGAAATTTTCGGTATGAGAACGGATATGATATTTTTTTATTTAAAAAAATTTTGATCAGAAACGGTATGGGAGAAAATTTTTGGTATGCTGCATGGCCCACCCCTAGTCTGGATACAATTTTATCGATTACCATTTTTTTAATTTACCCTCATTAAATATATCATATTACATATTTGTCCTCTCCCATTTCACCTCTATCATTAAAAAATACTACGAACATAAAGCCCCAGCCAAATACCCGCACATTCATGATTGAAGCTTCCGACGATGATTCGAACGGCGACCTTAATCGACGTCGCTCCCAACATCATCTCCGTCGACGAACGTTGTTGCTCCCAACATCATCCCCGATTGAAGCTTCCAAATGACGATTCTTTCTGAAAGCCATAAATCTTGTCCTGTCTATTTAGATTTGGTGAGTTGCGATTCTTTTTTGTTGGTATGAGGAATTTATCCGCAAATCCATCGATTCGCACTTCTACTTCCGTCTTTTGTTCATGGGTTGGTCGTAGGGCTTGCTTTATTTTAGGTTGAGTTGAATTGGGACCGCCGTGTAGAGTTGCCCATCCGAACCGGAACGGTGGTTATAACGAGGAATCGGAATCGATAAACCAGAATCGAACCGCCGGGCGGGCCGGATTTAACCGAATCGAAACCGTGTATTACACGGTTCGTTTCGTTCCTAAAACCATAAAAACCATAACCGCCGGTTCCACTTGTTCGAACCGCCCGATTCTTTGTTCCAACTTGGATTTATGATCAGTTAAACCGGTTTGCCCGTTATTGAACGGGTGGTTCTTGGTTCCAACAAAGGAACCATGGGTTCTCTTCTATATTTTTTATTATTTAATGATTGAGATTGAGTCAAATGTTCTGGTTTTTTGATCCAATGGTGAGATTCAATATGAAAGTTATTTTTTTTTTTTCCCAAACTCTATAAATACCCCTAATTTGTATTCATTTTCTTGCACCAACTTGATCCAAATTGATCAATTCTTCTTCATCTCTAATTCTCTTGTTCTAAGTTCTAACTTTATAAGCTTCATTATAGTTCATAGTTCATACTTCATATATTATCTATATTGATATATTTTATACATTATAGTATATAGTTTATATTATATACACTTTACTTTATATTTTATATTACATAAAAAAAATGTCAAAAAGAGGAGGATCATCTCGACCATCATCTTCTAGAAGAGAAAAAGAAAAGAGTCCGATGACTTCCGATTTTCCTCCTCCTCCTCCTCCTACTGCACAATTCAATATTCAATGGAGTGTGGAGGAAATAAAAGCGAGTATTGGTCCCGGTTATCACGGATGCCACTTTTTTTCAAATGAAGTATTTCAACAACCTCGTGGTGGTACTCAAGAAAGTACTCATGGTCATGGACATGGTCCTCATGAAAACTAAGAAAATGTGGAGGAGGTCATTCCACCTCAAAGCGGAGAAAGAAGATGTAGAGTTCTTGCATCCGAAATATTCACCATTCACTTCAAAAAAGTGGCAACCGATGAGGTAAATATATTTAAAGTTTATTGTAACTATTGCACTAATGTTTATCATTTTGAGAAAGGTGGTGGATATGGAACATTTAAAAAACACTTGTTGGCAAAACATAAAGAAGTCTTGGGAATGACTACATCTCAAACGCAACTATGTGGATTCACGACGTCTTCTGAAGGTGGTGAAGTAAGTAATCCTACTAGTTTATTTAGATATAATGTTAAGGTTGCTAGAAGAGAATTAGCTAAACTTATTTGTTCTAAACATCTTCCTTTTAAGTTTTTTGCAAATGATCTTCGTTTTTGAAAAATGGGTTACTACGGCTTATAATCCTTCGGCCAAAAATATTTCACGGTCTTCTATTACTAGTGAAATTGATAAAATGGCTAAAGAAATAAGAGATGAAATGACTAGCATGTTTTCTAGATTAACTCAAAAAGTTTCTATATGTTCGGATATTTGGAGTTATCATTTTCAAGAGCATAATTATATGGGCATTACTTGTCATTGGATTGATGATACGTGGACAATTCAAAAACGTTTAATTGCATATAGAGAGTTTGATAACGAGCATCTGATAGACTAATATTGCTCTAAAAATTGTGACGGTTTTGCAAGACTACAACATTCTTACAAAAATATTTTCAATTTCATTTGATAATGCAAGTGCTATCTGGCTAGTTTAGATGAACTTATTGCAATTTGTCAACCATCAATTGGTGGTAGATTTTTTCATGTGAGATGTTTTTGTCATATTTTAAATTTGTGTGTTCAAGATGGTTTATCTTCTTTAAAAATGCATGTTGCTCCTATTAAACATGCACTTGGTTATTTGGTTAGACATCAAAAAGTTTTAAAAGATGGAAAAGTTTTTGTGTAGTTAATAAACTTACTCCTAAAAAGTTTTCACTTGATGTTGCTACTAGATGGAATTCAACTTATAAAATGTTAAGTGCATCCTATGAGTATAGAAATGCATTATGTAATTTTTTTGCACAAGAACAATGTGGTATTACTTTATTTCCTAGTCAATGGGATTCATGTGCTACTTTATGTGAGATGTTGCAAGTTTTTAATGAAGCTACTACACTATTATCCGGTACGTATTATCCTACTTCTATTCTTGCTTTAGATCAATGTGTTAGAGTTGCAATTACTCTAGATTGTAGTGATCCAAATGAAATATTATATAATGCTATTAGTTCAATGAAAGTCAAATGGATGAAATATTTTTTATATATTCCCGATGTGTTTATAATTGCTAAAATACTTGATCCTAGAGTAAGAATAGATGGAGTGCAATAATTAATTTCTATATATTATGATGCTTTATTTCCTATTACAGATGATAACACCCATTCTCCTATTGTTGTTGTCCAAAAATCTAAATAAGTTCTTATGGATGTTTTTAGAGAATATAAAATTCAATTTGGTCCTACTAGTGGTGATTTTACTAGTGTTCGTGGTGCTACTAGTACTACTAGTGGACGTGGTGGTACTCAATCCCTTGGTCGTGGTCTTTATGGTAAATTTTCCCGTTTAGATAATTTCTCTAAAGAACGATATCAACAACGTGCAACGGCACAATCAAATGTTTTCTTAGAAATTGAAAATTTTCTAAATACACCTTCTTTTGAGTATCAACCGGGAGAATTAGAAAATTTTGATATTTTAAAGTGGTGGTCGAGAAGATTAGATGCTTATCCGTGTTGAGTATGATTGCAAAAGAGGTATATGCATGTCCCGTCTCAACCAGAGCCGTTAAGCGAGCATTTAGCTTGGGTGGACATATCTTGAATGAAAGGCGTTCAAGATGGACAGTTGAGCACTTGGAAAACCAATGTTTACTTGATGATTGGGTGAAAGCCGAAGATCGAACACAAGAGCTCTTAGCGTGGATTCTAGCGAAGATATTGTGATCGATTTACACAACACAAAAAATCGAAAATGAAGCTTAAATCTTCTTAAGATTTAAGTCTTGAGGCAAGAAACAAGGTAAGAGAACTACATGGGCTTTGATTCTAATCGGATCGTAGGCAACATAATTTTAAGTTTCTAACTTAGAATTTTCTAAGTTTAAAATTTAAAATTATGCCTTTTTTTTTAATTTTTTTTTATCCTCTTTTCATTATTTGTAATTTTTTTAATTGTAATTATAAGTTGTACACTTGTATTTGTAGCATTAGCAATTTATCATGTTACTTGTAAGTTGTAACTTGTAAGTTGTAAATTGTAATTTTTGTAATGTATTAAATTATTGTTTCATGTAAATTTTTTGAGTTGTTTGTTATTTGTAATTTTGTATGTTTAATAACATAAGATTTTGCTTCATCTTCTTTAAATTTACTTCAATTTATTTTTTTTATTTGTATTTTGATTAAAAAAAAAAAAAACGGTTCCAGAACCGTGAACCGGATAGAACAGAAACACCGGAATCGGAACGTTAAAAAGTATTTTTACGGTTCGGTTCCGTTCCAACTTTTTTGAACTGGGGAACGCTGGTTACGAACTGTAACCGGCGGTTCGAACCGTTTGGGCACCTCTACTGCCATGGTTGTTAATTTGTTTGTATAATATAGGATAGGTTCCACTTACTTCATCAAACAATAGTGATTGAGCGATGATGCAAATATGTTGAGCTGTGCTCATTTCTTTTGTTTAGATTTTGATTACATTTCTTGGTGAGTTGTTGGTGGCTGTGGTAATGTATGTGTAATCTGTCTGTTGTTTCTATGTTGGTTGATCTGTTACTTTGTTATATCGAATAAGTAGTATTCAAATTCAATTTGTTGTTTGAAAATGTATGTTCCCTTTCTCTGCAAAAACGTAAAGTTGGCAATGCTGCTGGTGTCTAGATTGATTTTAGCATATGTTGTTGGTCAATTGCAATGGTATACTCACATCCAAAAGTGGGCGACACTTATTAATAATGTAATATTAAAGTACACCCAATTATTTGAGTGTAATATTATTATTCCAAAAATTACACCCAATATTTTATTATTTAAATTATATTACTATAATTATAATTGATGCAAGATGGTATAAAATAATGAATCATATACATTCACATCATGCTCGAGAGTATAAAATAGTTACTCATAAACATTCACTTCATGCTCGAGGGTATAAAATAGTTACTCATATACATTCACTTCATGCTCGAGGGAATAAAACAGTTACTCATATACATTCACTAGTTGCTCAAATGTATAAAACAATAATCATAAACATAAATCGGATGCTAGAGTACAATGATAATGAATCATATACACAACACCATTCAACAAAAATAACATCAGAATCATTGATAATAAACATAAATCGGATGCTAGAGTACAGTGATAATGAATCATATACACAACACCATTCAACAAAAATAACATCAGAATCATTGATAATGAAACAATGATAATATACCCAACAATAATAATGAATCACTCATGATGAATCACAAAAATAAACAACATCAACTAATTCACAAAGCGATAATATACCCGGATGCATTACAATAATTACAAAACGATAATATACAAAGCAAAAGTACCCAATTGTTCGTCCATGGTGTGTCATACACACAACACCATTCAACATTACCGAGCATACTAGTTCATCAAAGTCAGGATATTCCACAAACAGTAGTTAATCAAAATACATATCCCACACAACAGTCATCTAGTTTAGATTAGAATAATTACAAAATGCATTAAACATCAACATTTCAGTAGCTCAACAAACAAACATTCACCCAAGATTTTCATGCACGGTAATAGCTTTTGTAGACATTCTCTTCCTCCATATATGACACATCAAATCCTTCAACCATTCTTGGATCAATTGGATGCTTCCCGTAAGTATATCGCTCCAACCCCTTCATATCGACCAAAAGACATCTCGTTATCAATTCCATCAGGTAGAAACTGCAGTGGAAGGAAGAAGTAGAGAGCATCAACGGGTTTTGTTTCGGGCATCTATTTGAATACTCGACCCGGCCCGTCTTTCCCGATCCAACGGTAGCTATTTTACTTTTAGAAAGACAATGTTTTTAGAAGAATTTATATCTTTTGGGAAAAAAAGTAAAAATTTGTCAACCATTTCCTTATGCCGAAAGTAACTTATAAGGTAAATAAGTAATAATTTTTAAAAAAATTATAAATAAGTATGTATAATTTTTTAAGTAAGAAGAAGTAATATATTTTATTTTTAAAGTATTGTCATTACAATGTGAGACGTGTTACAATTTACAAAAGATAAATTCTGAATTATTATATAAGTGCTCGATCATAGTAATGAAGAAGCTAAGCTAATTAGTTAACTAATCATTATTCAATTGTTCGGTCAACTTAAGTTGGTTTTAAATGATAAAAATATTCAGAGCAACTTGAAGAATAATTTATGAAAGTGAAAAAACGACCAAAATTCAAGAAAATATGACCTGTCAAATAAATGATAAATGCAAAAGCCAACTTTAAAATTTCTTTAAAATTTTACTTTTAAAAATATATTTCAATGATTTCACATAAAATTCAAGTAAATTTTTTTAATTGTGAACGTATAGAAGCTGAGGATAAAAATGAATCGAGTCAGTTTGCGAATTTCTAATCTTCGATTCAATATTAATTCAATCGAGCTCGAAAATATTTGAGTCCCGACTCAATAGATTTAGGAGTTTAATCGAACTTAGACAATTTTATTATTTTATATTAAATGTGCTAATTGTTTTTATAAAAACTATTTTTATCAAGTTGATTTGAGTTTCTAGTTATTCAAATTATTGAGTTACAATATTTCAGTATGTTATTTAAGACTTTAAGTTACCGAATTAAAATCAAGTTTATCAAATATTATAACGTGTCGAACTCAAGGTCAAATGACTTGAGTTCGACAATCTTGAGTCATGTTTTGAACTTTGAATTGTATAAGGCCCCGTTTGGCTAGTCGGATTGATCGGGATAGGCAAAGGTTAGGATTTTAATCCCAATTAATCCAACGTTTGATTTATGAGATGAAAGTCCATGATATACTTCAAGTCCGGGTAGAAAATATATTAAATCCCTCCGTGGAGGGATATATCAATCTCATGTGAAAGGTGTGATAGAACATATTTCATATGCAATATTACAATTTCTCCTTCTATTATTTAAATAGATTCACATGAATGAAGTGTGGTTATTTTAATTCAGTTTAAGGTTATTTATGACATTTCAATAGGTATCTCATCTAATTCTTCAATCTAATCATACAATCCAAACGCATATCTTGTTTCAATCAATTCAATCAAATCAATTCAATCTTACTCAATCCAACTCAATTTTATCATTCTTAATCAATTCAGTCTCGTGAACCAAACACACCATAAACAAATTAAGACAAAAAGGACCAAAACAGACACAATTATCACATTTACACATCAGGTCATGTATACAAATTTCTTTATCACAGTACAAGTTTATGCCTCTACTATCTGGATCTGCCAGAATTCAATTAAAATTACAAGCATTCACAGAAATTTTTAAAAAATATAACAAATGTTCGTACTCCATCAGGGATCTATCTAATTTACAGCCACCAAACATTGCCAGCATTTGAAACTAAATATCGTTACAATTTAACCCAAAATATCTTATTGATGAAATTCAGAAGACAAATGGAATAACAATTGTGGGCGAAATAGTCCATTCTGGAGTTCAAATCAATAAACAGAATCAAAGTACAACTTTCATACAAATAATTAAAGCTTGAATTCAGAATTAAGTTAAAAAGAACTTGCATGTGCTTCCGTCTCGCTTCCAGCTCGTCCTGCCACGCCTGCACGGATCATGAGCCGTTAGTTCTTCAATGAGAATCATCAAATAGTGAATCACAACAAAAATGACGATTACAGAGTTTTGCTCCGACATTAGTCACCACAGTTGCCTCATGCTCATTCTCATGATCATTCTCATTTAAGAATTTTGAACCAAACGCCCCCTAACTATAAACATAATAAGGAATCATGTACCTGTGAGGCTATATAATCAAGGGTGATCGAATCAAGTGATCATTCATCAGGTGGAAAAATAGAGAGCTTGAGTTCATTGAATTTGATCGCCTGCTCCTCGTACTGCTTCTTTAGTCTCGCCTCGGGAATTTTCTTAGCAGAGCCTGCTGCAAATTTAGAACGATGCACGATCAATAGTTGTAGGCTCGGTATCCCAGCAAGCCCGATCGGAACTTCTTGAAGTTCCTCACAGTTCTGTAACTCAAGCTGTCTAAGTCTTGGAAAGTGATGCACGGAAGCTGACCAAAAGACTAAATCCGTCCGTCCAATTTCCAAGACTTCAAGATTACGAAAACCCCCATCAGTTGCCACCCAGAATTTCCCCATAAACGCTTTATGTTTCAACTTGAGCACCTCCAAATTTGGCAACCACCCTAGAACAGCCATTTGACTCCATTCAAGAAGAGTATCAGCTAAAGTTAAGCTCCTAAGTTTCGGTGGGAATTTATAGGCGGGAGGAAGCTCCCGCAATTGGCCTTCTAAAGGCGGGCTAGGGAACACGTCGTTTATTAACTTCAACTTTTCAAGATAACTCAATCTCCCCAAACTATCGAATGATCCTGTCTTGCCTTCCAAAAGCAAGGATAGTCTCCCACGAATACCCAACTTCTTCAAATTACGAGCCCTGTCAAAAACTTCTTCTGTGCAATTTTGTGGCGAAATTGTACCCAAAGTCTGAAGCTTTTCACCTTCTTTACTACTTTTACTCGGCTTGGGCAAAGTAGCAGAAGCATTCGTCTTCAAATACCTCAAATGAATCAACTTCCAAATATCCGCTTTGATGTCAAGCGTACGAGACGCCGTATCAATTATAAGAGTCTGTACGTTCCAAAGCTTTGAAAAGGCAGCAGGAAGAATCCCCAGACTGAAAGACAGAGTAATGTACCTCAAATGAACCAAATGGTACAAATCACTAGGAATTTTAGTGAGTTTGATGGGCTTTACATCTAAAACTCGAAGCAATTTGAATGCTGCAGGAATGGCTGAACAGTTTTCAGCCTGTAAGTTTATATCTTCCTTGGAGTAGCAAACGAACGAACGAACACGAGGCCCGTACGGTTTTGGTTTCGAACCTAAAAAGTTAGACACATTGGAATGGATACAAAGACGACGATACGGTATCACTTCAGCTACCGGAGGGTCAAAAACTCCTTCACTATTCTTCTTCATTTCTTGAAGAAAATTCTCCCTTTCATTTCCACCTTCAAGTTTGCAGAAATCGCGAACATATCATGAATCGACATGTTTTAACTTTTCCATCGGGCTTAGTCTTATCGATTCTAACCAAGTTCCTGCTGATCAGATCCTCCAAATAACTTTCAGCAGTTTCCTCTAAGCTGATACCACTGTTCTTTTGCTGTATGAATCCTTCTGCAATCCACATTCGAATCAATTTCCAAACCGGGATTTCATAGTCTTCTGGAAACATCCCAAAATAGAGAAAGCATGCCCTTAAGTGAAAAGGCAATTTATAGTAACTCAAAGATATAATTTTTTCCATGCGTTCTTGCGGGTCCTCGTCATATCGTACTCACACTTTCAGACACTTTCTCCCAAGCTCGTTTCTTCGCTATCATCTCGTTTTGAAGCTGAAGCTTTTTTTAACAAGAATGCCTCCTATAACCACTAAGGCAAGTGGCTGCCCATCACACCTCTGAGAAATTAGCTTCCCAAGAACTTCTAAATCAGAAGGGCATAGCCGGGATTACCAAAAACCTCATAACGGCAGTAGCAACCAACTCTCGTCTTGAGTCAAGAAGCGCAATTTGTGGGGGTCTCGGTGGAGATTAGCATGTCGAGCTACATCCTCATTACGACTAGTGATCAACACTTTGCCCTGCTTATTCCTCTTTGGAAGAGCGATTTGGAGTTTATCCCAATCTTC
Organism: Stenogyne calaminthoides; assembly: GCA_037126765.1. Classification (NCBI taxonomy): domain Eukaryota; kingdom Viridiplantae; phylum Streptophyta; class Magnoliopsida; order Lamiales; family Lamiaceae; genus Stenogyne; species Stenogyne calaminthoides. The sequence goes on from JBBCBC010000044.1 coordinate 2,033,616, forward strand.
AGCTGTCCAAACATCATCCATCACAATCAAGAATTTGCCTTCCTCCAGATGATCAGTGATTATTTTGGCTAATTCTTGCTCGTTTTTTTTTTATGCATATCCTCACTCAGCCTGGTGAACTCTCTTATAATGTTGAGAAAGAGCGTCCTTTTTTCGTGAACTCTTGCGAAATGTATACCCATATTCGGGTGAGAAATTCATTACTGGATCGCTGCATCACGGAAGATTTTGCCTGCCAATGTTGTCTTACCGAGGCCAGGCATACCGACGATGGAGATAACATCGAGTTGATTAGTCTCTTCAGTGAGATACCCTAGTAATGTTGATGCCTCATCTTCGAAACCAACTATGTTTTCTTGTCTTACAATGGGAGCCTGTTAACCAACACAAGATTAGCAAACGGAAACTACGTACAGCATTTCCTAAAAAAGGAAAAAAAACTCCAGCTTTTAACATAATCATGCCATGAGTTGGTCTTATGTAAAACAGTTTTACCGGGCAACTGTTTTAAGAACTATCGCTTTTAAAGTAGAACACTTGACACCTTTAAATGAAACAAATAATACCTTTTTAAAGGAAACTAATATATTTTTAAAATACACACAAAAGCATAAATCCAGTTGCACAGTAAAACTGGTTTACATAAGACTTTACCTAGTTACCATTTATTGTGATTATAATTGCTCAAAATTAATTTGAGGTGAAGATTATGCAACAAAAGCTAAGATTTACCAAATTTGAGGTTACAATCTTGAAAATCTCTCTCAATCTCAAGTATCAAACAGAGGTCAACCTACTCAAATCAATATGCCTCCACAGAGGTATTATCAATCCCAGATCAATGACCCCATTTTAACAGCTAGCTCAAACCAAGATAAAAATATATATATATATTTACCAAATTGGGGTTGGTAGACAAATGCATTTACCAAATTTGAAGTTCACAATTTAGAAAATCACCCTATCTCTTAACTACCAAGCAGAAGTCAACTCAAAAGTCCTCCCCCAATATATCACAAGTCCCAAATACAAGATCCAATTTATAAGAGCTAGCTCAATTAGCACAATCCAGGATCAAATCAAGTTAAAGATGATGAGTACACAAATGCATTTACCAAATTTGAGCTCTCTCTCTCTCTCTCTCAAAACTACCAAACACAAGTCAACTCAAAAGTCCTCCCCCAATTTATCAACTAGCTCAATCAGCACAAACCAAGATCAATTTCAAGATCCCATTTTAACAGTTAGCACAAACCAAGATCAAACCAAATCAAAGATGATTGAATACACAAATGCATTTTCCAAATTTGAAGTTCAAAATCTTGAAATCTCTCTTATCAACTACCAAACCGAAGTCAACTCCAAACTCAAAAGTCCTCCCTCAAAATATCACAAATCCCAATTTCAAGATCCAATTTTTAACAGCTAGCTCAATCACCAATCAATCATAACAAAAACACAAAACTTAAAAAAGATTACTACCTCAGGTTCATCACGGTCTCCATCCCCAACTCCAAGACTGGCGAAATCAAACTTGCCCTTATCTCCATAAATACCCCTGATTTTGGTGCCGATTCTCTCGACCTCTTTGGCAATACTGAGCAGCTTTGCCGGCGTCTGAAAAGCTCTAAGAAAGTAGTTCTTGGACTTGCTCTCGGCGGCCTGCGTGACGACGGCGTCGATGATGTCTTCGGCCTCGTAAACGACGTCGCGTATCTGCCGGACGAGCTCCCGGAGGCCCTCGTCCTTTCGCCGCTTTTTGGTGGAGTCCCGGAGAAATGCTTTAAAGAGACGGAGGTCGTTGTCGAGCTGTTCGACCTGGTCTTTGGCATTGCTGATTAAGCTGGTGTGGTACAGCAGCAGCTGCTGGAGGTTTTCCAGCAGGAATTCTACTGCTGCGTCCGCCATTGCTGACACACAGCGACCGAGCTCTCTCTCTCTCTCTCTCTCTCTAAATGTGTGTGTGCATTATGAGTGATGCTGTAGGTGTGGACTGGCAAAGTATATGTCAATTTTGAGTGGGGCTACCTTATTGTCGTATTCATTGAATCATTGTTCTATTTTTCATTTCAAATATAGTTTTTGACTAACGACTTGTTTTCAAACTTTTACCTCAAAAGGTGCAGGAGTGATATTTTTGGATGTGAAAAAAAATGATTTTTATAGTTTGTGGTTGAGAAGATCATTTAACACTTAGGTGCAAATGCTGCATCTGTAATTGATGCACTACACTTTTTAGGATCCGTTTGGTAGCCTACACTAATAATCTTCAAAAGGACCCAGATAAGTTAAAAGACAAGATTACGACCCAGTTGAGATTACGGCTCAGGTGTTTGATTTAGGGTTTGGATACAATTTTATCTGATTACCATTTTACGAATTTACCCTCATTACATATATCATATTACATATTTGTCCTCTCCCATTTCACCTCTATCATTAAAAAAATACTACGAACATAAAGCCCTAGCCAAATACCCGTACATTCATGATTGAAGCTTCCGACGATGATTCTGAACGGCGACACAATCGACGTCTCTCCCAACATCATCTCCGATCGACGCAATCGTTGTTGCTCCCAACATCATCCCCGATTGAAGCTTCCAGCGACGATTCTTTACAGAAAGACATAGCCAAATCTTGTCCTGTCTATTTCGTTGGTGAGTTGCGATTTTTTTTTTGTTGGTATGAGGAATTTATCTGCAAATCCACTGATTCGTACCCCCACTTCCGTCTTTGTTCATGGGTTGGCTGTAGGGCTTGCTTCTATTTTAGGTTGCGTTGGAATTGGGACTGCCATGTAGTGTGTCCCATCCGAATCGGAACCGGCTGTTATAACCGGAACCTGAACTGGAACCGTGACGAACCGAAACCGAAACCGTGTATTACACGGTTCGGTTCCGGTTCCTACTGCTACAAAACCGTAACCGCCGGTTCCACGGTTCGAATCGGCGGTTCCGCTGTTCCGAACCGTTTATGACAGTTGCAAACCGGTTTGCCCATTGGAACCGGCGGTTCCACGGTTCCGAACCGTGAACCGCCGGTTCTCGTCTATTTTTTTTATTTAATGATTGAGATTGAGTCAAATGTTACCGTTTTTTGATCCAATGGTCGAGATTCAATATGAAAGTTACCGTTTTTTTTTTGTTTTTTTTTTCCCAAACTCTATAAATACCCCCTAATTTGTATTCATTTTCATGCACCAACTTGATCCAAATTGATCAATTCTTCTTCATCTCTCTAATTCTCTTGTTCTAAGTTCTAACTTTATAAGTTTCATTATAGTTCATAGTTCATACTTTATATATTATCTATATTGATATATTTTATACATTATAGTATATAGTTTATATTATATACACTTTACTTTATATTTTATATTACATAAAAAAAATGTCAAAAAAAGGAGGATCATCTCGACCATCATCTTCTAGAGGAGGAAAAGAAAAGAATCTGATGAATTCCAATTTTCCTCCTCCACCTCCCCCTCCTACTGCACAATTCAATATTCCATGGAGTGTGGAGGAAATAGAAGCGAGTATTGGTCCCGGTTATGCGGATGCCACTTTTTCAAATGAAAAATTTCAACAACCTCGTGGTGGTACTCAAGAAAGTACTCATGGTCATGGACATGGTCCTCATGAAAACGAAGAAAATGTGGAGGAGGTCATTCCACCTCAAGGCGGAGAAAGAAGATGTAGAGTTCTTGCATCCGAAATATTCACCATTCACTTCAAAAAAGTGGCAACCGATGAGGTAAATATATTTAAAGTTTATTGTAACTATTGCACTAATGTTTATCATTTTGAGAAAGGTGATGGATATGGAACATTTAAAAAACACTTGTTGGCAAAATATAAAGAAGTCTTGGGAATGACTACATCTCAAACGAAACTACGTGGATTCACGGCGTCTTCTGAAGGTGTTGAAGTAAGTAATCCTACTAGTTTATTTAGATATAATGTTAAGGTTGCTAGAAGAGAATTAGCTAAACTTATTTGTTCTAAACGTCTTCCTTTTCGTTTTGCAAATGATCTTCGTTTTGAAAAATGGGTTACTACGGCTTATAATCCTTCGGCCAAAAAAATTTCACGGTCTTCTATTACTAGTGAAATTGATAAAATGGCTAAAGAAATAAGAGATGAAATGACTAGCATGTTTTCTAGATTAACTCAAAAAGTTTATATATGTTCGGATATTTGGAGTGATCATTTTCAAGAGCATAATTATATGGGCATTACTTGTCATTGAATTGATGATACGTGGACAATTCAAAAATGTTTAATTGTATATAGAGAGTTTGATACTGAGCATACGGCCGCTAATATTGCTCTAAAAATTCTTACGATTTTGCAAGAGTACAACATTCTTACAAAAATATTTTCAATTTTATTTGATAATGCAAGTGCTAATACGGCTAGTTTAGATGAACTTATTGCAATTTGTCAACCATCAATTGGTGGTAGATTTTTCATGTAAGATGTTTTTGTCATATTTTAAATTTGTGTGTTCAAGATGGTTTATCTTCTTTAAAAATGCATGTTGCTCCTATTAAACATGCACTTGGTTATTTGGTTAGACATCAAAAAGTTTTAAAAAGATGGAAAAGTTTTTGTGTAATTAATTAACTTACTCCTAAAAAGTTTTCACTTGATGTTGCTACTAGATGGAACTCAACTTATAAAATGTTAAGTGCATCTTATGAGTATAGAAATGCATTATGTAATTTTTTTGCACAAGAACAATGTGATATTACTTTATTTCCTAGTCAATGGGATTCATGTGCTACTTTATGTGAGATGTTGCAAGTTTTTAATGAAGCTACTACACAATTATCCGGTACGTATTATCCTACTTCTATTCTTGCTTTAGATCAATGTGTTAGAGTTGCAATTACTCTAGATTGTAGTGATTCAAATGAAATATTATATAATGCTATTAGTTTAATGAAAGTCAAATGGATGAAATATTTTTTATATATTCCCGATGTGTTTATAATTGCTAAAATACTTGATCCTAGAGTAAGAATAGATGGAGTGCAAGAATTAATTTCTATATATTATGATGCTTTATTTCCTATTACAGATGATAACACCCCTTCTCCTATTGTGGTTGTCCAAAAATCTAAACAAGTTCTTATGGATGTTTTTAGAGAATATAAAATTTAATTTGGTCCTACTAGTGGTGATTCTACTAGTGTTCGTGGTGCTACTAGTACTACTAGTGGACCTGGTGGTACTCAATCCCTTGGTCGTGGTCTTTATGGTAAATTTTCCCCGTTTAGATGAACGATATCAACAACGTGCAACGGCACAATCAAATATTTTCTTAGAAATTGAAAATTTTCTAAATACACCTTCTTTTGAGTATCAACCGGGAGAATTAGAAAATTTTGATATTTTAAAGTGGTGGTCGAGGAGATTAGATGCTTATCCGGTGTTGAGTATGATTGCAAAAGAGGTATATGCATGTCCCATCTCAACCGTAGCCGTCGAACGAGCATTTAGCTTGGGTGGACATATCTTGAATGAAAGGCGTTCAAGATTGACAGTTGAGCACTTGGAAAACCAATGTTTATTTGATGATTGGGTGAAAGCCGAAGATCGAACACAAGAGCTCTTAGCGCGGATTCTAGCGAAGATAGTGTGATCGACGACACAATCAAAACCGAAAATGAAGCTTAAATCTTCTTAAGATTTAAGTCTTGAGGTAAGAAACAAGGTAAGAGAACTACGTGGGCTTTGATTCTAATCGGATACGTAGGCAACATAATTTTAAGTTTCTAACTTAGAATTTTCTAAGTTTAAAATTTAAAATTATGCCCAAGCCCTTTTTTTTTTTATCCTCTTTTCGTTATTTGTAATTTTTTTAATTGTAATTATAAGTTGTACGCTTGTATTTTTAGCATTAGCAATTTAGCATGTTACTTGTAAGTTGTAACTTGTAAGTTGTAAATTGTAAATTGTAATTTTTGTAATGTATTAAATTATTGTTTAATGTAAATTTTTTGAGTTGTTTGTTATTTGTAATTTTGTATGTTTAATAACATAAGATTTTGCTTCATCTTCTTTAAATTTACTTCAAAATTTATTTTTTTTGTATTTTGATAAAAAAAAAAAATCGGTTCGTAAGCGTGAACGAATCGAACCGGATGGAACCGAACGGAATGGAACCGTTAAAGTATTTTACACGGTTCGGTTCCGGTTCCAACTTTTTTGAACCGGGAACCGCCGATTCGAAACCGGAACCGGCGGTTCGAACCGTTTGGGCACCTCTACTGCCATGGTTGTTAATTTGTTTGTATAATATAGGATAGGTTCCACTTACTTCATCAAACAATAGTGATTGAGCGATGATGCAAATATGTTGAGCTGTGCTCATTTCTTTTGTTTAGATTTTGATTACATTTCTTGGTGAGTTGTTGGTGGCTGTGGTAATGTATGTGTAATCTGTCTGTTGTTTCTATGTTGGTTGAGCTGTTACTTTGTTATATCGAATAAGTAGTATTCAAATTCAATTTGTTGTTTGAAAATGTATGTTCCCTTTCTCTGCAAAAACATAAAGTTGGCAATGCTGCTGGTGTCTAGATTGATTTTAGCATATGTTGTTGGTCAATTGCAATGGTATACCCACATCCAAAGTGGGCGACACTTATTAATAATGTAATATTAAAGTACACCCAATTATTTGAGTGTAATATTATTAATCTAAAAATTACACCCAATATTTTATTATTTAAATTATATTACTATAATTATAATTGATGCAAGATGGTATAAAATAATGAATCATATACATTCACTTCATGCTCGAGTGTATAAAATAGTTACTCATAAACATTCACTTCATGCTCGATGGTATAAAATAGTTACTCATATACATTCACTTCATGCTCGAGGGAATAAAACAGTTACTCATATACATTCACTAGTTGCTCGAAGGTATAAAACAATAATCATAAACATAAATCGGATGCTAGAGTACAATGATAATGAATCACATACACAACACCATTCAACAAAAATAACATCAGAATCATTGATAATAAACATAAATCGGATGCTAGAGTACAATGATAATGAATCATATACACAACACCATTCAACAAAAATAACATCAGAATCATTTATAATGAAACAATGATACTATACCCAACAATAATAATGAATCACAAAAATAAACAACATCAACCAATTCACAAATCGATAATATACCCGGATGCATTACAATAATTACAAAACGATAATATACAAAGCAAAAGTACCCAATTGTTCGTCCATGGTGTGTCATACACACAACACCATTCAATATTACCTTCCACAAACAGTAGTTAATCAAAATACATATCCCACACAACAGTCATCTAGTTTAGATTAGAATAATTACAAAATGCATTAAACATCAACATTTCAGTAGCTCAACAAACAAACATTCACCCAAGATTTTCATGCACGGTAATAGCTTTTGTAGACATTCTCATCCTCCATATATGACACATCAAATCCTTCAATCATTCTTGGATCAATTGGATGCTTCCCGTAAGTATATCGCTCCAACCCCTTCATATCGACCAAAAGACATCTCATTATCAATTTCATCAGGTAGAAACTGCAGTGGAAGGAAGAAGTAGAGAGCATCAACGGGTTTTGTTTCGGGCATCTATTTGAATACTCGACCCGGCCCGTCTTTCCCGATCCAACGGTAGCTATTTTACTTTTAGAAAGACAATGTTTTTAGAAGAATTTATATCTTTTGGGAAAAAAAGCAAAAAATTGTCAACCATTTCCTTATGCCGAAAGTAACTTATAAGGTAAATAAGTAATAATTTTTAAAAAAATTATAAATAAGTATGTATAATTTTTTAAGTAAGAAGAAGTAATATATTTTATTTTTAAAGTATTGTCATTACAATGTGAGACGTGTTACAATTTACAAAAGATAAATTCTGAATTATTATATAAGTGCTCGATCATAGTAATGAAAAAGCTAAGCTAATTAGGTAACTAATCATTATTCAATTGTTCGGTCAACTTAAGTTGGTTTTAAATGATAAAAATATTCAGAGCAACTTGAAGAATAATTTATGAAAGTTGGCTGTTTATTCCGGTTGTTACGACCAATATAAAGATTTATAATATATAGAAGTGAAAAAACGACAAAATTCAAGAAAATATGACCTGTCAAATAAATTAAAAATGATATGAAATTTCTTGCTACTTTTTTTTTTCGTATATAATTGGGATAATTGGTCCATAAATGATTGCAAAAGCCAACTTTAAAATTTTACTTTTAAAAATATATTTCAATGATTTCACATAAAATTCAAGTAAATTTTTTTAATTGTGAACGTATAGAAGTTGAGGATAAAAATGAATCGACTCAGTTTGCGACTTTCTAGTCTTCGATTCAATATTAATTCAATCGAGCTCGAAAATATTTGAGTCCCGACCCAATAGATTTAGGAGTTTAATCGAACTTAGATAATTTTATTATTTTATATTAAATGTGCTAATTGTTTTTATAAAAACTATTTTTATCAAGTTGATTTGAGTTTCTAGTTATTCAAATTATTGAGTTACAATATTTCAGTATGTTATTTAAGATTTTAAGTTACCGAATTAAAATCAAGTTTATCAAAAATATTAGAACATGTACACCTAGTTTTGCAACATATTAAGAAAAAGTGATTTTTGTGTGTTTTGTTGACTTTTCAAATGGGACTTGAGATTGTGAGATTCTTTTTTCAATCTTGAGTCATGTTTTTGAGATTCTTTGAATTGTATAAGGGTTCGAACTCAAGGTCAAATGACTTGAGTTTGACGATCTTGAGTCATGTTTTGAACTTTGAATTGTATAAGGCCCCGTTTGGTTCGCGAGATTGATCGGGATAGGCCAAGGTTAGGATTTTAATCCCAATTAATCCACCGTTTGATTTATGAGATGAGAGTCCATGATATACTTCAAGTCCGGGTAGAAAATATATTAAATCCCTCCGTTGAGGGATATATCAATCTCATGTGAAAGGTGTAATAGAACATATTTCAAATGCAATATTACAATTTCTCCTTCTATTATTTAAATAGATTCACAAGAATGAAGTGTGGTTATTTTAATTCAGTTTAAGGTTATCTATGACATTTCAATAGGTATCTCATCTAATTCTTCAATCTAATCCTACAATCCAAACTCATATCTTGTTTCAATAAATTCAATCAAATCAATTCAATATTACTCAATCCCACTCAATTTTATCACACTTAATCAATTCAGTCTCGTGAACCAAACACACCCTAAACAAATTAAGACCAAAAGGACCAAAACAGACACAATTATCACATTTACACATCAGGTCACGTATACATATTTCTTTATCATAGTATAAGTTTATGCCTCTACTATCTGGATCTACCAGAATTCAATTAAAATTACAAGCATTCACAGAAATTATTAAAAAATATAACAATTGTTCGTATTTCATCAGGGATCTATCTATTTTACAGCCACCAAACATTACCAGCATTTGAAACTAAATATCGTTACAATTTAACACAAAATATCTTATTGATGAAATTCAGAAGACAAATGGAATAACAATTGTGGGCGAAATAGTCCATTCTGGAGTTCAAATCAATAAACAGAATCAAAGTACAACTTTCATACAAATAATTAAAGCTTGAATTCAGAATTAAGTTAAAAAGAACTTGCATGTGCTTCCGTCTCGCTTCCAGCTCGTCCTGCCACGCCTGCACGGATCATGAGCCGTTAGTTCTTCAATGAGAATCATCAAATAGTGAATCACAACAAAAATGACGATTACAGAGTTTTGCTCCGACATTAGTCACCACGGTTGCCTCATGCTCATTCTCATGATCATTCTCATTTAAGAATTTTGAACCAAACGCCCCCTAAATATAAACATAATAAGGAATCATGTACCTGTGAGGCTATATAATCAAGGGTGATCGAATCGAGTGATCATTCATCAGGTGGAAAAATAGAGAGCTTGAGTTCATTGAATTTGATCGCCTGCTCCTCGTACTGCTTCTTTAGTCTCGCCTCGGGAATTTTCTTAGCAGAGCCTGCTGCAAATTTAGAACGATGCACGCGATCAATAGTTGTAGGCTCGGTATCCCAGCAAGCCCGATCGAACTTCTTGAAGTTCCTCACAGTTCTGTAACTCAAGCTGTCTAAGTCTTGGAAAGTGATGCACGGAAGCTGACCAAACGACTAAATCCGTCGTCCAATTTCCAAGACTTCAAGATTACTTAAAACCCCCATCAGTTGCCACCCAGAATTTCCCCATAAACGCTTTATCTTTCAACTTGAGCACCTCCAAATTTGGCAACAACCCTAGAACAGCCATTTGACTCCATTCAAGAAAAGTATCAGCTAAAGTTAAGCTCCTAAGTTTCGGTGGGAATTTATAGGCGGGAGGAAGCTCCCGCAATTGGCCTTCTGAAGGCGGGCTAGGGAACACGTCGTTTATTAACTTCAGTTTTTCAAGATAACTCAATCTCCCCAAACTATCGAATGATCCCGTCTTGCCTTCCAAAAGCAAGGATAGTCTCCCACTAATACCCAACTTCTTCAAATTACGAGCCCTGTCAAAAACTTCTTCTGTGCAATTTTTTGTGGCTTAAATTGTACCCAAAGTCTGAAGCTTTTCACCTTCTTTACTACTTTTACTCGGCTTGGGCAAAGTAGCAGAAGCATTCGTCTTCAAATACCTCAAATGAATCAACTTCCAAATATCCGCTTTGATGTCAAGCGTACGAGACGCCGTATCAATTATAAGAGTCTGTACGTTCCAAAGCTTTGAAAAGGCGGCAGGAAGAATCCCCAGACTGAAAGACAGAGTAATGTACCTCAAATGAACCAAATGGTACAAATCACTAGGAATTTTAGTGAGTTTGATGGGCTTTACATCTAAAACTTGAAGCAATTTGAATGTTGCAGGAATGGCTGAACAGTTTTCAGCCTGTAAGTTTATATCTTCCTTGGAGTAGCAAAGCGAACTAAGCGAACACGAGGCCCGTCACGGTTTTGGTTTGAACCTAAAAAGTTAGACACATTGGAATGGATACAAAAAGCGGCGATACGGTATCACTTCAGCTACGGAGGGTCAAAAACTCCTTCACTATTCTTCTTCATTTCTTGAAGAAAATTCTCCCTTTCATTTCCACCTTCAAGTTTGCAGAAATCGCGTAACATATCATGAATCGACATGTTTTAACTTTTCCATCGGGCTTAGTCTTATCGATTCTAACCAAGTTCCTGCTGATCAGATCCTCCAAATAACTTTCAGCAGTTTCCTCTAAGCTGATACCACTGTTCTTTTGCTGTATGAATCCTTCTGCAATCCACATTCGAATCAATTTCCAAACGGGATTTCATAGTCTTCTGGAAACATCCCAAAATAGAGAAAGCATGCCCTTAAGTGAAAAAGGCAATTTATAGTAACTCAAAGATATAATTTTTTCCATGCGTTCTTGCGGGTCCTGCATCATATACGTACTCACACTTTCAGACACTTTCTCCCAAGCTCGTTTCTTCGCTATCATCTCATTTGAAGCTGAAGCTTTTTTAACAAGAATGCCTCCTATAACCACTAAGGCAAGTGGCAGCCCATCACACCTCTGAGAAATTAGCTTCCCAAGAACTTCTAAATCAGAAGGGCATAGCTCGGGATTACCAAAAAGCCTCAGAATAGTAGTAGCAACCAACTCTCGTCTTGAGTCAAGAAGCGCAATTTGTGGGGGGTCTCGGTGGAGATTAGCATGTCGAGCTACATCCTCATTACGACTAGTGATCAACACTTTGCCCTGCTTATTCCTCTTTGGAAGAGCGATTTGGAGTTTATCCCAATCTTCAGCTGTCCAAACATCATCCATCACAATCAAGAATTTGCCTTCCTCCAGATGATCAGTTATTATTTTGGCTAATTCTTGCTCGGTTTTTTTATGCATATCCTCACTCAGCCTGGTGAACTCTCTTATAATGTTGAGAAAGACGTCCTTTTTTTCGTGAACTCTTGTAAATGTATACCCATATTCGGGTGGGAAATTCAGACTGGATCGCTGCATCACGGAAGATTTTGCCTGCCAATGTTGTCTTACCGAGGCCAGGCATACCGACGATGGAGATAACATCGAGTTGATTAGTCTCTTCAGTGAGATACCCTAGTAATGTTGATGCCTCATCTTCGAAACCAACTATGTTTTCTTGTCTTACAATGGGAGCCTGTTAACCAACACAAGATTAGCAAACGGAAACTACATTACAGCATTTCCTAAAAGGAAAAAACTCCAGCTTTTAACATAATCATGCCATGAGTTGGTCTTATGTAAAACAGTTTTACCGTGCAACTGTTTCGCAACTATCGCTTTAAAGTAGAACACTTGACACCTTTAAATGAAACAAATAATACCTTTTAAAGAAACAACTAATATATTTTTAAAATACACACAAAACGCAATCCAGTTGCACAGTAAAACTGGTTTACATAAGACTTTACCTAGTTACCATTTATTGTGATAATAATTGCTCAAAATTAATTTGAGGTGAATATTATGCAACAAAAGCTAAGATTTACCAAATTTGAGGTTACAATCTTGAAAATCTCTCTCAATCTCAAGTATCAAACAGAGGTCAACCTACTCAAATCAATATGCCTCCACAGAGGTATTATCAATCCCAGATCAATGACCCCATTTTAACAGCTAGCTCAAACCAAGATAAAAATATATATATATATATTTACCAAATTGGGGTTGGTAGACAAATGCATTTACCAAATTTGAAGTTCACAATTTAGAAAATCACCCTATCTCTTAACTACCAAGCAGAAGTCTACTCAAAAGTCCTCCCCCAATTTATCACAAGTCCCAAATTCAAGATCCAATTTATAAGAGCTAGCTCAATTAGCACAATCCAAGATCAAATCAAGTTAAAGATGATGAGTACACAAATGCATTTACCAAATTTGAGCTCTCTCTCTCTCTCTCTCTCTCAAAACTACCAAACATAAGTCAACTCAAAAGTCCTCCCCCAATTTATCAACTAGCTCAATCAGCACAAACCAAGATCAATTTCAAGATCCCATTTTAACAGCTAGCACAAACCAAGATCAAACCAAATCAAAGATGATTGAATACACAAATGCATTTTCCAAATTTGAAGTTCAAAATCTTGAAATCTCTCTTATCAACTACCAAACCGAAGTCCACTCCAAACTCAAAAGTCCTCCCCCAAAATATCACAAATCCCAATTTCAAGATCCAATTTTTAACAGCTAGCTCAATCACCAATCAATCATAACAAAAACACAAAACTTAAAAAAGATTACTACCTCAGGTTCATCACGGTCTCCATCCCCAACTCCAAGACTGGCGAAATCAAACTTGCCCGTATCTCCATAAATACCCCTGATTTTGGTGCCGATTTTCTCGACCTCTTTGGCAATACTGAGCAGCTTTGCCGGCGTCTGAAAAGCTCTAAGAAAGTAGTTCTTGGACTTGCTCTCGGCGGCCTGCGTGACGAAGGCGTCGATGATGTCTTCGGCCTAGTAAACGACGTCGCGTATCTGCCGGACGAGCTCCCGGAGGCCCTCGTCCTTTCGCCGCTTTTTGGTGGAGTCCCGGAGAAATGCTTTAAAGAGACGGAGGTCGTTGTCGAGCTGTTCGACCTGGTCTTTGGCGTTGCTGATTAAGCTGGTGTGGTACAGCAGCAGCTGCTGGAGGTTTTCCAGCAGGAATTCTACTGCTGCGTCCGCCATTGCTGACACACAGCGACCGATCTCTCTCTCTCTCTCTCTAAATGTGTGTGTGCATTATGGGTGATGCTGTAGGTGTGGACTGGCAAAGTATATGTCAATTTTGAGTGGGGCTACCTTATTGTCGTATTCATTGAATCATTGTTCTATTTTTCATTTCAAATATAGTTTTTGACTAACGACTTGTTTTCAAACTTTTACCTCAAAAGGTGCAGGAGTTATATTTTTGGATGTGAAAAAAAGTGATTTTTATAGTTTGTGGTTGAGAAGATCATTTAACACTTAGGTGCAAATGCTGCATCTGTAATTGATGCACTACACTTTTTAGGGTCCGTTTGGTAGCCACCACTAATAATCTTCAAAAGGACCCAGATAAGTTAAAAGACAAGATTACGACCCAGTTGAGATTACGGCTCAAGTGTTTGATTTAGGGTTTGGATACAATTTTATCTGATTACCATTTTACGAATTTACCCTCATTACATATATCATATTACATATTTGTCTTCTCCCATTTCACCTCTATCATTAAAAAAATACTACGAACATAAAGCCCTAGCCAAATACCCGTACATTCATGATTGAAGCTTCCGACGATGATTCTGAACGGCGACACAATCGACGTCTCTCCCAACATCATCTCCGATCGACGCAATCGTTGTTGCTCCCAACATCATCCCCGATTGAAGCTTCCAGCGACGATTCTTTACAGAAAGCCATAGCCAAATCTTGTCCTGTCTATTTCGTTGGTGAGTTGCGATTTTTTTTTGTTGGTATGAGGAATTTATCTGCAAATCCATTGATTCGTACCCCCACTTCCGTATGGGTTGGCTGTAGGGCTTGCTTCTATTTTAGGTTGAGTTGGAATTGGGACTGCCATGTAGTGTGTCCCATCCGAACCGGGCAACCTACCGATATCTCGGGAACGAATCGGGCAGGATTTAACCGGAATCAAAACCGCAGTGTATTACGGTTCGGTTTGCCTTCTATAAAAGCAAAAAAACCCAGAATCACGGGTTCCACGTTTCGAATCGGCGGTTCCGTTGTTCCGAACCGTTTATGACAGTTGCAAACCGGTTTGCCCATTGGAACAGGCGGTTCCACGGTTCAACCAAGTGAACCTTGGGTTCTCTATTTTTTTTTTTTTATTTAATGATTGAGATTGAGTCAAATGTTCTTTTTTTTTGATCCAATGGTGAGATTCAATATGAAAGTTACCGCTTTTTTTTTTTTTTTTTTTTATTTTCCCAAACTCTATAAATACCCCTAATTTGTATTCATTTTCTTGCACCAACTTGATCCAAATTGATCAATTCTTCTTCATTTCTCTAATTCTCTTGTTCTAAGTTCTAACTTTATAAGTTTCATTATAGTTCATAGTTCATACTTCATATATTATCTATATTGATATATTTTATACATTATAGTATATAGTTTATATTATATACACTTTACTTTTATATTTTATATTACATAAAAAATGTCAAAAAAATGGAGGATCATCTCGACCATCATCTTCTAGAGGAGGAAAAAAAAAGAGTCCGATGACTTCGATTTTCCTCCACCTCCCCCTCCTTTGCACAATTCAATATTCCATGGAGTGTGGAGGAAATAGAAGCGAGTTTTTGTCCGGTTATCACGGATGCCACTTTTTCAAATGAAAAATTTCAACAACCTCGTGGTGGTACTCAAGAAAGTACTCATGGTCATGGACATGGTCCTCATGAAAACGAAGAAAATGTTGAGGAGGCCATTCCACCTCAAAGGCGGAGAAAGAAGATGTAGAGTTCTTGATCAAGAAATATTCACCATTCACTTCAAAAAAAAAAGCAACCGATGAGATAAATATATTTAAAGTTTATTGTAACTATTGCACTAATGTTTATCATTTTGAGAAAGGTGATGGATATGGAACATTTAAAAAACACTTGTTGGCAAAATATAAAGAAGTCTTGGGAATGACTACATCTCAAACGAAACTACGTGGATTCACGGCGTCTTCTGAAGGTGTTGAAGTAAGTAATCCTACTAGTTTATTTAGATATAATGTTAAGGTTGCTAGAAGAGAATTAACTAAACTTATTTGTTCTAAACATCTTCCTTTTCGTTTTGCAAATGATCTTCGTTTTGAAAAATGGGTTACTACGGCTTATAATCCTTCGGCCAAAAAAATTTCACGGTCTTCTATTACTAGTGAAATTGATAAAATGGCTAAAGAAATAAGAGATGAAATGACTAGCATGTTTTCTAGATTAACTCAAAAAGTTTATATATGTTCGGATATTTGGAGTGATTATTTTCAAGAGCATAATTATATGGGCATTACTTGTCATTGGATTGATGATACGTGGACAATTCAAAAACGTTTAATTGCATATAGAGAGTTTGATACTGAGCATACGGCCGCTAATATTGCTCTAAAAATTAGTACGGTTTTGCAAGAGTACAACATTCTTACAAAAATATTTTCAATTTCATTTGATAATGCAAGTGCTAATACGGCTAGTTTAGATGAACTTATTGCAATTTGTCAACCATCAATTGGTGGTAGATTTTTTCATGTAAGATGTTTTTGTCATATTTTAAATTTGTGTGTTCAAGATGGTTTATCTTCTTTAAAAATGCATGTTGCTCCTATTAAACATGCACTTGGTTATTTGGTTAGACATCAAAAAGTTTTAAAAAGATGGAAAAGTTTTTGTGTAGTTAATTAACTTACTCCTAAAAAGTTTTCACTTGATGTTGCTACTAGATGGAACTCAACTTATAAAATGTTAAGTGCATCTTATGAGTATAGAAATGCATTATGTAATTTTTTTGCACAATAACAATGTGGTATTACTTTATTTCCTAGTAAATGGGATTCATGTGCTACTTTATGTGAGATGTTGCAAGTTTTTAATGAAGCTACTACACAATTATCCGGTACGTATTATCCTACTTCTATTCTTGCTTTAGATCAATGTGTTAGAGTTGCAATTACTCTAGATTGTAGTGATTCAAATGAAATATTATATAATGCTATTAGTTCAATGAAAGTCAAATGGATGAAATATTTTTTATATATTTCCGATGTGTTTATAATTGCTAAAATACTTGATCCTAGAGTAAGAATAGATGGAGTGCAAAAATTAATTTCTATATATTATGATGCTTTATTTCCTATTACAGATGATAACACCCCTTCTCCTATTGTGGTTGTCCAAAAATCTAAATAAGTTCTTATAGATGTTTTTAGAGAATATAAAATTCAATTTGGTCCTACTAGTGGTGATTCTACTAGTGTTCGTGGTGCTACTAGTACTACTAGTGGACCTGGTGGTACTCAATCCCTTGGTCGTGGTCTTTATGGTAAATTTTCCCCGTTTAGATAATTTTTCTAAAGAACGATATCAACAACGTGTAACGGCACAATCAAATATTTTCTTAGAAATTGAAAATTTTCTAAATACACCTTCTTTTGAGTATCAACCGGGAGAATTAGAAAATTTTGATATTTTAAAGTGGTGGTCGAGGAGATTAGATGCTTATCCGGTGTTGAGTATGATTGCAAAAGAGGTATATGCATGTCCCGTCTCAACCGTAGCCGTCGAACGAGCATTTAGCTTGGGTGGACATATCTTGAATGAAAGGCGTTCAAGATTGACAGTTGAGCACTTGGAAAACCAATGTTTATTTGATGATTGGGTGAAAGCCGAAGATCGAACACAAGAGCTCTTAGCGCGGATTCTAGCGAAGATAGTGTGATCGACGACACAATCAAAACCGAAAATGAAGCTTAAATCTTCTTAAGATTTAAGTCTTGAGGTAAGAAACAAGGTAAGAGAACTACGTAGGCTTTGATTCTAATCGGATACGTAGGCAACATAATTTTAAGTTTCTAACTTAGAATTTTCTAAGTTTAAAATTTAAAATTATGCCCAAGCCCTTTTTTTTTTTATCCTCTTTTCATTATTTGTAATTTTTTTAATTGTAATTATAAGTTGTACACTTGTATTTGTAGCATTACCAATTTAGCATGTTACTTGTAAGTTGTAACTTGTAAGTTGTAAATTGTAAATTGTAATTTTTGTAATGTATTAAATTATTGTTTAATGTAAATTTTTTGAGTTGTTTGTTATTTGTAATTTTGTATTTAATAACATAAGATTTTGCTTCATCTTCTTTAAATTTACTTCAAAATTTTTTTTTTTTGTATTTTGATAAAAAAAAAAATTGGTTCCAGAACCGTGAACCGGAATCGGAACCGGATGGAACCGAACCGGAACCGCCGGAACTGGAACCGTTAAAGTATTTTACACGGTTCGGTTCCGGTTCCAACTTTTTTGAACCGGGAACCGCCGATTCGAAACCGGAACCGGCGGTTCGAACCGTTTGGGCACCTCTACTGCCATGGTTGTTAATTTGTTTGTATAATATAGGATAGGTTCCACTTACTTCATCAAACAATAGTGATTGAGCGATGATGCAAATATGTTGAGCTGTGCTCATTTCTTTTGTTTAGATTTTGATTACATTTCTTGGTGAGTTGTTGTTGGCTGTGGTAATGTATGTGTAATCTGTCTGTTGTTTCTATGTTGGTTGAGCTGTTACTTTGTTATATCGAATAAGTAGTATTCAAATTCAATTTGTTGTTTGAAAATGTATGTTCCCTTTCTCTGCAAAAACATAAAGTTGGCAATGCTGCTGGTGTCTAGATTGATTTTAGCATATGTTGTTGGTCAATTGCAATGGTATACCCACATCCAAAGTGGGCGACACTTATTAATAATGTAATATTAAAGTACACCCAATTATTTGAGTGTAATATTATTAATCTAAAAATTACACCCAATATTTTATTATTTAAATTATATTACTATAATTATAATTGATGCAAGATGGTATAAAATAATGAATCATATACATTCACATCATGCTCGAGGGTATAAAATAGTTACTCATAAACATTCACTTCATGCTCGAGGGTATAAAATAGTTACTCATATACATTCACTTCATGCTCGAGGGAATAAAACAGTTACTCATATACATTCACTAGTTGCTCAAATGTATAAAACAATAATCATAAACATAAATCGGATGCTAGAGTATAATGATAATGAATCGTATACACAACACCATTCAACAAAAATAACATCAGAATCATTGATAATAAACATAAATCGGATGCTAGAGTACAGTGATAATGAATCATATACACAACACCATTCAACAAAAATAACATCAGAATCATTGATAATGAAACAATGATAATATACCCAACAATAATAATGAATCACAAAAATAAACAACATCAACTAATTCACAAATCGATAATATACCCGGATGCATTACAATAATTACAAAACGATAATATACAAAGCAAAAGTACCCAATTGTTCGTCCATGGTGTGTCATACACACAACACCATTCAACATTACCTAGCATACCAGTTCATCAAAGTCAGGATATTCCACAAACAGTAGTTAATCAAAATACATATCCCACACAACAGTCATCTAGTTTAGATTAGAATAATTACAAAATGCATTAAACATCAACATTTCAGTAGCACAACAAACAAACATTCACCCAAGATTTTCATGCACGGTAATAGCTTTTGTAGACATTCTCATCCTCCATATATGACACATCAAATCCTTCAACCATTCTTGGATCAATTGGATGCTTCCCGTAAGCATATCGCTCCAACCCCTTCACATCGACCAAAAGACATCTCGTTATCAATTCCATCAGGTAGAAACTGCAGTGGAAGGAAGAAGTAGAGAGCATCAGCGGGTTTTGTTTCGGGCATCTATTTGAATACTCGACCCGGCCCGTCTTTCCCGATCCAACGGTAGCTATTTTACTTTTAGAAAGACAATGTTTTTAGAAGAATTTATATCTTTTGGGAAAAAGGCAAAAATTTGTCAACCATTTCCTTAGGCCGAAAGTAACTTATAAGGTAAATAAGTAATAATTTTTAAAAAAATTATAAATAAGTATGTATAATTTTTTAAGTAAGAAGAAGTAATATATTTTATTTTTAAAGTATTGTCATTACAATGTGAGACGTGTTACAATTTACAAAAAGATAAATTCTGAATTATTATATAAGTGCTCGATCATAGTAATGAAGAAGCTAAGCTAATTAGTTAACTAATCATTATTCAATTGTTCGGTCAACTTAAGTTGGTTTTAAATGATAAAAATATTCAGAGCAACTTGAAGAATAATTTATGAAAGTGGGCTGTTTATTCCGGTTGTTACGACCAATATAAAGATTTATAATATATAGAAGTGAAAAAACGACAAAATTCAAGAAAATATGACCTGTCAAATAAATTAAATAATGTGTGATATGATGTCCAATTTCTTGCTACTTTTTTTTTCGTATATAATTGGGATAATTGGTCCATAAATGATAAATGCAAAAGCCAACTTTAAAATTTTACTTTTAAAAATATATTTCAATGATTTCACATAAAATTCAAGTAAAATTTTTTAATTGTGAACGTATAGAAGTTGAGGATAAAAATGAATCGACTCAGTTTGCGACTTTCTAGTCTTCGATTCAATATTAATTCAATCGAGCTCGAAAATATTTGAGTGCCGACTCAATAGATTTACGAGTTTAATCGAACTTAGATAATTTTATTATTTTATATTAAATGTGCTAATTGTTTTTATAAAAACTATTTTTATCAAGTTGATTTGAGTTTCTAGTTATTCAAATTATTGAGTTACAATATTTCAGTATGTTATTTAAGACTTTAAGTTACCGAATTAAAATCAAGTTTATCAGATATTATAACGTGTCGAACTCAAGGTCAAATGACTTGAGTTCGACGATCTTGAGTCATGATTTGAACTTTGAATTGTATAAGGGCTCGTTTGGTTCGCGGGATTGATCGGGATAGGCCAAGGTTAGGATTTTAATCCCAATTAATCCACCGTTTGATTTATGAAATGAAAGTCCATGATATACTTCAAGTTCGGGTAGAAAATATATTAAATCCCTCCGTGGAGGGATATATCATTCTCATGTGAAAGGTGTGATAGAACATATTTCAAATTCAATATTACAATTTCTCCTTCTATTATTTAAATAGATTCACAAGAATGAAGTGTGGTTATTTTAATTCAATTTAAGATTATCTATGACATTTCAATAGGTATCTCATCTAATTCTTCAATCTAATACTACAATCCAAACGCATATCTTGTTTCAATAAATTCAATCAAATCAATTCAATCTTACTCAATCTCATTCAATTTTATCACACTTAATCAATTCAGTCTCGTGAACCAAACACACCCTAAACAAATTAAGACCAAAAGGACCAAAACAGACACAATTATCACATTTACACCAGGTCATGTATACAAATTTCTTTATCACAGTACAAGTTTATGCCTCTACTATCTGGATCTGCCAGAATTCAATTAAAATTACAAGCATTCACAGAAATTTTTAAAAAAATATAACAAATGTTCGTATTCCATCAGAAGACAAATGGAATAACAATTGTGGGCGAAATAGTCCATTCTGGAGTTCAAATCAATAAACAGAATCAAAGTACAACTTTCATACAAATAATTAAAGCTTGAATTCAGAATTAAGTTAAAAAGAACTTGCATGTGCTTCCGTCTCGCTTCCAGCTCGTCCTGCCACGCCTGCACGGATCATGAGCCGTTAGTTCTTCAATGAAAATCATCAAATAGTGAATCACAACAAAAATGACGATTACAGAGTTTTGCTCCGACATTAGTCACCACAGTTGCCTCATGCTCATTCTCATTTAAGAATTTTGAACCAAACGCCCCCTAAATATAAACATAATAAGGAATCATGTACCTGTGAGGCTATATAATCAAGGGTGATCGAATCGAGTGATCATTCATCAGGTGGAAAAATAGAGAGCTTGAGTTCATTGAATTTGATCGCCTGCTCCTCGTACTGCTTCTTTAGTCTCGCCTCGGGAATTTTCTTAGCAGAGCCTGCTGCAAATTTAGAACGATGCACGATCAATAGTTGTAGGCTCGGTATCCCAGCAAGCCCGATCGGAACTTCTTGAAGTTCCTCACAGTTCTGTAACTCAAGCTGTCTAAGTCTTGGAAAGTGATGCACGGAAGCTGACCAAACGACTAAATCCGTCCGTCCAATTTCCAAGACTTCAAGATTACGAAAACCCCCATCAGTTGCCTCCCAGGATTTCCCCATAAACGCTTTATCTTTCAACTTGAGCACCTCCAAATTTGGCAACAACCCTAGAACAGCCATTTGACTCCATTCAAGAAAAGTATCAGCTAAAGTTAAGCTCCTAAGTTTCGGTGGGAATTTATAGGCGGGAGGAAGCCCCCGCAATTGGCCTTCTGAAGGCGGGCTAGGGAACACGTCGTTTATTAACTTCAATTTTTCAAGATAACTCAATCTCCCCAAACTATCGAATGATCCCGTCTTGCCTTCCAAAAGCAAGGATAGTCTCCCACGAATACCCAACTTCTTCAAATTACGAGCCCTGTCAAAAACTTCTTCTGTGCAATTTTGTGGCGAAATTGTACCCAAAGTCTGAAGCTTTTCACCTTCTTTACTACTTTTACTCGGCTTGGGCAAAGTAGCAGAAGCATTCGTCTTCAAATACCTCAAATGAATCAACTTCCAAGCGTACGAGACGTCGTATCAACTATAAGAGTCTGTACGTTCCAAAGGCAGCAGGAAGAATCCCCAGACTGACAGACAGAGTAATGTACCTCAAATGAACCAAATGGTACAAATCACTAGGAATTTTAGTGAGTTTGATGGGCTTTACATCTAAAACTCGAAGCAATTTGAATGCTGCAGGAATGGCTGAACAGTTTTCAGCCTGTAAGTTTATATCTTCCTTGGAGTAGCAAACTAAGCTAAGCGAACACGAGGCCCGTCACGGTTTTGGTTTGAACCTAAAAAAGTTAGACACATTGGAATGGATACAAAGACGACGATACGGTATCACTTCAGCTACCGGAGGGTCAAAAACTCCTTCACTATTCTTCTTCATTTCTTGAAGAAAATTCTCCCTTTCATTTCCACCTTCAAGTTTGCAGAAATCGCGTAACATATCATGAATACGACATGTTTTAACTTTTCCATCGGGCTTAGTCTTATCGATTCTAACCAAGTTCCTGCTGATCAGATCCTCCAAATAGCTTTCAGCAGTTTCCTCTAAGCTGATACCACTGTTCTTTTGCTGTATGAATCCTTCTGCAATCCACATTCGAATCAATTTCCAAACCGGGATTTCATAGTCTTCTGGAAACATCCCAAAATAGAGAAAGCATGCCCTTAAGTGAAAAGGCAATTTATAGTAACTCAAAGATATAATTTTTTCCATGCGTTCTTGGTCCCTCGTCATATCGTACTCACACTTTCAGACACTTTCTCCCAAGCTCGTTTTTCTTCGCTATCATCTCGTTTGAAGCTGAAGCTTTTTTAACAAGAATGCCTCCTATAACCACTAAGGCAAGTGGCAGCCCATCACACCTCTGAGAAATTAGCTTCCCAAGAACTTCTAAATCAGAAGGGCATAGCTCGGGATTACCAAAACCCAGAATTTAAGTAGCAACCAACTCTCGCCTTGAGTCAAGAAGCGCCAATTTGTGGGGGTCTCGGTGGAGATTAGCATGTCGAGCTACATCCTCATTACGACTAGTGATCAACACTTTGCCCTGCTTATTCCTCTTTGGAAGAGCGATTTGGAGTTTATCCCAATCTTCAGCTGTCCAAACATCATCCATGACAATCAAGAATTTGCCTTCCTCCAGATGATCAGTGATTATTTTGGCTAATTCTTGCTCGGTTTTTTTATGCATATCCTCACTCAGCCTGGTGAACTCTCTTATAATGTTGAGAAAGACGTCCTTTTTCGTGAACTCTTGCGAAATGTATACCCATATTCGGGTGGGAAATTCGTACTGGATCACTGCATCACGGAAGATTTTGCCTGCCAATGTTGTCTTACCGAGGCCAGGCATACCGACGATGGAGATAACATCGAGTTGATTAGTCTCTTCAGTGAGATACCCTAGTAATGTTGATGCCTCATCTTCAAAAAAACCAACTATGTTTTCTTGTCTTACAATGGGAGCCTGTTAACCAACACAAGATTAGCAAACGGAAACTACGTACAGCATTTCCTAAAAAGGAAAAAACTCCAGCTTTTAACATAATCATGCCATGAGTTGGTCTTATGTAAAAACAGTTTTTACCGTGCAACTGTTTCAAGAACTATCGCTTTAAAGTAGAACACTTGACACCTTTAAATGAAACAAATAATACCTTTTTAAAGAAACAACTAATATATTTTTAAAATACACACAAAACGCAAACCAGTTGCACAGTAAAACTGGTTTACATAAGACTTTACCTAGTTACCATTTATTGTGATAATAATTGCTCAAAATTAATTTGAGGTGAAGATTATGCAACAAAAGCTAAGATTTACCAAATTTGAGGTTACAATCTTGAAAATCTCTCTCAATCTCAAGTATCAAACAGAGGTCAACCTACTCAAATCAATATGCCTCCACAGAGGTATTATCAATCCCAGATCAATGACCCCATTTTAACAGCTAGCTCAAACCAAGATAAAAAAATATATATATATTTACCAAATTGGGGTTGGTAGACAAATGCATTTACCAAATTTGAAGTTCACAATTTAGAAAATCACCCTATCTCTTAACTACCAAGCAGAAGTCAACTCAAAAGTCCTCCCCCAATTTATCACAAGTCCCAAATTCAAGATCCAATTTATAAGAGCTAGCTCAATTAGCACAATCCAAGATCAAATCAAGTTAAAGATGATGAGTACACAAATGCATTTACCAAATTTGAGCTCTCTCTCTCTCTCTCTCTCAAAACTACCAAACATAAGTCAACTCAATAGTCCTCCCCCAATTTATCAACTAGCTCAATCAGCACAAACCAAGATCAATTTCAAGATCCCATTTTAACAGCTAGCACAATTAGCACAAACCAAGATCAAATCAAATCAAAGATGATTGAATACACAAATGCATTTTCCAAATTTGAAGTTCAAAATCTTGAAATCTCTCTTATCAACTACCAAACCGAAGTCAACTCCAAACTCAAAAGTCCTCCCCCAAAATATCACAAATCCCAATTTCAAGATCCAATTTTTAACAGCTAGCTCAATCACCAATCAATCATAACAAAAACACAAAACTTGAAAAAGATTACTACCTCAGGTTCATCAGGGTCTCCATCCCCAACTCCAAGACTGGCGAAATCAAACTTGCCCTTATCTCCATAAATACCCCTGATTTTGGTGCCGATTTTCTCGACCTCTTTGGCAATACTGAGCAGCTTTGCCGGCGTCTGAAAAGCTCTAACAAAGTAGTTCTTGGACTTGCTCTCGGCGGCCTGCGTGACGAAGGCGTCGATGATGTCTTCGGCCTCGTAAACGACGTCGCGTATCTGCCGGACGAGCTCCCGGAGGCCCTCATCCTTTCGCCGCTTTTTGGTGGTGTCCCGGAGAAATGCTTTAAAGAGACGGAGGTCGTTGTCGAGCTGTTCGACCTGGTCTTTGGCGTTGCTGATTAAGCTGGTGTGGTACAGCAGCAGCTGCTGGAGGTTTTCCAGCAGGAATTCTACTGCTGCGTCCGCCATTGCTGACACACAGCGACCGAGCTCTCTCTCTCTCTCTCTCTCTAAATGTGTGTGTGCATTATGAGTGATGCTGTAGGTGTGGACTGGCAAAGTATATGTCAATTTTGAGTGGGGCTACCTTATTGTCGTATTCATTGAATCATTGTTCTATTTTTCATTTCAAATATAGTTTTTGACTAACGACTTGTTTTCAAACTTTTACCTCAAAAGGTGCAGGAGTGATATTTTTGGATGTGAAAAAAAGTGATTTTTATAGTTTGTGGTTGAGAAGATCATTTAACACTTAGGTGCAAACGCTGCATCTATAATTGATGCACTACACTTTTTAGGGTCCGTTTGGTAGCCACCACTAATAATCTCCAAAAGGACCCAGATAAGTTAGAAGACAAGATTACGGCCCAGTTGAGATTACGGCTCAGGTGTTTGATTTAGGGTCTGGATACAATTTTATCTGATTACCATTTTACGAATTTACCCTCATTACATATATCATATTACATATTTGTCCTCTCCCATTTCACCTCTATCATTAAAAAATACTACGAACATAAAGCCCTAGCCAAATACCCGTACATTCATGATTGAAGCTTCAGACGATGATTCTGAACGGCGACACAATCGACGTCTCTCCCAACATCATCTCCGATCGATGCAATCGTTGTTGCTCCCAACATCATCCCCGATTGAAGCTTCCAGCGACGATTCTTTACAGAAAGCCATAGCCAAATCTTGTCCTGTCTATTTCGTTCGTGAGTTGCGATTTTTTTTTGTTGGTATGAGGAATTTATCTGCAAATCCACTGATTCGTACCCCCACTTCCGTCTTTGTTCATGGGTTGGCTGTAGGGCTTGCTTCTATTTTAGGTTGAGTTGGAATTGGGATTGCCATGTAGTGTGTCCCATCCAACCGGAACAAATTTGTTATATAACGAACTCGAATCGGAGCAGTGATTTAACCGGAATCAAATCGTGTATTACGGTTGTTCGTTCGATTCTATCTACTAAAACCAGAATCGCCCGTTCAGCCGGTTCGAATCCATGGATTCATTGTTCGGAACCGTTTATGACGATTGCAAACCGGTTATTTTGTTGAACCAGCGGTTTCATTTGTTCGAAGCAAGTGAACCACGGGTTCTCGTATTTTTTTATTTAATGATTGAGATTGAGTCAAATGTTGTTTTTTTTTTTTGATCCAATGGTCGAGATTCAATATGAAAGAATTTTTTTTTTTTTTTCCAAACTCTATAAATACCCCCTAATTTGTATTCATTTTCTTGCATCAACTTGATCCAAATTGATCAATTCTTCTTCATCTCTAATTCTCTTGTTCTAAGTTCTAACTTTATAAAGCTTCATTATAGTTCATAGTTCATACTTCATATATTATCTATATTGATATATTTTATACATTATAGTATATAGTTTATATTATATACACTTTTACTTTATATTTTATATTACAAAAAAAATGTCAAAAAGAGGAGGATCATCTCGACCATCATCTTCTAGAGGAGGAAAAGAAAAGAGTCCGATGACTTCCGATTTTCCTCCACCTCCTCCTCCTCTCTTGCACAATTCAATATTCCATGGAGTGTGGAGGAAATAAGCAGTATTGGTCCGGATTGTCACGGATGCCACTTTTTCAAATGAAAAATTTCAACAACCTCGTGGTGGTACTCAAGAAAGTACTCATGGTCATGGACATGGTCCTCATGAAAACGAAGAAAATGTGGAGGAGGTCATTCCACCTCAAAGGCGGAGAAAAGAAGATGTAGAGTTCTTGATCAAAATATTCACCATTCACTTCAAAAAAGTGACAAACCGATGAGGTAAATATATTTAAAGTTTATTGTAACTATTGCACTAATGTTTATCATTTTGAGAAAGGTGATGGATATGGAACATTTAAAAAAACACTTGTTGGCAAACACATAAAGAAGTCTTGGGAATGACTACATCTCAAACTAAACTATGTGGATTCACGGCGTCTTGAAGGTGGTGAAGTAAGTAATCCTACTAGTTTATTTAGATATAATGTTAAGGTTCTAGAAGAGAATTAGCTAAACTTATTTGTTCTAAACATCTTCCTTTTCGTTTTGCAAATGATCTTCGTTTTTGCAAAATGGGTTACTACGACTTATAATCCTTGACGCCCAAAAAAAAAATTTCACTATTCTTCTATTACTAGTGAAATTGATAAAATGGCTAAAGAAATAAGAGATGAAATGACTAGCATGTTTTCTAGATTAACTCAAAAAGTTTCTATATGTTCGGATATTTGGAGTGATCATTTTCAAGAGCATAATTATATGGACATTACTTGTCATTGAATTGATGATACGTGGACAATTCAAAAACGTTTAATTGCATATAGAGAGTTTGATACTGAGCATACGGCCGCTAATATTGCTCTAAAAATTCGTACGATTTTGCAAGAGTACAACATTCTTACAAAAATATTTTAAATTTCATTTGATAATGCAAGTGCTAATACGGCTAGTTTAGATGAACTTATTGCAATTTGTCAACCATCAATTGGTGGTAGATTTTTTCATGTAAGATGTTTTTGTCATATTTTAAATTTGTGTGTTCAAGATGGTTTACCTTCTTTAAAAATGCATGTTGCTCCTATTAAACATGCACTTGGTTATTTGGTTAGACATCAAAAAGTTTTAAAAAGATGGAAAAGTTTTTGTGTAGTTAATTAACTTCCTCCTAAAAAGTTTTCACTTGATGTTGCTAGTAGATGGAACTCAACTTATAAAATGTTAAGTGCATCTTATGAGTATAGAAATGCATTATGTAATTTTTTTGCACAAGAACAATGTGGTATTACTTTATTTCCTAGTCAATGGGATTCATGTGCTACTTTATGTGAGATGTTGCAAGTTTTTAATGAAGCTACTACACAATTATCCGGTACGTATTATCTTACTTCTATTCTTGCTTTAGATCAATGTGTTAGAGTTGCAATTACTCTAGATTGTAGTGATTCAAATGAAATATTATATAATGCTATTAGTTCAATGAAAGTCAAATGGATGAAATATTTTTTATATATTCCCGATGTGTTTATAATTGCTAAAATACTTGATCCTAGAGTAAGAATAGATGGAGTGCAAGAATTAATTTCTATATATTATGATGTTTTATTTCCTATTACAGATGATAACACCCCTTCTCCTATTGTGGTTGTCCAAAAATCTAAACAAGTTTTTATGGATGTTTTTAAAGAATATAAAATTCAATTTGGTCCTACTAGTGGTGATTCTACTAGTGTTCGTGGTGCTACTAGTACTACTAATGGACGTGGTGGTACTCAATCCCTTGGTCGTGGTCTTTATGGTAAATTTTTCCCGTTTAGATAATTTTTCTAAAGAACGATATCAACAACGTGCAACGGCACAATCAAATATTTTCTTAGAAATTGAAAATTTTCTAAATACACCTTCTTTTTGAGTATCAACCGGAGAATTAGAAAATTTTGATATTTTTAAAGTGGTGGTCGAGGAGATTAGATGCTTATCCGGTGTTTAGTATGATTGCAAAAGAGGTATATGCATGTCCCGGTCTCAACCGTGAGCCGTCGAATCCAGCATTTAGCTTGGGTGGACATATCTTGAATGAAAGGCGTTCAAGATTGTAAATTGAGCACTTGGAAAACCAATGTTTACTTGATGATTGGGTGAAAGCGAAGATCGAACACAAGAGCTCTTAAGCGCGGATTCTAGCGAAGATAGTGTGATCGAGACGACACAATCAAAACCGAAAATGAAGCTTAAATCTTCTTAAGATTTAAGTCTTGAGGTAAGAAACAAGGTAAGAGAACTACGTGGGCTTTGATTCTAATCGGATACGTAGGCAACATAATTTTAAGTTTCTAACTTAGAATTTTCTAAGTTTAAAATTTAAAATTATGCCCAAGCCCTTTTTTTTTTTATCGTCTTTTCATTATTTGTAATTTTTTTAATTGTAATTATAAGTTGTACACTTGTATTTGTAGCATTAGCAATTTAGCATGTTACTTGTAAGTTGTAACTTGTAAGTTGTAAATTGTAAATTGTAATTTTTGTAATGTATTAAATTATTGTTTAATGTAATTTTTTTGAGTTGTTTGTTATTTGTAATTTTGTATGTTTAATAACATAAGATTTTGCTTCATCTACTTTAAATTTACTTCAATTTTTAATTTTTTTTTTTTTGTATTTTGATAAAAAAAAAAAAAAAAAATCGGTTCCAGAACCGTGAACCGGAACCGGAACCGTTAAAGTATTTTACACGGTTCGGTTCCGATTCCAACTTTTTTGAACCGGGAACCGCCGGTTCGGAATCGGAACCGGCGGTTCGAACCGTTTGGGCACCTCTACTGCCATGGTTGTTAATTTGTTTGTATAATATAGGATAGGTTCCACTTACTTCATCAAACAATAGTGATTGAGCGATGATGCAAATATGTTGAGCTGTGCTCATTTCTTTTGTTTAGATTTTGATTACATTTCTTGGTGAGTTGTTGGTGGCTGTGGTAATGTATGTGTAATCTGTCTGTTGTTTCTATGTTGGTTGATCTGTTACTTTGTTATATCGAATAAGTAGTATTCAAATTCAATTTGTTGTTTGAAAATATATGTTCCCTTTCTCTGCAAAAACATAAAGTTGTCAATGCTGCTGGTGTCTAGATTGATTTTAGCATATGTTGTTGGTCAATTGCAATGGTATACCCACATCCAAAGTGGGCGACACTTATTAATAATGTAATATTAAAGTACACCCAATTATTTGAGTGTAATATTATTATTCCAAAAATTACACCCAATATTTTATTATTTAAATTATATTACTATAATTATAATTGATGCAAGATGGTATAAAATAATGAATCATATACATTCATTTCATGCTCGAGGGTATAAAATAATTCTTTCATAAACATTCACTTTATATCGAGGAATAAAACGATTCTTCATATACATTCATTCACTGCTACGGGAATAAAAACGATTCTTACTCATATACATTCACTAGTTGCTCAAATGTATAAAACAATAATCATAAACATAAATCGGATGCTAGAGTACAATGATAATGAATCATATACACAACACCATTCAACAAAAATAACATCAGAATCATTGATAATAAACATAAATCGGATGCTAGAGTACAGTGATAATGAATCATATACACAACACCATTCAACAAAAATAACATCAGAATCATTGATAATAAACATAAATCGGATGCTAGAGTACAGTGATAATGAATCATATACACAACACCATTCAACAAAAATAACATAAGAATCATTGATAATGAAACAATGATAATATACCCAATAATAATAATGAATCACAAAAATAAACAACATCAACTAATTCACAAATCGATAATATACGCGGATGCATTACAATAATTACAAAACGATAATACACAAAGCAAAAGTACCCAATTGTTCGTCCATGGTGTGTCATACATACAACACCATTCAACATTACCTAGCATACCAGTTCATCAAAGTCAGGATATTCCACAAACAGTAGTTAATCAAAATACATATCCCACACAACAGTCATCTAGTTTAGATTAGAATAATTACAAAATGCATTAAACATCAACATTTCAGTAGCACAACAAACAAACATTCACCCAAGATTTTCATGCACGGTAATAGCTTTTGTAGACATTCTCATCCTCCATATATGACACATCAAATCCTTCAATCATTCTTGGATCAATTGGATGCTTCCCGTAAGCATATCGCTCCAACCCCTTCATATCGACCAAAAGACATCTCGTTATCAATTCCATCAGGTAGAAACTGCAGTGGAAGGAAGAAGTAGAGAGCATCAGCGGGTTTTGTTTCGGGCATCTATTTGAATACTCGACCCGGCCCGTCTTTCCCGATCCAACGGTAGCTATTTTACTTTTAGAAAGACAATGTTTTTAGAAGAATTTATATCTTTAGGGAAAAAAAGCAAAAATTTGTCAACCATTTCCTTATGCCGAAAGTAACTTATAAGGTAAATAATAATAATTTTTAAAAAAATTATAAATAAGTATGTATAATTTTTTAAGTAAGAAGAAGTAATATATTTTATTTTTAAAGTATTGTCATTACAATGTGAGACGTGTTACAATTTACAAAAGATAAATTCTGAATTATTATATAAGTGCTCGATCATAGTAATGAAGAAGCTAAGCTAATTAGTTAACTAATCATTATTCAATTGTTCGGTCAACTTAAGTTGGTTTTAAATGATAAAAATATTCAGAGCAACTTGAAGAATAATTTATGAAAGTGGGCTGTTTATTCCGGTTGTTACGACCAATATAAAGATTTATAATATATAGAAGTGAAAAACGACAAAATTCAAGAAAATATGACCTGTCAAATAAATTAAATAATGTGTGATATGATGTCCAATTTCTTGCTACTTTTTTTTTCGTATATAATTGGGATAATTGGTCCATAAATGATAAATGCAAAAGCCAACTTTAAAATTTTACTTTTAAAAATATATTTCAATGATTTCACATAAAATTCAAGTAAATTTTTTTAATTGTGAACGTATAGAAGTTGAGGATAAAAATGAATCGAGTCAGTTTGCGAGTTTCTAGTCTTCGATTCAATATTAATTCAATCGAGCTCGAAAATATTTGAGTCACGACCCAATAGATTTAGGAGTTTAATCGAACTTAGATAATTTTATTATTTTATATTAGATGTGCTAATTGTTTTTTTTTGGTCCCGTGTAAACGAGTCTTACACGTGTATGGGGAGGGAATACACGTGTTCAGTGATTTTAAAACTTTTTTTTACCGAGGTCGAACTTGGCCGATAATCTCAAGAATTGGTTCGAAGAAGATCGATTCTCGAGTCAAAGTTCATCGAGATAAGTGATCTGGAAGTCGCTTTTCAGATACCTCGAGATAATCTCAATCGAGTCCCGAGTATCGAGATCCGAGTGCTTGGATCGATAACTAACTTCATGAATCTTTAAGAGAGTTCGGTTTGATAACTATCTCGTTTCTAGCTACTTTCGATGTGCGGAATGGTTGGCCCTTAGTTTATACTGTTTTAAGCTTTCTAAAAAAAAAACCTTCCTTTATGAAATAGTGATTAGGGCGCGGATTCACTTATGCAACTTCGGTGGATTGATTCCACTGAATATCGATGAAAAGTATGCTTTTCAAAAATCAAGTCAATGCAAATGGATAAGCATGATAAGGAAAGCAATAAAGAACACGGCAATTATAGTGGTTTGAGACTCAAGCTCCTACGCCCACTCTCTCCGACTCTTCGGAGAAATTCACTATCAACTTCTCGAGCTTTTCGACTACCTGCGTAGTTTACTTACTCAACTCGCCTACGAAGTTTTCTGACTACTCCACGTAGTTTACTTACTCAACCCGACCTTTGAGTTTTCGACTACCTCCAGTAGTTTACTTCACTCAATCACACACAAGCTTTGGACTACCTCCGTTAGCTTACTAACTTCTCCTCTAGAGTTTTTTCGACTACTCCGCGTAGTTTACTAACTCTTTACAACTCTACTCACCAACAAACACACTCCAACTACCTTCTCAAGGGTTTGGGGTTTCTTGGTTGGTTTCCAACTAGGATGAGATATCCTTTACAATGAAGCACAATGCAAAGGGTTAGGATATCTCGACTAAGCTTTTTGGATAAATCTTATCAAGTTAGGCTTAGTAAAGTGAGCTCTCTTCAATATAGAAGCACTTGGGAAATTCAAGGTATTTCGAGTGCTTTAACTTTTGCAAGAATAATTTTGAGCTCTTGAGTTGCGTATAAATTTCCCGTAACCTTACAAAGTAGAGGGTCACCAGTATTTATAGGCATACCCCAAGGTTACTCTTGAAAACTATCCGTTGGAGAGATAGCTTCCTGAGTTCCCTCTTATGGTGTGAAACGGCTATATTTAGGGTTTGAAACTCCCTAACTTTCGTTTTAGGCAATAGCCTTTCATGTAGCCGGTCTTCACTTTTTGCGATCTGGAACTTTTCAGACATCGACATCTTTTTTTGACTTTCGTCATTTTTCGATTGTCGGTACAAATGATGTCGTCTTCCTCTTTTTGACTTTTGTCTCCAGTTTAAAGGTAGATACCTTCAACAGCTCTTTTGGTTACAAACTCTGAGTTTGATATAACCTTAACAACACTTCCGACTTGAATTCTTTTTGTGCCTTTTTGAATGTCTTGCAATATCTAACTTTCTAAGGCATCGCGTTTCTCTCGATGTGCATCCTTTCGATAGATATATTCATTGCCTCGGAACATTGGGTTCATACTAAGCATTCAAGACATTCCGAAGTCTTGATGAATTCTTGTCTTCGATATTCTTGATCTTGATTTCTTAGTCTTGATCTTGCGTCTTGAGTCTTACGAAGTCTTGTGTTCTTCGAGTCTTGTGGTCTTTCGAGTCTTGATTTATCTTGACCGGGTATCTTGAGTCTTCATCTTTGAGTCTTGGTTCTCGATTTCATCTTTGAAGTCTTGATATCTCGGTTTCATCTTTGAAAACTTGATATTTTTAGAAAATATCTTGTTCTTCTTGAGTCTTGTAACCTATCCTGAACTATATCTGCGTTGACTATACATTTTGCAGATAACATCCTGAATACTCTTAAAACTGAATCCTGACTCAACTATCAAGATCATTCTGAACATGTCATACTTAGGGGTTTTGGGATCTTAATCAAATTCATATAATCTTTTATTAAATTCATCTCCCAACAATTTCCCCCTTTTTGATGATGCCAAAACCTATCTTGTTACAAACATATAACCTATACTCAGGTTTCAGTTTATCCTATTACAAGATTGGTTGTCTCCCAACAATTTCCTACAATAGAGAATCTCCCAACAATTTTAGAGAGTCCCTCAATAATTTACATCATTCAACAATTTCTTCAGTAATGAATCTTCTTAAGTAGTTCATCACCAAATACTTAAACAATTTCCCTCATATAAACATACAAAAAGTTCAGAGACATTCATTCAGGCATATCAAAATAAAAAACATGTAAATAAGATAATGAGATATTATCCTTTGAGCATAATGATAAATCTTCATTGATGATACGTATACTATTACAGATTACAATGAATTTATCAAGCAGTAATCAAAAGACAAAAATTTAAAGATTACAAAATCTTTCGAGTTCTTGATCTTGATTGACTCTTCATTTTGTTTCATTCTCGACTTCATCACCGGCACTTCCAGATCAAACATTAGAAGAATCTCTTCTTTTCATTTCTTTTCCTTGATGATGTCCGGACTGTTTCAATTAGGCCTAATCGACCAACAGTCTTGAAAGCAATTTCTTCACAGAATGGCCTTCTCATTTACCAAGCCATTACCAAGTCTCGGAGGAGGATAGGAATATGGACCGGGGCTACTATCTGTACTCCACCTTCATCCGCAAGGTTAATCCAGCTTTGTAGATACTTTGGATAAAAGGTGAGAAGATATTCAATGAAAGCTTTGTTCTGATCTGAGTCTTCCCATCGCCATTCCCTGAGAACATCGTAATTGAAACGAAGGTTCTCTTCACTTCTTCCCACATGTCGTTGAGTTTAATGGGCATCCATTTATCAACGTGGGGCCCTTTCGGCGCTTTTCGATGTTCCGCTCCTCTTGCTTGCAAACCTCCACGAAGTCACTTTCCCTTCGCTTTCTTCGTCTATCTTCTTTTTGATATGAGAGGTTCCTAAGATCGAAGCAGCAGCTTTCTTAGCTTGTTCTTCTTGGAGTGTCTTCAGAGCATCTCTGGTGTTGAAGACTTTCTTCTGAGGTTGAGACTCAGATTCTTCTGCATCTTCATCATCCAGAATCAACTTTCTCTGGATTGGCTTAAAAGCCTTCGCAGACGCTTGCTTACAGGTTGATCAACGCCCAAGGCTTTTCATCTTCTTCATAGGCGTCAAAGACTACCGCTTGTTCCAACCTTAGTTCTAGCACTTAGTTTTTCTCTTGCAACCTCAAGCTTGGTTTGCTTTCGTAAACTTCGAGTGTAGATGGGCTTCTCCACCGAAGCGAATTTCAATTTCTCGATAGCCGACTTCTTTTTAAGGCTTTGGCTAGATTTACATTTCAAAGATCTTTTCGAGCCTTCTTCTCCAAAGCACGCGCCGTATGAATTTCCTGAGGTCTACACCTTCCTTTTTTCTTGGCACCGTAATTTGGAAGAAGTCTGAGAGTGTCCATGTGGATAATCTTGCTCTTTTTGCTCACACTGGCGGATCTCTCCGCTAGCCCGATCTTGCTCATCTTCCATTCTCTGATGTAGTTCTTAGCCACGAGGTGTTCTTGAGATATGTGGGCAAACCGGAGAGAGTGCATCTTTAAGCATCTCTGTCATCTTGGTCATGAGCACCGAGCTCATTTCCTCAATGGCCAGATTTGATCAAGGCCCTCATTTTTTCTCTGTCAGTTTCACCTCTAGAAATTCGATGGACTCGGTGCTTACGTTTTATTTGACGCACTTAACTTTCTGCGTTGACTCCTCTCGACTTTTCATTCAAACTTTTCTTCCATGGAGGTCATCCAGTGGTCGAAAGTGTTTTGTATCTGCGCGACCTCGAAGAATGGCTAAGACTTTCCATTGTCGAGCTTGATTGCCAGCGTTGCTTCCATCGAGCAAGTTTGATCTACATTGGCTCAATCTTCTCAAGTTTCTCCATTCGGGGAGTGAGATCAATCTCGTATGACCTTCTGCATATTTTTGTTTGATCATCCCGAGCTCCGGCCGTCCCGAGCTCCGGTCTCGATTGAGCCTCGACCGATTATCAGACATTTCAGAATTAAAGATAGTACTTTCAGTAACTTTGGCATAATTGTTAATAGTGCCAAAAGGTACCTGAAGAGTGCTAGCTTCAGTCTGAGGTTGATCAGCAACAGAAGTCTCTTTTTCTATTTGAGACTGATCCTCAGCTTCTCCCTGTTGGTCCCCATCTCCATCTTTGGATTTGTCTCCGCTGCTCGGGGCACCAACTTCAGTTGTTTTCTTCTCGGCTAACCCTTCCTCGGAACGGCTCATCAAAATCGGAATTTTTCATCCCGAGCTTTGTCATTCCGAACCCTGAGAAGTCGGTCGGGGTTGCTTTGTCTCCTCATTCCTTTGATCTTCCTCCCCTGAATGCAGCAATATCAAGCATCTCGGGAAGAGTCGATTGAGGATATACACTGTCGTCCTTAATCTTAAGAAAATATCTTGCAGATCCGGGTATGAGTGAGCTCTCAGGGTAGCGGTCAAGGATGAACCGTTCCCCCTTGCTCCTCCACTCGCATTCTTCAGCCTCGCCCTTCTTCCATCTCGGGCTCTCTGGTTCAGTAGAAGCTTCTGCTAAGGGATCAAGCAGTAGATCACTCAGGAGCTCATCGAGTACATTTTGCTCCTGAGCCTCAGTAGTATCTGAAGCTTGTGCATTCAGGTCCTCAGTTTGCATCTGAGTGGGTTTACGAGGCCTGGTGGCATTCTCACAGATGAGTCTGAGTTGGCTCGTCAGTCTGAGTCTGCACATCTTCAGATCGACTCTGAGCTGGCTCTTCTGTCTGAGCCTGCATATCTGAGGTAGGCATCTCTGAGGTCTGAGCTCCTTTAAAAATTTCCTGAGAAATTTTATCTGAACTGAGTGATGTCTCGAGCACCTCAGAGAAGACCTGCTCCTCAGTCTGATCCTGTGTCCTAGAGATAACCTGAGCCAACACTTGTAATGGTGAACTCTGAGCAGTTTGGCCCTCAGGTTGAATCTCTTCAGAATCACTTCCATCTTCATCGGTGAGAACCACCAATCTTCTGCGTTTTGGAGCAAGATTCTTCTGTTTCATCATTTTTGCTCCCTGCTCCATTTTTGCCTCCAACAACATCTTCCCCCTAGTTTGTTGGGTCTCTTTTTCAGCATCTGCAGAAGGTGATTCTACCTTCTTTTCTTTCTTCCCCGATGACCGCTTTTTAAAAAGAATGGGTTTAAGGAGAATTTTGGATTTAGGAAATGGGGTCGAATTGGCGAAGATATCCTCCTCCTCTCTGCACATCTCCAAAATGTAAGCAATTTTGGTGGCATGGTGGATCTTGCCTTTGATTGAGATCGCCCCGTCAATCTTCCTCAAAACTTTGGTCACCTTTCTCACCGTCTGGATCAGAATTTCAGCCGGTTGAAATTGTGGTGGGTGAGGCTTCTATCGCCGCCATCAACTGAGCCGGGGTACTTATCCGCTCAAACTCCCCAAGAAGACTATGATGCACTTGCTCACAATATCCATCAACACACGATATTGTGGCTTCAGATGCCTTTTATGCAGTGTCGCCTCAAACTTAACAGGATTCTCAGCAATCCTATCTAAGTACTCCTGCTCTCTACCTGACATATACGTCGTAGGATCCTCTCCTCTATCACAGAGCTCAAAAACATCATTCAGATTTTTCGGAGCTATATACAGATCCCTCTCAAAATCGACGTATTTGGATGACGTTTCTAAGTGTGATACGATTAACTTAGAATGCATACAACCTTCTTCATCTATCTTCAAATTCTGAGATGAATTCGATTACCCTCTTTCGCAAACTCCTCGTGCGGTGGGTTTGCGATTAGTTGAGTGAGTTTAGCGGTCGAATCATATGCAGAGCCTCCTCTTCTGGCTTTGAGTTGGTTGTGCTTTCTAGTGAGACAACGAACTCGTACCACGGCTTGTTGGTTTCGGCTAATCTCTCGAACAGGGTTGGAGCCATTTTAGAATATGATTGAAGAATTTGAAGCTTTAGGGTTTTGCGATTTTCGGGCACATTGGTTTTTTAATTGCAGGATTTTGGGAACGAAGGGTTTTATAAAATTTTGGCTTGAATGGCTTAAAGAGGTATAAATAGCTTTGAGATCGTGGAGAATCGTGTTGGTTAGGTGAAAAGCAGCGGTTGAGATTAATCTCCGATTAATCGGGTATATGAACCAACGATCTCGAAAAATAAGTCGCTAAAAATATCCTCATTGGTCGAGCATTAAATATTTGTTGACCTTCTTCGAATTTAAAACGATCCAAAAAAAAACATTCTTCGTGTGTTTTGTATTTATTGCGAATGATTCTTCGAAGTTTCACTTAAGCAATAAATGGGTCGCATAGTCATTACCTCTTGGACTAATTTCCCTCTATCGGTCTTCTTATCGAGTAATCGACCTTGATAAAATGTCGATTATAATACCGAAATCTTGAATCGGTTCAAAGATCTTTCGAATCTTGACCTTGATGATCGAGTTTCGAGACTCGATTCAATATTTCCATTTTATCCGAGTTTTCAAGAGAATTCGAGAAAACTTCATGTATCCGAAAATCTTCAATTTTTGATTTACTCTATACACCTGGTTCTAACATCCCTAATTCAATTTGAAAGTTCCCGAAATCTTGATTGACCAAAGGTTTAGTCAAGATATCGACTCTTTTGCCTATCGGTATGAATTTTCTCCATCCTTATGTCCTTTTTTCTCGACATGATCTCGATGAAGTGATGTCCGATATCCACATGCTTGCATCGGTGTGCAATACCGGATTTTGTGAAATAGCAATGGCACTATTATTGTCACAGAATATTGGTACTTCATTGGCCACAACTTTATAATCCCTTAATTGTTGTGCGAGCCAAAGAACCGAAACCGCACAAACTTTTCCCCGCGGCCCATGTATTCAAATTCGAAGAAAGATGGTTGCTATCGAGGTCATTTCTTTGAAAACCAAGATATCGGTTTGTTTCCTAGAAATTGACAAGTTCTGTTGTGGACTTCATCCAATTCTGCAACCTCCATAGTCGAGATCCGAAGTAACCGGTTAATTCAAAGGTTATCATCACCGATACCATAATCCTCTATTCATTTGTGCCCCTTAAGATATCTCAAGATTATCTTTTGGCGACCTCCATGTGACTAGTCTTAGGATTAGCTTGGTATCTTGCACATATCCCAACAACAAATGTTATATCCGCCTACTTAACGCGTGAGATAGAGCAATGATCCAATGATTCCTCTATAATCGTGATGACTCACCGATTTGCCTTCCGAATCGAGGATCCATCTTGTAGTTAGTATTCATAGGAATCTAAGCTGCGTTGCGGTCATGACACCACGTTTGGCAATCGGATCTACGGTGTACTTTTGCCCGGTTGATGAATATTCCTTCCTTTGATTGTTTCACTTGAAGACCTAGAAAGAAATTCATCTCTCCCATCATTGACATTTCAAACTTGCCTTTCATCGGTGTTGAAAACTTTTTTCACACGGTGATGATTTGGAGATCCAAAAATGATGTCATCAACGATATCCTCTGAACGAGAAGATATCTTCCCCATCCTCTATCCTCACGAGCGAGTTCTATCAACGATCCCTTTGACAAAACCATGGTCAGTAAGAAACTGAGAAAGAGTATCATACCATGCTCTGGGTGCTTGCTTGAGACCATACAAGGCTTTTCTGAGCCTGTAAACTTGGTCACTCTGTTTGAAGCCAGAAGGTTGTTCCACATAAACCTCTTCTTTAAGCACACCGTTAGAAATGCACTTTTCACATCCATTTGATAGATATGTGAACTTCATGTGGGCAAGATATGCAAGAAACAATCGATGGCTTCTAGTCTTGCAACAGTGCAAAGGTTTCATCATAATCCAAGCCTTCTTCTTGGGAATAACCTTGTGCAACTAGCATTGCCTTGTTTCTTACAATGTTATTGTTTTCATCTCTTTTATTCTTGAAAACCCACTTGGTTCCAATGACATTGTGCCTTTCAGGTCTATCTACCAACTCCCATACTTCATTCCTTGAGAATTGATTCAAATTTCATCTTCTTCGCCTTGAATAATCCAATAAGAATCTTGTAGAGCTTCACCAATCTCGTGAGGTTCTTTCTCCGATAGGAAGCAGTTGAGAATAGTGCACTCTCACCATGGAACCTTCTTGTCTTAACACCTTCGGTTAGATCACCCACAATCGACTTGTAGAATGACTATCTAACCATTTTCTTCTTGATGTCCCCCTTCAATAATATCCTCAACATTTGAGATGTTAGGTTCGATTAAATCGGCAAACTCGGGAACAACGAGAAAGGAGAAAGGGAATCATCTTCCTCGGAAATTCTATTGAACATTATCGAGACATTTGTTCCCCTTTGGTTGATAGATTCAAAATTTGCCTCATTTTGTGACCACATCTTCATTGGCATCACATACCGAGTCCCGAGGCGGTGTCTGCTCAGATTGGTCACCTTGGAGTGTTGGTTTTCCGAGTCTCACCATCCTCGATTTCCATTCGAACTTCTTTATCTCGAAAGTCGAGTCACTTCAATCATAGATAGTGACCGATTTCATCTTATCCGTTCAATGGATGATTTATCTTTTGTTTAGGGCTTAATCTGGTGATCCTCTTAGTCGGTTCATCTGCATCATGTTCTGTTTCTTCCGATCACAAATAGATTCATCAAAAACAACATGAGGTGTTTCCTCCACAATAAGAGTCCTACAATTGTAAACTCGAAGCTTTTTCTTGACTTGAGAATATCCTAAGAATATTCCTTCATCAACTTTACTATCAAAAGTTTTCAACCGATCTTTACCATTATTGTGTATGAAACACTTAGAACCAAACACACGAAGAAAAAGAAACAAGAGGCTTCCTTTCATTCCAAAGTTCATAGGGTTTTTTGCCTTGACTCTTGGTCAAGCATGGATCTGTTTGCGAGAGTAGCATGCAGTGTTGATGACTTCAAATTTCAAAAATCTCTTAGGAATATCGACCATTTATCATTGTCCTTGCGAACAACTTTTTCGAGTCCTGTTCCTTCTTTCAAAGAACACCATTTTGTTGAGGGTCCTTCGGTGATGTTTCATGTGAAATTCCATTCTCGCGACAATAATCGATATGATATGATTTATGAATTCGGTTCCTTTGTCGGATCGATTTTGACCACACTCAGATTTTTCTCAATCTCGATCCTTTTCATTAACTCTGGTGACTTTATCTCGAAGTCTCTTTCTTCATCGTAAGAATATGACCCAAGTATATCTCGAGTAGTCATCAACTACTACCAATGTGTATTTCCTGCCATTAGTGCTCACAGGTGTTATAGGACCAAAAAGATCCATATGAAGTAACTGAAGTATTCTTTCAGTAGAAACCTCAACTTTACTTTTAAATGATGCTCTTATCTGTTTGCCTTTCTGGCACGCATCACAAATATGTTCCTTACTGAACACTTCGTTAGGCAACCCTCTCACAAGAGCTAATCTTGCAAGCTTGTTCAGGGTTTTGAAATTTAGGTGATTCATTCTTTTATGCCATAACCAACCGGCGGGTATCTGTGGAACTTTTAGCAACTAAACATGTATCTTTAGGAGTTGAACTCCAATCAGCAAGATACACATTCCCTTTTCTTTTACCAGTCAGTAGTACTTTCTGTGATGTATCATCTTTCACAAAACATAAGTTCTTAGAGAACTCAACATTAAAACCTTTATCACAGAATTGGCTAATTGAGAGCAAGTTATGCTTCAATCCAGATACATATGAAACACCATGGATATGAACTGAGTCGATTTCCAAAGTTCCATATCCTTGATCATCCTTGGAGTTATCTCCAAAAGTGATCCGTGGGCCCTCTTTGTTCAACATAGTCCAATGAGTATCTTCTTGTATCTGTCATATGTCTTGAACATCCACCGTCAAGATACCATATATCGAGGAGCTTTTTCATCTCTGCTCATCAGTGCCATGTAATCTTTAGTCAGTTCAGTGCCCTTGTTTTTCTCCTGAAAAACAGATCAATTCTTAGGTACCCAATTTGTGTAGGGTCCTACAAGGTTAGATGTACCTTTCGGAATCCAAATCGCTCGACAACTCTAATCACTTTAGAGTGGCTAATTTGTCTTCCATAAACATCAACATACACATCTACTACTCTAGGTGCCTTAGAAATTTTTACGTATATGTATGCTAGCTTTAGCATGAACATGGGCTTTTGAATTCTTCTTTGGTTCGGGCCTTTTGTTGAGATGCTTGGGCTTTTGTGCAAACCGGTCTAAATCTTTGTTGACTCGGGTTCGAGATAACCTTTACCTTTAGGCAAGTGAGGTTCGAGGTTATGCATCTTGAAATCCGGGTCTTTCGATTGTATTGAGGACTTGGTCTCTTCAGATGAGAATGTCTCTGGCGAGTGTTTCTCATCCGAGGATTCTCCGATGGTTCGGTGTGGAGCCTTTCAGATTTGCATTCTTAACTTTGAGGCTTTGAAGTACTTGCTCGAAACTTTCCAACTAATCTATTCAGTTTTCTAGCCTTCACCGAGGTTTGGGCTTTCTAACCCGATCATTGGTTTTTCTTGAAACCATAGGTCCTTTTCCTTGTCTACAACCTTGGGCATTTCTTGGTTTGAAGTGTAGGTGCCAATTGGTTTTACAAAGATAGTCTTTTTGCTACATGATGCAAAGATTCGAGATGACCTTGTGAGGTTCCCCCGAATGTATCCCAATCCATTTTTATAGTGGCAGATCTCTGGTAACTCGAATTTTATCTATTACTTTAGATGCATTATTCAATAGAGTTAACTTCTTACGTGCACTATCCTCACAGATTACGTAGAGTTTTATGCTTCACAGAGAGGTCATTGAACTTCGATTCGATTATTGAATTTCTTCAATGGATTTCTCTAGCTTTTTCGATTAGGGACATTATCAACTTCTCTTTTCTCGAGAGTTGTACTTTCGTAACATCGGTTCATCAAGTAGCTCCCATTAATTGAGAAGTGATCTCGATTTTTGCTAGAGTCTTTCCATTTTAGATTTTCAAAGATTAGGTTTCTTTATTACGCTTCGAAGTTTTATTTAGCGGTTCTTGCAAAACAAAGATAGTCCTTCATTGATTCTCAAAAGAATCCATCAGTCAAAATGATTTGTTTTGATTGGAACTTGAAAACTCTTGTGCTAGTGTAGAGCAATAACAAGAGAAAGAAGAGTTTACCTCCTCAATGGCCATCGACGGATGTCATCACTTTCCTTTGTCTCGAGAATATCTCATCCGAAGAGCTAGATCCTCCTCCGAGTGTTCTTTCTTACGCAACCATGGCCTTTTTGCTTGAGAACTTCGGTCTCTTATAGCTTGTCTTTTCTTCTCTCCTTGGCACTCAATTTCGACAATCATCCGAAGTGACCTTTCTTCCGCAATTATAGCATCTGTTGGCATCATCATCCCGATCATTTTTTCTTTGGACTTGGAGTCCTTCTTTTTGGATGAAGATCCTTCACTTTTCAGTCCTTCTTCTTCTCGGTTGATCCGTCCTCAAGTTTCTTCCGTACCTGTGGTTCTGTAGAAGCTTTTTGTATTTTCAAATCTATTATTAAGTCTGTCAAACCTCCTTGCCATCAGTGCTAGCTTTTCCTCAAGCTCATCCTGATGTTTGGCATGGGGGTTCTCA
Organism: Stenogyne calaminthoides; assembly: GCA_037126765.1. Lineage (NCBI taxonomy): Eukaryota > Viridiplantae > Streptophyta > Magnoliopsida > Lamiales > Lamiaceae > Stenogyne > Stenogyne calaminthoides. The sequence continues at coordinate 2,077,502 of JBBCBC010000044.1, forward strand.
GACTCTTTAGTTTTACAGGTTTTACCTTTGGCTTTTAAAGCCACATTCTTACTCGATGAAGAATCATCTTTGCTGTCAGCCTTTTTGGATTTCTTATCAATTACAAATTCATAGGCTTTATTTCGTGAGAAGACTTGTTGGTATGGCATTGAACTAATGTTCTTGGTGTTTTCAATCACCACTGCATGAATATCCCATTTCTTAGAAAGACCTCTAAGAATTTTCAATGCCACTTCTCTTTGTGGATATCTCTTTCCAAGTGCATTTAGATCATTCATGATGCTAGTGAATCTGACTTCCAATTTGTCTATTGATTCACCATCATCCATTTCAAAACTGTCAAACTTTCCAATTGCCACTGAAAGTTTGTTTTCTTTTATATGATCTGTGCCTTGGCACATAACAGCTAGTGTATCCCATATCTCTTTAGCAGTATTACAGTGAGAGATCATTCCCATCACACCATCATCAATTGTACTGTATAGTGTGTCTTTTGCAATGTAGTCTAGATTGACTAACTTTCTCTCATCAGGAGTTAGTTGGTCATCAGACTTAGGAAATTCTGCTCTAGGATCAATTCTCTCTTCTTCGTAATTGCAGGATTCACCACATGAAATTTGAATGGTCCTTGAGAAACCACTCTCCACATACGTTCATGTTTGGAATACAGATAAGCCTGCATTCTCAGTCTCCAAAGATCATAGTTCTCTACTGAGAACATGAGAAGTTTTTTAGAAGACATTTTTCTGATCTTTTGAAAAGAAAAAAAATTTCAGCAAATAAGATCAGTTCAGATAGACCACAAGTATTTTTGAAAATAAAACTTTGGTCAACACAGCAGGTGGTCAAGTTGAACCACTGCTCTGATACCACTTGTTGGTCGGTGTAACGAGTCTTACACGTGTATGGGGAATACACGTGTTGGTGATTTTAAAACTTTTCTTCTTCGAGGTCACTTGGGTCGATAATCCTCAAGAATTGGTTACGAGAAGCACAGATCGCTCTGAGTCAAAGTCATCGAGACAGTGATCCTGATCTTGCTTTTCGGATACCTCGGATAATCCCTAACCGAGTCCCGAGTATCGAGATCCCGAAGTTGCTTGGATCGGATAAATAACTTCATTGAATCCTCGTAAGAGAGTTCGGTTTGATAACTATCTGTTTCTACTTTCGGTCGTCTTGAATGGTTGGCCCTTAGTTTATACTCGTTTTAAGCTTTTTTGAAAAAAAATCTTCCTTTATGAAAATAGTGATTAGGCTGTGATTCACTTATGCAACTTCAGTGGATTGATTCCAACTGAATATCAGTGAAAAGTATGCTTTCAAAAATCAAGTCAATGCAACAGATAAGCACATATAAGGAAAGCAATAAAGAACACAACAATTATAGTGGTTCAGAGACTCAAGCTCCTACGTCCACTCTCTCCGACTCTTCAGAGAAATTCACTATCAACTTCTGAGCTTTCGACTACCTCGTGGTTTATTTACTCAACTTCGCCCCCGAAGTTTTTCGACTACTCCACATAGTTTACTTACTCAACCCGACCTTGAGTTTTTTCACTACCTTTGTAGTTTACTTACTCAATCACACACAAGCTTCGGATTACCCAGCAGAGCTTACTAACTTCTCCTCAGAGTTTTTTCGACTACTCCGTAGTTTACTAACTCTTTACAACTCTACTCACCAACAAACACACTCCAACTACCTTCTCAAGGGTTTGGGGTTTCTTGGTTGGTTTCCAACTAGGATGAGATATCCTTTACAATGAAGCACAATCAAAGTGGTTAGGATATCTCGACTAAGCTTTGGATAAATCTTATCAAGCTAGGCTTAGTAAAGTGAGCTCTCTTCAAATATAGAAGCACTTGGGAAATTCAAGGTATTTTGAGTGCTTTAACTTTTTGCAAGAATAATTTTGAGCTCTTGAGTTAATGTGATAAATTTCCCGTGAACCTTACAAAGTAGAGGGTCACCAAGATTTATAAGCATACCCCAAGGTTACTCTTGAAAACTATCCGTTGGAGAGATAGCTTCACGAGTTCCTCTTATGGTGTGTGAGAAACGGCTATATTTAGGGTTTGAAACTCCACTAACAGCGTTTTAAGCAATAGCCTTTCATGTAGCCCGGTCTTCGCTTTTTGCGATCTGGAACTTTCGTACATCGACATCTTTTTTTGATTTTGTCCTTTATCGATGTCGATGTATAGTACGATGTCGTCTTCCTCTTTTTTGACTTTTGTCTCCGGTTTAAAGGTAGATACCTTCAGCGGCTCCTTTGGTTACAAACTCGAGTTTGATATAACCTTAACTGTAACTTACGACTTAGATTCTTTTTTTATGCGCTTTTGAATGTCTTCGCGATAATATCTAACTTTCTAAGGCATCGCGTTTCTCTCGATGTGCATCGCCGGATAGATATATTCGGTGTCTCGGAACATTGAGTTCATCTTAAGCATTGATGCATTCACGAGTCTTGATAATTCTTGTGCTTCGATATTCTTGATCTTGATTTCTCGGTCTTGATCTTGCGTCTTGAGTCTTGAGTCTTGAGTTCTTCCGAGTCTTGAGGGTCTTACGAGTCTTGATTTATCTTGTTGGTATATCGAGTCTTCATCTTCGAGTCTTGAGGTTCTCGATTTCATCTTTGAGTCTTGAGATCTCGATTTCATCTTTGAAACTTCAAAATATTTTTAGAAACATCTTGAGTTCTTTGAGTCTTGAACCTATCCTGAACTATATCTCACGACTATACATTTTGCGGATAACATCCCGAATACTCTTAAAACCGAATCCGACTCAACTATCAAGATCATTCTGAACATGTCATACTTAGGGGTTTTGGGATCTTAATCAAAATCATATAATCTTTTATTAAATTCATCTCCCAACAGTTTTTATAAAAACTATTTTTATCAAGTTGATTTGAGTTTCTAGTTATTCAAATTATTGAGTTACAATATTTCAGTATGTTATTCAAGACTTTAAGTTACCGAATTAAAATCAAGTTTATCAAATACTCCCTCCGTCCCGGAGGAACATGTACACCTAGTTTTGCACACATATTAAGAAAAAGTGACTTTTGTGTGTTTTGTTGACTTTTCAAAGGGGATGAAGGGTGGAGATTGTGAGATTCTTTGTCATTTTAAGGTGTACAAGTTGGTAAGGGACGGACGAAAAAGGAAAGTGTGCAAGTTGCTAAGGGACGGAGGGAGTATTATAACGTGTCGAACTCAAGGTCAAAGGACTTGAGTTTGACGATCTTGAGTCATGTTTTGAACTTTGAATTGTATAACGTCCCGTTTGGTTCGCGGGATTGATCGAGATAGGCCAAGATTATGATTTTAATCCCAATTAATCCACCGTTTGATTTATGAGATGAGAGTTCATGATATACTTAAGTCCGGGTAGAAAATATATTAAATCCCTCCGTGGAGGGATATATCAATCTCATGAGAAATGTGTGATAGAACATATTTCAAATGCAATATTACAATTTCTCCTTCTATTATTTAAATAGATTCACAAGAATGGAGTGTGGTTATTTTAATTCAGTTTAAGGTTATCTATGACATTTCAATAGGTATCTCATCTAATTCTTCAATCTAATCCTACAATCCAAACGCATATCTTGTTTCAATCAATTCAATTCAATCTTACTCAATCCAACTCAATTTTATCATTCTTAATCAATTCAGTCTCGTGAACCAAACACACCCTAAACAAATTAAGACCAAAAGGACCAAAACAGATACAATTATCACATTTACACATCAGGTCATGTATACAAATTTCTTTATCACAGTACAAGTTTATGCCTCTACTATCTGGATCTGCCAGAATTCAATTAAAATTACAAGCATTCACAGAAATTTTTAAAAAATATAACAAATGTTCTTATTCCATCAGGGATCTATCTAATTTACAGCCACCAAACATTGCCAGCATTTGAAACTAAATATCGTTACAATTTAACACAAAATATCTTATTGATGAAATTCAGAAGACAAATGGAATATCAATTGTGGGCGAAATAGTCCATTCTGGAGTTCAAATCAATAAACAGAATCAAAGTACAACTTTCATACAAATAATTAAAGCTTGAATTCAGAATTAAGTTAAAAAGAACTTGCATGTGTTCCGTCTCGCTTCCAGCTCGTCCTGCCACGCCTGCACGGATCATGAGCCGTTAGTTCTTCAATGAGAATCATCAAATAGTGAATCACAACAAAAATGACAATTACAGAGTTTTGCTCCGACATTAGTCACCACAGTTGCCTCATGCTCATTCTCATGATCATTCTCATTTAAGAATTTTGAACCAAACGCCCCCTAACTATAAACATAATAAGGAATCATGTACCTGTGAGGCTATATAATCAAGGGTGATCGAATCGAGTGATCATTCATCAGGTGGAAAAATAGAGAGCTTGAGTTCATTGAATTTGATCGCCTGCTCCTCGTACTGCTTCTTTAGTCTCGCCTCGGGAATTTTCTTAGCAGAGCCTGCTGCAAATTTAGAACGATGCACGATCAATAGTTGTAGGCTCGGTATCCCAGCAAGCCCGATCGGAACTTCTTGAAGTTCCTCACAGTTCTGTAACTCAAGCTGTCTAAGTCTTGGAAAGTGATGCACGGAAGCTGACCAAACGACTAAATCCGTCCGTCCAATTTCCAAGACTTCAAGATTACGAAAACCCCATCAGTTGCCACCCAGAATTTCCCCATAAACGCTTTATCTTTCAACTTGAGCACCTCCAAATTTGGCAACAACCCTAGAACAGCCATTTGACTCCATTCAAGAAAAGTATCAGCTAAAGTTAAGCTCCTAAGTTTCGGTGGGAATTTATAGGCGGGAGGAAGCTCCGCAATTGGCCTTCTGAAGGCGGGCTAGGGAACGTCGTTTATTAACTTCAATTTTTCAAGATAACTCAATCTCCCCAAACTATCGAATGATCCCGTCTTGCCTTCCAAAAGCAAGGATAGTCTCCCACTAATACCCAACTTCTTCAAATTCTGAGCCCTGTCAAAAACTTCTTCTGTGCAATTTTGTGGCTTAAATTGTACCCAAAGTCTGAAGCTTTTCACCTTCTTTACTACTTTACTCGGCTTGGGCAAAGTAGCAGAAGCATTCGTCTTCAAATACCTCAAATGAATCAACTTCCAAATATCCGCTTTGATGTCAAAACGACGAGACGCCAGATCAATTATAAGAGTCTGTACGTTCCAAAGCTTTGAAAAAGGCGGCAGGAAGAATCCCCAGACTGAAAGACAGAGTAATGTACCTCAAATGAACCAAATGGTACAAATCACTAGGAATTTTAGTGAGTTTGATGGGCTTTACATCTAAAACTCAAAGCAATTTGAATGCTGCAGGAATGGCTGAACAGTTTTCAGCCTGTAAGTTTATATCTTCCTTGGAGTAGCAAACGAACGAACGAACACGAGGCCCGTACGGTTTTGGTTTCGAACCTAAAAAGTTAGACACATTGGAATGGATACAAAGACGACGATACGGTATCACTTCAGCCACCGGAGGGTCAAAAACTCCTTCACTATTCTTCTTCATTTCTTGAAGAAAATTCTCCCTTTCATTTCCACCTTCAAGTTTGCAGAAATCGCGTAACATATCATGAATACGACATGTTTTAACTTTTCCATCGGGCTTAGTCTTATCGATTCTAAACAAGTTCCTGCTGATCAGATCCTCCAAATAGCTTTCAGCAGTTTCCTCTAAGCTGATACCACTGTTCTTTTGCTGTATGAATCCTTCTGCAATCCACATTCGAATCAATTTCCAAACCGGGATTTCATAGTCTTCTGGAAACATCCCAAAATAGAGAAAGCATGCCCTTAAGTGAAAAGGCAATTTATAGTAACTCAAAGATATAATTTTTTCCATGCGTTCTTGCGGGTCCCTGGGGTCATATATCGTACTCACACTTTCAGACACTTTCTCCCAAGCTCGTTTCTTCGCTATCATCTCGTTTTGAAGCTGAAGCTTTTTAACAAGAATGCCTCCTATAACCACTAAGGCAAGTGGCAGCCCATCACACCTCTGAGAAATTAGCTTCCCAAGAACTTCTAAATCAGAAGGGCATAGCTCGGATTACCAAAAACCTCGAATGCGAAGTAGCAACCAACTCTCGTCTTGAGTCAAGAAGCGCAATTTGTGGGGGTCTCAGTGGAGATTAGCATGTCGAGCTACATCCTCATTACGACTAGTGATCAACACTTTGCCCTGCTTATTCCTCTTTGGAAGAGCGATTTGGAGTTTATCCCAATCTTCAGCTGTCCAAACATCATCCATCACAATCAAGAATTTGCCTTCCTCCAGATGATCAGTGATTATTTTGGCTAATTCTTGCTCGGTTTTTTTATGCATATCCTCACTCAGCCTGGTGAACTCTCCTATAATGTTGAGAAAGACGTCCTTTTTCGTGAACTCTTGCGAAATGTATACCCATATTCGGGTGGGAAATTCGTACTGGATCGCTGCATCACGGAAGATTTTGCCTGCCAATGTTGTCTTACCGAGGCCAGGCATACCGACGATGGAGATAACATCGAGTTGATTAGTCTCTTCAGTGAGATACCCTAGTAATGTTGATGCCTCATCTTCGAAACCAACTATGTTTTCTTGTCTTACAATGGGAGCCTGTTAACCAACACAAGATTAGCAAACGGAAACTACGTACAGCATTTCCTAAAAAGGAAAAAACTCCAGCTTTTAACATAATCATGCCATGAGTTGGTCTTATGTAAAACAGTTTTACCGTGCAACTGTTTCGCAACTATCGCTTTAAAGTAGAACACTTGACACCTTTAAATGAAACAAATAATACCTTTTTAAAGAAACAACTAATATATTTTTAAAATACACACAAAACGCAAACCAGTTGCACAGTAAAACTGGTTTACATAAGACTTTACCTAGTTACCATTTATTGTGATAATAATTGCTCAAAATTAATTTGAGGTGAAGATTATGCAACAAAAGCTAAGATTTACCAAATTTGAGGTTACAATCTTGAAAATCTCTCTCAATCTCAAGTATCAAACAGAGGTCAACCTACTCAAATCAATATGCCTCCACAGAGGTATTATCAATCCCAGATCAAAGACCCCATTTTAACAGCTAGCTCAAACCAAGATAAAAAAATATATATATATTTACCAAATTGGGGTTGGTAGACAAATGCATTTACCAAATTTGAAGTTCACAATTTAGAAAATCACCCTATCTCTTAACTACCAAGCAGAAGTCAACTCAAAGTCCTCCCCCAATTTATCACAAGTCCCAAATTCAAGATCCAATTTATAAGAGCTAGCTCAATTAGCACAATCCAAGATCAAATCAAGTTAAAGATGATGAGTACACAAATGCATTTACCAAATTTGAGCTCTCTCTCTCTCTCTCAAAACTACAAAACATAAGTCAACTCAATAGTCCTCCCCCAATTTATCAACTAGCTCAATCAGCACAAACCAAGATCAATTTCAAGATCCCATTTTAACAGCTAGCACAATTAGCACAAACCAAGATCAAACCAAATCAAAGATGATTCAATACACAAATGCATTTTCCAAATTTGAAGTTCAAAATCTTGAAATCTCTCTTATCAACTACCAAACCGAAGTCAACTCCAAACTCAAAAGTCCTCCCCCAAAATATCACAAATCCCAATTTCAAGATCCAATTTTTAACAGCTAGCTCAATCACCAATCAATCATAACAAAAACACAAAACTTAAAAAAGATTACTACCTCAGGTTCATCAGGGTCTCCATCCCCAACTCCAAGACTGGCGAAATCAAACTTGCCCTTATCTCCATAAATACCCCTGATTTTGGTGCCGATTTTCTCGACCTCTTTGGCAATACTGAGCAGCTTTGCCGGCGTCTGAAAAGCTCTAATAAAGTAGTTCTTGGACTTGCTCTCGGCGGCCTGCGTGACGAAGGCGTCGATGATGTCTTCGGCCTCGTAAACGACGTCGCGTATCTGCCGGACGAGCTCCCGGAGGCCCTCGTCCTTTCGCCGCTTTTTGGTGGAGTCCCGGAGAAATGCTTTAAAGAGACGGAGGTCGTTGTCGAGCTTTTCGACCTGGTCTTTGGCGTTGCTGATTAAGCTGGTGTGGTACAGCAGCAGCTGCTGGAGGTTTTCCAGCAGGAATTCTACTGCTGCGTCCGCCATTATTGACACACAGCTCTCTCTCTCTCTCTAAATATGTGTGTGCATTATGAGTGATGCTGTAGGTGTGGACTGGCAAAGTATATGTCAATTTTGAGTGGGGCTACCTTGTTCTCGTATTCATTGAATCATTGCTCTATTTTTCATGTCAAATATAGTTTTTGACTAACGACTTGTTTTCAAACTTTTACCTCAAAAAGTGCAGGAGTGATATTTTTGGATGTGAAAAAAAAGTGATTTTATAGTTTGTGGTTGAGAAGATCATTTAACACTTGGGTGCAAATGCTGCATCTGTAATTGATGCGCTACACTTTTTAGGGTCCGTTTGGTAGCCACCACTAATAATTTCCAAACGGACCCAGATAAGTTAAAAGACAAGATTACGGCTCAGTTGAGATTACGGCCCAGGTGTTTGGTTTAGGGTCTGGATTAGGGGTGGAAGAAATATCGAAAATCCTAAAGATATCAAGACTTACCAGATCGAAAAATATCGATTTTATCGAAATTTAGATATCTGAAATTTTCGACGCAGATATCGGTATGGAAATATAAAAAAATCGGTATACCGGTATACCGAATTATTACCGGTATACCGAAATATTTTCGATATTTCGGTATATTCCGAAATACCGTATTGAATTCATTTTTTTTTAATAAATATTTTTTTTTACCCAAACTCATTTAGGCTAAAATCAGCCACATTTCACATTGCACAAACCCTAAAGGGCCTAAACATTTCTCCATTGTTGCCGCTGAGACCAAAGCCGTTGTCGATCCGCCTCCCCATCGCGCCGCGCCGCCTCCGCCTCCCCATTGTCGCCGCCGCCTGCCTCCCCATCGCCTTCGTCGCCCCACCTCCCCATCTCCTTCGTCGCCCATCGTTGTTGTCACCCCGCCTCCCCATCGTCGTGTGCTCAGTGTTCGATTGTTTCCTTTCCTCTGCAGTCGAATTCCGCTCATCAGGTGTGCTCTGTTTTTATTGCAAGTGTTCTTGTAACTTATTCTCATAGGTAACAAATTCGTAGAGCCAAAAACCTTTAGGACAAGGTTAGGTGGTGTTGAAACCTTAGTGGTTTTAGTTGCTGTTGTGTTCGATATAGTAACTCAGGCTTAATCGAACACGTAAGAGCGACACGTGTATTATTTAAATATTACATGCCCAATGGACAAGTATTCGCCACTCGGGTTAGAAAAAAAGGAATCGAGGATGAGCTAAGTCAAGAAGGCCATGAGCCGTCGAGGACTCGGTGACCCAAAATACTCGAAATCCCGAAAGACCTCAGATATCCTGAGGGTCAGTATGTTCGCACCTCAGATATCCTGAGGGTCAGTATGTTCGAAGACCTCAGATATCCTGAGGGTCAGTATGTTCGCACCTCAAATATCCTGAGGGTCAGTATGTTCGAAGACCTCAGATATCCTGAGGGTCAGTATGTTCAAAGACCTCAAATATCCCGAGGATCGGTATGTTTCGCACCTCGATTTTCGAGGATCAAGATGTCCGCAGACCTCGGGTATCCCGGCGGTCGAGTGCAAACACTTTCGGATATCCCAAGACCCGAACATCCCGAGGGCTCGGTGTGCTTTCGAGGAGGACAATGATCCAAAGATAAACCGACATGGTTAAAGGCGAACAAAGCATCCAACCGAGTAAAAGATTAATTTGGGACGACCAAAAAGAGTGCTTTACAAACAAGTAAGTTCCAAGATCAACCAAGAAGACGAAGTTGAAAACGTGGCAAAGATTACGTGAGTTCTTGATGACCAAGTCTCGGCTACCATGCTTGTCAACCCATTTCATGCTTTTTCTGAGTCTTTATAGAAGGAAGAAAAAAAAAGAAGAGAAAGGTTGAAAAAATCTCCCAAAAAGTGATACCCACGCTTGAGAGGTAAGGAACAAAAAAAATTGATCATTTATCCCTACTAGAAACCCTAGCACCGGAGCATTTAATTCTCCAAATTATCTTCATCTGTAATGATTCATCTTCATAAGGTGTATCAAATATTGTACGTGTAAAGCTCGCAATACCACACTCTGGCTTGGTATGCCCCCAGAGTTCTTTTGTTTCAATCCTTTGCACAATCTGAACTGAGCATATTTCCAAGAACGAGTCAGGTTTAAAGCTTTTTATTTGAAAATTGACATTTTGCTTGAATTGATGATGTAGTATTCTTTTCTACATATTATGATTATGTATATTTTTTTCCTGAAATTACACACCAGTTCACTATTTGATGGCTAATCTGGTGTGTAATAATGAGCTCCCAAGTAGAAAGCCCGGGTGTCATTAATTGAGCTACTCTTGGAATTTACAGAAAGTTCTTTTATCTTCACATTTGATTTTTTAATTTAATTTAATTAATGAAGTAACTTGGCGGTCAGAACTACTATCATTTTCATATATATCTGATTGACAATATTGAATTTGAGAACTTTGAATTCGTTGTCATATATTATACTAATATGTGTTTTTTTTTTTAGAATGGAATCAAGCTTCTCATTCAATGTCAAATCCATCCAAACAATAAGGACACAATTGATAGTGAAACACATGATGCAGACCAAGTCAAGTGCAAACGAAAGCAAGAAAAGATTCGCCAAAACCTCCCAAAGTTCCCAAAAAGAGTATATATTATATAAAAGATTATGCGAAACGGACTCGGATAGTGGATGGGGTCCTACAATCAATCGAGATTTTGCGACCATTGTAAATTAGAAATCAATGGATGTGGTGGAAGTACTAGTGGGTTAAAAAATCACTTAGAGAACAAGTGCATCAAATGTCCACTATCACGGGGAAGTCTACAAGAGACAAAAGTCGAATTTACGTTGACAAATGAGACTATGGGGCAAGGAGGTGCTTTAATTCCACACACTTTTAATCAAAAGCGTTGTGAATTAAAAGTTGTTGAATATGTGATCAAGGATGAAGTGTCCTTTCGGGCCGTTGAAGGGGATGGGTTCGTAAGTCTTGTACATGAATTACAACCGTGATTCAATATCCCTATCGAAAGAAAATTGCGTGTATGATTTATGATCTATTCTTAGAGGAGAAAGCTAGGATACAACTTGCAATTAGTGGCCAAAAAGTGAGTATCACCACTAATACTTGGACTTCGATTCAAAATATAAATTACATGGTTATCACAGCTCACTTTTTAGATAGTGAGTGGAAATTGCATAAAAGGATCATAAATTTCACAAAAAATTGATAGTCATGTTGGGGAAGAAATTGGTAAATTGGTTGAGATTTGTTTGAGAGGGTGGGGATAGAAAAAGTTTTTTCAATAGTAGTCGATAATTCTTCTTCTAATTATCTCGCTATTGATTACTTGAAAAAAAGAATGAGAAGTGAAAACATGTTGATGTTTGATGGGAAATACTTGCACTTGAGGTGTTCATGTCATATACTTAACTTAATTGTTAAGGATGGTTTGAAAGAGCTTAGTGCATCTATTAAATCCATAAGTAATGCAGTTAATTTTATTCATTCTTCCCCCCCAAGATTGAATAAATTTAGGGAGTTTGTTGTGCTTGCCAAGTTTTCTAAAGACGTCAGCAAAGGTGCCTATGGATGTCAAGACTAGATGGAATTCAACATATAAAATGCTTGATATTGCAATGAAGTACTGTAAGGGTGTTGAAAGGATGGTGAAGAATGGCGCCTTTCACTTAACTATTTTCGTGAAAAAGAATGAAAAAAGGGCAAAGAAAGGAAAGGACCTCCAAGTAAGGAGGATTGGGAGAGTACAAACGCTTTTATACACTTTCTGAAGAAGTTTTATGATGCCACTTTAGAGCTAAGTGCATCAAAAACTCCGACTTCTCAATTGATGTATCAAACAATGATTGCATTACAACTTGAGATTGATAAAAAGAGCGATGATCCTTCTGATTCAATTCTTCAAAAGGTTGCAAGTGCAATGAAGGTTAAATTTGATAAGTACTGGGGGAATTGGGAGAGTATGAATCCTTTGATTTTTATTGCCAATGTTTTGGACCCAAGAAACAAACTTCAGGTTATCAAAGTCAGCATCAAAAAATTGGGAGGTACTTCTGAGAAGATCCAAGAAGTCATTGGTATGACTAAAAAGAATTTGGTAACTTTGTGGACAGAGTATAAGGGGATAAATGATATTTTGATTGTTCAGAGGCAAAGTGTGGAAATGGAGTGTGGTGGTAGAAATGGTGCTAGTGGCAGCGGCGGCGGTGGTCTTTACGATGAGTTGTTCGATGATGTGGAAACACAAAATGAAGAAGAACAACTTCAAGAGATATCTAATGAAGTGGATAAGTACCTAGCCGATGAGATTGAAAAAGGCTCTAATCTGTGTTTCAATCTTTTGGAGTGGTGGAAGGGAAGTGAAACTAGGTACCCAATCCTTTCAATTATTGCCAAAGATATTTTTGCAATTCCAAGCTCAACTGTCGCTAGCGAGTCCGCTTTTAGTTTGGGAAAGAGGGTTGTGGATCCTTTTAGGAGTAGTTCGAGTCCTAAAATGGTAGAAGCATTGGTGTGCACTAGTGATTGGCTAAGAGCAGATGCGATGAACTTTTATAAGGATCCAACCGATGATGACCTTGAATTATTCAAGGAAATTGAAGAAATTGAAAAGGGTTAGACTTTTTTTAATGTTTACTTAAGTTTAAATTTTAAAATCATTTTTATTTGTTAATCTAATGTGAAGTCTATTAATCTATTAATGATTTTTTATTTCTCTTTTACAGCTCCAAAAGTCAGTCATGATTTTTCTCTCTCTCTCACCTCGTCCACGGAGAACTCACGTCCCTAACAAACCTCAAAGTCTTGTAAGTGATTATTTTCAATTTTTTGTGATCACGAATGAAGGTTCTTATGTATGGTTTCATGATATAGTGATAATTTCAAGAATGAATGTTCTTATGTATAATTCCTTAATGCGTTGATATCTCCAAAATGAAGTTTGTGGAACTGTGCCGATTGATGGCCCATTTCAATTGTCTCATATCGAATGGTATTCTCCTAATTTATCTTGGTACACTATAAAACTCAATATCGCATAATTGATTATTGATCCGAGATTTCGTCTTTGGCTTAAATTATGATTCCTTGATTTTCATTTAATTGCTTAAATTCTTGTGTTTTTGGGGCTTCTTGAGATTTTGAACTTCAAAAGTGATGAGGATTTTTATTTTCAATCATGATTTGTTTTATTTTAGTCTTTGAAACATATTAGTGTCTTTTAATATGTGTTGTGTTGAACTATTGAAATTTATTTTGTTGTGTTGGATTGTTGAAATTTATATTTTTTGTGTTGGGTGATGAGTGATGAATACTTAAATCTTATTTACGTGATCAAATATTTTCTTCATAAAAATATACAAAGTTATTTAAAAATAATTTCGACGGGATGGGTATGTCGAAATTTTGGTACAAAAACGGTATTATTATCGGATGCCAAAATTTCAAATTTTGCATTTAAACCAGTATTTATCGGTATGCGAAATTTGAAATGAAAGGTATACCGATAATTGGTATGGTACGGTATATGTTTAAAATTGATGCAAAGATCAGATAATGCGAAATTATCGGTCAAGATATCGGTATCAATATTGACATACCGAAAAATTTTGGTATACCGAAATTTTTTGCATCAAATTTTCGGTATGAGAACGGTATGATATTTTTTTGATCGAAAATTTCGATACCAGAATAGCGGTATGGCGAGAAAATTTTCGGTATGCCGCACCGGCCCATCCCCTAGTCTCGATACAATTTTATCTGATTACCATTTTACGAATTTACCCTCATTAAATATATCATATTACATATTTGTCCTCTCCCATTTCACCTCTATCATTAAAAAATACTACGAACATAAAGCCCTAGCCAAATACCCGTACATTCATGATTGAAGCTTCCGACGATGATTACGAACGGCGGCCTTAATCGACGTCGCCCCAACATCATCTCCGTCGGCCTTAACGTTGTTGCTCCCAACATCATCCCCGATTGAAGCTTCCAAATGACGATTCTTTCTGACCATAGCCAAATCTTTGTCTGTCTATTTCATTTGGTGAGTTGCGATTTCTTTTTGTTGGTATGAGGAATTTATCTGCAAATCCACTGATTCGTACCCCCACTTCCGTCTTTGTTCATGGGTTGGCTGTAGGGCTTGCTTCTATTTTAGGTTGAGTTGGAATTGGGACTGCCATGTAGAGTTGCCCATCCGAATCGGAACCGGCGGTTATAACCGGAATCGAAACTGGATAAACCAGAACCGGAACCGCCGGAGCGAAACCGTGATTTAAACGGAATCGAACCGTGTATTACACGGTTGGTTCCGATTCCTCTTCTATAAAACCATAACCGCGGTTCCATTTGGTTGAACGCACGGGATTCTGCTTTGTTCGAACCATTTATGACCGTTGCAAACCGGTTTGCCGTTTGAACCGGGCGGTTCCATGATTCAAAAACGATGAAACCCCGGTTCTGGTCTATATTTTTTTTATTATTTAATGATTGAGATTGAGTCAAATGTTACCGTTTTTTGATCCAATGGTCGAGATTCAATATGAAAGTTACCGTTTTTTTTCCCAAACTCTATAAATACCCCCTAATTTGTATTCATTTTCTTGCACCAACTTGATCCAAATTGATCAATTCTTCTTCATCTCTCTAATTCTCTTGTTCTAAGTTCTAACTTTATAAGCTTCATTATAGTTCATAGTTCATACTTCATATATTATCTATATTGATATATTTTATACATTATAGTATATAGTTTATATTATATACACTTTACTTTATATTTTATATTACATAAAAAAAATGTCAAAAAGAGGAGGATCATCTCGACCATCATCTTCTAGAAGAGAAAAAGAAAAGAGTCCGATGACTTCCGATTTTCCTCCACCTCCTCCTCCTACTGCACAATTCAATATTCAATGGAGTGTGGAGGAAATAAAAGCGAGTATTGGTCCCGGTTATGCGGATGCCACTTTTTCAAATGAAGTATTTCAACAACCTCGTGGTGGTACTCAAGAAAGTACTCATGGTCATGGACATGGTCCTCATGAAAACTAAGAAAATGTGGAGGAGGTCATTCCACCTCAAAGCGGAGAAAGAAGATGTAGAGTTCTTGCATCCGAAATATTCACCATTCACTTCAAAAAAGTGGCAACCGATGAGGTAAATATATTTAAAGTTTATTGTAACTATTGCACTAATGTTTATCATTTTGAGAAAGGTGGTGGATATGGAACATTTAAAAAACACTTGTTGGCAAAACATAAAGAAGTCTTGGGAATGACTACATCTCAAACGCAACTATGTGGATTCACGACGTCTTCTGAAGGTGGTGAAGTAAGTAATCCTACTAGTTTATTTAGATATAATGTTAAGGTTGCTAGAAGAGAATTAGCTAAACTTATTTGTTCTAAACATCTTCCTTTTCGTTTTGCAAATGATCTTCGTTTTGAAAAATGGGTTACTACGGCTTATAATCCTTCGGCCAAAAATATTTCACGGTCTTCTATTACTAGTGAAATTGATAAAATGGCTAAAGAAATAAGAGATGAAATGACTAGCATGTTTTCTAGATTAACTTCAAAAAAAGTTTCTATATGTTGGGATATTTGGAGTGATCATTTTCAAGAGCATAATTATATGGGCATTACTTGTCATTGGATTGATGATACGTGGACAATTCAAAAACGTTTAATTGCATATAGAGAGTTTGATATTGAGCATCTGATGGCTAATATTGCTCTCTAAAATTTAAATGCGGTTTTGCAAGACTACAACATTCTTACAAAAAATATTTTCAATTTCATTTGATAATGCAAGTGCTAATAATCTGGCTAGTTTAGATGAACTTATTGCAATTTGTCAACCATCAATTGGTGGTAGATTTTTTCATGTGAGATGTTTTTGTCATATTTTAAATTTGTGTGTTCAAGATGGTTTATCTTCTTTAAAAATGCATGTTGCTCCTATTAAACATGCACTTGGTTATTTGGTTAGACATCAAAAGTTTTAAAAGATGGAAAAGTTTTTGTGTAGTTAATAAACTTACTCTAAAAAAGTTTTCACTTGATGTTGCTACTAGATGGAATTCAACTTATAAAATGTTAAGTGCATCCTATGAGTATAGAAATGCATTATGTAATTTTTTTGCACAAGAACAATGTGGTATTACTTTATTTCCTAGTCAATGGGATTCATGTGCTACTTTATGTGAGATGTTGCAAGTTTTTAATGGCTACTACACTATTATCCGAAGACGTATTATCCTACTTCTATTCTTGCTTTAGATCAATGTGTTAGAGTTGCAATTACTCTAGATTGTAGTGATCCAAATGAAATATTATATAATGCTATTAGTTCAATGAAAGTCAAATGGATGAAATATTTTTTATATATTCCCGATGTGTTTATAATTGCTAAAATACTTGATTCTAGAGTAAGAATAGATGGAGTGCAATAATTAATTTCTATATATTATGATGCTTTATTTCCTATTACAGATGATAACACCCCTTCTCCTATTGTTGTTGTCCAAAAATCTAAATAAGTTCTTATAGATGTTTTTAGAGAATATAAAATTCAATTTGGTCCTACTAGTGGTGATTTTACTAGTGTTCGTGGTGCTACTAGTACTACTAGTGGACGTGGTGGTACTCAATCCCTTGGTCGTGGTCTTTATGGTAAATTTTCCCGTTTAGATAATTTCTCTAAAGAACGATATCAACAACGTGCAACGGCACAATCAAATGTTTTCTTAGAAATTGAAAATTTTCTAAATACACCTTCTTTTGAGTATCAACCGGGAGAATTAGAAAATTTTGATATTTTAAAGTGGTGGTCGAGGAGATTAGATGCTTATCCGGTGTTGAGTATGATTGCAAAAGAGGTATATGCATGTCCCGTCTCAACCGTAGCCGTCGAACGAGCATTTAGCTTGGGTGGACATATCTTGAATGAAAGGCGTTCAAGATGGACAGTTGAGCACTTGGAAAACCAATGTTTACTTGATGATTGGGTGAAAGCCGAAGATCGAACACAAGAGCTCTTAGCGCGGATTCTAGCGAAGATATTGTGATCGACGACACAACCAAAACCGAAAATGAAGCTTAAATCTTCTTAAGATTTAAGTCTTGAGGCAAGAAACAAGGTAAGAGAACTACATGGGCTTTGATTCTAATCGGATACGTAGGCAACATAATTTTAAGTTTCTAACTTAGAATTTTCTAAGTTTAAAATTTAAAATTATGCCCAAGCCCTTTTTAATTTTTTTTTATCCCCTTTTCATTATTTGTAATTTTTTAATTGTAATTATAAGTTGTACACTTGTATTTGTAGCATTAGCAATTTATCATGTTACTTGTAAGTTGTAAATTGTAATTTTTGTAATGTATTAAATTATTGTTTCATGTAAATTTTTTGAGTTGTTTGTTATTTGTAATTTTGTATGTTTAATAACATAAGATTTTGCTTCATCTTCTTTAAATTTACTTCAATTTATTTTTTTTATTTGTATTTTGATTAAAAAAAAAAAAACGGTTCCAGAACCGTGAACCGGATGGAACAGGAACCGCCGGAATCGGAACCGTTAAAGTATTTTACACGGTTCGGTTCCGGTTCCAACTTTTTTGAACCGGGAACCGCCGGTTCTGAACCAGAACCGGCGGTTCGAACCGTTTGGGCACCTCTACTGCCATGGTTGTTAATTTGTTTGTATAATATAGGATAGGTTCCACTTACTTCATCAAACAATAGTGATTGAGCGATGATGCAAATATGTTGAGCTGTGCTCATTTCTTTTGTTTAGATTTTGATTACATTTCTTGGTGAGTTGTTGGTGGCTGTGGTAACGTATGTGTAATCTGTCTGTTGTTTCTATGTTGGTTGATCTGTTACTTTGTTATATCGAATAAGTAGTATTCAAATTCAATTTGTTGTTTGAAAATGTATGTTCCCTTTCTCTGCAAAAACGTAAAGTTGGCAATGCTGCTGGTGTCTAGATTGATTTTAGCATATGTTGTTGGTCAATTGCAATGGTATACTCACATCCAAAAGTGGGCGACACTTATTAATAATGTAATATTAAAGTACACCCAATTATTTGAGTGTAATATTATTATTCCAAAAATTACACCCAATATTTTATTATTTAAATTATATTACTATAATTATAATTGATGCAAGATGGTATAAAATAATGAATCATATACATTCACATCATGCTCGAGGGTATAAAATAGTTACTCATATACATTCACTTCATGCTCGAGGGAATAAAACAGTTACTCATATACATTCACTAGTTGCTCAAATGTATAAAACAATAATCATAAACATAAATCGGATGCTAGAGTACAATGATAATGAATCATATAAACAACACCATTCAACAAAAATAACATCAGAATCATTGATAATAAACATAAATCGGGTGCTAGAGTACAGTGATAATTTCTTGCTACTTTTTTTTTCGTATATAATTGGGATAATTGGTCCATAAATGATAAATGCAAAAGCCAACTTTAAAATTTTACTTTTAAAATATATTTCAATGATTTCACATAAAATTCAAGTAAATTTTTTTAATTGTGAACGTATAGAAGTTGAGGATAAAAATGAATCGAGTCAGTTTGCGAGTTTCTAGTCTTCGATTCAATATTAATTCAATCGAGCTCGAAAATATTTGAGTCCCGACCCAATAGATTTAGGAGTTTAATCGAACTTAGATAATTTTATTATTTTATATTAAATGTGCTAATTGTTTTTATAAAAACTATTTTTATCAAGTTGATTTGAGTTTCTAGTTATTCAAATTATTGAGTTACAATATTTCAGTATGTTATTTAAGACTTTAAGTTACCGAATTAAAATCAAGTTTATTAAATATTATAACGTGTCGAACTCAAGGTCGAATGACTTGAGTTCGACAATCTTGAGTCATGTTTTGAACTTTGAATTGTATAAGGCCTCGTTTGGCTCGCGGGATTGATCAGGATAGGTCAAGGTTAGGATTTTAATCCCAATTAATTCACCGTTTGATTTATGGAATGAGGGTCCATGATATACTTAAAGTCCGAGTAGAAAATATATTAAATCCCTCCGTGGAGGGATATATCAATCTTATGTGAAAGGTGTGATAAAACATATTTCAAATGCAATATTACAATTTTTTCTTCTATTATTTAAATAGATTCACAAGAATGAAGTGTGGTTATTTTAATTCAGTTTAAGGTTATCTATGACATTTCAATAGGCATCTCATCTAATTCTTCAATTTAATCCTACAATCCAAACGCATATCTTGTTTCAATAAATTCAATCAAATCAATTCAATCTTACTAAATCCCACTCAATTTTATCATTCTTAATCAATTCAGTCTCGTGAACCAAACACACCCTAAACAAATTAAGACCAAAAGGACCAAAACAGACACAATTATCACATTTACACATCAGGTCATGTATACAAATTTCTTTATCACAGTACAAGTTTATGCCTCTACTATCTGGATCTGCCAGAATTCAATTAAAATTACAAGCATTCACAGAAATTTTTAAAAAATATAACAAATGATCGTATTCCATCAGGGATCTATCTAATTTACAGCCACCAAACATTACCAGCATTTGAAACTAAATATCGTTACAATTTAACACAAAATATCTTATTGATGAAATTCAGAAGACAAATGGAATAACAATTGTGGGCGAAATAGTCCATTCTGGAGTTCAAATCAATAAACAGAATCAAAGTACAACTTTCATACAAATAATTAAAGCTTGAATTCAGAATTAAGTTAAAAAGAACTTGCATGTGCTTCCGTCTCGCTTCCAGCTCGTCCTGCCACGCCTGCACGGATCATGAGCCGTTAGTTCTTCAATGAAAATCATCAAATAGTGAATCACAACAAAAATGACGATTACAGAGTTTTGCTCCGACATTAGTCACCACAGTTGCCTCATGCTCATTCTCATGATCATTCTCATTTAAGAATTTTGAACCAAACGCCCCCTAAATATAAACATAATAAGGAATCATGTACCTGTGAGGCTATATAATCAAGGGTGATCGAATCGAGTGACATTCATCAGGTGGAAAAATAGAGAGCTTGAGTTCATTGAATTTGATCGCCTGCTCCTCGTACTGCTTCTTTAGTCTCGCCTCGGGAATTTTCTTAGCAGAGCCTGCTGCAAATTTAGAACGATGCACGATCAATAGTTGTAGGCTCGGTATCCCAGCAAGCCCGATCGGAACTTCATGAAGTTCCTCACAGTTCTGTAACTCAAGCTGTCTAAGTCTTGGAAAGTGATGCACGGAAGCTGACCAAACAACTAAATCCGTCCGTCCAATTTCCAAGACTTCAAGATTACGAAAACCCCCATCAGTTGCCTCCCAGGATTTCCCCATAAACGCTTTATCTTTCAACTTGAGCACCTCCAAATTTGGCAACAACCCTAGAACAGCCATTTGACTCCATTCAAGAAAAGTATCAGCTAAAGTTAAGCTCCTAAGTTTCGGTGGGAATTTATAGGCGGGAGGAAGCCCCCGCAATTGGCCTTCTGAAGGCGGGCTAGGGAACACGTCGTTTATTAACTTCAATTTTTCAAGATAACTCAATCTCCCCAAACTATCGAATGATCCCGTCTTGCCTTCCAAAAGCAAGGATAGTCTCCCACGAATACCCAACTTCTTCAAATTACGAGCCCTGTCAAAAACTTCTTCTGTGCAATTTTGTGGCTTAAATTGTACCCAAAGTCTGAAGCTTTTTCACCTTCTTTACTACTTTTTTACTCGGCTTGGGCAAAGTAGCAGAAGCATTAGATCTTCAAATACCTCAAATGAATCAACTTCCAAATATCCGCTTTGATGTCAAGCGTACGAGACGCCGTATCAATTATAAGAGTCTGTACGTTCCAAAGCTTTGAAAAGGCAGGAGGAAGAATCCCCAGACTGAAAGACAGAGTAATGTACCGCAAATGAACCAAATGGTACAAATCACTAGGAATTTTAGTGAGTTTGATGGGCTTTACATCTAAAACTCGAAGCAATTTGAATGCTGCAGGAATGGCTGAACAGTTTTCAGCCTGTAAGTTTATATCTTCCTTGGAGTAGCAAACGAACGAACGAACATGAGGCCCGTACGGTTTTGGTTTCGAACCGAAAAAGTTAGACACATTGGAATGGATACAAAGACGACGATACGGTATCACTTCAGCTACCGGAGGGTCAAAAACTCCTTCACTATTCTTCTTCATTTCTTGAAGAAAATTCTCCCTTTCATTTCCACCTTCAAGTTTGCAGAAATCGCGTAACATATCATGAATACGACATGTTTTAACTTTTCCATCGGGCTTAGTCTTATCGATTCTAACCAAGTTCCTGCTGATCAGATCCTCCAAATAGCTTTCAGCAGTTTCCTCTAAGCTGATACCACTGTTCTTTTGCTGTATGAATCCTTCTGCAATCCACATTCGAATCAATTTCCAAACCGGGATCTCATAGTCTTCTGGAAACATCCCAAAATAGAGAAAGCATGCCCTTAAGTGAAAAGGCAATTTATAGTAACTCAAAGATATAATTTTTTCCATGCGTTCTTGCGGGTCCTCGTCATATATCGTACTCACACTTTCAGACACTTTCTCCCAAGCTCGTTTCTTCGCTATCATCTCGTTTGAAGCTGAAGCTTTTTTAACAAGAATGCCTCCTATAACCACTAAGGCAAGTGGCAGCCCATCACACCTCTGAGATATTAGCTTCCCAAGAACTTCTAAATCAGAAGGGCATAGCTCGGGTTTACCAAAAACCTCGTAACGAAGTAGCAACCAACTCTCGTCTTGAGTCAAGAAGCGCAATTTGTGGGGGTCTCGGTGGAGATTAGCATGTCGAGCTACATCCTCATTACGACTAGTGATCAACACTTTGCCTTGCTTATTCCTCTTTGGAAGAGCGATTTGGAGTTTATCCCAATCTTCAGCTGTCCAAACATCATCCATCACAATCAAGAATTTGCCTTTCTCCAGATGATCAGTGATTATTTTGGCTAATTCTTGCTCGGTTTTTTTATGCATATCCTCACTCAGCCTGGTGAACTCTCTAATAATGTTGAGAAAGACGTCCTTTTTCGTGAACTCTTGCGAAATGTATACCCATATTCGGGTGGGAAATTCGTACTGGATCGCGGCATCACGGAAGATTTTGCCTGCCAATGTTGTCTTACCGAGGCCAGGCATACCGATGATGGAGATAACATCGAGTTGATTAGTCTCTTCAGTGAGATACCCTAGTAATGTTGATGCCTCATCTTCGAAACCAACTATGTTTTCTTGTCTTACAATGGGAGCCTGTTAACCAACACAAGATTAGCAAACGGAAACTACGTACAGCATTTCCTAAAAAGGAAAAAACTCCAGCTTTTAACATAATCATGCCATGAGTTGGTCTTATGTAAAACAGTTTTACCGTGCAACTGTTTCGCAACTATCGCTTTAAAGTAGAACACTTGACACCTTTAAATGAAACAAATAATACCTTTTTAAAGAAACAACTAATATATTTTTAAAATACACACAAAAAGCAAACCAGTTGCACAGTAAAACTGGTTTACATAAGACTTTACCTAGTTACCATTTATTGTGATAATAATTGCTCAAAATTAATTTGAGGTGAAGATTATGCAACAGCTAAGATTTACCAAATTTGAGGTTACAATCTTGAAAATCTCTCTCAATCTCAAGTATCAAACAGAGGTCAACCTACTCAAATCAATATGCCTCCACAGAGGTATTATCAATCCCAGATCAAAGACCCCATTTTAACAGCTAGCTCAAACCAAGATAAAAAAATATATATATATTTACCAAATTGGGGTTGGTAGACAAATGCATTTACCAAATTTGAAGTTCACAATTTAGAAAATCACCCTATCTCTTAACTACCAAGCAGAAGTCAACTCAAAAGTCCTCCCCCAATTTATCACAAGTCCCAAATTCAAGATCCAATTTATAAGAGCTAGCTCAATTAGCACAATCCAGGATCAAATCAAGTTAAAGATGATGAGTACACAAATGCATTTACCAAATTTGAGCTCTCTCTCTCTCTCTCTCTCTCAAAACTACCAAACATAAGTCAACTCAAAAGTCCTCCCCCAATTTATCAACTAGCTCAATCAGCACAAACCAAGATCAATTTCAAGATCCCATTTTAACAGCTAGCACAATTAGCACAAACCAAGATCAAACCAAATCAAAGATGATTGAATACACAAATGCATTTTCCAAATTTGAAGTTCAAAATCTTGAAATCTCTCTTATCAACTACAAAACCGAAGTCAACTCCAAACTCAAAAGTCCTCCCCCAAAATATCACAAATCCCAATTTCAAGATCCAATTTTTAACAGCTAGCTCAATCACCAATCAATCATAACAAAAACACAAAACTTAAAAAAGATTACTACCTCAGGTTCATCAGGGTCTCCATCCCCAACTCCAAGACTGGCGAAATCAAACTTGCCCTTATCTCCATAAATACCCCTGACTTTGGTGCCGATTTTCTCGACCTCTTTGGCAATACTGAGCAGCTTTGCCGGCGTCTGAAAAGCTTTAAGAAAGTAGTTCTTGGACTTGCTCTCGGCGGCCTGCGTGACGAAGGCGTCGATGATGTCTTCGGCCTCGTAAACGACGT
Source organism: Stenogyne calaminthoides (assembly GCA_037126765.1). Taxonomy (NCBI): domain Eukaryota; kingdom Viridiplantae; phylum Streptophyta; class Magnoliopsida; order Lamiales; family Lamiaceae; genus Stenogyne; species Stenogyne calaminthoides. The sequence continues at coordinate 2,101,378 of JBBCBC010000044.1, forward strand.
CGCGTATCTGCCGGACGAGCTCCCGGAGGCCCTCGTCCTTTCGCCGCTTTTTGGTGGAGTCCCGGAGAAATGCTTTAAAGAGACGGAGGTCGTTGTCGAGCTTTTCGACCTGTTCTTTGGCGTTGCTGATTAAGCTGGTGTGGTACAGCAGCAGCTGCTGGAGGTTTTCCAGCAGGAATTCTACTGCTGCGTCCGCCATTGCTGACTCTCTCTCTCTCTCTCTCTAAATGTGTGTGTGCATTATGAGTGATGCTGGTGTGGACTGGCAAAGTATATGTCAATTTTGAGTGGGGCTACCTTATTTTCGTATTCATTGAATCATTGCTCTATTTTTCATTTCAAATATAGTTTTTAACTAACGACTTGTTTAAAACTTTTACCTCAAAAGGTGCAGGAGTGATATTTTTGGATGTGAAAAAGAGTGATTTTTATAGTTTGTGGTTGAGAAGATCATTTAACACTTAGGTGCAAATGCTGCATCTGTAATTGATGCACTACACTTTTTAGAAGATAAAAAATCAGCATACGGTCTTATGCATGAGACGGAGTACAACTTAATACAAATTAATACTTACCCTTTTTTAAAGTGTTGAATCGTCAATGTCCAAATTATACTCCGTCTTATCGTGAGATCGTCTCACACAAGTGTGCTTCTTTTTAAAATTGTTAGTTTGTAATTACATGCTATAAGCCTACACCAAAACACAACGAAGGAATATTTCCATGTGAAACCATTAAAAATATTCTGGTAACAAACAGAGCAATTGCAAAAGAAAATGGGCTCCGTGTGATTATAATATTGAAGTAAGTAAAAAATATAAGAAGCTCACTCATATATAATCTAGCCCATGTAACACATTTTGTTCTTCTCCAGCCCATATAATCTAGGCCCATCCATTATCTTTCACTCTCTCTCATATTGTCTTCCCAAAATAAATTTCTATTTCCGTTTGCAATTTTCCACATATATCCTTTCCTCATAAAAAAATCATTTTTATACTGTTTTGAAAATTATATTTTTCCAATCATAATGCAAAACAGATATTGTGCGACTCTCACAAATCTCCATCAATAAACATATACATGAATCTTGATTCTAATCTTGAATGAATCAGGGTATAATTTCCAAAATCAAAATTTGTCTCCTTATCCTTTGACGAAGATTACTTTATATATGTTCTTGTTATCTAAACAAGAAAACATAATTGTGGCACATGTACAGGAGGCACATGCATCTAAGTAACATCTTATGAAAGGAACATGATCAGGCGATCTCACGGTGAAACGGAGCATAATTTGGGCACTGACATTAATTAACACTTTGGGAGAAAATGGGTGTTGATTTGGACTAGGTTGTAGATGGTCACATGTATGAGATCGTATCATACGAATTTTTATCGAGGAACATATACTTTTGACATAAAACTGTTAGGAAAATAATATAAATGAATTAATTTCACACCTCTCTACAAATTCACATATACTTTGATGATATCAGAGTTTTTGGCTCGTGCCCACGTCTTGAGTTATTCCCACAGAAAAATAATTTTATTTATATTGTATTGTCCACTCGTTAAGCTTTCTACTTAAATGATAGATCTGAAAATCTAGTCCAGAGTGAAATTGACTTTAAGAAAATAATATAAATAAATTAATTTCACAACTCATTATAAATTCAAATTTAGATAAAATGATTTTTTTTTTTTTTTTAAATTCACCAAACTAAAATATACCACACTGGCCCCTCCCCACCCCCACCTCACCCTGTGATCAATAAATATAATTTGTCTAGAAGCTAGCTTTGTCAATTCTAGTCTTGTGAACAAAACAAGAATAATAGTCACTTAAAATAGAAACATTGTCGAACCTTACAAGAATCTAGCTAGCTATCAACTCCGGCTATAAAGTGGTTGTTAAAATCCCCAAAATGACAAAAGATCAATGTTCTAATAGAAACCATTTTATTCAAACAAGAACACTATAGATTAAACCAATGAGCATTGTTTGCAAAACTCCAAAACCTAAAAAAAAAAAAAAAAAAGCCCTATTAATTTATCACAGTACATAACGTCATAACCCAATTTCTTTCAAAACTTTCCCAAAGAATCTCATTCCCCAACCCAAAACCTAGGTTAAAAAAAAAGCCCTATTTATCACACATAAACCAATTCCTCTCAAAACTTTCCAAAAAATATCCCATTCCCTAACACAAAACCTAAGAAAAACCCTATTTATTACACATACCCCAACTCCTTTCAAAACTTTCCAAAAGAATCCCATTCTCTAACCCAAAACCAAGAAGAAGAAAAAAACCCTACTTTTCACACTGACACCTATTCCTTTCAAACTTCCCAAAACAAACCCCATTAATTCCGTAATGAATATTCCAAACATAACCCTCCCATCCAACCTCGCGGTGGATCAGGCAAATCCTGACTGGCTAAACAAAGCCGACAACGGGTGGGAGCTCACGGCGGCCGCCATGGTGGGCCTCCAGAGCGTCCCCGGTCTAGTCATTCTGTACGGCAGCATGGTCAAGAAAAAATGGGCCGTGAACTCAGCGTTCATGGCCCTATACACCTTTGCGGCCGTACTCATCTGCTGGGTCCTCTGGGCCTACCAGATGTCGTTCGGGTCAACCATGATCCCCATTCTCGGCAAACCCAACGTGGCCACTAACCAGGCGTATCTTCTAAAGCAACTGTTCGACCCGCTTCCGTACTACATTCCGAAAGCGGACCACGTGTTCTACCAGTTCGCCTTTGCGGCTATTACGGTCATACTTTTGGGAGGGTCCGTTCTCGGGAGGATGAATTTTTACGCGTGGATGCTATTTGTGCCAATGTGGACGACGTTTTCGTATACGGTTGGAGCTTTCAGTATATGGGGGGCGATGGGGTGGTTGACGGACGATATTATTGATTATGCCGGGGGATATGTGGTTCATCTTTCTTCCGGTGTTGCTGGTTTCACGGCTGCTTATTGGGTAATTTTCATGATAGATCGTTGATCTCATTCTCATTCCTTTAATATGTTCTTGTGCATGGAGGGAGCCATGATCAAAATGTATGATGGCCGGAAAGTTTGAAAAAATAAAGTACAAAAAGTTAAATATTTTAAAAATAAGTAAATGAAAATAGATGTAGTTTAGTAAAATGCAAAATGTCCCTGCAGGTTAATTGTGAGTTGACTTGTAACTTTTTTTTAGTTAACGAATAATTTCGATTAATTAAAAGTATCTATCATGTAATATATATATTAGATGAGTTAAAATTTATTTTGGTCCCATAATTTTTGGTTTTTCCGCAAAGGATGCCAAAAAAAATCATGTTTTTTAATTTAATCTTATAACCCTTTAATTAATTAGTCAAATTTTGGTCTCAAAGAAGTCGGAATCTGCAGTACGCGCAACATTGTTTTTGCAGAAAATGCAAATGTTATGGGACCAATTTTGCACCTCATATGCCAAAATTAAAGAATTACGTGACTAATTTTAAAAACGTACTTTTTTTTGGGACCTAGCTTGCTGAATTAAAGCTTATATGGGACCAAAATGGATTTAACTCTATATTAAATTAATATTAAATAATCTTTAAGTAACTTGATCATTAATTATTTTTCATTGGTTAAATTCGTTTGATTAATTTATATAATCTTTAGGGTTTTAGAGGATGTCGTTTTGCTTATGATGTACAGGTTGGACCAAGACATCAGCAGGACAGGCAGCATTTTCCACCGAACAACATAATAAACATGTTGGGAGGCGCCGGCTTGCTGTGGATGGGATGGACAGGTTTCAACGGCGGCGCGCCATTGGCGGCAAACAGTGTAGCGTCACTTGCTATTTTGAACACCCACATTTGTACGGCCACTAGTCTCCTTGTGTGGCTGTCGCTGGACATGGCCGTCTACCTTAAAAGCTCCGTCGTTGGTGCAGTTCAGGGCATGATGACTGGCCTTGTTTGCATTACTCCTGCTGCTGGTAATTTCATTCTAATCATTCCTTCAACTTTAACTTCTTAATTCATTAATTTTGGACGTTAAGGTTTCAAGATTTGGTCATGGTAATTGAAACAGATGCAGATGATAAATGCTTGGATTAATTTCAATATATAGTGAAACACAAAAAGCTTTTGCAGGTGATATGATGAGCCTTAAAATGTTTATGGGTTGTGCTTTAAGGACAATAATTTTACAGGCCTAAAATTGTAAAACATTATGTTTAAAAATTTGTAAATATAGGATAATATGCTTTAAAAACCTATAAATGTAGCCGAACAAGCCCAAATCTCATGTGACATTTCAGCCCGATTTGGGTTTATTTGGGCTCGATTTTCTACATTTATAAATTTTAAAATATATTATTCTAAATTTATAAATTTTAAAATATATTATCTTACATTTCAAAAAATTTAAAATTATTATTCTTAAAACACAATCCAGGGGCCGACGCAGGATTTTGATCCAGCCTAGGCACAAAAAAATCGAATCTATATAGGAAAAAAAAATCACACTCTCATGGATTGTGTACTTCTCGAGTTTCTTCAGACTTGACGATGCATGTGATTAAAACGAATTAGATACGAAAAATATTTTTTTATTAGATTTGCTCGAACTTTGTGTTGCATATATATCATACGAATGAATGCGAAAATATTGTTAACAGTTCTTATGAGAAAATTTTGTTTCCCCAAACTTGACGAATGAGGAGGCATATCATATGATGCAAATAAGTATATGAATTTAATCGTACTAAGTGATACTCCCTCCGTCCTAGTTTTAGATGGCACATAAGAAAATACACATTTCCCGAGAAAGAAGTCAAACAGTCTTCTTGTCCACCCAACTCAGATTCGACTGCATCTTCTGTTCTTTCTTCTCCTTCACCATTTTATCTTCTTCTACAACTAAAGCATCACCAGACTCGAAAATATGATATTTCATTAAAAAAAATCCAGGTGGGTGGGGGATGGGGGGGAGGGTGTGGGGTTGGGGGGGACACAACCCTCCCAAAAATATTTTTCCTGGTGATATGATGAGCCTTAAAATGTTTATGGTCGGGAGTTAAAAATATTTTAAAAAACACGTGCATATGATATATTAAAGGGTTAATACCAATTTGCGGTTTGTATTATAGTCATTTATTCAACTTGCAATTTTTACAAAAAAATAAATAAATATTATCCGATTTTATCCTGCAATATACAAAATTGACTGATTGCAAATATAAATTTATTTTTGTGATATTTTTCGATCACGCATACCAAAAAGTTGGCCGGGAAATATCACAAAAGTAGATGTTAGGTGCGATAAAAAAAAATTGTATAAGTTTTAAATTGAAAAAAAAATATTATAGTACATATTCCTATCATTAAAGACTTAATATAGCCAAGAAAGAATATTGTTAAGTTCTTATTGATCTCATGACATTTCACATCATTTGTCCAAACTTTTTATTTAGGCCCCCATTTAAGAAACAAGCAAAATCCTCATTATCTAAGTGCCGGCTAATTTTAAATACTTTTGATCTAATAATACATAAGGACCATTATTTATTGATTTATATATTATACTCTTTTTAGAGTTACATTTTTTGTCCCAAAGGACACGAGACCTCGCAATTTTGGTCCCAATATTCACCACTTTGGTCCCATAAGAATTTTTTTCATGTAACTTGGGTCCGTCCGTTGCGAAATTTGTTAAGTTTAACTGCATTTTTTGTCCCAAATTTTGTCTTGTGGTACCAAAACTGCAGCTGACTTTAACGAAAAAAATAACGGTGGGACCAAAACTGCAGCTGACTTTAACGAAAAATATAACCGTGGGACCAAAACTACATGAAAAAATAATTTTGAGATCAAAGTGGTGGGTGTTGGCAGGCCGGTCTTAGGATAATTGGGACCTGAATCGAACTTTAAATTGGGACCATTTTCCTTCACATTTTTTACGAACTAAAAAATAGCATAAAACTATTTTTTTTCATATATTAATAATATAAATTTACAAAATATTCTATTACCCTTAAAATAATACGAATATTATGTCCCAAATAATTACATTAATACAACTCGTCTAACCGTTTTTGCGGTAAAAATATTAATCAAATTAGAATATTAAGTTCGTCAACATCGAAAAAACAACTCTCTCAATATTTTTTTCCCCTTCCTTTCCTCCTTCATCTTTCTCATAATTCTTTTCTTCCCTTCGTTTTGTTGTTTGCTTTCCTCTTGTTGCAATAGCGTCTTCTGATATTATGTGGCTATTTAAATTAGCATGTTGATTTTGTTATGTCATTTAGGCCTTTTTTCGGTGATTAGGTCATTTTAAATTTTTATTTGATTGACAAAAAGAAAAATAAATTTGCTTCTCAAATTAGATGATTAGGTGTTGATTCTGTTACGTGATTTTAATTTTTTGTTTACTATGTGATACAAAATATAAAAGAAATTTTTTTTAGAATTTTTACCTAAGAGAATTCGAACGGGAATGAATAACATGCAATAGATAAGAATTAATCAATAAGCTTATAAACAATCTTTATTTATATTTAACTTATTTAATATTTATATATATATATATATATATATATATATATATATATATATATATATATATAAAAGCTATAAAAAAAATGGGACCCAAAAAATTTGACATATTTTGGAGCTTGAATCGATCGGTTCGTTGGCCTCATAGAAAGACCGTTCCTAAATGTTGGATTTTTATTATTTTTTATTATTGTAAATATGATTGAATTTTTTTATTTTTTATAAAAAAAAAATTGTAGTTTGAGCAATTTGTTACGCATGTTTGATTGGCAGGCATAGTGACAACATGGGCCGCAATAATAATGGGCATATTATCGGGGTCAGTCCCATGGTTCACAATGATGGTCTTACACAAAAAATCATCCTTCTTCCAAAACGTAGACGACACACTCGGCGTATTCCACACCCACGCAGTAGCGGGCCTACTGGGCGGGCTTCTCTCGGGCATATTCGCCAATCCCGACCTCCTCAAAATGTTCTACGGCCCAAACAGCAACCAGGGCCCGGGCTTTCTGTACGCTCTACTGGACAGCGATCTCGGTCCCGGGCTTCGGCAAATGGGCCAACAAATCGTGGGGGCCCTTTTCATAATGGTGTGGAACGTCGTCGTAACGAGCTTGATATGCATTTTGATACGCAATATAATTCCATTAAGGATGCATGAGGATGATTTGGAGATTGGTGATGACGCGGCACACGGTGAGGAGGCCTATGCTTTGTGGGGCAGCGGGGAGCGGGACCCACCGCCTCTTCGGTTTTTTATGACGCCTAGACTGCCTTCTTTTTGTAGGGCTAAACGACCTAGATTGAATCGCTAGATTTTTTTGGGGTTAGTAAGAAGTTAAAATTCCGTCAAAAAAAAAAAGTAAAAAGTTGAATTTGTTTCCGATTTTAGTCTTTGTAAATTATTATTATGTTAGGATTATGGGAAAATTGACTTACACTGGAGTGCGATGTTAAAAATAAATAAAGCATGGTTGAAGCAAAGGTTATTATTATTAGGTTAATTACTGAAATAATTTTTTTTTGGTCTCGAGTATTATGAAGTTCTGTATGAGATTTTATGTCTTTACCTTTTTTTTCCTTGTTTTGTGGACTACGTATTAATTTGTTGGCAATTTTTCAAGAGGTTTGAATCACTATTGTTCCGTGGAGTACATATAATTATTGTTGTTTAGTAAAAATGATTAATACTCGTGATCAAGTAATACTTTTAAATAAAATAATTAATATCATTTAAAAATATACTTGTGTTGCATAGTGGTGCATGTATAAAATTATTTGTCTTTCATGAATTATAATTACTTTTTGACATCATTAAATTGTCATTTTTTTAATTTATACTTATGGATGTTTTTATGTCACACTTTTTTGTTATCCTAAAATTACTAAAACTAGAGAAATTCAATAATCAATCTTGATGGGCTCATCCGTACGAATGTTTTACATCATGAAACAACTTATGACAATAAACCATAAATATGTCAAGTACTGAATAAAAAAAATTCCTGCAAAAGTATTAATACTTTGTTTAGGATAGATAAAGCTCGTTTTATATAATAGCTTGTAAATTTCATGATAAAAAACCTAAAACCTGTGATGGGTTCGATTTATAATTTGTTTCATATATATACTTCCGTAAAAATGAAAATAGAATATCAATAATAGAAGCAAAGTTTAGAAGACGTTACTATCGGCGCGTCAGCCAATTAATTGGGGCATATCAAATAATTGTGTTCACGTTATAGGCCCTTTCTATAAAAGGAAATTGATGATATCAATCACCCGCCACCAAAATCCATTGGCAAACTAAATTGGTAGTTCGTTACCATTATTTTGATTTAATATTTTATATATAAGACATACTTACGTGAGACGGTTTCACGATAAGATAGAACATAATTTGTGCATGACGTTTTCACACTTTGAAAAGAATGAGTATTGATTTGTATTAATTTACACTCCGTCTCATGTATGAGACCGTCTCATACGAATTTTTGTTTATATACACACACAAGAAAATAACTTATATGACGAGACATGCTTGCGTGAGACATATCATAATTTAGGCATTGTCACTTTAACACTTCAGATGAGTGAATGTTGATTTATGCTAGTTTGTATTCCGTCTCATGCATGAGACCGTCTCATACGAGTTTTTGTAATAAGATAAAGATTTCTGTGAGATTTTGAGTTGTCATTTTGATGAAAATAATTTATGTGACCATCTAATTAATTTTGTAAACACTATTTATACTCAAAATGCATAAAGTAAAACTTGTTTGGACCATATAGGACAATAATTTGTGTGAGATCGTCTTTTTCATTTGTAAGAGCTCCGTTTGACAAATATGATTTAAGGTTTTTTTTTTTTTTAATTATAAGTGAATATTATTCTTAGAATTGTGTGCAAAAACAATTTAAATATTTTGTTTCTCTTTTAGGAGTATTAGATTAAATAAATTATCAAAAACTATAAGTTAAAAGTTGAAAATGGTACTTTTGATAGCTTATAAACATTTTTTAAAATACTATTAACTTTTTTTTTGCAAACACTATCAACTTATTTTTATATTTTTTTACAAATATTATCAACTTTACTATTAATCAATTTTTTCATAATTCCTTATTTATAATCAATTCTTTTAAAGTATATTTTTTTTACAAAAATACGGAAATAAATTATCAGCTAAGTTGATTTAGGTCTTGTGTGGTTCAAATATAGACTTTTTTTTTTGACAGGAAGCTCAAATATAGACTTGTATAAACCGATTGAGATCTGTAAAACGGTCTCATAATTTATTTATCTTTTGGAGCGGATCAAGTATACATTAATTGTTGTTCATTAAAATATTGGTAGGTTTTTTTGGTTTAAAAAAAAAAAAAACTAGTCAACCGATTTTAGGTTACATTAACTCTCAGATTGACGATATAACTCGAAATTAAGTTTTTGAATTGTAAAGTTAAACTATTAAATACTTCAGTAAAAAAAACTTATAAATAACTTTAAAATCTGCAATATATTTATTGGATTCAGTTTTAAAATATTTACTTTCGAAAGGTAAATAATAAAGGGGAAAAAACTTTAAGGTACAAAAAATAGGAAGCAGTGACTTTAAGGTACAAATGCAATTTTTTTGTGACTCTTAGGTACAAAGTGCAATTTTTTTTTTCAAACAAAGTGTAATTTTTTTTGTACCTTAGCGTCAATAAAAATTACATTATACCTTAGAGTCACTGCTTCCAATTTTTTGTACCTTAGAATCATTAATTCAATAATAAATTACAAGCAGATTTTCGTATACCAAAAGTAAATTCTATGAATATATTATTAATAAAGAAACGGAAGTTTGATGTTTTCTTTGACTTGCTCTTAAAAGGCTTCTCTATTATTACTCCCAAAATGAAACTATCATAGGCAGTTCTTGTGTACACTCGTCAACTTAATTAATTAGTCAACAACACAATTCAAAACCAAAAAGAAAAAAAGAAAAGAAAATCAAAATCCGGTTGATTGGAAATTAATCCAACAATTTTCGTATGAGTTTTGAGTTAATCCTGTATCATAATATGATTTCTTTTCATTACCTCAATATTTTGAACTTTTCTGGATTAATTTAAAATTTTCACTTGCAGACAAATCAAATTGAGTTTATCATAAAATAATTGTTGTATAGTTGCAAGAAATCGTGTCACGCCCTCTAACGATGTAACTGATGCTTGCCTCACATTCCTTTTCAATTTCTTCAATAGTTATTATCACACACTACGTAGCGTGTTTAGGGTGGCTCTGAAGCGAGGAGAGAAGGGCGACCGTTCAGGCCTAAATTTTGGGAGCCTTATTTTAATTTTATATATATATATTTAAAGGAAGATCAAATCATCTCGAAACATCCACAAGGGATAGAAATTCAATCCGGCGAAAGATAGAAACTATTTTGTCTAGTGAGCTAAAACCTTCGAACACTAAACCCTAAACCCTAAACGATGAACCCTTTGTTTACCATGAACATGTTAAAAAGAATCAAGTCTCCTAAACCCTAAAAATTAAAAAAAAATAAGAACATGAAATAAGGATATGAAATTTTATTCCCTCTTAAAATTTCATCTTTAAACAACCTTATAAGGATATAAAGTCCGAAAAGAAAACTAGCGGACTCTGCGGATAGAAACCAAGGGAAGTGGAATATCTAAAATAAAGTTGAACAAAACCCTAAACCCTGGCGATGAACCCTAAACCTTGAACGTCAAATCAATGAACTAAACCCTAAAAATTAAAAAAATAAGAAATGAAATAAAGATATGAAATATAATGTCAAACATGAATAAAATGTGAGCCTCAAATTGATAATTTTTATCTTTTAGGCCCTTTCGATAGTTTTTCGTTTTCAGCTTGAATGGAGGAAAAAAAAGCCTTTAAATTTTTTTTATATAACTCGATATGAATTGACATTTTTCATATATATATATATATTTAAAGGGAAGATCAAATCATCCACATCCACAAGGGGTGATTTACCGGCGTTTTTGTCTAGTGAGCTCACCTTCTACTGCTTTCGGCTTTGTTTACACATGTTAAAAAGAATATATTTAATATAATATTTGATTTCATCTTCAAAAGGTACAGTCCAAGAGCGGACTTTAGAAAAATTGTATTAATCAAAAGAAATTCTTTATTCAAAAAAGAACTAAAATATATTTATTAAGAATAATAAGAAGGAATCCTACCTTTTATCTTCTGGGAACTAAAAAGGATTTTTTTTTATATAACTTCTTAGGTATAGTGATTACCAAGTAATATTGTCCCACTAACGGGGGATATATTTAATATAATAATTGAACATAAACTCGTCAATTTTAAATTGTATTAACTAAAAAGAATTCTTTATTAAAAGAACTTAAATATATTTATTAATTAATACTCCCTTTTATCTTCCACTTCTTAGGTATAATGTACATGGTTACTAATTTATTAATATAAAAATGAAATGTGCACAGACGGTTTGCATTTAAATGTATAAAACCATGCACAAAATTTGCACAAATAAAATGACGGTCTATCGTAACTGAAATGTGCAAATATTATTCGTATTTTATCTACTTAAACACTTATGCACAATCATTACATATAAAAATATACAACACACATTATGTTATTATTAGTCATTATAAAATTATTATCTTTATAATTTATTTTAGATAGTTAGAAAATAAGAGTTAAACTTAATATATTGATATTAACCTAAGGATTGCTTTGATTAATATAAAATTTATAAGTAATAATACATTATTCTACATAAGCAATAATACATTAATACCAATAATTAATGTAGGAAAGTCAATATCCATAACGTTGCTTTTCACCATACTTCTCTTAGCTTCATCCACCATCCTTCCTTAATTATTATTTTTCCCATAAGGAACTTTCTCTATATAAGGGTCGCTTGCAACCACTAAATTTCTCATTCTTGCCAACAAAATTCATTAATTACAAACATACAATCTTGAAAATGAAGTTCTTCATAGCAATTCTCTCTATAGTTCTTATCATTTCACTCGTGGAAAGTTTCGATTTCCACGAGGCAGAATTAGAAACCGAAGAAAAATTGTGGGATTTGTACGAAAGGTGGCGAAGCTACCACACCGTGTCAAGAAGCATAGACGAAAAACACAAGCGCTTCAACGTTTTTAAGGCCAATGCTCATCATGTTAACAATGTCAACAAGGAGAATAAGCCTTACAAACTAAAGCTGAACAAATTTGCGGACATGACTAGCCACGAGTTTAGGGCCATTTATGCCGGGTCAAGAGTCAAGCATCATCGGATGTTTAGAGGAGATTTACGAGGAAATGGAACATTTATGTACGAGGATGTACAAAGTGTTCCACCCTCCGTTGATTGGAGGAAGAAAGGGGCTGTAACTGGTGTCAAAGATCAAGGTCAATGTGGTAAGATATGTCACTATTTTATTTTGTTTTTTCACCGAACAAGAAATTCTCAAGCGCGATGCACAATTAAAATATTGATAGATCTGTCAGAATGATGTGTGATATGAAATAGGACGTGAGACCAATCTAAAACAAACCAAATATTAAAATTTAAGTAGAAAACTTCAAATCATAATAAATTCATATTTCAGAAATGGAACATTTTCTCTAAATGAAATATAGTCCAATCAAAGATTGTTAAAAAATAAAAATTAACATCAGGATAAATACTTCTACACACCAATTGCACCTTGCAATTTAAGTGTGTTTTTTTTTTATAGTATTAATTGTTGGGATTAATTTTTTTGTAGTCCAATAATTTTGCTTCGTTTTGAAATTGGTCCCGATTGTTTTGACTTTTTTTTTTGGTCCTGTAAATTATTAAAATTTTTGGAATTGATCATTTAATCTGATGTAGCAAGTCACCAAACAGGTAACCGCCAACTATGTAATTATTTTATTTTTTCCTTTAAATTCGAAATGTCACCTAGACTTTTTTAATTCTAATAATTTTTTATCGGGATTTTTCTGTGTATTTTTTTAGGGAGAGAGTAGTTTTCTGTTTATTTTGGTTTATTTTTGAATTTTTCGATCAGTTTAGACCCAATAAACCGACCCGATGTAGCTGGTTCATCCAAAGTGTTACTATTTCTTGCAATTAATAGCCTGATAATATGAAGTTTTTATTTATTTTTTTATTTTGCAGGTAGTTGCTGGGCATTTTCAACTGTGGTGGCAGTAGAGGGAATAAACCAAATCAAAACAAACAAGCTTGTTTCATTATCCGAACAAGAACTTGTGGATTGTGACACTGAACAAAACCAAGGATGTAACGGAGGATTAATGGAATTAGCATTCGAATTCATTACGAAGAAAGGAGGTATAACAACAGAGAAAACTTATCCTTACACAGCTCAAGATGGAAGGTGTAATAGCAAAAAGGTAATTAGATCGTATAATTTGCAAGATAAATCAAAATTCCTTAGACAAATTAACATATTTTAAATTTCATGAAATTTTTGTTTCAACTTAATTTCGTGACAGGCCAATTCTCCAGTTGTCGCAATCGACGGTCATGAGAATGTTCCTGCTAACGATGAAGATTCATTGTTGAAAGCAGCAGCTAATCAACCTATTTCAGTTGCAATAGATGCTGGAGGTTCGGATTTCCAATTCTATTCAGAGGTAACATAAAAAAAAACGACACCTACCTTAAACTTTTGAGTCTTTTTCACAAAGAAAATGTCTCCTATAACGGTATAAGAAATAACTCCAATTTAAATTAAACATAACTATGGTATAACATACATTAGCTCTATTTACTTTTAGTTATTAGTTACCCTGTAATTTTACTTTTTACCTCTTCAAAAAAATGAAAGAGTGGGGGAGAAAATAACACTTGAAGAAAGAGGAAGCACAAGGAGTAGAAATCTAAAGGGAGAAACTCTTTTTTGCCCATTTTGAACTTGCATAATTCTTTTTTTTTTAAAACTTTTTTAACTCACAATTGTGTCATTTTTTTACCATTCTACCCCCTCCTTAATTTCATCCCTATCCCATCCTTATCCCATTCCATCATTTATTTTTATATCATCCAAACATGACCTTAAACCCTAAACCCGAATCATGAACCCGAACCTTGAACCATGAACCATTTCGGGCGGGTCGGATTTGGTCAGGATCGGGTCGGATTGGGTCAGGTCGGGTTGGGCGGGGTCGGGTTGTGTTCAGGACTTGTTTGGATGTTGAAAATTTTGGTGGGATTGAGATGGGATTAAGGGATGAGATGTGATTAAGAGAGAAGGGTAGAATGGTAAAAAAAGAACACAAAAGTGAGTTGAATTAATCATAGGAGCAAAAAATAGTATTGTAAGTTGAGAATGAACATTTTTGCCTATTGTTCGAAAAGTAAATATAAAGTAGAAGTAGAAATACAAGGAACCTTATGAAAAGTACAAGGGGAAAAAGTAAAAGGATAATGAGAGAGTTGCTCAAAATAAAATAGCACGAGGGTTTAATGAGAAAGTTGTTTATTAATATTAAGATGGGTAAAGTTGCTTTTTGTTGACACAGGGAGTGTTCACGGGTGGTTGCGGCACAGAGTTAGATCATGGAGTGGCGATTGTGGGCTACGGAACGACACTAGACCGTACTAAATATTGGACGGTGAAGAATTCATGGGGAACGGAATGGGGGGAGAAAGGTTACATTAGAATGGAACGTGGAATCAGTGCAAAAGAAGGATTGTGTGGTATCGCAATGGAAGCATCTTATCCTATTAAAAATTCTTCGGAAAATCCCGGTGGGTTTAACACATCCTCCCCCAAGGACGAACTCTAAGGGCCTGTTTTCAATCACTACAAATAGTTTTCAGAATCATTGTTTTTTCAAACTGCTTCTTACAACATTTAGAAAAATATAATTTTGGGAGCTGTTTTGTAGAATTTGAAAACAAATCCTAAGTGATCATTTTCGAAATGCCAATATTACTGGCTTTTTATTAATTTAAACATTCCGTGTTAAGATAGCAACTATTTGTTACATTACACAGAATTAGTTTAAGTTTAATTATCATATATGTGGAATTAAATATAGGTACTGAATATATTGAATTATAGCGATGAAATAAATACTTCTTTCGAGCCGTCTTTATAATACCAGTGTCAAGGTCCAACTGTGTTTAAATGTTTCATGTGTAACTGGAAGATTTTAATTTAGTTGACTTGTAACTGTCAAATTGGAGTAAGAGCTTTTTCCGATTTTTTTTTTGCTAGTGGTTGGGCTATTTTGGGTTCTAAATGGGCTAAAAAGAAAATAGATATATTTTAGGCCCAGTTTTCTTTTTACATCGTTTTTAGCTAATTTCAATCTCATTTTCGTTATCCCATTTTTAATATACTACTCCGCTTGCATTCAAAATTCTTATTTTTCCAACAAAATATAAAACATCATATTTGCAGAAAAAAAAAGTTAATGTCCTATTTTTATCATACCTAACAATTTATTATTCTTAAAACATAATTCCTTAATTTACGGGAACTAAAAAAATATTTTCCCAGAAAAGTGACATTCCTTACTTTGTGACCCGATTCTTTTGCGTCAAGGAACATTGCTTCTTTATTCGGCACACCTTTTGCAAACTAAATCAACTGCGTCTGATATCCTTCTAACAATTTTGAACAATATACAGGGGACAATTATTTTTCTAGAACACTATTTTATAAGATTAGAAAAATTAGAACACTATCTTTATAGGCTTATGAAACTGGGATACTATTTTTGAGCCTAGAATATTATCTTTATAAAGATAAAATTTGGCTATTTTTTAAGTTTGGAAAAGGTAGGGTGATGTTGGGCCTAATTTTGCACAATTTAAAAGACCATGTCCTAGTTTTGCAAGCTTGTAAAGATAATGTCATAATTTTGCTAAATGCCATAAGATAGTGTCCTAAAACAATATTTTCCCCAATATACAATATTAAACAGAACTTTGCACATACCTCATAAATTATTTTACAAGCTTTCTAATGAAACCAATATCTTTCTAGAAATTAAGTTTGTTCTCAATAAAAGCAATATCCTTTAAGAATTTCTAGCTATAATAGGAAAAAAAAATTGTAAATTAAGGAGACAGATGCAAAAAAATCAATCGTGATTCAAAAAATACCAAGGGATTTGCAAAATAGAGAATTTCTCAAAACAATATTAATTAGGAAAAATTACTTTCTAGTACTATTTATCACCATGTCTTACTCTTAGGTGCTATTACTTTTTTATAGTACTTTAAGGTGCAAAACTTCTCAATTATACCCTTGTTCTCATACCCATTAATTATACATTTTCTATTTAATTTAAAATATTAAAATCAGTCATCCGTCTTTATCTTCATTCTCTCTCAAATAATAGAGTGAATGATTATTGGAATTTCATTTCGCCATTCATTTATTCTTCTTTGGTTCCATTTTTTTTTAAAAACATTCTTATAAGTTTTTAAAAGGTGGTTGGATTACATAAACGCCTTTTAATAGTCTTCTTTTGCTACTTTTTTTTCTTTTGCTTTTCATATTTTCTATCTTGGGTCTATTTATTCATATTTTATCTTGTGTCTATTTTTTTTTATTCCTATTTTTTTTTATATGTATTGTACGATAAGGGAGTTGCTAATAATTTTTGGATATTTTTTTTATTTAAAATAGAATGATGTTATGTATTCAAAATTTCATATCTAAATCAATTAAATACCAAACTTTATATATTTAAAATAAAAAAAATTACATATCCTCATCGAAATCCTAAAGAAATTTACATATTTTAAATTTCTTCGACATTATATATATACATCCGTATACGCACATATACATATCGTACATACATACGCATTTAAATACGAAATACATACATATCGAAAAATACGTGCACATATGCATATAAATTTTAAAAAAATCAGAAACTTTACAATCCATCTTCATCTTCTTCCACCATCTTCAAATCTGCATCTTCATATTCTTCCTCCATCTTCAAATTTACATCAAATCTTTAAATCCATCTTCTTCCACCATCTTCAAATCAGCATCAAATCTTCAAATTCATCTTCTTCCATCATCTTTATCTTTATAAAAAATCTGAAAATAAAAACCCAAAAAAACCTGCAGATCCATCTTATCTTCTTCCCAGAAAAATTCAAATTCCCAGAACATAATTTTAAAAAATCAAAACCCACACAAATAGGCTCTGCACTTTTCCACAACATAGACCACTTTTCTAGTTCCGATTTCATCAATACCCACCTGGATTACTCAATCAAAACACCTCTGCATCGTCTTCATTTTCGCCAACAATCAGAAAACACCCAACACCCAAGAAATCAAAATCACAGAAACAAAAAATACATAAAAAAATAGATCCATAAAAACAAAATCACAGAAACCCAAAAAAATCTCACCAAAAAATCATTTATAATCTCCAAAAATTTGTGAATTCCAAATTTTCAAAAAAAAAAACCTAAAAAACGTCAACCATCTTCATCGCCGCCCATGGAGGCCACGAGGCGGGGGTTGGGGCTTTTTCTATTTTTGGGCTTTTCGCCGGAGATAAAAACAAGGCTTCGAGCACGGCGGCATTTCGACAACAGGTGGTGGTGACGGCAGCCGTAGATCTAGGGTTCCGGCGGCGGCGCTCATGGTAGAAGATCTTCCTGAATTTAGACGGGCGACGAGGATGGACGAAAGTGATTGTGGTTGGGATGTATGTGTTTAGAAATGGGGAAGACGACTTGGTTGGAGAGGCAAAAGGCATCTGGGAGTTTCTGTGGGGGTGAGAAAGGGGTTTATTGTTTGAGAGAGAGAGATAGAGATAGGAGAAATAGAGAGTGGGCAGCGTGTTTTCAATTTTATGAGTTCTGAGGGTATTATTGTCTTAATAACACAAATTGGAACCTATTAGTAATGATAAAAATTGGATGGAACCTACCAACAATATTTTCCCCATCTTGGAACCTTGTAGTAATTATCTCCAAATAATACACACCACTCTCTCAGACCCACCCACGCAATCTCCTCCTCTCTCTGCCATACACGCTCCCCTCCACCCTGCACACAAATCCCGACGGCCAAAATAGATGAAGGGCGGATCTGGGTTCAAAAGCTCTCACCGCCGCCGTTCACTGATCTGAAGAAGGCGGCGAAGGTAGTGGTGCGGCGGAGCGGCTGATATATTTTCCCTTTTAACGAAGGTGGCAGATCGACACTATGTCGGCGAATCTGGGTGGTTTTGTGCGGCAGCGAGGCGGATCTGAGTATTATTTGAGAGCAGATCTTCAGCAATTCGAGTTTTGTTGGGGGCGGATCGAGGCGGCGGGGGTAGTATGGTGATTTGAAAGATCTTGTGCGCCGCGGGGACGGAGGGGGTTGCTGGCGGAGTTGTAGCGCTGCCGTTGTCGTGCGCTTTTGAAAATTTGTGTGTATGTGGGTGGGGGAGGGGACGCTGTTGTCTGTCGTTTGTGTCTGTAATTTGTTGCAGATTTTATTAATCAAGAAGTAAATCAAGAAAATTACTGCTTTCTTATTAATTCTGTCTCATCTTTTTTTTTTTTTATGTTTTCGACCATTTAATTTCGTCCAAGTTCCATACTCTGTTTTAGAACAATTTCCTTTTACCATTTAGTTTAATCTGATCAAAAGTTCTGTGCAACTAACTATGTATTGCTATTATTTTGGTGCGTTGATGTTTTGATGTAATTTGTTGCAGATTTCCTGATTCTTTTATTTTGCAGATTTGTAATTGAAGGGTGTTAGTATAATATTTTTCGTAATTGAAGGGTGCAAATTTGGTTGTCTTTGATTTTTGTATCGTAATTGAAGGGTGTTGGTATAATTTTTGCATCGTAATTAAAGGGTCTTTATTCGTAGAATGTGACTGTTTTTGGGTGTGTTGAATTTTTTATGTGTGCTGCAATTTTTATGGGTGTGCAGAATTTTTTTATGGGTGTGCAGATTATTATTTATTTACGGTGTGCAGAAAATTTTAAATAAAAGAACAGATGATTAAAAAAATATTAGGAGTGTGCAGAATTTTTTACAGGTGTGCAGATTTTTTTAACGGGTGTGCATAATTTTTAAATAAAAGGATATATGATTAAAAAAATTTGGTGTGTGCAGAATTTTTATGGGCTAATATATTGTTACTGAAAAAAAATTAATTAAATAAAAGGATCGATGATTATAAATTTTTTTGAAGTGTGCAGATTTTTTTACGGGTGTGCAGAATTAGATAAAAAAAAAATATGCACACAATTAATTAGATAATAAAGGATTGACAATAAAAAAAATTCAGTAAATACAATTTTTAGGACTAATTTATTTCTAGAAAAAAAAAATCAATTAGATAAAGGGGCATACAATTAAAAAAAATCAGTAAAATTTAAAATCTACAATTTTAAAAATTTGAAAACACAAAATTACAAAAAATGTGGGGTGCAAAAAAGTGTAAGATTTAAAAAATTAAATGGTTGTTGGAGAAATTAAGGGCATTTAAGTATTTCATACCTAATTTTTGGACCTAGGAGTAAGAGTTAAAAATGATGGTATTTAAGAGTAAGAACATTCTATAAATGACACCATATTGTAATTGCCCCTAATTAATTATTTAATCCACCGTTCCAAAAAACTATACATATGTATTCTAGGAAAAAAACCACTAAATGAACATTATATGAATAATACTATAAATGTAAAAAAAAATCCTATAAATGTTGTAGATGGGACGGAGTTTATTATGTTGATAAACGTAGATCTGCTAGATTTTAAATCACTTTTAAAAAGTGATTTCGAACTTTAAATAAATATGAGCGCAATATAATCAGAAGAAAACAATTATCATCTAAATTACAAATCTAGGTGATTCATTCATGGAAATATCACTAAATGGCCATTATATCAATACGCCTATAAAAGAAATCCAGGCTGAATTTTTTTATTAATTAAGACAATAACTCGCGAGTATTAAGTAACTTTTGAATCCTTTTTCAGAAATATATCTAAATAACAAATGTAGTTTGTGCTCAAAAAAAAAATACAAATGTAGTTGATTCATTCAAGGAAAATATCACTAAATGACCATTATATCGACGACTATATATAAAAGAACTCGAGGCAGAATTATTTTTATCAAAACAGAACTCACAATCGGTGTCTGGCCCTTTAATTATTACGACTACTTATAATGCTAACACCGTTTTTCCTATGTTGCCTTACTTACTCGCTACTTGCGATGAATAATGCTCTTGCCAACCCTAATATCTTAAAACTTTCGTTGATCCACACACACTCACCACAATCGCCATTTTTTCAAAGCAACCTCTCAACCGTAGAAAGAATCAAACGCTCGATAACCCAATCAAACATACGAACTAATTACCTAACCAGTTCGCCATCATTAGCTCCTCGGATAAAGCTAACGTCGCAAAACTATGTTTACATGGTGCAAATTTGCCTCGGAACATTCAGATCGGAACCACCGTGCAGGAAATACTACTTGGCGATGGACACGGGTAGCAGCCTTACGTGGCTGCAATGTGAAGGTTGCAAGGTTTGCTACCACCAAGTACCGCAGCTGTATCCCGCTAAGAAATCCAAATCTTATCAGCGCGGTCTTTTTTCCCCAAAACCATACCAGGTCGGGAAAATTATTTTTTTAGGACACTATCTTTCTTTACATACTTGCAAAATTAGGATACTATCTTTATGAGCTTGCAAAACTAGGACACTATCTTTTAAGTCAAGCAAATTTTGACCAAATCTCACTTGAGGACTCAAATTGTTCTAGGGTTCCAGTGTGAGATTTGACTCGCATTTGGTGAAATTTGGTCTAAATTTGTCCAACTTAAAAGATAGTGTCCTAGTTTTGCAAAGCACTTAAAGATAGTGTTCTATTTTTACAAGCCCTTAAAGATAGTGTCCTAATTTTTCCAAACAACAAGATAGTATCCTAAAAATTTAATTTTCCCTTACCAGGTCAAATATAAAGATGGTTCCTTCAGTAAAGGCGACCTCGCCCGCGAAACATTTTATTTTCCATCAAACAATGGCACCACATTGCTAACCAAGATCCAGAACCTAAAATTCGGGTGCGGATTTGAAAATGATTTGATGGATGGCAAATTCCCCGAAAACTACATTGCCGGAATATTCGGACTCGCGGGGAATAACTTGTCGTTTGTGAACCAACTCAGTCATCTTGCCAATGGCATATTCTCCTACTGCCTTCCATTGAATAACAAAAACTCATACCTAGCGTTTGGCTATGCTCAAATTAAACCCGAAATCGCCAAAAGCACCAAATTATACACACGGCGAGATGCTTATTTCGTAGAATTAATGGGCATCAGCATCGACGGAACCAGGTTGAAAATCAACCCGTCCGTGTTTGGTTTCGAGAGCTCAAACGGGTTGATAGTCGACTCGGGGACACCGTATTCAAGAATCGTATCCCCTGCCTTTGAGATACTGATTCAGGGCCTGGAAAAGCACTTTTCGAAATCCAAGAATTTTAAGAGAGTCAAGGATGATACATTGGAATTATGCTACGACATGGGAAAGTTGGAAAGTTTGAATAACTTGCCAAGTCTTACTTTCCATTTTCGGGGATCGAATGCAGATTTTGTAACAAAGGGGGAAGCAGTGTTCATGAAACTTTCTAGATCGATATTTTGTTTGGCGATGATGCGGCATCCTACATTATCCGTTTTCGGAAGCAATCAGCAAACAAATCATAGGATCAGTTATGATACCAAAAAAGGGCTACTGTTTTTTTATCCAGATGATTGTTCTCGGGGGTGAAAGTGTAATTCAAGGACTCATATGTATTAATTGTTTTTTTTCTTTGTTTCTTACCAATTTAAATTCAAGGCCTTTAAATTGTCAAACCCACAAAAGTAATATATACTCCTTAATGCCCCCACTTGGGTTGCAAGCTTGAGTTTACCAAGCTCGGCGTTAGTTCTGTGCTTTTTTGCTGTATATGAATTTGCTGCGAAATTTGTTTTTTTTGGATATGGGATGATATCTATATGTTATAAACCAGAACAAAAGTAAAAACTAACCCCACATTGAATTATCTATGGAAATGGAAGTACATGTCGTTACGGATCAAATAAGTTCCCAAATCTGCCTTCCATTTATATTGACTAAAGATACTAAAACATCACTGCATTCCATGATTAAGTGAATAAAAGAAGAACCTTTCTGTATGAGATTGCCTCGTGGATTTTATTGGGTGAGATAAAACTCCTATCTCAATTATTTCAAATAAAAAGTTAATGTTTATTGACAAACAACAATTGAATGATTTCTGAATGTCAAGATTTCGTGTTTGTAATTGTTAAGTCTAATTCAACGTGTTGGTGGGCGATGTAGAAATAATGATCCTATGATGTAAAAAACAAAAAAAAAAATCTTCTATACATCAATTGTAACGTGACGCTAAATTTGAATGAAAACGTGAAATGAAACTTGCATACTAACATAGTTGAAACATGCAGGTTAACATAACTGAAGATTGGCGTGCACCAGGTGCATAAGAGACTTGGTCCGTCAATATTTTTATGGTGAAATTATGTTTTTAGGTAGTTTTGTTGCTGAATAAGATTCATTTGCGCCCTTTCCTATATATTTCTTGCATTCTAACCATCAACATAATAATAATAAAATAAAAATCGTTCAGTATTGTACCCAAATTCCACAAATGTTAAATCTACATATTAACGGCATCGACGGGACGTGTCTATATTTTAACGAGAATGTTGTCGTGCGAATGTGATGCGAACGAGGGTTTTCAGCCCAAGAATACGCGCAAGATTGGGCAAGGGAAAGATAGTGTCCAAGATTTGGCAAGATATATTCGCAAGATTTTGGCAAGATTCGCAAGAATGGCAAGATTATCTTAGATTTATTATTTATTTATTTAATTTTTAATTTTTGTCCTTTAAATTCATAGTTATCGAGTAGGTTAGCTAGATTGGCTAGATTTGGTCCTCTTTAGATTAGGAGTAGTTCTTTTTCTCTATAAATATGTGTAAGACGTTTTTTTCTAGAAAAAAAATGAATAATATTAAATTTCTTGGCAACTTTGTCAAAAATCAATCGATCTCTTGTCAGCCTGCGCTGGGGCGACGATTTTATCATGTTTTATATTTGTTCTCTTGCTAGCCTGTGCTAGGGCGACAAATTTATCGTGTTCCCAAATTGTGGTTCTCATCAGAATGACACGATGGGGGTGACGTGTGTCGTGCGTTTCGCACGACAGGGATGAGGTCTATCAATTTATTGATTTGTAATAGCAAAAAAAGTTTTATATCCATATCAATTTAAACAAAAAAATATATATACACATTACATAATTTCCATCCGAAGATGGACTGCGACGTGCTGCTAGAAAAACTTGAATTAAATATTAAAAAAAGGTATATTATTTTTATTTCTTGTTATTTGTAGACCTATATTTAGCTCTACGTCGCGGTGCATCCAATTCTTATAATATACAGTGTAGCTCTATCCTGCTTTTAAATTCTAAATCTAAATCATTTGCAGATGGGTCATGTTTGTTTTTTCAGTATGTGGACTATATGGACACAAAAATGGACAAATTGGCCCATGGTTCCTTACGAGTGCTGGGAACACATGTGGACTATATTTGCAGTAGCTTTAATCATGTTTGCATTTTACACGTATTATTATTTTATAAAACTATATATCTTAATAAAAATCTTTATTATTTTAATTACAGTGTAAATTCAGGGTTAATGGAGATCCAGCTGATTTCAGAATAACATTCTTCAAAGTTTGTGCAATATTCATGCGTCTCAAATATATGTTGACGGTCCTGAGGGGTCACAGATAAAAAAGAGATCGTGCTTAGATTGGGGAAAAGACATTTAAACTTCATATTTTTTTTATTAATTAAGACTGTATTAAATTGGTGTTTAATATTATTTTAATACATATTTTTAGATTGCTTAATATTATTTTTATCAAATTGATGTTTAATATTAATTAAAGTATAAAACAACTACATATTTATACTTAATTAATTAATTATGTTACATATACTAACTAGTAATCGAACTCGTGCGATGCACGCCTATAGTTGAACATTTGTTTTAATAGTGAGTAATATGATTTTTGCAAAAATCTTTAAAAATAACGTTTTAACTAATTCATATTTAATACTTAAATTTAAATTAAATCCATTCGTTAAGTACTGGAAATCTTGAAACACGCCGAAATGTAAGTGGAATGAGATAACAACTATGAGTTCATGAAAAAAAACGTAGTGTCAAAATAATCGAAGTTTTAAATGACTACAGATTCCGAAAAACCTCTCTGAAAACCATATTTTTTGTTTGTTTGGTTGTTTTTTCATCATTGCCGCACACCAAAATCTTCAAGCCCTTGCGATTGGTGACTCTCGAAACTGCCACGTAGAACTGACCGTGGCTAAAAACCAATTTCTTCAAAAATATACCAATATTTGCAAGCGATTGTCCTTGGCTCTTGTTTATCAACATTGCGTATGAGACAATTAACGGGAACTGTCTCCTCTGAGGATTAACACCATCTCACCTAAATTGCTTCCGGTTATGACATTGCCTTCCAGTACACGGTCACTCAGTCTTGTCAGGACCAATCTTGTTATGTTACACAGTCCCCTCGAATGATCTATATTTCTGAGCAGCATAACTGGAGTCCCAACTTTCAAAATCAGTTCATGATTGGGGACGCCGGAACACTTCAAGTTATTCAAGAACTCCGGCTTATGTAAATTGGCCAGTATATCAACATACCTATCAGACTTGCACGCACTATCGAAACTCAAATATGTTCTTACCTCCTGGTCATTGATGTTATCATGTATACGTTAATGGAATCGACGACCTCAAGAGTTGGCGCAAGTATGTCTTTGTCCTTGAAATATTTGAGGTCGTCCCGAATATTCTTGAAGTCTGAATACATGCTACTCACAATCGTGCCAATAGGATCGTCATCGTATTTCAACAAAAGGTCATCAGGCACTTCGATATCCTCATCGTCATCTGTCTCGTCCCCTAAATATAGATACATAGAATACATAGGTATAATTAACCTCAAAATACAATATTTTGAACAATACTTATCATACAAATTCTTAACTTTATAGGACGAATATTACTTTCAATTTATTTCGACACTCAACATATTTGGTGCAATTATAAATTAATTGATAGCATAAGAAAGATAAAAAATATTTGAGTACATGAAACAAACTGAACTT
Source organism: Stenogyne calaminthoides (assembly GCA_037126765.1). NCBI lineage: Eukaryota > Viridiplantae > Streptophyta > Magnoliopsida > Lamiales > Lamiaceae > Stenogyne > Stenogyne calaminthoides. The sequence continues at coordinate 2,126,715 of JBBCBC010000044.1, forward strand.
AGATTATGCAACATTTGTTTAACATTTAAAACAGAAAATGATATATTTTGCTAAATGCTAAATATTAGTTACAATCATTATTTTCAAATGCTAAATATCAAGATATCAATTTTCTCATTTCACCCTGTAGTGATTAACTAAACAGTTATGGCATAGCTTTAAAGCAGCAAAATATCCGGAATAACAAAGAAGGGTAGTGGATTTTCACAACTAAAATTATAACAAAGAAGGGCAGTGGATTTTCACAACTAAAACTTATTCTTAGTAAAACTCGCTAGCAATCGAACCGCAAGAAAATATAAATAGAAAATAAATAATTTATTGGAATTTCAGGAAGTAACTCACGGAGGTTCTCTAATTAATTAGTCTGATTTATGCCGGGAGCTTCTCTGCAAAGGTGAAATGAAACGAAAAAATTGAGTCGAGTGTATAATACAATTAAAAGCAATAAAGAAAGAGGTATAACGCACGCTTAAATACAGATTGAAGAGGTCGAGAATGGGGGAGCGGGCCGGGTGGAAATTTTTAGGCGTCGTGCTGCGGAGGGACTGCGTGAGCCTCGCGGTGGGTCGGACTCGGCTGTGAGCCTGTGGCTGGCTTGGTGCGATGCGTAACCGCGGTGGGCGGTGGGGCGGTGGGGCGGTGGGCGGTGGGCGGTGAATTTAGAGAGAGTGAAGAAAGCGGCGGATGGAAAATTGAAAATGAGAGTATGCTGAAATTTGAATTAGGGTTAGGGAGGGGAGGGTATATATATATAAAGTAAATATCGGTTCGGTTCGGTATATTTATCGTAAAAACCGAACAGAAACCGAACACCAATATTTTTAAAATTGAAAACCGATCCCGAACCGAAAACCGATTTAACCGAACTGAATTTATATTTCGGTTCGGTTCGGTTCGGTTTTTCGGTTTTTACCGTATTCTGCTCACCCCTATCCACAACTGCCTTTGAGACATAGTTTCCTATTCCACACAAACACACAGATTTATCACTACTCCAATATCTGAAATTGGATCCACCAAGAAGACCCAAAAAATATGTGAAGAATGCAGCATTAATATTAAATTTTTGCAAGCTCACCACGAAGAATGTCATAAAGTGACCCATTTTGAGCAAACTCATAAACCAAGAATTTCTGTCGACCATCCAGGCAGTAACCTAATAGCTGAGCCACGTTTTCATGCTTTAGGCTGGAAACTAATGAGACCTGCAAAAGCACATATTGCATTGAAAGACCCCTCTTTCCAAAGTTGTAGACTATTAAGTAACATATAGTGTTGTGGCTAAACCTGTTCTAGAAACTCCTCATCTGTAAGTCTGCTGTAGCATAGCTCCTTAATTGCCACGACCTGTCCACTATTCAGTGTTGCACGATAAACATTTCCGTTGAATCCCTTACCAATTAAATACTCGGAACTAAAATTATTAGTGATGTCTTGGAATTCATGTATTGGAATGGCATGGATGGCTGTTGACAGAGTATTAACATCACCCTGCTTCTGCTCTTGTGTTGATCCTGTGGCACTAATGCCTGCAAATTTGCATGAAAAACTTCTCAAATAAATCCTCAAAACATAACAAGTAAACTTCTTGAATTGCAGCCCAAAATCAGAAACCTTTGCTGTGCTAACATGGCTCTTTGAGCTGCTTAAATGTTTAGCCAGCCCAAAATCAGAAACCTTTGCTGTGAAGTTTTCATCCAGAAGGATATTTGTAGACTTTACATCGCGATGTATGATAGAGGTGCCAGTGTGAAGATAGTCTAGACCTCGACCAGCTCCAATGCATATGTTAAGACGTTGCTTCCATGTAAGAGATGAGTGGTGGACAGCTAGCGTTCCAAGGGGTATGTACTCATAAACAAGTATCATTTCCCCATTCTCATCGCAATAGCCAATCAGAGAGACTAGATTAACATGTCGGAGCTTACTTACTGTCTCAATCTCAGTCAAAAACTCTCCTACTCCTTGGTTAGAATTAGGTGCTAGCCGCTTAATGGCCACAGTCTGTTGCCCATTATCAATTTGGCCTCTGTATACTTTGCCAAATCCACCAACTCCAATGAGATGAGCTTCACTGAAATCTTCGGTGGCCAACTGGATTTCAGCCAGAGAAAATTGACGACAGAAGCGCTCAGCCGTGGCAGACAGCTTCCCCTCCTCCTTTGTACCGCTACCTATTGCAATCATATTTCGTAAACCAATAACTTAGAGTAAATTCCAAATGTAGATACAGTGAATCAATACGGTTCTGAAACGATCCAAATATTGAAATGGGGAAGGTGAAGCAATGGCTGTCATTAGTTATAGTTTATTAAGTCGCCTATAATATTTTAGATGTAGAGTCAACTGTGAGTTTATTTATTTCTACTTTCATTTTCTGGCAAATTTTCTATACATGGATGCTGACTTTCGAAATCTCAGCGCTGAACACTTCATAATTGTCTAATTTTATAATTGGTTGGTGATGTTGGAATAAATATTCAAGATTTTCCAGCCTCCATCCAGAATGAAGTAATTAGTACAATTCAAACTACTGTTCCTGATCTTCTTTATTATATAGGCCCAGAATAGAACACTCGGTGGTGATCAGGCTAGACAACAACAAAAGGGTGTATTTCACCATCATAACAAGATACATTTCACGGACCAAATCAGCTATTTTAGCAACTTTGTAATCATCAAAAAGTAAAATAATGATGGATCTGATGTTACAATGAATCTGTGCCTTCTGGTGAATGCATTCCAGTCCTTTTACAGCACCAACAGCAATCTTAACTCTTTCGGCACACGATAGAGTCGGGACTGTGTTTTAGCCATTAACGCTTGTCGTTGAGCCGGTTAATTTCTACTTTCCGTTGGTGAAGGAAAAAATTAAGATTTATAAAAGTACAAGGGAGAAAAACTAAATGTATATGAGAAAAATACTGCAGCATTCCCTTATTTTTTGTGTGTTAACTACAGAGTCAGTTTCTGAGTAATTTTATGGTATGTTTAAAACAGCCTTTTTAATTACATGCATACTTATCGTAAATACGTCTTGAATCTTGACAAACGGCTTGCCATTTCTTTAACGCGCGTAAGTAACACAATGCCTTTGATGAATGTACTGTAGGAGACCAGCAACTGATTCAAGGCTTGTCGAGAAGGAGGGGACACTGCGTACGATCGATAGGGCTCAAGAAAAATATTAGTGAAGGAAAAGTTGAGATTAATGTATCATCAAATCTAAGAATATTAAAGAAGCCAGAGAGAAAAGTAGCAGTATACAATGCACCAAGATTTCATTCATTTTTCCTCATCACATTTTTCTGATAACTACTTCCTCCTTCATATTATTAAAAATTCACCTTTATATAGGAGTAAATTGACGTGCCTTTTACATGGTGCAATCGCATGGTGTTATGACACACGCCACACTTAATCAGTGGGTTGATCAGCTATATCGTTGAGAACTCTTACTACCAAGCTCATGTTTGGACGAGATTCAGGTGGGTAGTGCACACACAAGGCAGCAATTCTAGCCATCTGCATTTGAGCAAAAATGTTATGACAGAAAATTCTCATAACAGAAAGCCATGTATATGGAACAAACACTATTTCAGGATAAAGAAATTAAAAGAGTATGATTCACCTCTGCAACGGCCGTTGGTGGATAGTCTCCTTTTAGCCTAACATCCATAACCTCCTTTACCTTGTTTCCAAAAAGCCTTGATTTTGACTGGTGTTACACAAGTTTTCAAGTTATTGAATCACTGCTAATATCAATGCATACTGAATTAAACAAGTAGAATGCACATGGTAAAAGAAAACTGCATACCCAAAGCATGAGTTCTTTTTCTAAATTCCAGCTTGACGTACGATCAACTACTTTACGGCCTGTCAAGATTTCGACGAGTAGCACACCGAAGCTGTAAACATCACTCCTCCAGCTTAGTTTGACATTCTGTAAGTGTCTACCACCCAATACGAAGCAGTTGAAGATGATTAGTACAAATTCAAACTATTAGTCCTGTTATTCTCTAGAGTAGACTCAAAAACAGAACTTACTCTGGTGGATAATAGTCATGAGGACACACGGGAAAATAATTAGGATAATAATAACCTGTATAATAATCTCGACAATCATCAGTAGAATATGTTGACTGACCCAAATCAGTTAATTTAGCAACTTTGTAATCATCAAAAAGTAATACGTTTCTGGATGTGATGTTATAATGACAGTGTTCGTTCTGGTGAATATATTCTAATCCTTTTGCAACTCCAACTGCAATTTTAACTCTTTGGGCCCATGACAGACACGGAACTCTCAATTGTCCTATTGCACGAAAAACAAACTAACGCATATCAGTACCCAATATCTGAAACTGAATAGCATCAAGAAGCTACAATGAGTTAAATATGACAATGATTGTTTACATGATAAAAACTAATGTGATCAAACAAACAACTCATAGTTCGAAATAAAAAAATTATACCCTTCAAAGGTCATAACTAATGCAATAAATAAACAAGATATTATAGAAAAATCTACCATCGCCATATGTGAAGAAGGCAGCATTACCATGAAGAATGTCATGTAGGGACCCTTTTGGCGCAAACTCGTAAGCCAAGAACTGCCGATAATCATCCAGACAGTAACCTAATAGCTGAGCCACGTTTTCATGATTTAGGTTCGATACAAATGAAACCTACAAAATCATATGTTAGAATGACACCCCTCTTTCCATAGTTATAGACTATTCAGTAATATCAACACATATAGTGTTGTTGCCAAACCTGTTCTAGAAACTCCTTCTCTGGCAGGCTGCTAGAGTACAGCTTCTTAATTGCTACAACCTGTCCACTTTTCAGGGTTCCACGATAATAATTTATGCTGTCTCTTTCATCAATTAAACACTTTGAACTAAAATTATCAGTAATGCCTTTCAATTCATGTATTGGAATGGCTGTTGATCTTGTGCCTCTACTGCCTGCAAAATTGCATGGAAAACTTCTCAAATAAATCATCAAAACGTAAAAGGAAAACGTCATGAATTGTATTGATGCCATAAAATAACAATTCATATTACCAGACGGTTTAACTCTACTCCAAAATGGCAGAAATCGTGATGCATGCAGTGTTGGAGCTTTTCTGTCCTCCTGTTCAAGTGCAAACTCAAGCTGGGCCACAACTTGAGCCATTGTTGGCCTTTTTTTTGGTTCACGATTCAAGCATCTTTTAGTGATCCCCACAAATGTTTTCAGGCAATCTGCTGGTACTTCATCCCTCAAATTTGAAGCTACAATCTGGTCCGCTTTACGTTTACTAAATTTCTCTTGAGCCCACATGACCAGACTCATCTCATCCTCACCAAGCCTTGGATCCACTGCAGGTCTCCCGCACAAAACTTCCAACAACACCACCCCAAAAGCATATGTATCACTTTTCCGAGTTAATCTACAAGTGACAAAATAATCTGGATCTAGGTATCCAAACGAGCCCTTAACTATTGTGCTAAGATGGCTCATTGAGTTGCTTGTTAAATTTTTAGCCAAGCCAAAATCTGAAACCTTAGCTGTTAAATTTTCATCCACAAGGATATTTGTAGACTTCACATCGCGATGTATGATAGAGGTGCCAGTGTGAAGATAGTCTATACCTCGAGCAGCTCCAATGCATATTTTTAGGCGTTGCTTCCATGTAAGACACAAGCAGTCGTCACTCTCACTGCTCCTCGAAAGTTTGTAGAGGTGGTTGGCCAGCGTTCCACGAGCTATGTACTCATAAACAAGAATCATTTCCTCATTCTCATTGCAATAGCCAATGAGAGAGACTAGATTAACATGTCGGAGCTTGCTTAGTGTCTCAATCTCCATCCAGAACTCGCCTTCTCCTTGGTTAGAATTTGGTGCAAGCCGCTTCATCGCCACAGTCTGTTGCCCATTATCGATTTGGCCTTTGTAGACTTTACCAAATCCACCAGTTCCAATGAGATGTGCATCACTGAAATCTTGAGTGGCCAACTGGACCTCAGCCAGTGAAAACTGGCGACAAAACCGTTCAGCCGCTGCAGATACCATGTTCTCTTCCTTTGTACCGCTACCTGTTGCAATCATATTTTGTTAAGCAGTAACTAACGGATATTGTGCTTGAACGAAAAAGATTTTGAATAATGAAATGGGGATGGTGAAGCAATACTTGATTTATGTATTGTCTTTTTCAATAACAGTTCGTTAGCCATCGTTGAATTCTATGCATTGCTTGGCTTTTTTGGCCTGTCATTCTTCCTGTCTTTTTCAAATATTTCATTTTATTCTCATTGCTTCAATATTATATTACTCTTTCCAGCATAGTTCTTCTCTAGTTTTTATCATTCAATCGAGAAATTAAAAATCAAGTACTCCCTCCGTACCCCAAAAGTATGCTTAGAGGGCTGAAACAAGTTTTTTCACGAAAAAGTTGACTAAGCACTTCCTCTCTTAACACGATTTTTTTTGTCTTCATCGTTCAACAATCACTTAATTACTTCGAGTTATCATTTATCTTTTACCCACAGTCAATTATGTTATTCATAAGTGGACTTAATTTACGATATCTTAAAACTTGTTTCAACTCTCGGAGCATATTTTGGGGGGACGGAGGGAGTAATAAATTGTACAAATCTTAGAAAGACAGACCTACACCAGATAACATTTTTCTCATCCCCCGTTGCCTCTCCAGGCGCCAGCCCGACCCTCACTGCAGTGCAAAAACTGTTGTTCGATATTTCGACCTGGATCAAACTGAGTAATGTTGCTGCTGCCTCATAGCTCTATAATTAATCTGTGTGATAATTTAGTAATATCTACTATAAAATCAAATGGGATTAATTTCAGCTAAATATAAGAAATTATGTTAAACGACAATCCATTTCTTTTCATCTTTTTTTCTTCTGCAGAATTAAAAAATGCATTTGACTTTCAAAATAGCAAGCAGAACCAACTGGATTTCAGCCAGAGAATATCGACGACTGAATTGAATCTTCACGAGCTCACGTTGAAGAAAGTCACATAGAGATCCCATTCAAAAACAACTCAAGAATTGCTAACAAGCTCCATATTTTCAACAAACTAGTATTCAGTGAATTCCAAGGAAATGGAAAGTTAGTTTTGTGTCTCTGTAGCAGAACAATCTTTCAGCAGAGGTTGGAGAGCCATGACTACAGTGCGCATGTTTGGACGAAATTCAACGTCATATTGCACACACAAGGCAGCGACTGCAGCCATCTGCATTTAAGCAAAAACCAAATGAGACGAAATTCTCAAAACAGACGTAGAGCAAGTCATTATTTGATCAGAATAAAAAAGATTCCATGTAAATGATTTCACCTTTGCAGCGGCCTTTGGTGGGTAGTCTCCGTTCATTCTTGCATCCACAATCTACTTTATCTTGTCTTCGCTGAGCTTCGGCGTTGCCTGGTGATATACAAATTTGCCAGTTATCGAATTACGGCCTATATCCATGTATACGTACTGAAACCAATGTCCAAAACAAACTCCAGCATTACCCATTCTAAAAGAAATTGTTTCTCCCTTGGCTGTGTGAAATCATATAGTTTACGGCCTCTCAATAGTTGGAGGTACCAAATCAAAGCTGTAAACATCACTCCTCCAGCTTAGTTCACCATCCCGTAAGTACCTACCGCCCAAAATGAAGCGGTTGAAGCCACAAAATAATTAGCGCAAGTTCAAACTACTAGTCTTGTTCTTTTCTAGGATAGAGTGCGAATAGTACATACTCTGGGGGGTGATATTCACGAGCGCGCATATGAAACAAAGGATGATATTCGATGTAATCGTCTGTACGTTTAACAGCTGAACTAGTTGATAAACCAAAATCAATTAATTTAACAACTTCGTCATTATAAACTAAAATGTTGCTGGATTTGATGTTACAATGAATATGCCCCTTCTCGTGAATGTACTCTAATCCTTTAGCAGCTCCCATCGCAATTTTAACTCTTTGGGCCCATGACAGAGCCACAACTGCCTTTGAGAAGACTCCTATTCCACATTAAAAGTTTTAATTTCTAAAATCAATTCAAGGACAAGCAATCTAAGGATATTAATTTGGAAGGCCAAAACTATTGCAACTCAACCTAAAGATCCAAACAATATAAGAAGAAGGCAGAATCTATATTAAATTTTTGTGAGCTCACCTTGAAGGGTGTCGTGTAGGGACCCATTTGGAGCAAACTCATAAGCCAAGAACTGCTGATCACCATCCACACAGTAACCTAGTAGCTGAGCCACGTTTTCATGCTTTAGGCTGGATATAATTGAAACCTACAAAATCATAAGTTAGAACAGCCCCTGTTTCCATAGTTGTAGACTATTCAGTAACATCAACACATATAGTGTTGTCGCCAAACCTGTTCTCGAAACTTCACCTCTGGTCGACAGCTAGAGCTAAGCTTCTTAATTGCTGCATCATGCCCACTTCTCAGGGTTCCACGATAAACATTTCCGACAGGTTTCTTAATAAGTAGAAAATGTCTCGTACCAATTAAACAATCTGAACTAAAATTATCAGTAATGTCTTCCAATTCATGTATTCGAATAGCAGGGACAACAACAGGAAGAATATTATCGGTTTGTTCGTAATTTAGCGCTTCTTCTTGAGAGGCAGGGATGGCTGTTGACAGAGTATTAACATCACCCTGCTTCTGCTCCTGTTGTGTTGATGCTATGCCACTACTGCCTGCAAAATTCCATGGAAACCTTCTCGAATAAATCATCAAATATTGATCATCATAACATAACAGGAAATTAAACTTCTTGAATTGTAATTGATACCATATAGATTTGTTTACTTATAATAACAGTTCATATTACCCGACGGTTTAACTCTATTCCAAAATGGCAGAAATCGTGATGCATTCAGTGTTGGTGCTCTTTTGTCCTGCTGTTCAAGAGAAACCTCAAGCTGGATCACAACTTGGGCCATTGTTGGCCTCTTTTTTGGTTCACGATTCAAGCATCTTTTAGCAATCCCCACAAATGTTTTCAGGCAATCTGCTGATATTTCGTCCCCCAAATTTAGAGCTACAATCTGATGAACTTTTCCTCTGCTTATATTTTCGTGAGCCCACAGGACTAGACTCATCTCATCCTCACCAAGCCTTTGATCCACAGCTGGCCTCCCACACAAAACTTCCAACAAAACCACCCCAAAAGCATATGTATCACTTTTCCAGGTTAATCTACAAGTCATAAAATAATCCGGATCTAGATATCCAATTGTGCCCTTAACTAATGTGCTAACATGGCTCTTCAAGTTGCTTGTGAAGTGTTTAGCCAAGCCAAAATCTGAAACCTTAGCTGCGAAGTTTTCATCCACAAGGATATTTGTAGACTTTACATCGTGATGTATGATTGAGGTGCCAGTGTGAAGATAATCTAGACCTCGAGCAGCTCCAATGCATATATTAAGGCGTTGCTTCCATGTAAGAGACGAGCAGTTGTTGTTCTCGCTGCTCCCTGAAAGTTTGTAAAGGTGGTCAGCCAGCGTTCCACGGGGTATGTACTCATAAACCAGAATCATTTCTCCATTCTCGTTGCATGGGGCCCGCTCTGATGTCATGTAATGCTATAATCAAAAGACATACTGTGGGAGGATTTTCTATGTATTGAATTAGCTTAAGAGTACACACATATATATATACAAGTGAATAGACTATTATAATAAAGGTCCACTAAAGGCCCATCTATACTTATTATTCTATCACTCCCCCTCAAGCTGGAGCATAGATGTTAATCATGTCTAGCTTGTTACAAAGATAGTCAACTCTAACCCCATTAAGAGCCTTAGTGAAGATATCTCCTAATTGATCTTCAGTCCTCATATAACCTGTCGAAATTTGACCACTTTAATGGTTCTGTCACTATTTCTACTAGTGAGTATGCAAGGTTGCTGCAATTTCGGGAAGTGAATCAGTCAAAAGAAGGTTTTGTTACCACTGTTGCCGAGTCAGGTAATTCTAATGCATGTCTTGTTTCCTCATCATCCAAATGGGTCATTGATTCTGGTGCCACAGATCATATGACATGTAATCCAAACTTGTTCTCTACCTTTTACCCACATAAAACTGCATTTCATGTTACTTTAGCCGATGGTTCACAATCTCGTGTTATTGGATCGGGAACTGTTAACCCGACATCATCCCTATCCTTGTCATTTGTTCTTAGTCTCCCTGAACTCTCGTTTAATTTGGTTTCTGTGAGTAAACTTACTCGTAATCTTAATTGTTGTGTCTCATTCTATCCTGATCATTGCTTGCTTCAGGATCTTACGACGAAGAAGATTATTGGTAAGGGACATGAATCTGGCGGCCTCTACATCCTTGAGACACATCAGACTAATTCAGTAGCATGTGTGCGGAGAACCATCACTCCCATGGGATGCACATAAATCGGTTGGGTCATCCTTCTCTTCCTTTGTTGAAGAAAGCGTGGTCCGCATTTTTCTCGGTTATCATCTCTAGATTGTGAATCTTGTCATTTTGCTAAGCATCATTGTATTAGTTTGAGTCCTCGAGTCAATAACCGAAAGCAAGTGCTCCTTTTGAAGTTAGTCCATTTCGATGTTTGGGGTCCATGTCCGATTACATCGAAACACGAATTTCGTTATTTTATCACCTTTGTTGATGATCATTCTCGTATGACATGGTTATATTTGATGAAAAATCGTTCCGAAGTTATTTACTCATTTTTTACGCCTTTTTTGTCTTTGAGATTAAGACTCAATTTGGTGTGTGCGTGAAAAAACTGCGAAGTGATAATGCTAGGGATATCTCTCTGAAACATTTCATTGTTATATCTTTGCGATAATGGCATTCTCCACCAAACATCGTGTGTTGATACACCTTCTCAAAATGGTGTGGCTGAGAGAAAGAATAGACATTTTCTTGAAACAGCTAGAGCCTTGTTATTTTCCATGCAAGTACCTAAAACATTTTTGGGTGATCTTTGTTTTTCTATCGCTTGTTTTCTTATAAATCGCATGCCTTCTACGGTTCTTGGTGGTAAAACTCATTTTCATGTTCTATTTCCATCTAAGTCCTTGTTTCCTATTGAGCCTAGAATATTTGGTTGTACTTGTTTTGTTCGGGATGTTCGGCCTCAGGTCACAAAATTAGATCCAAAATATTTGAAATGCATTTTCTTGGGTTATTCTAGGGTTTAAAAGGGTTATCGGTGTTTTTGTCCTAGTCTCAACAAGTATCTTGTATCTGCCGATGTTGCCTTTTCTGAGCATACACCATTCTCTCATTCCACTCCTCCTCCCACTGAGGGGGAGGATACAAACTTTTTGATATATACAGTTCCTCTTCCGGTGATACCTCCATCTGACTCCACTCGGCCACCTATCATACAAACGTATTCTCGTCGTCCTCCACCTCCTGTTCCTGCTACTGCTGATTTGGTTCCCGATATGCCAGTTTCATGTCCTGATGAGCCAATATTTTCGTCAACAGATCCTCCTCCAAGTGATGATCTTCTCATTGCTCTTCGAAAAGGTAAACGTTCTTGCACTTATCCCATTTCCTCTTTTGTTTCATATGATCACTTATCCCCTTCCTTTCGAGCTTTTGTTTCTTCTCTCGAAACTGTTCCTAAAACCGTTCGAGAAGCTTTGGCCCATCCCGGTTGGCGTAATGCCATGATTGAGGAAATGAATGCGTTAGATACTACTGGCACTTGGGTTTTGGTAGATCTTCCTGCAGGTAAACGACCTATTGGCTGCAAATGGGTGTTTACTGTTAAAGTTAATCCTGATGGTTTTGTGGCTCGGTTGAAAGCTCACCTTGTTGCCAAAGGCTATGCTCAGACTTATGGCGTTGACTATTCTGACACCTTTTCTCCTGTTGCCAAACTTACCTCGATTAGGCTCTTGATTTCGATGGCCGCTACTCATCATTGGCCTTTACACCAGTTGGACATCAAGAATGCCTTTCTCCATGGTGATCTCGTTGATACTATTTATATGGAGTAACCACCTGGTTTTGTTGCTCAGGGGGAGACTCATAAGGTATGTTATCTTCAGAAGTTTTTGTATGGTTTGAAACAGAGTCCTCGTGCATGGTTTGGTACTTTTACTCGTGCTGTTGAGAAGTTTGGCATGAAGCAAAGCAAATCTGATGATTATGTTTTTCATATGCGTTCTGAGGGTGGTATTATCTTGATGGTTGTGTATGTGGATGATATTGTGATCACTGGGAGTGATGTTAAAGGAATTGCATCTTTGAAAAATTTCCTTCCTACTCAGTTTACTACCAAGGATTTGGGGACACTTAAGTATTTTCTTGGTGTTGAAGTGAGTAGGAGTAAGAAGGGAATTTTTCTGTCTCAAAGAAAGTATGTGCTCGATTTGATTTCTGAAATAGGAAAACTGGGAGCTAAACCATGTAGCTCTCCAATGGTTCCCAATTTGCAGCTTACAAAAGAGGGTGTGTTATTTGATGATCCCGGAAGATACAGAAGGTTGGTTGGAAAGTTGAATTATCTTAGGGTGACACGTCCAGATATTGCTTACCCCGTAAGTGTAGTGAGTCAATATATGTCATCACCAACTGTTGATCACTGGAAGGCGGTAGAGCAAATCTTGTGTTATTTGAAAGGAGTCCCTGGACGTGGAATTGTGTATAGTGACCATGGTCACGAAAAGGTTGAATGTTTTTCTGATGCTGATTGGGCAGGGTCAAAGGAAGATCGAAGGTCTACTTCAGGATATTGTGTTTTCTTTGGTGGAAATTTAATTTCGTGGCAAAGTAAGAAACAAAAAGTAGTCTCACGTTCGAGTGCAGAGTCTGAATATAGAGCTATGACCAAAGCTGTGTGCGAGATAGTATGTGTATATGAGTTTCTAAATGAAGTGGGTTTAGAGATCTCAATACCAGCCAAACTGTGGTGTGATAATCAAGCTGCGCTTCACATTGCCTCTAATCCGGTCTTCCACGAACGAACCAAACACATTGAGATTGACTGTCACTTTGTTCGTGAGAAGATTCAACGTGACCTAATTTCGACAGGTTATATGAGGACTGAAGATCAATTAGGAGATATCTTCACTAAGGCTCTTAATGGGGTTAGAGTTGACTATCTTTGTAACAAGCTAGGCATGATTAACATCTATGCTCCAGCTTGAGGGGGAGTGTTAGAATAATAAGTATAGATGGGCCTTTAGTGGACCTTTATTAGAATAATCTATTCACTTGTATATATATGTGTGTACTCTTGACCTAATTCAATACATAGAAAATTCTCTCACACTATGTCTTTTGATTATAGCATGACAGTGCTGAAACGTAAAAGATTTGGAATAATGAAATGGGGATGGTGAAGCAACAATGGATTTATGTACTGTCTTTTTCAATAATAGTTCGTTAGCATCGTTGAATTCTATGCATTGCTAGGCCTTTTTGGCTTATTATTATTTCCGTCTTTTTCAAAGATTACATTCTATTCTCATTGCTTCAATAATATGATACTACTTTCCAGTATAGTTATTTCGTTGTTCTACAACTTATTTGAGAAATCTACATCCAAAATATCCAGTTATTCAAATAAACTCATTAGAGGAAGGAACTCCAAGAAATACAGAATTGGCATTTAAACCTGTGCTAGAATCTGCTCTTCCTCTTTGTAATTGCAGCAGCCTGTCCACATTTATACCATTGTGTAGGATCGATTTACAGATCAAGCTTTTTAACCAGTAATGCGATGTAATATATCAACTGGAATGGCTGGGATAGCAATCGGTTGCATAATAACACTCTGTCCTTTTTCACTGTTTATGTGGCACGATTGCCTGTGAAAAACAACATTAAAATGTAGTGCATGTGCATATATTTTGCAATTCCAAAAACCAGCTCAACGTAAAAATGCTTGCAATTGTCCGACTATATGTAGTCGTGTTTTATTATACTAGGACGCATCGCATGTTACATAATATCATCTCAATACATGTATGTCAACAAGACATGAAATGAAATAGTATGTGTGATAGAAGATCCAAAATTATTTATTAGTTATTACTCAAACACATATATTATTTATGATTTGAACTGCATGAAAATAACAGCTAATTCCTTTTGCAGCTTGACCAATATTCAGATACAAGCTTTGAAAATGAAGAGTTCGTCTCCATAAGCTTTGGAGGTTCATCATATTCTACTAGCTTCCCTGCAGCAATTGAAGAAATTAACCATAAATTGGCAAGAAACTTACTCGTGTATACACACAGTTCGGTCCATAAATTCTAATTTTAATAATATACTGACATAAAATTTAGGCTAAGACAGTCTTGTGGATTTCATTATGTAAAACGGATCCTCATAACCATTATCTTAATTCATCGGATGAAGACAAGCAAAGAATTACGATCAGATTAAATTGGAACTTGGAACGGAAGCATACCATAAGACAAGACCATAACCATATCATTGTCCATGACAGTTGGAACTCTGTGAGCCACTGTTATTACAGTGCAGTTTGCAAACTCCTGTCTTATTATCTTCTGTAAGATGGCATCACTAGTCAAGTCAATCGAGGCTGTTGCTTCATCAAGAACCAATTTTGTTTCTTTTTAGAAGGACCCTTCCGAGGCAAAAGAGTTGTCTCTGCCCCATGCTCCAGTTCTCCCCTTCATCACTCACTGCACAAAGAAAACGACAGTTTGAAATCCCGCAAGTTTTTATGAATTACCCTTGTTTTTACATGACTATGCTAGTCTTACCAAAAGAGTCTAGCAAGTTTGGCATTTTACTGATTGTGGACTTAAGCTGGCATTTCTCGAGAGCCTGAAATCAAGAATTTATGATGGAGATGAATATCAATATTGGATTTTGATATTTTATGTTTATGAAATTTGATTTTATTGTATTTTGGATTTATTTATGTTTCTTTTTCTCTTGAGTTTATTTCATATTTTAAATAGATAAGTAATGCATTGTTATTAGGGGAATTGAATCAATTAATGAAAAGTTTGGGTTATTTCCCTTTTTTTCACGTTTTATTTGTGTTCTTCCATTATTCATCTCGAATCAATTTATTATCACGTTTTACGTACAATATTCATTATTCTTGTGAGAATCAACGAATGCATATTTGTTCGTGTACGAATTCTGAGAATTCTCAAAATCAATGCAAGTTTATGCTTTTATCACGCTTCTATCTGCATCAATTTACAAGATTCATATAAGAACATTGAAATGCAAGTGCCTTAACTTAACAGAAAATGTACCTTCCATATCAGATCATCAGAGTGAAGGCCTAACGGGTCCAAATTTGACCGAACGCTACCCCTGAATAGAGTCGGCTCTTAAGGAATGATGCTGAGTTTCATCCTTAAATCCTTGAGGCCTATTGAGCAGATATCAAGTCCGTCCACGAGAATTTGCCCGCTGTAAGGCTCTATCAGACGAAACAAAGCAGTTACTAGTGTCGTTTTTCCACTTCCAGTCCTGCCCATCCCTCCTACTCTTGTCCCTTCTTTGAAAGTGCAGGTGATCCCTTTAAGGACTAATGGAGCATTAGGACGATACTGAATCTGACCATGCATGTATGATTTGTAGCAGGCATAAAGATTAGCTTATGTCATCACACCTTTAAGTCGAGCAACTCTATCCTACCGATTGGTGGCCATGAAGTTGGCGGCCTTCTATCTGCTACAATTACAGGAGGCTGTTGCGGTATATGCATGTACTGTTTGATCCTTTCCATGGAGACGATATAATTAGCTAAGCTACTATAAAATCTTGATAAGAACACCTGTGTGGCAGTTAGCACAAATGCATAAGAGAGAGAGAGTCCCACAAGTCCTGTAACGAGAGAGAGAGAGAGTAAAAATCAGCTTATGATATAGAGAAGGATGAAAAGGTTTGAGCAAGTACCCGGAGAAATGTAATTCTTTGGAAATAAGACCAGGAAGATTGCAGCGGTGAATAAGGTAAGATTCTGAAGTGTTTCACTTCTCAAAACGAGCCATTCCATGGCCCCGTTTGAGGAAAGATAAACTTTTGCATCTGTATCTACTAGTTTAAGGAAGTTTGTATGAAAGCATTGGACTTCTTTAAATGCTCTTATTGTGGCAACTCCAAGTGCTGTCTCAGAAACGTAATTCATAACAGGGGCTTTTGTCGTCCCGTTGATTCTCATCAGCTGCCCCGCTGATTTTTGATAGTATCCCTTCACACGATATGGAAATTTCAGACAAAGTATCGAGGTAAGATTGATTACGAGCAAAGTTTGAGGTCGCGAGTCTTACCTGGGCGTATGTCATGGATAGAGTAGCAAGTATGCCCACAAAGAGCACTTGCCATGCGACAAAGGCCATAATCACAATTATTGTTAGCAGCTCAGTTGAGGCAGCCATAACCAGCAGAAACGCCATAGGAATATTGAAATCTAATACACTTAGATCCGATGAAGCCTGTTTAAGAATATATATGAATTCAAATATAGTAACCGACCAGAAGAACACACGAGTAGATCTTATCTTACACGCGTTAGTATCCTCCCAACTAGGTTCGAATCAAAGAAGAGCATGGGAGCATCGAAGATGGAGTTCAGGAAACCCGAGAAGAAGGCTTCAGATGCTTTTAACCCCAACTGAACTGCAAACAGTGCTCTCAAATATGCAAAGACAGCACTGGATACTGACAGCATTGTGTAAATTCCAACAATGAAGATGCTGCTCATTTCAGAATTCTGAATGGACAATGCTAGCCAGAAGCTAGCAGCAGCTTGAAGTGCCACAAAACCACACTGAGCTGCCGTACTTGAAAATGAGTGGATTAATCCTCTTGAAATGGAGATGTAATCCACTAATTTTTTCCACCCAACGTCTCCGACTTCCTTCTCTTCCTTTGTCAACTGAATTCTTGGGACCGTTACAATTTCTTCTTGAATAGGTTTATTGTTCAGCCTTACATGAAGCTCGAGTTTATTGGAAACAGACGAAGCATCAAATGATCCTATGCTACTTTCGTGGGCGAATACGAGTTGTTCAAAGGTTGTTCCAGCTGTCAGAAGTTTCTTATAGTTTCCATATTGAGCGATCTGGCTTCCTTCTATAACCTAATAGCATTCAAATGCTTAAAGTTTAGAAAACTATGAAGTTCCCAGGTTGTCGTCCTAACTAGAACTGAAAATCTAACCAAGTTATTCGATACTCGATTCGAGATCCTTTGGTAAAGCCTCGTTTGAGATCGGAGGTTAGATTTCAAACAAGTTCGAACACAATTTTATGCTAGGTAAAGTCAATTCGTTTCAAGTTCAATGAGCAAAAAATGATATCCGTAAAATAAGCAAACTACTCGAGCTCGACTTATTTTTGGCTCGATTAAAGCTCATTCGAGTTCGACTCGATTAATTACCAAACAACCTTGAACATAAACTTCAAAGTTCTATTAACATATCAATTAAGTTTGAACAAGAGTCCATTCGACTCGGCTCAACTCATTTACAGCCCTAGTCATAACACAAGCAACGAGAGTATTCTAACAGTTTCAGAATATTCATTTACCAGAATGTTGTCAACATTGTTGAGAAACTCCACTTGATGAGTTACAAGAACTACCGTCTTCTTTCCTAGAGCAGTCATGACACAGTCCTGCAGAAAAACAACTCCGCTCATCAGCAATCAAGAAAATATTCTTAAACAGACAATACTATTTTTGTTCTTACATTAAAAAGAGCTGCTGCTGCTGTGTGTGCATCTACTGCACTAAAAGGGTCGTCAAGAAGATAGATATCGACATCACTGTAGATGGCCCGAGCAAGCTGGACCCTCTGCATCTGCCCTCCACTCAGATTAAGGCCTCTCTGCCCTATCTCAGTAAGATCACCATAATCAAAGCTTTCAATATCCTTATCCAGAGAACACACTCTAATGGCTTCTTCGTATTAGATTTTGTTCGTTGCCTTTCCGAAGAGTATATTATCGCGAATCGTCCCACTCTGGATCCAAGAAGCTTGAGAAACATAAGCCACTGATCCAAGAACACTCGCCTGGAAAATATAACAAGAAAAAAAAAAAAAAAATTAAAGCTTAAACTGTTTCTGAATGGGGACTTACAGTTCCTGATATTTTAAGTATTTCGCCAAGGATAGCATACAGAAATGACGACTTCCCAGTGCCAACTGGCCCACTCTCACCGCGTCTTGCTTCAAACGCTATATCTCGCAGGGTAGGGCTAACCTTTTCTGCATCCCAACTAAAACAACCATCTTGTATACAGATCATATGGACTAAATCAAAATCTAAATCACTTGAATGAGTTTGTATAAAATCTTTTTGTTTGAGTTCATCTTCAAGCATGAATGAGTTAATCCTTTCAAAAGATACCTTGACCTGAATCAGATAGGACAGAGCATCAGGAATGAACCTGACAGGTTCAGACATGGTCCTAAGTGCAGCCATGACCGTGAAAACGGTGCCAGCATCCAATGGTGCACTCTTGAAAAGCATGCATCCGAAGAAAATAACCGAAGAGACAATCGTGGGAGACATCCAGTACAACAATGGGCCATATGTTTTCATGTACTGAGTTCTATTCAATCATACTCTTGAAGTTCTCTTCCCATGACTGCAACTTGATTATCTTCATGTTGTTAAGAATTTCAGACAAAGATCTCAATCTTTTGTCCTTATCAACCATGAATTCAATCTGATACTTCTGTAACAGTTTGGCATACGGCATGTTTAGGAGACCACAGATGACGAAAGGTACTAAACCGGGAAGCATTCCAACGCCCACAATCATAAAGAGGACAGCTATGGACAAGAAAAGTCGAACTGCTGAAGCCCACCCCACGTGTAACCACATAGGAAACTCTGCCATTCGATAAGCATCAACAGCAATATAGTTGACTATCTCGCCAGCTGAGTGCCGTTGTCTCCCTAAACTCGAAAGCTTAAGTTGTTTCCGATAAACGCCACCATTAGGGCCGATCTCATTCTCATGCCAATGCTTCTCGAGTAGAAGAAAAATTGACGATGAGACAAGGACTCAACAACCTTCAAAAGAATCAAGAATCCAACCAAGAAAACACCCTCCTTTAGATTTCTCTCCTCAAGATTTGAGTATCTGACAAAGGCATAAAGCATCAATGGAGTAGCCACAACAACTATTGTCCTAAGTAATACAAAAATTCTAGGAAACACCATATTTTTCCAGAAAACACTTGTGATGGCCCAAATGTTGGTGATATTTTCTCGTTCGAGTCTACTCCATGCATTGTTCAATTTCGTATAGGCCAGAAGGGCTTCATCTTCTGATCCCAGAGAAGGAATGTCATCAAGAATTAGAGGTTTAGATTCACCTAGACAAAGCAAAGGATTTATCCACGTAAACAGCAATTTACTTAAAAACGAGGTGTAGTCTATATCCGTGCAGTTGTTCTCCAGCTCATCAACCAGTAGAGATTCTAAGAAACTGTGATCTATCATAGGTTGAGATGCAATCTTATGAAGATTCCTCAAAGCACAAACAAAAAGCAACAAACTTGCACGCCAAGGGAAAAAATCAAGATTCTCTATGTGGTGTAGTTTTACTAAATCAGCAATGTTCAAAGATGAAATCAACAGAAAAAAGATCATCCACCAAGCAGATTTCAGAATAGCTATCAATTTGGATCCTTGAACAATCACAGAAATAGATAAGGTGGTCCAAATTAGTCCCCTATAAATGTAAAATAACCAATTCAGATGACTAGCTCCTTGCCTTTGGCAATGATACCATATACAACAGCCCCATAATATTCTATGCTCACAAGAGCACAAGAACATGAAATTGCTAAGTTAAACCAATCTCTTCTGGTCTCTCTGGAACTACTTTTCCTCATTACAAGTAAAACAAGATAAAATACGAACGCGGTGAGTAGATTCAAGTAAATGATGATGGTTTCTCCATGCAACCAAGAAAGCACCCCTGTGAATTAAAATGAATTCAAAAAGTAATTGATATTTCATATATATGGAGTCCAAAAAGCGACGATTGATAAATTTAGAGAGATTGCATAAAATCATACTACAAGAAGCAAGAAACAGCTTACCCCAAAAAGCTGATGAGGAAGCCATAGTTGTAAAAAGTTTTGTTCATCACAAGTTGTTATAGCTTAAATGAAGCTGCTTTTATATGAATTAGTTTATATTTACCATGTCCGTGGTTAGTAACTTCTTGTGTATGTTTGCTGTTCAAGTGAGTAAAGATTTATGCTAGAAATACAATCCATTTTTAAACCCAAACAAATGTATTTAATGATGTATTAAATTAAAGAAAATTGCAGCAGGCAAGAACTATAATCTGCAGGGGAAAGTACATTAATTGAACGGCTATAGGCAAGAAATTAGCGAAGATGAAATATCACAACATGAACAGTATGTATCACCAAACTCAAAAATTAGAACAAAATAACATCAAATTCCTTAGCAAACCACTGGGCCGAACTTCGAGAAACCTGTATCATCGCGCAAGAACATTGTGCATAATGATTTCTCAAATCAACATTATGCATAGCGATTTCTGCTTAAGCCATGTCACAGATTTCAATTCAATCTCCACTGAAATGAATGTTTTTACGAAGGGTCAAAAGCATACATCACGCGTAATGATTTCTTTTCGAGTAATTGAAGAATCTTTACACAGAATAACTACATAATGATTTACATTTTATTTTGTATTAATTTCCAAAAAAAAGTGGCACATATGCCTTTGGAGTGGTGTTGTTGGAAGCATTGAGTGGGAGACCAGCAGTGGATCAAAGGCTTGGTGAGGATGAGATCAGTCTGGTCATGAGGGCTCAAGAAAAAATTAGTAAAGGAAAAGTTGACCAGATTGTAGCTTCAAATCTGAGGGACGAAATGTCAACAGATTGACTTTAGAGACATTTGCAGAGGTTGCTAAAAATGGTCGTACCATGAACTAAAAAGAAAGCCAGCTTGAGTTCGCCCTTGAACAGCAGGAAAGAAAAGCACCAACACACTACGCATCACAATTTATCCTCACCACATTCTCTGATAACTACTTCCTTCAGGCCCTCTTTTTCGGTTCATGATTCAAGCATCGTTTATTAATCCTCACAAGACTGAACGTTTTTCAGGAAATCTGCTGAAATTTAGTCCATCACATTTGAAGCTACGATCTGATCAAGTTTTCCTTTACTAATCTTTTCTTGGGCCAACATGACCAGACACATCTCATCCACACCAAGCCTTGGATCCCCTGCTGGTCTCCCACTCAATACTTCCAACAACACCACTCCAAAGGCATACATAACACTTTTACTAGTAAGTCTACAAGTGCTAAAATAACTTGAATCTAAATATCCAAACGAGCCCTTGACTATTGAGCTAGCATGGGTCTTCGAGTTGCTTGTTCTTAAATTCTTTGCCAAGCCAGCTGGATCTCAGCCACTGAAAATCAACGACAGAACCGTTCAGCTATAGCAGATAGCTTGTTCTCATAATTTGTAGCGCAACCTATTGCAATCATATTTTTATAATCAGCAATGGACTAAATGTCAGATGTAAATCCAATAAAAATTATGCCGAAATAAAAAAGATTTGAACTAATGAAATGGGGATAGTGAAGCAACAATTGATCTATCTATGTATTGTCCTTTTCAATTATAGTTCACCAAGATGTCGTTGAATTCTATACATCGCTTGGCCTATCATTTGTTCCGTCTTTTTCAAAGATTCCATTTTATCTCACTGTTTCAATAAAAAAAAAAATTTATCAAAAAAAAAAAAGGATTATATTTATAAATGGGTATAAAGGAATACCCATAAAACAGAGTACATAAAGAATCGCCTAATTCTGATGGATTACAACAAAGCTCAATAATGAAACGCCCAGGCTAGTTATTCATGAAGCTATTTTTTCCAAAATAATATATTTCTATTTCCACTATAGATCTTCTTTAGCCTTTTCTTCTTTTTTAGCATTCTACAATTATACATCCAAATTATTCAGATATTCAATAAAATCATTAGAGGTGGAAATTGTCCCCAGCCAAACACAATACGAATCTTAATCCAAAAATAATCACGATCAATCGAGAAATTAAAATCAAATAAAACATAAAAAACCTAATTAAGAGCCAGACCTGCAGCAGATAACCTATTCTCTCCGCCATGGCCTCTTCAAGTGCCGCTCCTGCTATCTTCATGAGCTTCAACCTGGATCGAACGGGTATTCAAGCTGCTGCCTCATATCTCGATAATCTGTGTGATAATTTAGTATATCTACTGTAAGATGGGGTTATTTTCAGCGAAATACAAGAAATTAAGCTAAGGTCAGTGTCGAACTTACTGATTTAGAAGTTGATTGCGATTTAGTTTAGAGAGTGATAGAGAGAGGAGAGAGAAGAAAGGCGAACGTGAAGAACAGTTGCTGAGTGTAGAGATGAGGTTTTAAAAGCAGTTCGATAATGTTCTCTTAAAAGGCCGGCCCATCTCCAATCCTCAAGTTATTGGGCCTTGTAGTAAAAGGCTGGCCCGTTTTCCTTTTTACTCCCATTTGGGTCAAGTATCAAATAAGACTCATTTACTTTAAATGATAAGGTTAGATATCAATTAATTATTTATGTTTATCTTTTATTTACTTTATTAGATTTTAAAAATAAAATCATCCCGGAGTCCCGGGGATTAAGCGTAAAAACTGATTTCTCTTTGATAAAGAATCCACTACTAGGAGGTGTGATATTTTATTTTTAACGGGGATTCACGTGTTAATTACTAAATTAACCTTGGAAATCTTCCAATCGTGGCATAAACCTCGCGCTCACAAAGACTGAAAGACCTCGTTTCACACGTAACGCCGAACAGAGGAGAACGCGGAAAAGAGAAGGAGGAGAAGTGGTCGAATTTTTTCCTACAGTTCAAACTTGACGACGGAGAGATCAGAGGTTTAACAAGGTAAATTCCGGCGATATCATTGATAATTTAGGGTTCCAATTTTTCTGCATTTTTACCGTGTATTCTACTAAGTTTTTTTATGGATTGGTGTTTTTGTTTATAGATTTTCAATTTCTGAATACACTGATTCGTAATTCTCTCCTTTGTTGTTTTCCATCATACCAAGTCACCTCGTTAGGTAATGAATAATATATGGTACTCCTTAAAAGTAATAACATTGAAGTCAAAATTTAAAATAATAATTTATATTTGATTTTTGAAAGTTGAACTTAAAAAAAGAAAATGAGTGAGGAGAAGTAGAGGTTGTTTTGTTGTCTCTGTTTTCCTAAATGCTTTAGTAGGCTTATGTAATGTTCATTTATTTATCATTTGCAATAAGAGGCCCCGTTTGCAATGTTATCTATCATTTGCAATGTTCACTTTTACACATTTAGCTTCTGGTATGATTAGAGGCCCCTTTTTGCTTGCTGTGTAAATCCTATTTTGTTTCTTTTCAATGTGTTCTTTTGGTTAATCATTTAGGTAACATGGCGTGTTTTGTTATCACATCAACAGTAGAGTATTTCTCATTCTATTTTTTTCTCATTAATTTCGGACATAGAGTAGTCTTCTTTACATAAATTAATGTTAGCCAGAAATCTTTATTTTGACAAATCTTTATGTGAGATTTTCCGCCCAACATGGATGTTGATTTCGATTTTGAGTTGAATTTTCTATACTTAAATATAAATAAATGCACAACATAAATGGCAAATGTGATTGAGTTCAGTAGTTTTAATTGATGATAAAAGTTGGTGTTGTCTAGTTCATTTAGATAGAAATGTTTCACATCACACGAAACTTGTTTTTTAGGACTTTAACTTATTTAGCCTGTTTGATTTTTCCCGTGACTTCTGTGCGAAGAATCTTGAGTATAGCTCATGTTCGGCTTTCATGTCCACATTCATGTACACAATAATCTTGAGTTGTAAAATAACTTCATTTTACTCATGTTGGACCGGCCAAATGACTTGGAACTTTCATTTTCTCGGACCACCCCTATCAGATAACATGGAAAATTAATTGTGTTTTCATAAGATAGAAAATTTTATATTTTTGTGCAATTAATACCCACGTTGGCATTATTAGGTACGGAAGAAACATACAAATATTCAAACTGAAAATGGATGCTAAATAGAGAATAGATGAGAGTTAAGATTTCATCATGTACACATTCGTGTCATGTTTTTTTAGAGATGTTGTGTAGCTCTAATAACTGACCAATTATTTTGCTTCAAAATGACAAACACTTGAGCTAAGTTGATGATTTTAGGAGTAACATTTGGTTGTTATTCTATTAATTAATCCAACGTGTTGGAGGGGTCACCTGCTGCTTAATTGTTCTGAAAGTAAAATTAATCATTAAAGATTGAATTCTCAATTTGTAATTATTTTATTATACAGAAACACTCACTTATAAATTAAACCCCAATCCACAAATATTATTTTCATGCTTTTATATGCTTTATGTCACCTAAAAATGATGACTATTTGCCCACCATTAATCTTGTTCTTTGTTTTACACGAATTAGGGTCTATTTATGCTTTTGTATGCTTTATGTCACCTAAAAATGTTATCTAATTATTTTGTTAGATTAATTTCAATTGCTCAGTTATTTCTTATGTTGTTTTTTTATATATAAATTGTTTGTGTTGCGAAAAATTATGGCATTTATTATTTTTCTCCGTATTAATCAATAATTATTGTATAGGATGGATCTTGATAACAATGTTGATGATGAGTTAGAAGAGGAGGAGATATTGGTTGTCTTGTATGGGATAATGAATGTACTTGTGACTTTCTTAAATATGATGTCTACCTATTTTATCCGTAATCAACGTAAAATTCGTACGACAAAAATGCATAAATGTTATAGTCTAGTAAGTAGGGTTCCAGATCAAATTAAATATTTGTGTCTAGTTATAGGGATCTCTGATTCAGAATGTATTGATCATTTACGAATGAGTAGAGGTGCCTTCTCTCGGTTGTGCCACCTACTTGAAACCTTAGGTGGTCTCAAGTCAACTCGTAACACCACCATTGCTGAGCAAGTAGCCATGTTTTTGTCAATTCTTGCTCATCACACAAAAAATTGTATTGTGAAACGGAGCTCCAACAGATCTGGTTGAACTATTAGCAAAAAATTTCATCGAGTTTTGAACTCCGTAATTAGACTCCACCCTTTACTATTGGTACATCCTCAGCCGATTGATGAAAATTGCACAAACGAGAGGTGGAAAAAATTTCAGGTACAATTGAATCTTAAATACATAATTGTGTAAGATTAGAAGAATTTTTGGTGCATTGTTTAAACTATACTATAATTTCAGGGATGTTTGGGAGCTTTGGATGGAACATACATTGATGTCACAGTCCCGAAAGAGCATCAGGCTCGTTATCGCAATAGAAAAGGTGATGTTTCTGTCAACATTTTGGCGGTTTGTGACATTAACATGAACTACATATATGTTTTGAGTGGGTGGGAAGGAAGTGCAGCTGATTCAAGAGTTTTGTGAAATGCAGTCTATAGGAACAATGGGTTTCACGTACCTCGAGGTATTGACTTATTTACAATTTTATATGTTGTGTATTACTTTTATAGTAAATTTAGTTCGAGTATGTTGTGCATTACTTTTTTCTAATTGAATGATCCCATGCACTTTGATCAGGCAATTATTATTTGTATGACAACGGTTATACCAATGGAGAAGATTCTTGACACCTTATCGTGGAAAACGTTACCATCTTAAAGAGTGGGGAGGGGGGACTCCTGCTCCTCAAAACAAGGAGGAATATTTCAACATGAAACACTCCCAGGCACAGATTTTACTCATCTCATCGTTTTTAATCGCATCAATGACGACCGATTCATCATCTGCCGAAGCCAAAGTTCACATAGTTTATACCGAAAAGCCCGAAGGTCCCCCAAGAGCCCTAAAGATAACAATTCACATACCATAAATTGAAACGGTAAAAACAAAAAACAAAAAAACTTACAAGGTGTTGCCATGAATAATAGCTTCAAGCGCCTTGAGGGAATCCTTAAAAGACTTCTACTTCTTTCAACACATCTCATTGGATTCATCCTGCGATGGAGAAATAAGAAATACTGGTGGAACCTTTGTTCAAAAAAAGAAATACTTGGAAAATTTTCTTCTGAGAGGATTTAATTTAAGGGTAATTTGGTAAATCCATATTAAAAGAAATTGTAACGTGATTATCATTAATCTGAAATTCACCAAAGTAAATGAGAGATAAGAGTGGAAAATTTAATCCCTATCCCCAAATTTCATCACACATAATCATATCCAATATAATCTTCAACTATCAAAGTAAACGAAGCCTAAGGGTCCGGTTCGCACCCCCTTAATTAGGAGATACACCCACTCTTTTTCCTTTTTTTTTTTTAATATGATTACAAAATGACTCATATATTCTTGAATCATTGTTTTTAGAATCGGGTTGAGTTGCGAATTGGCCTTGGAACCGGTTTAATTACCCTCAAAAAATTATTTTTATGGTTGAACCGGAAAAAATCGATCAAATTTTTTAACCGATTTTTTATTATTTTTAAAAATATATATATTTTTTAATTAATTTAAAACTTAATCCTTATTTTTATCATCCTAATTTTAAATTGCATTGTGTTGTCTATGATTTTATTTTGTTTATTTCAAAATGAAACTTATAATATATAATTTAAAATTTTATAAGTGCACATTTCTTTTGTTTTTAATGTAATATAGGGAACATTTTAAAAATATTGATAAGGATCATTTTAACAATTGGACCGGTCCGACCGGTCCAACCGGTTGAACCGTCAATCGGTACCTAATCTGGTTTGGTCGCAGGTTCGGTTATGAAAATACTGCCTTGAATAATTCAAAATATGAATAACCAATACTTAATACACCCACAACAGGTTAAACATGTAAGAATCTTCGTCACATCTAAAAGCTCAAGCTTGTAGAGAGGTGGGGAATTAATTCATTTGTACATATTTCCCTAATACTCTCCCTCACTTGTGGGCTGGGTTATCCTCTGGGCTGTCAACTCCATCATTGGGAGGAAGAGGAGGCCCAACAAGTGTATAATAAAGTGTATAATAGGTTTGAACCCAGAACGAGGGCGTGAGCCTGAAGGCTCTGTATACCATGTAAGAATTTCGTCTCATCTAAAAGCTCAAGCTTGCAGAGAGGTGAAGAATTAATTTATTTGTATATAGTTCCCTAATAACATGATCTAAATCCGAAGAGTCACGCTTCACAATCGGGTTTCGT
Source organism: Stenogyne calaminthoides (assembly GCA_037126765.1). NCBI lineage: Eukaryota > Viridiplantae > Streptophyta > Magnoliopsida > Lamiales > Lamiaceae > Stenogyne > Stenogyne calaminthoides. The sequence continues at coordinate 2,153,980 of JBBCBC010000044.1, forward strand.
TTTTTCCTTCTTCCCATTGTCCAACCACCGTGCACCACCACAGCCGCTAAGTTCATATTTTGTGTAGCAACTATGGTGAAAGGGTCTCGAGCATCATATGCAATTATGTTAAATGTTAATATTTGCTTAAGGTTTAGTGCATTATGTATGAAGCGTTGGATTTTAGACGTGGAAGTCAGATAGAAAAATATATGATTGTCATTCAAATATTTTTCTTTGAAATTTCTCGTCGTGAAAATTTCAAAATTGATTTGTTGAAATTCATTATCATTTTCGAAAACATGTTGCCGAAAATTATATAGGATTATGTGAAAAAAAGTATCAAATGCAATTTCGATTAAAATGTGTTGAAAATCAAACTAATATTCGGAAACAAGTGGTCTAAATATGGTTTGAAATTCGAAAAATCAAATTTGAAATATTTATCGACGAGTTTCTTTTCTTCTTCCACCTGCTGTCTAACACTGTTTTGGCAAAAAACGAAAAGCTAACAATCATACGTGTTTGTAAACAAAACTATCAAAACCTAATAATGAATTGTTCGATGGTTGTAGTCTATTTCGATGGTTCCATGGTCGTTGTTGGTGGGTGGCGGCCTTCTATTCTTCTTCTGCTCTCTCACTAAATCATGTGTTGGAAGGAAGGTGTATTGCTTTGTTTGAAATGAAAATAAAGAAAAGAGAAAATTAGATACAAGAAAGATAATGTTGGTAGTTTATGGAGGGTGCATTTACTAATGTCCAAAAAAATCAGGAGGGTGAGCTAATCTGTGGGTGTATCTCCTAATTAAGTGGATGTGAATGACTGGATCTATCAAATTTGTTATAAAATATGAGAATAACAATAAAGACGAATGCAAGAACACAAATTTGTTTACCCAGTTCGTTCAGAAGGACTACGTCTGGGGGCGACCAAGCCAGGAGGGTTTTCACTATGATCTCAGTATTCTATCTTCTTCACGGCGTTACAATGAGGAGGCTATATATAATAACAATAGGGCTGAAGCCCTAAAAGCCCTAAACCCATGTGGCATTAAGTCCACTAATAATACTAACAATAAGTAATGTTCACAATAATAAGATATTTACAATACTCCCCCTTTGACATTACGATGTGATGTTCATGCCTAACTAAAATTTCGGATGTAGGTCCAACGAGATCGTGCTGAAACTATAAGGATTTTGGAGTAATGAAATAATTGGTGTTTGCTGCAATTTTTCAATTATAGAGTCATTGAATTGTTCTATGCAGTTGCTTGGCCTTTGACTTATCCATCATCATTGGTATAGTTGAAAAGCCTTCTTCTTCTAAAATAATATGTAGCAGTGGGAATTGCAGCCAAGTTTTGAAAAATATAGTTTATTTGGCGACAGTTAATTTTTATCATCAATTTAACAACTCTCATTAGTCTCACCCTAGATAATATCCTTTCCCTAATTTGTTAATTGTTGGTTGAAGAACTCATCATATATAGAGGAATATATCAAGATTTCTATACTAAACCAAGTCAGAAAATTATCCACAATAAATTAGTTGCACGTATCTTAATTAAAAGTCGTACCTACAACAGGTAGGATTTTTCTCCTCAGATGTTGACGGCGGTGAAATGAAGTAAGAGTTCGATTTTCTTCGGGAACGAATTGGTATTATAGGAGTTATAAGGTGGATTGATGATTTCGTGGAGTATTTAGGTGTTTGGTGTACTAACTACTAACAACTAACTTTGTCCGATAAAAAAATATATATATACGCATTACTAGTCATCCTGTTTTGATCTCTGATGTTGCTCAAGAGAGAGGACGTAGCCATATCTTCAGTTCATGATGCAATAAAACTAGTATACCACATATAAATTCAGTGAATTTTGGTTGCATTGAGGTCTCAGGAGAATGGAAAGTTAGTTTTATGTTTCCATAGAAGAACAATCTTTCAACAGAGGACGAAGAGCCTTTACTACAATGTGCATCTTCGGACGGAATTCAGCTTCATATTGCACACATAAGGCAGCCACTGCAGCCATCTGCATTTTACAAAATAAATCTAATGAGACAAAATATCAGAGCAAAAAGTCATGTATATGGACAAAACACCATTTCAGGATAAACAAAGATTTAACCTTTGAAACAGCCTTTGGTGGGTAGTCTTCATTCAATCTAGCATCCACAATCTACCTTACCTTGTGTTCGCTGAGCCTTGCTGCTGCCTGATGTTATACAAGTTAGCCAGTTATTGAATCAAGGCTTATATCAATGTATACTGAAACCAATGCACAAAAACAAAACAAAAAAACTCGAGCTAGCATTACCCATGTTAGGAGATGCTGCTGCCCTCCTGTCAAGAGCTCCAGGAATTCATGTATTGGAATGGCATGGATGGCTGTTGACAGAGTATTAACATCACCCTGCTGCTGCTCTTGTGTTGATCCTGTGGCACTAATGCCTGCAAATTTGCATGAAAAACTTCTCAAATAAATCCTCAAAACATAACAAGTAAACTTCTTGAATTGTACTAAACTACTAATGTCATATAATAACAATTCATATTTACCTGACGGTATAACCCTATTCCAGAATAGCAGAAATCGTGATGCATTCTGTGTTAGTGCTTTTCTGTCCTGCTGTTGAAGGGCAAACTGATTGAGGTGCCAGTGTGAAGATAGTCTAGACCTCGACCAGCTCCAATGCATATGTTAAGACGTTGCTTCCATGTAAGAGATGAGCGGTGGACAGCTAGCGTTCCAAGGGGTATGTACTCATAAACAAGTATCATTTCCCCATTCTCATCGCAATAGCCAATCAGAGAGACTAGATTAACATGTCGGAGCTTACTTACTGTCTCAATCTCAGTCAAAAACTCTCCTACTCCTTGGTTAGAATTAGGTGCTAGCCGCTTAATGGCCACCGTCTGTTGCCCATTATCAATTTGGCCTCTGTATACTTTACCAAATCCACCAACTCCAATGAGATGAGCTTCACTGAAATCTTCGGTGGCCAACTAGATTTTAGCCAGAGAAAATTGACGACAGAAGCGCTTCCCCTCCTCCTTTGTACCGCTACCTATTGCAATCATATTTCATAAACCAATAACTTAGAGTAAATTCCAAATGTAGATACAGTGAATCAATACGGTTCTGAAACGATCCAAATATTGAAATGGGGAAGGTGAAGCAATGGCTGTCATTAGTTATAGTTTATTAAGTCGCCTATAATATTTTAGATGTAGAGTCAACTGTGAGTTTAATTATTTCTACTTTCATTTTCTGGCAAATTTTCTATACATGGATGCTGACTTTCGAAATCTCAGCGCTGAACACTTCATAATTGTCTAATTTTATAATTGGTTGGTGATGTTGGAATAAATATTCAAGATTTTCCAGCCTCCATCCAGAATGAAGTAATTAGTACAATTCAAACTACTGTTCCTGATCTTCTTTATTATATAGGCCCAGAATAGAACACTCGGTGGTGATCAGGCTAGACAACAACAAAAGGGTGTATTTCACCATCATAACAAGATACATTTCACGGACCAAATCAGCTATTTTAGCAACTTTGTAATCATCAAAAAGTAAAATAATGATGGATCTGATGTTACAATGAATCTGTGCCTTCTGGTGAATGCATTCCAGTCCTTTTACAGCACCAACAGCAACTTTAACTCTTTCGGCACACGATAGAGTCGGGACTGTGTTTTAGCCATTAACGCTTGTCGTTGAGCCGGTTAATTTCTACTTTCCGTTGGTGAAGGAAAAAATTAAGATTTATAAAAGTACAAGGGAGAAAAACTAAATGTATATGAGAAAAATACTGCAGCATTCCCTTATTTTTTGTGTGTTAACTACAGAGTCAGTTTCTGAGTAATTTTATGGTATGTTTAAAACAGTCTTTTTTAATTACATGCATACTTATCGTGAATAAATCGTCTTGAATCTTGACAAACGGCTTGCCATTTCTTTAACGCGCGTAAGTAACACAATGCCTTTGATGAATGTACTGTAGGAGACCAGCAACTGATTCAAGGCTTGTCGAGAAGGAGGGGACACTGCGTACGATCGATAGGGCTCAAGAAAAATATTAGTGAAGGAAAAGTTGAGATTAATGTATCATCAAATCTAAGAATATTAAAGAAGCCAGAGAGAAAAGTAGCAGTATACAATGCACCAAGATTTCATTCATTTTTCCTCATCGCATTTTTCTGATAACTACTTCCTCCTTCATATTATTAAAAATTCACCTTTATATAGGAGTAAATTGACGTGCCTTTTACATGGTGCAATCGCATGATGTTATGACACACGCCACACTTAATCAGTGGGTTGATCAGCCATATCGTTGAGAACTCTTACTACCAAGCTCATGTTTGGACGAGATTCAGGTTCGTATTGCACACACAAGGCAGCAATTCTAGCCATCTGCATTTGAGCAAAAATGTTATGACAGAAAATTCTCATAACAGAAAGCCATGTATATGGAACAAACACTATTTCAGGATAAAGAAATTAAAAGAGTATAATTGAGGATCTGATTCACCTCTGCAACGGCCGTTGGTGAATAGTCTCCTTTTAGCCTAACATCCATAACCTCCTTTACCTTGTTTCCAAAAAGCCTTGATTTTGCCTGGTGTTACACAAGTTTTCAAGTTATTGAATCACTGCTAATATCAATGCATACTGAATTAAACAAGTAGAATGCACATGGTAAAAGAAAACTGCATACCCAAGGCATGAGTTCTTTTTCTTTATGCCAGCCTCGCAGCGTACGATCAACTACTTCACGGCCTGTCATGATTTCGACGAGTAGCACACCGAAGCTGTAAACGTCACTCCTCCAGCTTAGTTCGACAAAATCTAAGTGTCTACCACCCAATACGAAGCAGTTGAAGATGATTAGTACAAATTCAAACTATTAGTCCTGTTATTCTCTAGAGTAGACTCAAAAACAGAACTTACTCTGGTGGATAATAGTCATGAGGACACACGGGAAAAGCATTAGGATGATAATAACCTGTATCATCTCGACAATCATCAGTAGAATATGTTGACTGACCCAAATCAGTTAATTTAGCAACTTTGTAATCATCAAAAAGTAATACGTTTCTGGATGTGATGTTATAATGACAGTGTTCGTTCTGATGAATATATTCTAATCCTTTTGCAACTCCAACTGCAATTTTAACTCTTTGGGCCCATGACAGACACGGAACTCTCAATTGTCCTATTGCACGAAAAACAAACTAACGCATATCAGTACCCAATATCTGAAACTGAATAGCATCAAGAAGCTACAATGAGTTAAATATGACAATGATTGTTTACATGATAAAAACTAATGTGATCAAACAAACAACTCATAGTTCGAAATAAAAAAATTATACCCTTCAAAGGTCATAACTAATGCAATAAATAAACAAGATATTATAGAAAAATCTACCATCGCCATATGTGAAGAAGGCAGCATTACCATGAAGAATGTCATGTAGGGACCCTTTTGGCGCAAACTCATAAGCTAAGAACTGCCGATAACCATCCAGACAGTAACCTAATAGCTGAGCCACGTTTTCATGATTTAGGTTCGATACAAATGAAACCTACAAAATCATATGTTAGAATGACACCCCTCTTTCCATAGTTATAGACTATTCAGTAATATCAACACATATAGTGTTGTTGCCAAACCTGTTCTAGAAACTCCTTCTCTGGCAGGCTGCTAGAGTACAGCTTCTTAATTGCTACAACCTGTCCACTTTTCAGGGTTCCACGATAATAATTTCTGTTGGCTCTTTCATCAATTAAACACTCTGAACTAAAATTATCAGTAATGCCTTTCAATTCATGTATTGGAATGGCTGTTGACAGAGTATTAACATTACCCTGCTTGTGCTCCTGCTGTGATGATCTTGTGCCTCTACTGCCTGCAAAATTGCATGGGAAACTTCTCAAATAAATCATCAAAACGTAAAAGGAAAACTTCATGAATTGTATTGATGCCATAAAATAACAATTCATATTACCAGACGGTTTAACTCTACTCCAAAATGGCAGAAATCGTGATGCATGCAGTGTTGGAGCTTTTCTGTCCTCCTGTTCAAGTGCAAACTCAAGCTGTGCCACAACTTGAGCCATTGTTGGCCTTTTTTTTGGTTCACGATTCAAGCATCTTTTAGTGATCCCCACAAATGTTTTCAGGCAATCTGCTGGTACTTCATCCCTCAAATTTGAAGCTACAATCTGGTCCGCTTTACGTTTACTAAATTTCTCTTGAGCCCACATGACCAGACTCATCTCATCCTCACCAAGCCTTGGATCCACTGCAGGTCTCCCGCACAAAACTTCCAACAACACCACCCCAAAAGCATATGTATCACTTTTCCGAGTTAATCTACAAGTGATAAAATAATCTGGATCTAGGTATCCAAACGAGCCCTTAACTATTGTGCTAACATGGCTCATTGAGTTGCTTGTGAAATGTTTAGCCAAGCCAAAATCTGAAACCTTAGCTGTTAAATTTTCATCCACAAGGATATTTGTAGACTTCACATCGCGATGTATGATAGAGGTGCCAGTGTGAAGATAGTCTATACCTCGAGCAGCTCCAATGCATATTTTTAGGCGTTGCTTCCATGTAAGACACAAGCAGTCGTCACTCTCACTGCTCCTCGAAAGTTTGTAGAGGTGGTTGGCCAGCGTTCCACGAGCTATGTACTCATAAACAAGAATCATTTCCTCATTCTCATTGCAATAGCCAATGAGAGAGACTAGATTAACATGTCGGAGCTTGCTTAGTGTCTCAATCTCCATCCAGAACTCGCCTTCTCCTTGGTTAGAATTTGGTGCAAGCCGCTTCATCGCCACAGTCTGTTGCCCATTATCGATTTGGCCTTTGTAGACTTTACCAAATCCACCAGTTCCAATGAGATGTGCATCACTGAAATCTTGAGTAGCCAACTGGACCTCAGCCAGTGAAAACTGGCGACAAAACCGTTCAGCCGCGGCAGATACCATGTTCTCTTCCTTTGTACCGCTACCTGTTGCAATCATATTTTGTTAAGCAGTAACTAACGGATATTGTGCTTGAACGAAAAAGATTTTGAATAATGAAATGGGGATGGTGAAGCAATACTTGATTTATGTATTGTCTTTTTCAATAACAGTTCGTTAGCCATCGTTGAATTCTATGCATTGCTTGGCTTTTTTGGCCTGTCATTCTTCCTGTCTTTTTCAAATATTTCATTTTATTCTCATTGCTTCAATATTATATTACTCTTTCCAGCATAGTTCTTCTCTAGTTTTTATCATTCAATCGAGAAATTAAAAATCAAGTACTCCCTCCGTACCCCAAAAGTATGCTTAGAGGGCTGAAACAAGTTTTACGGAAAGTTGACTAAGTACGTCTACGAACACGATTTTTTTTGTCTTCATCGTCCAACAATCACTTAATTACTCAAGTTATCATTATACTTTACCCACAGTCAATTATGTTATTCATAAGTGGACTTAATTTACGTTTCCTTAAAACTTGTTTCAACTCTCGGAGCATATTTTGGGGGACGGAGGGAGTAATAAATTGTACAAATCTTAGAAAGACAGACCTACACCAGATACGCCTTTTCTCATCCCCACGTTGCCTCTCCAGGCGCCAGCCCGACCCTCACTGCTAGGGGTGAGCATTCGGTAAAAACCGAACCGAATTAACCGAATCGAATTAACTAGATTTCACACCATAATACACCGAAATCGAACCATTTAAACCTAAAACCGATTAAAACCGAACCGAATTTTTTCGGTTCGGTTTCGATTTAAAACCGAAAAAACCGAAAATTTAACATTATTGAATTAAGTCATTTAATAACACAAAAATTCAACTAAGTGATGATACTGCTGTCCATACTCCATAACCATAACAATTCAAGTCTGAAATTCAGAAATTCAAGTCCATAACCATAACAATACATTCCAGAAATTCATAACACAAAAGGACTCCAAATAGCCTAATTTATGGCTGAGTTACAGTCCATAACAATGCAAAATATAACCCAAAAGCTGCAAATATGTCCAAAAACTACAAAATATAACCCAAATAACAATGCAAGACTGAATTACAGTCCATAACAATGCAAATGTAAGTCTAAAAGCGCAAATCTGTCTAAAAAACAAAGCAAATACGTGATGATCTGACCGCCTCTATCTCCTCCAAATCTACGTGTTGGTGTTTGATGTTGCTGCTTCAGCTCCTTCGGTTCCAACATTTGGCAAATCTGAAAAAAATTAGAAAATAACCTGTTAATAAATAAAATAATCAAGAAAATTAAAACATCAAGAAAAGATAAATTAGTCACATAAGCTTAATTACCATTCTCAAAATTCTCAAGTTCCTCAAGTTGTTCTTGACACATATAGAACTTCGTGAATTTGAAGCCAATCTTGCCCAAGACACCAAAGCTTTCGAGCTTTTTAGGAGTTAAAGAACTCCTAAATACATCTAACACCCTACCCGGCACTAAAATGGAGACTCTCGATGCAACGGTTGAAATTGGAACGGATAAAATATCACGAGCCATTCTTGAAAGAACTGGAAATATGTTCGAGTTCACACTCCACCACTTTAACACATCCAATTTCCCCTCTAACATAGCTTCACTCAAGTAGACTTCTAGTTCGTTTTGCTTGCTTCCATCTATCTCACTCTCCATTCTTCGTTTCTTATATCTAGCTTTAGACAATGACTCATCATCACCATCTATTTCACAATGGGACACACCACTAGAAGCGTGACTTGTTGCCACTATCATTCACTTCACTCCTTTGGTTGATACTTATTCTCATACTCCCTAAACACCTCAAAAAGCTCATTCCTCCATGATTGAAAGATGGTGCCACCTTTTTTTCCCCCATACATTTTAAGCTCAATGAATACTCCAAATAGCCTAATTTATCCGTGGATCAAAAACATTAGCCCAAAAGATGATTTTATTCATTTTTTCGCAAGATCTCCCCAATATTTATTAAATTTCTTTTTCATAGACTCACCCAAATTTTTAGTATCCCTATCCGTACTATCCTTCCAATCATTCAAAATGCAGCACAAATCGCTAATCTCACTTAAAAATGTGTTAGATGTGACATAAAATGAACCTAAATGCCAAGACAATCAACTTATGAAAATGCTTCAATAAATCAAAGATACTTACTAATACAAGTCCAATCAGCAGCAGATGGAACTTTTTCCTCCCCAAAGCGATCCTATAACTTGTATCTATTTCATCATACTTCTCAAATGCCCTTTCAAACTTTTCAGTTGTACTAAGCATGGTGTAGGTTGAATTCCACCTAGTAGGAACATCTAAACACAATGAATTTTTACTTTCTATTCCTTCCAAATCCACACTCTTTAAATCTTGTTATTCTAGCAGGAGAATTCCTAATGTACCTAACAAGATCCCTCACACGTTTCCTTTGAATCATCAATATCTTTTAAGTCATCTTGTACTTCTGAAATTAACTACATGTGCAATACATCTCATATGCAAGTATTTACAACTCCCAACACCAGTTCCCCAATTCAAAATTTTTTTTTTTCATATGCTTTATTGCCCCATCATTAGAACTTGCATTATCTCTACGGTTATAGTGAACACATTTTTCAATCCCCAATCAAGAAGACAATTTTTCGATTGCTTTACCAAGGTAGTCACCTCTATGACTAGAAAGCGGGTACAAAATTGATTATCTTCTTATGTAAATTCCACCTATTATCAATGAAATGAGCAATTAATGCACATGTAGTTAATTCTTTGTAAAAAGAAGTCCAAGTATCGATAGTAGTAATACACACTCTTTCACAGTTTATCTTCATAAAAGACTTCAATTTTGACCTTTCATTAAGATACAATTGATAGCAATCCCTTGCCACCGTCCATCTAGAAGGAATTTGAAACCTAGGACATGCTCTATTCACAAAATCCCTAAACCCTTCACCCTCCACACACTTAAATGGTAGTTCATCAACAATTATCATGCGTGCAAGTCTTTGCCCCTAATCTCATCCCGATCAAATTTCCAAGTACTAACAGTAACACAACTACCATCAAGATCAGGCTCCAAATTCAATAATCCTTGTTTCAATTCTTGATTAAGTGGGTTTTCCATGCATTTTTTATAGTGGTCATTTAGTGATGAAGTACCATTTTTTTAGGATCACATCGAAGTATCAACTTACAGTGGATGCACATAACTGTATCCTCAACACCTTCTGCATTCTTGATTTTCTTGAAGTGTGGCCACACCTTTGACCTTGGTTTCATCGGTTTTCTCTTCACTTTATTATCCACTGTTGATTGAGAATTCACTGGATTTTCATAAAGGAATTCAGATGCTTCTTCTTCTTCCAATTGTTCATTTTATTCTTCTTCAATCGCATTGCTGCCCACACCTCCTTCTGGAGTTAGTGTATTCGAGCTTGACATCTACATACATGAAACAAACTGAACTTAGAGTATGCAACATTTGTTTAACATTTAAAACAAAAAATGATATATTTTGCTAAATGCTAAATATTAGTTACAATCATTATTTTCAATGTTAAATATCAAGATATCAATTTCCTCATTTCACCCTGTAGTGATTAACTAAACAGTTATGGCATAGCTTTAAAGCAGCAAAATATCCAGAATAACAAAGAAGGGCAGTGGATTTTCACAACTAAAAATTATTCTTAGTAAAACTCGCTAGCAATCGAACCGCAAGAAAATATAAATAGAAAATAAATAATTTATTGGAATTTCAGGAAGTAACTCACGGAGGTTCTCTAATTAATTAAATCGATTTAGGGAGCTTCTCTCGCAAAGGTGAAATGAAACGAAAAAATGGAGTCGAGTGTATAATACAATTAAAAGCAATAAAGAAAGAGGTATAACGACGCTTAAATCTGATTGAAGAGGTCGAGAATGGGGAGGCGGGCAGTGGAAATTTTTAGGTGTCATGGCGGAGGATGCGTCTGCGCCTTGTGATGGAGGATTGCGTGCGCCCATGTGATGGGTCGGACTCATTTTGTGAGCCTGTGGGTGGCTTGGCAAGCGATGCAGAACATGATGGGCGGTGGGCGGTGAATTTAGAGAGAGTGAAGAAAGCGGCGGATGGAAAATTGAAAATGAGAGTATGTTGAAATCTGAATTAGGTTTAGGGAGGGGAGGGTATATATATATTAAGTAAATATCGGTTCGGTTCGGTATATTTACCGAAAAAACCGAACCGAAACCGAACACCAATATTTTTAAAATTGAAAACCGATCCCGAACCGAATTTATATTTCGGTTCGGTTCGGTTTTTCGGTTTTTACCGTATTCTGCTCACCCCTGCTGACTGATGTGGTATCTTCACAACAGGTATTCAAATTAGAAATACATATATATATTTAAAGTACTAATATAATTATATAGAGGCATAAATTTAAAAGAAAACATATATAATATATGAATTATACCTATGTTTTAAAAAATCGGTCCGATCAGCCGGCCGGACGTGAATCGCCCCAAAAGCGGCCCAATAGAGGTGTATAGAACCATTTATTGGACCGTCCCACCTCAAAACCGAAAAACTGCTCGGAACCTGAAAACCTGAAACCGTGAAGGTGAACCTTAAGCGTTTTCACCGGGTTTTCAACAAAAAAAAAAAAAAAAAAAAAAAAAAAGTGAGAAAAAAAACGGACCTTTCAGCGGCGACTGGAAGGCGGGGGAAAGGCGTCTAAGAAGATTCTGAGAGAGGGTGTGGCGGTGGGCGGCGGTGCGATTTTTTCAATGGGCACGGTGGCGAGGAGATGGTCGCAATGGCAACTGCGGTGGCGGGTGCGGTGGTGGGCGGCGGCCGCAGAGAGCGGGTGGCGTGAGAGGTTGTCGGTGGTGGATGGCGGCGGCGCCTTTGGAAAGAAAAAACTTGAGAATGATGAATATGAAGGAGAGAGAAGATTAGGTTTTTAACGGCCCTTTTTTTTTTTTTTGACCAAATTTATTTTTTTTTCAAATTTCAAACCCATTTATCATTTTTTGGGCTTTGCTTTTTATTTTTCATTTATAAAATACAAATTAATATGTATTTTTCTTAAAAAAAGAATTTAAGTGTGCTCCAAATTTTAAAATGTTATTTTAGAAGGTTTCTAAAAAATTAAATTTAATGAATTCAAGTGTAATTATAATATCATCTCCTCAAAAAAAAATAAAAAATAAAATTATAATATCATCTCAATACTATTTTAGTATTGATCTCTGAAATTTTAAATATCAAGTAATTAAATATCAAAAAATAAAAATAAAAATTAATACTTGTGACTTTTGTATTGTTGATGACATTTCTATTATGTTTGGAAATTGAAATTTGAAAGTTGGAACTATTTATGTTAATGAACATTTCTATTATGTTTAGAAATTTAAGTTTGAAGTTTGAAGTTTGAAGTGAGTTTAGATACTTTATATTCACTTATCATACTCTATATTTTGAATTTTTTAAAAAATTATGCATATTATATATATATATATATATATATATATATATATATATATAATATTTATTATGACGTCATACCGGCTCAATCCGGTCCGACCGGTCCGACCCCGGTCCTACCTTTTTTTGGGGTCGTCCGGCTCAACTTCTGATTCCGGTTTTTAAAACATAGAATTATACCACCAAAAAGCTTCAGGCGAAACATTTGTAAAATTATCACTGGAGCCTCTTCACCTCTTTCTTACTTCACTTTGAATGTTTCATCTATGAATTCTTCCCATAATGTAACTATCATACGATTACTCCTACATATTTAAAAGAATATATATATATATATATATATATATATATATATATGTTTTGGAATCTAAAAATAAATGCATTTCATATATAAATTTATGAATAAGTAATAAATAAATAATATTTACTCTGTATCTCCCAAACTTAATTCCATCATCCTCACTTTTGCTAACTTGGCCTTAACAGACTTAAGTGACACTTTGCTAGTATCGACAATGATTTCAATAATATCTGTAAAAAAAAAAGTAAATATATATACACACATATTTTCAAAGGAATTATACAACAAAAAAAACATTAAGATTACCAATTAATTGGTTGTCATCCAATGAAGTTGCAGAAATCAAGTCAACATAGATATCGTCCCTTAGTAATTAATCTTGTAAAGAAGGAAATATATACATGGAAATATATTCTGCTGGATACATCATATCTACTAAATCTTGTAAAAAATGAAATATATACATAGAAAACGTTTTTCTCAATATACAAAAATATTTTATTTTAATTTTGTTTACACAAATATTTCCGATAAGATTATCTACTACTTTTTTCAATATATTAACTCCCGATTTAGCAATAATTTTTTGTGGAAAAATCTAATGATTTCTTAATTTGGGTGGTTTCTGTTTTTATATATATAGATAGATACAGTATAATAAACAAATTAAATAAAATAAACTAAACAATTTAATTAATAAAAAAAGAAAAACCAATCAAAATCAATCAACATATCATCATCAGCCATCACCAATAATTAGTATCATCATCAGCCATCACGAATCAAAATTAAAAATTGAAAATAAAATCAAATCAAAAGTTCAAATCATACAGTTAATATGTAGAATTAGTATCACTCCCCAAATTTGCTTATCTGTTGACTTTTTTTATTTTAACCGGATCCAAACTAAATTTATTTTTTTAAACAAGTCTGTATATTATTCAATTAACTGTACCCAATCATTCCAAAGCAAATAACTGAATTAAATACGTATTAAATTTAAATTATTACTTTATTTTATAGCCAACAAATTATAACTTGTATCAGGTCGAATTATATGATTTCTTAATTTTATAAAAAAATTAAATAATTTGTAATGAATTATAATCATTAGATTCACATATACGTGGCAAAGTTATCATACCAAAAAAATATTTTGTAAAGACAATATAGAATGCACATCGGTAACACTTCATTTATTCTGTGCTAATTGAATTATCCAAACGATACATGAATCCTTGAGAGTGTCTATTTAAAACATCTTAATATTACATATAAGAACAATTCTGTCTATAAAAAATCAGTGAGTAAAAAAGTTTTTTAGTTCAATAAGTTTCATGTAATTGTTGCGAGACCAGAGGGAAATTTGAAGAGTAAAGAGATGGGTACGAAAAGAGAGTTAAAATCAGGGTTTCTTTCGTCAGTAGAAAACCTGATTGAGAAATCTGAGGCTCAGGATCCACCTGAGCCAAAGAAGCTGAACGTAAGCTCAGGATCCACCTGAGCCAAAGAAGCTGAACGAAGAAACTGAGGCTCAGGATCCACCTGAGCCAAATTATCTGAGCGAGAATACTGAGGCTCAGATTCTACCTGAGCCAAATCTTCTGAACGGCTTATCTGAATGAATTAAGGTTTGGGCTTCACGTAATTGGGCCCAAACAGTTAGAATAATCTAGAATAGCAGATATATATTTTTAGATTCTGTTTTTTAATTACCAAAAGAATATCCACTGTTGAGTGGACCCCAAAATGTTAGTTACAAATATGGCACTGGCCGATGAATGGGAATATCATAAATTTGCAGTACTCTCTCTCTTCTAACTACCTCTCCCTATCTAATTCTCTCTCTCTCCCTATTTCTTCATATCTTCAAATCTTCATATCTTGTTCTTCAAGCAATTTACATTTCCTGCAATATTATTCCATAAAATCCCAAAAACATATTACGATCATCCAGAAAATATAAAAAACGTAACATTTGGTATCAAAGCCAAGTTTTGATCATGGCTGAGGGAACACGCTCCAAGGATCTGCAAGAATCACACAAAAAGCTAGAATTATTAATCCAAACGGAAGCCATGAAGCGGGAAGCAGTAGAAGGGAAGCTCACAGACAATATGCATGGTTTAACAACCAAGATGGATGAGAAATTTGAGCTTATGACTAACACTTTGGCAGCTATGCAGTTACAACTGTTGAATATGGAAAAAGGCAAGGGTCACAATGAATGGCCTTCTATTTTGGGGAGTCCTAACTTTGGATCTGGTGGTGGAGGGCCTAACTACAGAACTGCTGGTGGGGGATCATCCTATCAGTATCAGGAATCTCCAAGGAGGTTAACTGATGGTACTCAATTTCACAACCCAGTACCTAAGATTGAATTCCCTAGGTTTGATGGCTCTAAACCTAGGTTATGGGTACTGAGATCCAATGGGTATTTTAAGCTTATGCCCAGTATGACTGATCAACAAAAAATCACTTTGGTTACTATCCATTTTGAGGGTAAAGCAACACTATGGGTTCAGAATTTTAATCAAAGAAATGTGGAATTAACTTGGGCACAATTTTTGGTTATTCTCTCAACAAGATTTGAAGAGATTAAAGACTCTACAGTGATTTCTGAGTTTAACAAACTCAAACAATCTGGTAGCTATGAAGATTATGTTGATAAGTATGAGGAGCTGAAAGCTTGTATGCTGGTAGTTACTGGGGATGTATTCTCAGAAACCTACTTTGTGGCAAGTTTCATTGGAGGACTTAATGAGGAGCTACAAGCTACAGTAGCCATGTTTGAACCTACCACACTTCAACATGCTATTAAATTGGGCAGGAAGCAAGATCAGGCTACTGCTGCACTAACTAAAAAACTTAAGCCCTATTCCAGGGTTTCTAACCCTAACCTTAACCCTAACTCTAACTCTAATTTTATGCAGTGGAAGAAGGGTGATGCTACTGGGGGCCCTTCCAGTAAAGGGAAATCACCTTTTAAAATCTTATCTCCTACAGAGATGGCAGCTAGGAGGGAGAAGGGACTATGTTACAACTGTGATGAACCTTTTGTGCATGGGCACAAATGCAAACAAAGGATTTCATACATGATTACGCGGAAGAAGAGGAAGATACTCAAACCTTCTCTTCTCCTACCAATGAAGGGGGAGAAACAGTTGTTTATGGGGGCCGACATCATGGAAGAGGTCCAGATGACACTAAATGCTCTAAGTGGTGAAGATGGAGTTACTACCATGAGGTTTGTTTGGAGAGTTTGAACACCACAAACTCCACATTCTCATAGACTCAAAAAAAACACCACGAGTTTTATACAAAAAGGCTCTTCGCTAAAAGGCTCAAATGCCCTCGAAAGTGATGCTAAACCCATCTTGGTGAAGGTTCTTAATGGGCAAAGGTTGGTCGACTCACAACAAGTGAATCCTTTCACTTGGAACATGCAGGGACATCAGTTCACCTACCCACTGAGGCTGTTGGAGAATGAGGGTTGTCATCTGATCCTAGGAGGAGATTGGTTAAAATTTTGCACACCCATTGAGCTTGACTATGAAAAGATGACTTTCACAGTCAACTTGCTCGGGAAAATGGTGAAACTACAAGCACTTACTTCATCAGCTGAATGTAAGTTGATTTCTGATGTGGGATTATACCAGATGATCCACACAGAGGCCTTTATGGAAATTAATGAGATGTATTTAATTACATCAGCACCTCCTACCCACACTGAAGATGATCCTGAGTTACATAAGCTACTACTAGCTTACAAAGATATATTTGAGGAACCAGTAGAATTACCCCCAGGGAGGGGGGTGGAACACCAGATTATACTCAAACCAGGGAGCATCCCTAAACAACAGTATCCATATAGAACTTCTCACAGCCATAAGGAGGAGATTGAGAAGATTGTAAAGGATTTGCCGACTCTGAGGAGTAATTCAACACAAGAAGAGCCCTTTTTGCTTCACCTGTGATTTTGGTGAAGAAAAAAAAGATGGCACCCTGGAGGCTATGTGTGGATTACTGGTACCTTAATGAACTCACAATCAAGCACAACTACCCTATTCCTATCATTGATGAGTTCTTTGGATGAGCTCAAGGGTGCTAAGATCTTTTCAAAGATAGATTTGAGGTCGGTACTTTCAAATCCTAATGAAGAAGGAGCATAGGCGGTTGATCGCTTTCGGGACCCACAATGGTCATTATGAATTCCTAGTGATGCCATTTGGGTTGTGCAATGCACTGCTACATTTCAATCATTGATGAATCGGTGTTCAGGGGATCACTTGAGGAAATTTGTGTTGGTTTTTTGATGATATCCTCATTTACAAAGAATGAGGAAACACAACATTCTTGGAAGCGCTTTTTACAACTTTTGAGGGCCAATAAGTTGTTTTTGCTAAGAAGGAGCAAATGTAGTTTTGGCGGACTAGTGTGGAGTATTTGGGCCACATAATTTCTAAAGATGGAGTTGCCACTGATCCAGGAAAGATTGAGTGTATGGTTCAATGGCCAAAACCACAAACCATTAAACAACTCAGGGGGTTTTTGGGATTAACAGGGTATTACAGAAATTTGTGAAAGGATATGGTTTCATCAACAAACCACTCACTTCCTTACTCAAGAAGGGACAGTTTCAAATGGAACCCGAGGCAGGACGACTTTTGAAGTTGAAAAAAGCCATGGTGAGTGTTCCAGTGCTAGCATTGCCTGATTTCACAAAGAGATTTGTGGTGGAAACTGATGCTAGTGGGAAGGGAATTGGGGTTGTTCTCATGCAAGAAGGTAAGCCCATTGCTTACTTGAGTAAGTCTTTGTGTCCAAGGAACCAAGCACTCTCGGTCTATGAGAGGGAGTTTTTGGCAGTACTAATGGCCATTGAGAAGTGGAAA
Organism: Stenogyne calaminthoides; assembly: GCA_037126765.1. Taxonomy (NCBI): domain Eukaryota; kingdom Viridiplantae; phylum Streptophyta; class Magnoliopsida; order Lamiales; family Lamiaceae; genus Stenogyne; species Stenogyne calaminthoides. The sequence goes on from JBBCBC010000044.1 coordinate 2,171,666, forward strand.
CACTACTTGCAGGGGCAGAAATTCACTATAAAGACTGACCAACAATCTTTGAAACACTTTCTGGACCAGAAGGTGGTAACCCCACTACAACAAAGATGGATTACTAAGTTGCTGGGTCTTGACTATGAGATTCTGTATAAAAATGGGAGTGAGAACAGTGCAGCTGATGCATTATCCAGGAAGGAGAACAGTTGTTCTGCTATTTCTACAATGGTCCCAACTTGGTTGGATCAGGTCCTGCTAAGTTACACTGATGATGGTTACATTAAGGAAATCATCAAAGCCAAAGGTACTGATCCTAATACTTATCCCTTAATTCAGTTCACTAATGGCATTCTGAGATATAAGAAGAGGCTGGTTGTGGGTAGCAGTAGTGGATTAAGAGATTTAATCCTTTCTGAAATGCACTCCACACCCTATGGAGGGCATTCTGGGGTTACAGGAACTTATCAGAGGCTTAAAAGGATGTTTTTTTGGCCTAATATGAAAAATGATGTGTTGATATTGGTCAAGAAGTGTGAAGTATGTGCCAGAAATAAGTCAAGGTCAGGTTTATACCCTGGTCTCCTACAACCCTTACCCATACCAGACCAAGCATGGTCACATATCTCTATGGATTTCATAGAGTGGCTTCCTAATTCTTGGGGAAAGAATGTGATATGGGTAATAGTGGACAGATTCACTAAATATTCACATTTCATAGCCCTATCACATCCATATACTGCTACATCTTTAGCTAAGGTGTTTTTGGATGTTATCTATAAGCTGCATGGGTTACCAGCTAGTATAATGAGTGATAGGGACAAAATATTTACTAGCTATTTTTGGAAGGAACTATTTAAGTTGGTAGGAACTCATCTGCACCTAAGCTCATCTTATCACCCCCAATCTGATGGACAGACTGAAAGGGTGAATCAATGTTTGGAACAGTACTTGAGGTGTTTAGTAAGTGACAACCCTAAGCAGTGGTTGAAGTGGCTACCCATGGCAGAATACTGGTACAACACAAATTATCATTCAAGCCTGAAAATGACACCCTTTGAGGCTCTCTACGGATATACTCCTACAGGAATCACTTATGGGCCATATCTGGATTCAACAAATGAGGAGGTCACCGATCTGCTTGCTCACAGACAGCACATCATACAGCAAGTCAAGGCTAATTTAGTCAAAGCACATAATCGCATGAAGGTACAAGGCACAAGCATAGGCAAGAGAGGGTTTTGAGGTAGGTGACCAAGTTTTTTCTCAAACTTCAACCCTTTCGCAGAATTCCATTCAATACCGAAAAGAATTTGAAGTTATCATCAAAATACTTGGTCTTATACAATCACGCAAAGGGTAGGGAGTGTGGCTTACAAATTAGATCTACCAATTGGGTCAAAGATTCACCCCGTCTTCCATGTTTCGTTACTAAAAAAACACATAGGGGTTAAGTATGTACCTTCACAGAGTCTTCCCGATGTTGATAACAACGGCCTTTTCGCGATCCAACCTTACTATTTCACAGAGCGACTTGACGACACTGGAAAGCGGAAAGAAGAAAGAAAGGGGTTCGTGTCTATTGGGTTACGAAGATTGGAAAATCGATTCATGGGAAGATCGCCTTTGTTCTGCGAAATTTTCCTACATTCCATCCTTGGGGACAAGGATCTTTCGTTGGAGGGTGTATTGTTGCGAGACCAGAGGGAAATTTGAAAAGTAAAGAGATGGGTACGAAAAGAGAGTTAAAATTAGGGTTTCTTTCGTCAGTAGGAAACCTGATTGAGAAATCTGAGGCTCAGGATCCACCTGAGCCAAAGAAGCTGAACGTAGAAACTGAGGCTCAGGATCCACCTGAGCCAAAGAAGCTGAACGAAGAAACTGAGGCTCAGGATCCACCTGAGCCAATTTATCTGAACGAGCAAACTGAGGCTCAGGATCCACCTGAGCCAAATTATCTGAGCGAGAATACTGAGGCTCAGATTCTACCTGAGCCAAATCTTCTAAACGGCTTATCTGAATGAATTAAGGTTTGGGCTTCACGTAATTGGGCCCAAACAGTTAGAATAATCTAGAATAGCAGATATATATTTTTAGATTTTGTTTTTTAATTACCAAAAGAATATCCACTGTTGAGTGGACCCCAAAATGTTAGTTACAAATATGGCACTGGCTGATGAATGGGAATATCATAAATTTGCAGTACTCTCTCTCTTCTAACTACCTCTCCCTATCTAATTCTCTCTCTCTCCCTATTTCTTCATATCTTCAAATCTTCATATCTTGTTCTTCAAGCAATTTACATTTCCTGCAATATTATTCCATAAAATCCCAAAAACATATTACGATCATCCAGAAAATATCAAAAACGTAACAGTAATCTCCTTATTCATTCCTAAAAATTTTACTATCCAATTTTAGTCCAATAACTATCTCGATTGTCCAATTTTAGTCTTATTTTCACCTAAAAACATAAAACAATATAGTCATTTTTTTTTCGCGCGCAAGTTATGTGCCAATTAAAATTTTGTGATTTCCGAGCTCATAGTTGACATAGATGCTAACTGTCAAAATAACTCATTTTTTCCGCAACTTATAAGGAGGAATTTTCTTGCTTGTTCAAATTTTTTTTCTAATGAATTTTATTAGCAATCCACGTCAACTGTGAGCTAGAAAACCCCCAACTTTAAATGAATCACCTGCGTTTGTAATTTAGCGGATAATCGTTATTGATTTGCTAAAAATCAAGCTCCCGCCTTAGTATATAAAATTTAGAAAATTACTAATAACTAGTCTTTTCTTTTATAGTTGTGTTAATATAACTATCATTTAGAAACGTATATTTTCCTTCAATACAAATCACCCAAAGTCTTTAAGATGATAATCTTTACCTGCTAATTTTATTTCTCCAAAATGAATTCCAAAGTTGATAATACTAATGAGTTTGTACCTTTTGGACTATAGATTGAATCAAAATAAATTAGTATTGCACTCTAGTGAAAATAGAAGTCTCAATTTTATGTAACGGATAAGGCAAAAAAAGATGTCTCCAAATAGAGTGTCTTCTCTTTTATTTGTATTCCTCGTTACGGCGGTGGTGTTTCTTCAGACGGAGGGCAAACCAACAATAATACCCCGTTGGAGAGAAATTGACAACGTAAATGAGCCTTGGGTGGTATTGACTGCGAAAAACACAACTATAAAACTAAGCAAACCTTAAAATATGTAAGAGTGGTTAGCGGGAAAGAACAAGTGGTTGAAGACGTTACGAAATACGATCTGGTGATATCTGCTACTAGTGATGGTGTTGCGGACCATGCAAAAAAGTTAAGTGTAGAATTCATTGGTTAAAGAAACTATTTACCCTTATTTCTTTCGAAGAAATTTAGGGGCTCATATATATGTGTGTATGTACTTCTTTGTAATTTGGAGTAAGTTTGAAAGAAATAAAATATATAGTAGAGTTTGCTCTGATGGTTTTTATGCGATTTAAGGACAACTTATGAACCCCTTATTTTGTTGTGAAATTCATGCAATCTAGGGTGGAATAATCATCATATGCATCTCAATTTATGAAAAAATATATAGAGAGAGTTTACTCAAGTTCTTTCTGATTATTAAACAACATCAATATGTTAACACAAAAAAATGAGATATAATCACAAATGGAGATTTTGAAGGGTATATATTAGTCAGTCTTCAGAAATGCTTGGTTATTATCAATTACATAGAGATTATAAAATTTAGAAATAATGGTTTATGGACCCAAAACAATAAAAATTGTTGAACCCACATCAGCGGCCCAATTGAAATTTCAGCCACTTCTCAATAGAGAATTCGGCAGCAGTATCATCAGCAACATCTTGTAAAATTAAGGATGTAAGAGTAATTTAATATCCTAATTAATGTGAAAATTGATCTATATGAATAAATAAAATATAGATAGAATCCAAAATTGTCCCATTACTTTTCACTTTTTCCAAATAGTCCAAAAAAAGTTTGATGTACGAAATTGATCCAATTTTTCACGAATTATACAATTTTAGTCCCAAATTCGTCGAAATTGTTGAAACGGCATCGTTTTTTGTCATACATTTCAACCGAAAATCTCTAAATTGAATGTTCACATGTAAGACGCATGATAAAAAAAAAAGACGTCGTTTCGTCAATTCCAGCGAATTTGGGACGAAAATGGTACAACTCGTGCAAAATTGAAACCAATTTCGTACATCAAATTTTTACTTTTTTTGAACCATTTTAAAAAAAGTAAAAAAATTATGAAACTATTTTGAGTTATATCCCAATAAAATAGAACAGATAATAAGGAACGAGAAGAGTATTGTTTTAGACTTCAAAGTTGGAATATTTTACAATTTATTCCGACTCAATAACTTCAAACAACAACCATGTTCACACCACACTTAACACGATCGCAATATTTCCACATCAAACAGAAATAATCCAATATGTCTTGAAATTTATTAAACGCGTTACCAGAAACACGACTTCAGCAAATTAGCCTAGACCGTTGCATCAACCGTAGCAACGGATCGGGTCGTTGCAGCCTTTAGCGGCTGACTGCTTAGACCCGTTTCGACCACCCTTTTCCAAATATTGCTGGTGATACTCCTCTGCCCTGTAAAATCTCTTTGCTGGAAGAATTTCTGTCACAATCTTTTTATTGAAATCTTTTTGCTTTGCTTCCAATGATTCTTGAGCTAATTTAGCCTGTGTTTCATTGTAATAGTATATCCCTGATCTGTACTGAGAACCAATATCATTTCCCTAGCAAATTGCAAATGGGGGCCTTGTCAGACTGCTAATTTATTTAGAAATTGCAAACTTATGGATATTCATCTGTATTAATCATCCAAAATTTTGGCACATTATTAGTTATAATACTAATGCTAAAGAATTTTGCATTGTTACATATCAATTCTTAGATTAACCTATTCTGCATAGGCAACAACAACTTACAAATAATGTTTATAAAAATGATAAAAAAAATTATGAAAATATATGGGGATTTAAACAAAATCGTTACATAATTTTCCACCTTTATTGAAATGGTCCCGTAACTATTAACATTTTCAATTTAATCCCACAAGTATTCAATTTGTTACAATTTAGTCTCAAACCGCCGGAGATCGATCAGAAAAACCCAAAATGATGTCGTTTTAGTCGCGAAAATTAGGGGCGCGTGATAGACACACGACTAAAAATACGTCGTTTTGGGTGTCTTTGGTTGATCTCCGACGGTTTAGGACTAAATTAGAACAAATTGAATATATGTGGGACTAAATTGAAAAAATTGATAGTTACGGGACCATTTCAATAAAGGTGAAAAATTATGGAACAAATTTAGTTTAAATTCCAAATATATGACATTTACTGCGGATAGTAACAAGCTCACTCAAAATCATAATTCTCCTTTCCAACAAGAAGAAAGCCAAATGCTAGAATAACTAAAAATTTAAAACTATACTACTATCATTTCTAAAATCTATATTTTATAAATATAATACAATGAGTATAATATAAATGTTCTAAAATTAAAATAAATGGGTTTGGCATAATTTGATCAGCTCAATTTATACAAGGGTAGTGTGTATGGTATAGCAGTTGGCGGTTCACAACTAATCCTTTTCAATTTAAACAACTAATATTGTTAACTGAAAATCACTAATACGGAGCAACTAATCCCATTTAGTGAAAACAAATAATACTGCTCAGTAAAAATAACTAATACTTTTCAGTGATAACAAGTGATACTGTTCAGTGAAAACAACTAATACTGTTCAAAACACACCTGTATTGGATGAAAATGTACATACAAACATGATTTAACTTACGAATTGGATTTTCTGTATGATTTCAAACAATATCGATTCCAATAAATCATCAAATGAATCAACAACACGCCAAACAATTGAAAAACAAAATTAGAAATTAAAAAAAATAAATAAAAAATTGAGCAAGTATACCTGTCGATTAAGAGTAGTGGGATCATGCTTTCCCCAGAATACATCAAGCAAAGTAGTATAGGGGCAGACACTCGGGTCAAAATGAACCCGAATGACCTCAGCATGGTGGGTGGATCCAGTACAAACCAATTTGTAATTCGGGTCATGGGTATGCCCCTGGGAGTAACCCACTTCAGTCTTCATCACGCCATCCACTCTCTGAAAAGTCAATTCTACCCCCCAAAAACAGCCGGCGGCGAATTGGGCCAGCTCCAGATTCGGATCCACCGGAGAATCCGGATCCGGTTCTTGAGCCGGGTTGGTTGACTGGTCGTTGGCGGCCATTGTTGTTGCCTGTTGGTGCTTTGGTTTGTGTGCTTTTTCAAGATTTGTGAGAGTGAGGGAAGGTGAGAGTGGATTTAACTTTGGAAATAAATGTGGGAATTATTGATTGTATTTGACTATTTGTGTGGTGTTTAATTTACCATTTAATTTTGTTAATAAAGTTGGGGAAATTGAATTTGGTCGGTTAATACGGCGATATGCACAAAGGATGCGAGGAGAAATTTTTCATTTGGATATTATTATGGTAAGTCTGGTACGTATTCAAGTCGGTGCACTATACACTTATAACGATTTTAGAATCGTATAACTAGCCTTCAAAAAAAAAATGGATATATTGAAATATGTAATTTTTTATATTAAAACGTACAATTATTTATTCATATTAATAGTTACATAGTTAAAAAATGCATTATAAATGCACAGTGCACCGGATTGCACATAAAACTCATTATATTATGATAAAAATTTGTGTAAACCTAGTTCATACCATTAACCCGAGTCAAACATGATCCATACAGTCAAAACGGGTCATATATAAATTATCTAAAGCAATTTCAACCCATTTTTTTCTGCGCCCATTTCCCATCTCCTCTCTCCCACCCCCACCGCGTGCGAAACTACTCTGCGACTCTTCACGCAACGGAGACTCTGCGACATGTTGGCGATGGCGGCTCTACGATGCGACAATTTTCGCGACGGAACTCGACGGTTCGTCTTCTATTCCACTGTTTGTCCTTTTTCTTTTTGAATTTTTAGTTCGTCAATAAGCTTGGGGGTTTTTGTGACGCAATGGAATTTTTTGTTTGTCAATAAGCTTGGGGGTTTTGACAGTGATACTTTTTTGAAATAACAATGATACTTTTTTGTAATAATAGTGAAAGTGTTTTTGAATAATAATGATACTTTTTTTTTAATAACAGTGATATTTTTTTGGAATTACAGTGATAGTTTTTTGGTATAATAGTGATACTTTTTTGGTTTGATAGTGATACTTCTTTGGAATAACAATGAATATTTTTTTGGAATAAGTTTCACTATTACATAAATAAACTATCATTGTTACTTAGAAAAACTATCACGGTTACCTAGTAAAACTATCACTGTTACTTAGAATCGTTCATAGTGTTATTGTTCCTTACACCTTCATCATCATTGTTCTTCATTGTGTACCTTCATCATCATTGTTCTTCATTGTGTGGATTGGTGAGTGCGCGACGGCACAATGCAAGAGAGATGATTGAGCGCGAACGCGAGAGAGATAAGACGATTGAGCGTACGTACGACGGGTGATGCTAGAGAGACGATTGAGCGACGTGAAAGACTGAAATCAGACTGAGCGCGTGCAATGCAAGTAAAAATTTGGGTCAACCCATCTCTTGAAATATGTCATATTAAATTAGGGTTCATAGTGTGAATCTGATTCAAAAAAGTGTTACTCTTATATTATTATTATTATTATTATTATTATTATTATGAGGTGAGATTAGATGAGTATAAATTTGGATAAGAACATTAAAATTCTCATTGCATGTCAAAAATTTTAAATTGTCCCCTCTAGTTACTCTGAACATGATAACATATAAGTACCCATGATTGAAATTGATCTCCTTAAGAAAGTCAAAGGTTTTTAATAATTGTCTATAATTATAAATAATGGTCACACCATAAGATATCATTAGTCAAAATTATATTTCTAATATGTTAAAGAGAGTCTATTATCTGATGAAGTCAGTGTCATTGCAGAAATCAACACTATTTGTCCTAAGTTAGTCTCGATTAGTATTTTCTTTTAAAAATGTGAGTACCAAGCTTCATCACAACCAACCCACTATCGTTTTACAATCCAAGGTCTAATGTCAAATGTGCATGCAATTAATTCATAGTAATTGAACTCAGTGATGGACCTACATGTCCTATATTGGGATAACGTGCCCCCATAGTTTTTTTTCTAGGTATCTGTTATATATATAATTTAAATGAGTTTTTATCAGTGTTATAATTAGTTAATCATGAAAATATTTCATCTAAAAAAATTTGTAGATCTGTTATGTATATGCACTATCACAATTTAAAAAAATCAAATATTTTTAAGATAGTGATAGTGTATATGCATAATCGTGACACTAAAAAAATAGAATTCACGTGAACCCGGGTTCATAGGAAAATCTACACTTTATATTATTTATTTTTGTACCCCCGACATGAAAGTTTTCTGGATCCGTCCATGATTGGACTAATCAATTTAAATATTATATCTTGTAAAAAATCATACAAATAAGTAAACAAATCAAGCTTTATCACAACCAATTACCTAGTAATAGTATCATTTTATAATTCAACTAATAACGTCAACTAATAATTTAATTAAAAATTATTCAACTAACAATTTAAGTCTAATATCAATAGCTCATGCAACTAACTTATGGTAATTGGACTAATCAATTTAAATCAAATATCACGTAATATTATTATTATACAAATAAGTATATAAATTATACATTTATATATATAATACTCCTCGTTTTTTTTAGATTGCTCAAAATTCCAAAAAATCTATCTTTTATCACATACTCAAAATAACAATAAAGTAATTATACAGTTCATGTTACCTCTTACAAACATCACTAAATTACATAACATGTCACTAATAATTACATACAAAAGTAACTTATTTTTTTATCTTATTTACTAAAATTGACAAAATACTCTTATCAAAAAGCTATTTTATTACCTTCAAATATTAATAAAGAATTTTCTCATTAAAAACCTGTCAAAATCAAGTGAGCAATCTAAAAACGATGGAAGGAATAACTATTTTTTCAAAAAATAAAAAAAATCCATATCAACTACAAAATATATCATTTTATATTATTAATTATTAATGTACCACTTTTAAAATTTTATGATCAATTGTAATAATTTTTTTTTGATTTTTTTAATATTTGGTATATATATATATATATATTTAGTTCAAAATTTTGTAATAATTTTTTTGTTGATTTTTTTTTTTTTTTTTGATATAATATTTTGTTATTATATATTTATAAATATTAATAATTTAGAAAATATTCAAAAAATAATTAGTATATATGTGTGGTAGATATGGGGAATTGAACTTTGTACCTCTTACATACAAAGAAGATAAAAAAAATATTTATTATATCATTTTATCTACATCAAATTTATTAAGATGTTTAAAATTTTATTAAAAAATTATAATAATATTTTGGCCCAACATTTTGTTATTAAATATGTATAGATGAGGTGAGATTAGATGAGTATAAATTTGGATGAGAACATTAAAATTCATTAAAAAAAATTATCCAAATAAAAATGAAAATAAAGGGACGAGACGGATCTCTACCTTAGTTTTGGGTTATTTTCCTTTAAAATAATTGGGCCGGCCCTATAAGCCCATAGATCATATCATATGTTGTCATAAAAATATATATGTCCTATAACGAAACGCATCTCACATAGAAGTGGCACTAAAAAAAACGCGCGTTTTACCGAAGGAAATTAGCGACGGTTACAAAAACCATCGGAAATAGCGATGGTTTTTTATGACGGTTACGGTCAAATGGTCAAAGTGAACAATTTTAGCGACGGTCTAGAGAACCGTCGCAAATAGCTACGGTTTTAGCGACGTTTTGGACTAATCCCTTTAGCGACGGTATTAGCGAAGGATTTAGCGACAGTTTTTTTAGCGACGGATTAACAACGGTTTTTTTATTTATTTATTTTTTTAAAATATTAATTATGTATTTTTTTTTATGTTTCAGGATTATACAAGATTTTTTAATTGTTGTTAATGCACCTTACCATATATTTAATTTATAGTCACTTGGAGAAGAGTTCCACCTGACCGTAGTCAGATCTATTTCGAGGAGTTTACGGTATAAAATTTAATTCATGGTATATTTAAATATATATATTGACTAAAAGTAGTAATTGTTTAAATAGAAAAATAGTACTTATTTAAATGAAAGTATTACTTGTTAAATGAAAAAAAAATATTACTTAAGTTTAAATAGAAAAGTAGTAGTTGTTTAAATAGAAAAGTAGTACTTGTTTAAATGAAAAGTAGTACTTGTTTAAATAGAAAAACATTACTTGTTTAAATAGAAAAGTAGTATTTGTTCAAATAGAAAAGTAGTACTTGGTTAAATAAAAAGTATTACTTGTTTAAATTAAAAAATTGTTTAAATAATAGAAAGTATTAGTTGTTTAAATGAAAGGTATTACAAGTTTAAATGAAAAGTATTACTTGTTTAAATAGAAAGGTAGTAGTTTTTTAAATAGAAAAGTAGTACTTGTTTAAATGAAAAGTATTACTTGTTTAAATAAAAAAATATTACTTGTTTAAATAGAAAAGTAGTACTTGTTTAAATGAAAAGTATTATTTGTTTAAATGAAAGGTATTACTTGTTTAAATGAAAAGTTGTACTTGTTTAAATAAAAAGTAGTACTTGTTAAAATAAAAAGTAGTACTTGTTTAAATGAAAAGTAATACTTGTTTAAATGAAAAGTAGAACTTGTTTAAATAGAAAAGTATTACTTGTTTAAATTAAAAGTATTACTTATTTAAAAAATTAAAAGTATTACTTATTCAAATAATAAAAGTATTACTTGTTTAAATGAAAAATATTACTTGTTTAAATGAAAAATATTACTTGTTTAAATGAAAAGTATTACTTGTTTAAATGAAAAGTATTACTTGTTTAAATAGAAAAGTATTACTTGTTTAAATGAAAAATAGTACTTGGTTAAATTAAAAGTATTGTTTAAATAATAGAAAGTATTACTTGTTTAAATGAAAGGTATTACTTATTTTAATGAAAAGTATTACTTGTTAAATAAAAAGTATTACTTGTTTAAATAGAAAAGTAGTAGTTGTTTAAATAGAAAAGTAGTACTTGTTTAAATATAAAAATATTACTTGTTTAAATAGAAAAGTAGTACTTGTTTAAATAGAAAAGTATTACTTTTTTAAATGAAAAGTAGTACTTGTTTAAATAGAAATAGTAAATAGAAAAGTAGTTTTTAAATGAAAAGTATTACTTGTTAAATTAAAAGTATTACTTGTTTAAATAAAAAAGTAGTACTTGTTTAAATGAAAAGTAATACTTGTTTAAATAGAAAAGTAGTACTTGTTTAAAATAAAAGTATTACTTGTTAAATTAAAAGTATTACTTGTTTAAATAGAAAAGTAGTACTTGTTTAAATAGAAAAGTATTACTTGTTTAAATAGAAAGTAATACTTTTTTAAATAGAAAAGTAGTACTTGTTTAAATGAAAAGTATTACTTGTTAAATTAAAAGTATTAATTTTTTAAATAGAAAAGTAGTATTTGTTTAAATAGAAAAGTAGTACTTTTTAAATGAAAAGTAATACTTGTTTAAATGAAAGGTATTATATATTTAAATGAAAGGTATTACTTGTTTAAATGAGAAGTAGTACTTGTTAAAATGAAAAGTAATACTTGTTTAAATGAAAAGTAATACTTGTTTAAATAGAAAGTATCACTTGTTTAAATGAAAAGTAGTAGTTGTTTAAATAGAAAAATAGTACTTGTTTAAATGAAAAGTAGTACTTGTTTAAATAGAAAAATATTACTTGTTTAAATAGAAAAGTAGTATTTGTTTAAATAGAAAAATAGTACTTGGTTAAATGAAAAACATTATTTGTTTAAATTAAAAGTATTACTTGTTTAAATAGAAAGTATTGCTTGTTTAAATGAAAAGTAGTACTTGTTTAAATAGAAAGTATTACTTGTTTAAATAGAAAATAGTACTTTTTAAATAGATAGTAGTATTTGTTTAAAAATATAATTTTTTAGGACATATACAATTTTAAAAGAATATAATCATTTATTTATAATTTATAATATAAAAAATATATATAATTAGTATTTTAAAGATTATTAGATAGTTAAATTAAATATATTAAATACAAAAAATAAAAAAAAAGTGTGAAAAATGAATTAAAAATAAATAAATAAATAAATTTTAATATAATACAATTTAATTTAAATTTATAAATAAATAAAAAATAAAAATTATTATATTAAAATGTGGTTAAATCATTAAATTAGATAATTGAAATAAATGATTTTAAAAAAAATTGAAAAAAAAACAATTTTTAGGACATACAGGCGCCCGAGCGGTTTGATCATTTCAGCGCCCACAGTCCCGTGTTCGGTCCCCTTGGGAGTTTAAAAATTTGTCTCATTTAATTGGGAGACTTGATGGCTTATATATGATATGCTTGGTGGTTGGGTTCAACATGGTCCATGGTTCAGGTGGTTCGGTGCCCACCCGGACGCGCCCATGGGCTCGGGTTCGAACCACCGTGAGCCATTTTTTTTTCGTAAATTCACACTTTAGCGAAGGATTTAATAAAAAAAAAAAATTATTAAAAAAATCGTCGCTAATCAGCCACGGTCACAAAAAACCGTCGCTACGGTTAGCGACCCTCGATTCAACGTCGGATTTTTTTCCGTCGCCAAAATCGTCGCTAATATCGTTAGCGACAATTTTTTCCGTTGCTAAAACCGTCGTTAAACCCCGTCTTTTTTGTAGTGTGGAATTGCTCTTATTTGATTACTACCAACTTAGCCCAATTAGGTCAATTTACAAAAATAAAATGGGATTTGGGCTTTCTTGATGGTCTCTGGATAGTAAATTATAAAGCCCGCCCGTCGATTTTAATGGTGCAACAGTTTGGATGTTTACAAATAAATAAATTAAGAAAACTATAAATGTATTCCATAGTATTGTTTGGTTCAATTATCTTGTTCCACTTTTCCTATTCCATGGGTGTTTCATCCTTCTAAATTTTTAATACATGGACCCAGGATATGGTAGTTTATTGGATATTTTTTATTATCCCACGTCTCATTCATACATATTATGGAACACCAATTATAGAATAGATAATCTTATTATAGTATCGTTAAGCATGAATTATATTGGCCACGAGGAATCCAGCTATTTCAAGTGGCTCATATAAAGCCTGAATTGGGCAACAACAATAATAATCTACTTTACTCGGCCCATTATTTGAAACGAAACATAGTCCAACATTCTCAAACCCAATACTTCTACCTTAATATGGATTTTACATCCATCAAAACATAATAATATGACAAAGTCTTATATATCACGAATGTTGCATCATACAACTCATATGCATGCATTTTTTAAAAGTACAATTGTTTTAACTGAAAAATACAAGTAAATATAATTACATTTTTAAAAAATGCACTTATCTTGCACGGTGTGCACCTAATTCACAAGAGATCTGCTTATAAATTATGAATTTTCCGTAGTTTTTCTCTACAATTCTTTGTGAATCATATTTTAACTTTTTTTTTTTTTTCCTGATATTCTTATAATAAATTGGATTAATATGTTAACAATGCATATATGTTGGAGTGTCATTTATACGTTCTTGCTCCATAGAAAGACAAATAAAATTTAGTGAAAACAATCTCTATAAGTTTTTGATAGTCATGATGAAAAAGTGCAAGCTATTGCTATTTTCAAGTGTAAAGTGATGAAAGTGTTGATGCCTGATATGATACGAATGTTATGCACGAACGCCGAAAGTATATACTATGTGGGGAATGGAATAAATAGCATTCAAACGGAATATGTAAATAATCAGCATACACAATACAGTTAGGTTATAATTGTATCGCCACTATGACATCATATACACAAGGACGGAGCGAGGAAGGGTACAGGGGAGACACTGGGACTCCTGAGATTTTAAAAATTTTCAGGGTATTTTTAGTTATATCACATTTTTTATTGACGTCAGTTTAGATGAAAATTTCTATACAGTTACTGGAATAGAAAGTCTTACTCAAAAGATGGTTGTCATATTAAAAATTATATTGTATTTCCATTTGTTTATTTGCGTGTTAAGTCATCATTGATCTTACCCGTTGCCATAACCACAATGGAAATAACATTTTCAGCAATGCAACTTATCTAGAGTTCACAAATTAACCAAATGAGAGACAAAATTTTGAATTAATAATTGTTTGGTTGTATACATAGAAAAAATGTTTTTAAAAAAGATAGTAAAAAAACAATCATGCAATATTTCCAAATCATGAAGAGTCGAAGATGAATGATATAGTTTAATATCATGTAATTACGTTTAAAATATATATTATATAAGTATATGTATTGATTTATGTTCATGTTTTAAACTTTTATTTTCGTACATTTTTTTTACTATTAGTTGGAGAAAAAGTTTTTTGGTCCCATAACTTTCTTGTAAATCCATTTTTCATCCCAAAAACATTTAACTATCTAATTTTGGTCTCATAGTTATCTTAACTGTCCAATTTTGGTCTCATTTTCGCTGAAAAACATAAAATTTTGTCATTTTCAGTTATGTGCAAGTCACGTATCGGTTAAAATCGGGGGTTTCTAAGCTCGTTCGTAGCTGACGTGGATGCTGACTGATAAATAAAATTTTATTTTTTTCGCAACTTAGGAGAAAGTTTCTCGTTCTTTCTAATTTTTTTAAAAAGTGAGTTTTTGTTTAATAGTCAACATCTTTGTTAGCTACAAGCTCGAAAACCCTCAATTTTAACCGACTAGTGACTTGTGCATGATAAAAAGTGATAAAAAAATTTATTTTTTGTGAAAATGGGACCAAAATTGGACAATATAGATAATTATGAGATCAAAATTAAACATTTAAATTTTTTGGATGAAAAACAGATTACAAAAAAGTTATATAACCAAAAAACTTTTTTTCTCCTTTTAGTCGGCCCCTGATGGGAAATTATGGCTCCGCCTCTGCATATACATGTATTGTTTTTGTCATATAGTTTTTGTCATTAGTGTCTTAAGTAGTTGGTCAAACAATAGAATGGCGAGTATGTAAAAAAGATTATGTTCTGAGAAAGTAATTTAACATAAATTGTTCAATAGTGAAAATTATACCATTCTTGCAAAATTTGTGAGAAATAAATGTTGAGTGTTTGGTAAAAAATATTCAGTTAGAATATCAGTGAAATTAAAATGAGAACTTAGAATTAAGGAATATTTATTTTAAACTTTTTAAGGCAACTTCGATGAACGTGAATTTATTTAATAGGTAGCACTAAGTTTTTTTTTTTTAACAAAATTTCGTGTGAACCCAAATTTATAGTGAATTTTGTTTTTTAATATCATTGTTATGTAATTATCATTGTAATGCATAAAAAATATCATTGATAAGTACAAAATTATTATAATAACTTGAAGATAAAATATATTTTAAATAATTATATTTTTTTTCATAACAGTGATACTTTTTTTGTGCATAACAGTAATAGAGATCCTGATTTATATGAGTATTTTTATTCTTGATGTTAAAAATAAATCCACTAAAACTAACGAGATTCCATCACGAATTTGTCATGAAATACCGATTAAAATTAATCTGTCATTATTATGTCTTGTGTTTTTTTAGTGTTCATACAAAAGAAACCCTATATCAAATTTTTTTCAGTTAAAAACAAACGATATATAGTCAAAAAAGGCTGAATCACTCATAATTTTTAACCCTATGCTCATGTTGGCATGCCCCTCGTGTTCTTTTTGTGCCCTAAAGTCACTATAAACATGCCAAAAAGTGACACGAATGCAATAGTGGCTACCAATTTGAGAGCGAGGCATTATGAAGATTCCACCGTTGCTCTCTTTTGTCGTCCAAACGAAACATATCATCAGGCGCGCCCACTTAATTTTTTAATTGTGATCGTTAAATAAAAAAAGAGATTGGAATATGGAAAAAATATCCCACCACTGTGTTTGGTCTTATTTTAGTGGTGGATTATTTTAATTGTGGTTGGTTTCATTAAATAGATATTTTTCAGGAGTTGTAAGTATATGAAAATTCTTGGATGTGACGGTGTAGTATGAGATGGATAGTGAGACAGATTAAATTGGGGGCTTAGCCCACCTGGCCATTGGCTCTTCATTTGAGTGAGAAACTCATGTTCGATTCCCTTTGAGAATGAATTGGAGTTATAGGAGTTATAAGGTGGATTGGTGATTTCGTGGAGTATTTGGGTGCTTAGTGTACTAATTACTAACAACTAATTTTGCCAAAAAAAAAAAAAAGTGAGACAGATTAAATTAAATATAGGGTTTAAATTTTTTGTAGTCCTATAACTTTGTTTCGTTTTGAAATTGGTTCCGATTGTTTTGACTTTTTGATTTTGGTCCAGTAAGTTATTAAATTTTTTGAAATTGGTCATTTAACCTGTTGTAGCAAGTCATCAAACAGGTAACCACCTTCTATGTAATTATTTTGTTTTTTCCGTTAATTTCGAAATGCCACCAAATTTTTTTTAATCCAAATAATTTGTGTCGCGATTTTTTTTGGTACTTTTTTAGGAAGGGAGAGCAGTTTTCTGCGTTTATTGATTTAATTTTTTATTTTTGGTTCAGTTTAGACTCAGTAAATCGACCTGATTCGCTTTGTATTTCAATATACAAATTGTTTTAAACCCGACCTAAAATCCGTCCAAAATTATTAGGATTAAAAAAGTTCAAGTGACGCTTCAAAATTAAAAAAAAAAATAAAATAATTATATATTTGGTGTTTCATTGTTGAATTTTCTTCTGCCGCAGGTGAAAATGACCAATTTAAAAATTTAAGAAACTTACAAGGACCAAAATCAAAAAGTCAAAACAATTGGGACCAATCTCAAAACGATATAAAGTTACATGACTACAAAAAATTTAATCTTTAAATATATATAGTGATAAACACAATTTTTATATAAATTAGTTCTTTCATGTAATTGATTTACATTTTGTATCTATTTTTAAATAATTTTATAAGTGTTTCATTAAAAAGGCAATTTGCAAATATTAGCTAGTTATTTCATTAGAAGTTATTAGTTGTTTTACTAATAAATCGATAGTTGCAAAACAGATATACTGTAAAAATTATTTTATATAAGACCAACTTATAAATAATATTATATATTAGTTCTTCAAAAATAAATATTCACTTTTCCAATATATTTATATTTATAAATTACGAATTTTTATTTTTATATTTTCCACTTACTTTAAATTAAGACATATATATTTTTTCTCAATATGTAATTTATGGTTGAATGATTATATATGCAACAAACGACATCCGTGCATCCATTTCTTTTGTCGCACTTAATAATACTAAAAAAATCTTTAATTACTCATCATTAGTTCCATTGAATATCTTACACTTACATGCTCTGTTTTAAAAACTCGGTCCGACCGGCCGGCCGGTCCGACCGGTGAACCGTTGACAACCGGTCCAATAGAGGTGTATAAAACCGCTATTGGACCGCTATCCTTAAAACCGGAAAAACGGGAACCGGTCAACCGTTAAACCGGCGGTTTTGACCGGTTTTCACTTAATTTTTTTTTTTTTTTTTTTCGAAATTTTTTTTCTTTGATTCTTTATTTATTCCTCGGAAATCGATTTCTAATTTTTTTGAACCGAGAATTGAGAAAACCCCTTTCTTTATTGCAAACAAAATCAACCCAAACGAAATCGATTGCTTTCTTTCGTCTCGTTTGGGCTCGCTCGAGGACCTCAATCAAAGTGAGTTTTGTTTTTGTTCTTTTTTCTTTTTCCACTTTAAATAAATGATTATTAGTTTATTACTACTAAAAACAGATTTCCCATCTCATCTTCCGTTGAGAAACTACAATTTTATAATTAAAAATAATAGCAAGGTGATATGTATAGCACAATATTTTGTTACTTTAATCATTCGAAAGAACGAGGAAATTACCTCAAGATTTTCGCGAGTGCCCTTTACTTTTTAGTTATATGATTTGGAGTTGGGTTGGTTCAATATTGCGATGGTGAAGGATGGAATAACGTGAAGAAGATGGGAGGAATGTGATTCTTTTTCGACGAGTGATGTATCTGTTTTTTTATTTTCTAACGAATTAATACTGGAGAATTAAACCAAGATTAAATACTCGCCGCGCGTTGCAAAGTTGAAGGTTTGTTCCAACCTTAGAATTTTATTTTTTCCTTCTTAATTTTTTTGTGATTAATTATTAGATTTTATTATTTTTATAGAGAAATATATTGTTGGAAGTTTTCCCATCTCATCAATTATTGATGAAAGATGATGAAACAACAAAATTTTGTAATTTTTATTCTTTGTAGTTTGTAGAAAAATGGATATATATAGCACAATATTTTGTTACTTTAATCATTACGTTTTCTCCAGGAAATTACCGGATGGTTCTAAGATTCTCGGGAACTGAGAAGTTGCCTTTTACTTTTTAGTTATATGATTTGGAAGTATATCTCTATTGTTGATGCTGATAAAAATGTTGGTAAGAACCAAAATCTCCTATGTCTTTTTGTCGGAAAAAGTATAGAGGTGGGGGTATTCACGGGATGAAAGAACATTTAGTACAAATTCTTTGGAAATATTTCTAGTTGTGTTAGTGTTCCTCATGAGGTGATGCTTGAAATGAGAAAGTCGTTAGATGAATGTGCAATTGCTAAAAGGAACAAAGTTAAACCGAATACTTGTATGATAGGTGGAGAAGAAGTTGAAATTTTAATGACAAATGATTTGAGTGCCCCTGCTGCTAATAAAAGAAAAAAACTTGTTGGAGACTTTTTGAAATCTAGTCCACTACCAAATCGGGTCTCAAATTTAGCATAAAAGCTTCATGGCAAAGTAAGGAAAAAAAGCATGAGACTGATTTGGCTTTGGCAAATTGGTTTTATGATGCTTGCATACCTATGAATGCTGTGAATTCCAAGTTTTTTAAACCGGCTATGGAGAAAATAGAAAGATATGATCTTTGGATATACTCCACCTAATTACCATGCTTTGAGAGTTCCTTTGTTGAAAAAGCTAAGACTCAAGTTACCTTGACCATTGATGCTCTTCGAATTAAATGGGGTGAAAGTGGGTGTACAATAATGGGTGATGGATGGAAAGATCAGAATAAAAGGCCATTGATCAACTTTTTGGTTTATAGTCGATATGGTGTCTCCTTTATCAAGTCTTATGATGCATCCGTGTGAAGTCAAGTTCGGAACTCTTGTGCAATTTGTTTTCAAATATAGTGGAACTTGTGGGAAAGGAGAATGTTGTCCATATGGTTACTGATAATGCGGCTAACTACAAGGGTGCTGGAAAGAGGTTGAATGAAAAATATCCAAAAATTTATTGGTCTCCTTATTCTGCTCACTGTCTCAATTTGATCTTGGAAGACATTGGCAAGATGAAAACTGTCTCATCATGTGTCTCTTATGGCATTCAAAATCACCAGCTTTTTTTATAACAACAAATGGTGTCTTGGTTGGTTGAGAGCAAGGCCTGGATGGACTGAAATAGTTAGGCCTGCAGCTACTCGGTTTGGTACAAATTTCATTGCTTTGAAAAGTCTTTATGATCATAGGGCTGATTTGGAGGCCTTGGTTTTATGCCCTGAGTACCGTGAAAATTGTAATAGTGACAAAGGTAAGGGAGTGAGGGAGATTGTCTTGAACAGTAGGTTTTGGAGTAATTCCAATGTAGTTGTGAAGATCTTGGAACCTCTTTCGCGGCTTTCTACATTTTGTGACCGGATGATAAGCCTTCTTTTGGGCTATGTTTATGAGGGGTTGGAGAGGGCAATTAGAGCAACAAAAGAACTGTTCAAAGGTGATGAAGTTAAGTATAAGCCATTTGTGGATAAAATTCAGGAGAGGTTTGACAATATGTTGAAGTTGAATTTTCATGGAGCTGCTTATTGGTTGAATCCTAGATTTCAATATGACCCTAATCATCAAATACCTAGTCATGCTTTCACGGGTTTGCTTAAGATAATTCAAGATTATTATAAAGATGTGCCGAATATGATTGATGAGATTACAATATTTCGTGAGGGTATGGGTTCATTTGCAAATTCATTGGCTAGACCATCATCAAAAACTACTGCTCCGGGTATGTTTGTTTTCCTTTTCCTTTTCTGTTATTTCTTTTTATGCTATTTTTCGGTACATATATAATATATATGTTCGTGAATTTATTTTCGATGAATGGTGGAGGATATTTGGCTCGTCTGCACCAAAGTTACATGATCTTGCTGTGAGAATCTTGAGTCGAATATCTTCTTCTTCTGGTTGTGAGCGTAATTGGAGTGTATTTGAGCGCATTCATACTAAGAAGAGGAACAGATTGGAGCATGAAAGGTTGAATGATCTTGTATATGTTCATTACAATTTGCGCTTGCAAGATCGGTAAGTCTATATACTTTTTTGATTTTGTGTTTGTGGAATGATCTTGTATATGTTCATTACAATTTGTGATTTTCATTGTAGTGGTAAAGATAAGATGGACATGTTTGATCCCCTTGATTATGAATGCATTGATGAGGTGGATTCTTGGATTGTTGATGATGACATAGAAGGTGAAGAAGGTGAACTTGTGGTAACACCTATTATGCAAGAGAATAATGATGTTGGTACTTCACAAAACACAAATATTGGAGGTACTAGACTAGTTGATTGTTATTTCACTTTTAGTTTCTTTAATTTATAATGCAAATCAATAAAATTTTAAATCTTGTTCTCTTTATTTATAGTCTTCATTTTCTTTATTGGTGTATATGTGTTATATCTAGGTGATGTTAACTTGAATGATTACCCATCGATAATAATGATGTTGATTTGGACAACTTTGGAAACTTAGACTTGGATGGCTTGGGCAAACTTGGACTTGTTGGATGAGGAACTTGGAACATAATTCTTACATAAAATTTGACTTGTTGTTCACTTTTTTATTTATTTTGCAATCATAAGACATTTGTGATGATGATTTGAATTTCAAACTCTTGTATTGTATTTGACATCTACTTATGTTTTCTTTTATGTTATGACTTTGTGACTTTTTTGTATTGTTGATGTCATTTCTATTATGTTTGTAAATTGAAATTTGAAAGTTGGAACTATTTATTTTAATGGACATTTCTATTATGTTTAGAAATTTAAGTTTGAAGTTTGAAGTTTGAACTTTGAAGTGACTTTAGATACTTTATATTCACTTATCATATTCTATATTTTGAATTTTTTTAAAAAATTATGCATATTATATATATATATATAATATTTATTATGACGTCATCTACGGCCAATCCCGGTCCCGATCCGATCATCCCGGCCCAACCTTTTTTGGTCGTCCGGCTCAACTTCCGATTCCGGTTTTTAAAACATAGCTTACATGTTCAATGAATCCCCTGTTTAGTGGAGAAGGGGCCCCACTTTTAATCTTGATATTTTAAATGGTGTGACAAAATAAAATCTCAATTTATCAACCTACTTTGATCTTACAGGGTGAATAATGTGGACATAAATTTCTTTTCAATTAACAAACCCAATTTCATAACATCACGATCTTCATGACTAAAAGGGAATCAAAATGGTACACACAAAAAAAGATGCTGAGAAAATATCTCACCTTTCACCATCTAAGATTAGATTATTGCTAGTTTGATAAAATTGAGAACTAATACTGTTTGCTACACCATATAAAATGATCAAGTCTTCTATGCACCCAAGTGCACCGTGAATTCATAATACATTTTAGGATTATGTAACTTGTTATATTGAAAGATGTAATTTTTTTATACTAAACCGTACAATTATTAATATGGAAAAATAATTATGGAAAAATAGTTATGCGGATTTTAAAATACATTATAAATGTGCAAACGGATGCATTAACCCACTAACTCAAGGCCGATCCTAGGAATTATAGAATTTGAGTCGAGTTTCAAAATAAAAACACTTTTATACTTAAAATAATATGACAAAGATTTCCAAAATAATCACTTAAATAGAACTTGTTATACAGTTTAGTCATTCCCACAAAAATAAGTTTATTATCCCATATCAAATTTTCTTTTTATTTTTTGTCAGGAATAAAGAATAGAGATTCATTTTGTCTTTTAATATACAAATTGTTTTAAATTTCAAAATAAAAACACTTTTATACTTAAAGAAAAAAATAAAATAATTGACAAAGATTTCCAAAATAATCAATTTAAATAGAACTTGTTAAACAGTTTAGTCATTCCCAAGACTACAAAAAATTTAAAAAATAAGTTTATTATCCCTAAAATATCAAATTTTTCTGAGTCCATTTTATTTTTAAAGAAGGCACGGCCCTGCTCACTGTTTAAAATATCAATATCAAAAGAGGGCCCCATTCTCCACAAAACAAAAAGTTTTGTTTTAAAAAAGCTTATTTTAAAAATTTTTCACAACTTTTTAAAAATAATATACAAAAATTGTTTTAAGTTGCTTTCAAAAACAAAAACCAGATACTGTAACACGGAGAAAATTAAATACGAAAACTTTGATTGGGGAAAAAGTCTCTACTAATATCATGACAATCTTGAATGACAAAGAAAAAAATAAAATAATTAAGAAAAAATTGTCGAAATTGTCTCATCGTGCGACGTGTAAGTTTGTAACGATCTCATCATAGGACTATTTTTATTTTCTAAAGATCTTTGTTTAGTGATTACATAAATGATATTAATAAGTCTTTATTCAAAACTTATACGATAATCAATTAAATTGAGCTGGCTAGCTTTAATAAAATTCTAGTATTAGCATAAAAGTCAAATTGTTATATCTCGAAATTAGTTTTTGAATTCAAAATATATTGTTTAGACGAAGCCTCGCAGATATTCAGCCAAAAAAATTATAAAATAATTTTAAAAATCAAAAATTTAATTATCTCATTTATTTTGGTTGAATAATTTAAGGAATAATATTAAAATATTATACTTTTTATTTTTTGGATGAAATATGAAGATGATATATAATTATGAACCCCTAAAATATACACAAATTTTGAGTGTGAGTCCATCGACTCATTATCTTTTAAAGAAGGCACGGCCATGCTCACTGCATAAAATATCAATATCAAAAGAGGGCCCCATTCTCCACAAATTTCATCTATAAAGCCCAAAATTCACACTGAGGGCGTGTTTTAAAATATTTAAAAGTTTATTATTTACATATTATTTAATTACATATTATATTTTAAATATATCATTTATATCTATAGTAACTTTTTAAAATTATATTTATACTACACTATATATTATATTTTATAAACTATATATTAACTATACTAATACTAGTATACTATACTTTTATACTACATATTAACTACACTTACATAGTTACATACATATTACATTACACTACACTTACATACATATAATTAAACACGGAGAAAATAAAAGGGCACAAAAAACTTTGAAGACCGATCGAGTGGAGTTTAGATGATATTGAGGGCCACACTTGGGATCAAAATTGGCTTCTCTACTAATATCATGACAATCTTGATTTATGACAACAGAAGGAATTCATAGAAACTTTTTCAAAGGAGGAGGATTCCTTCATTGAAAAAAAAATTCAAAAAAGTTGGAAATTCAAATAGAAACTTCATGGATTTTCCTTCATTAAGTAACCCCAAAAAAATGTCGAAAATTGTCTCATCACCTTCCTTTTGCGACGTGAATAAGTTTGTTAACCTTGGTCTTATCTCATCATAGGACTATTTTTAGTTGTTTTTTCTAAAAAGATTAATCTATTTGCCGATTTAAATTTAAAGTTTGATTATAATTTTAAATGATATTAATAAGTCTTTATTCAAAATTTTATACGGAACGATAATCAATTAAATTGAGCTAGCTAGCTTTAATAAAATTCTAGCATTAGCATAAAAGTCAAATTGTTATATCTCGAAATTTTTTCATGTTTTTTGAATTTTAAATTTATATTCAAGATGGTTTAGATGCTTTGAAAGAACAAGTTGGTCCTATTAGATCCGTATTTATTATATCAAGACATTCAAAATTATTGAAAAAATGGAAAGTTTTTTTTTTAAAATTAAATCCCAAAAAATTTTCTCATTCGTTGGAATTCCACGATAAATTGTTTTATTTTGGATTTAAAGAAGCTTTGATGTACATTTTTTTTCAAAAAATAATATTAAAATATCCTCAATATGGGATTCATGACCTTTTTTTAAAATTTTGGGAATTTTTAATGATTCCACAAAAATCCGTGTTTATTATGAAGAATGATTATATTAAAGTTGCTCATGTGTTAAATGAAAATATTACAAATCCTTTATTTTTAAACATGATGCAAAAATGGAAAAATATTTTACAAATAACAATTTATAAATTTGTTTTAATAATGATGTTAAATAAGATATAATTTTTAGACATATGGTCATGGCGGTGAGCATATGTTATTAAAGATTGGTAATCGGATTAAAGTTACTTTTTAACGTCTTTATTTAATACAAAATGTGGGTTTTTTGAAGAAAATAAGTTCTTTAATAATGTTTTAATAAAATTTTTTATATATAATTTTTTTTTAAATTAATTTTTTTTCTGAATTAAAAAAAAATCGAAAATAATTTTTTTCTGAATTTTTTTTTCGAATTTATTTTTCCTGAAAATATATATTTTTTAAAATATTTTTTTTCTGAATTTTTTTTTTCGAAACTTTCGAATTTTTTTTCAGAAAATAATTTTTTTTCGATTTTTTTTTCCAGAAAATAATTTTTTTTCAAAATATTTTTTTTTCCAAAAAATAAAAAATTTAAAAAATATATTTTCCAAAGTTTAAAAAAATTTTTTTTATTTGTAATTTGAAAATTTTTTTTTTTCCAATTTTTTTTCCAGAAAATAAATTATTATTTTTAAATACTTTTTTTCTTCAAAAATATATTTTCCCAGATTTTTTTTTTCAAATTTTTTTTCCAGATTTTTATTTTTTTGCAAAATCAAAAAAATGGGTTGAGGTTCGAACCGAAATTGAATTGATTTCGAGGTTTGGGCGTGATGAGTTGAAATAGGATAAAAACTTATATAATTTTAAAGTAATTTATAAGTTGTTTTTTAATAAACTTATAAGTTCTTTTTGGTTTTAAATATTTTTTATATATAGTTTTTTTTTAAAATTATATTTTTTTCTTAATTAAAAAAAATCGAAAATAACTTTTTTCTGAATTTTTTTTTTAGAATGAAAAATATATTATAAGAATTTTTTTAGACATCTTTTTTTCAGAAAAAAAAAATTATTTTTGAAAATAATTTTTTTTTTTTTTTCCAGAAAATAATTTTTATTTTCAATTTTTTTTCAAGAAAAATAAAAAATTCAAAAATATATTTTTCCACAAAATAATTTTTTTTATCCGGAATTTTTTTTCCAGAAAATAAATTATTATTTTTAAACACCTTCAAAAATATAAATGATTTTTTTGATTTTTTTTTTTGCAAAATCAAAAAAAAAATGGGTTGGATTGAATTCGAATTTTAAAATGGATAAAAAATATAAAATAAGTTGGATATCCCAACTTATTTTTTTTTTAATTTATGGAAACTATTTTTAGAAAAAATTAAAATTAATGAAACTTATGTTTTTAAATCCATATTTTAAAAGAAATTTTATAATTTGTGCCAAACACCCAATAAATGGTGTCTTTTTTTTTATTGAGGATAAAAATATAAAATAGTGGAAGTACAATTTTTATTATATATGGAAAAATGTACAATTTATTATATGAAAAAATTTATTATAGTTTATACAATTGTCCCTTTTGGGTGGATATCTGGGACCGGAGATCTTCTTTAAAAAGTCTTTAAATTATTTTCAAGCATGTTTATTATTCTTTAACCAATTCTTAGAATAGTATAGTGAATAAAAGGTGGCAATGATTAGTAAGTCAAATTTAACTCGTAAGTAACTTGACAAAATAATTCTCTAAATTCATTCATAGTCTTATTCGTCTTTCGTTGACTTCCTACCAATATCTACGAGATAACTCGAAGGTTCACTGATTTTATAATAATAATAATAATAATAATCAAAACTAACGTTTATAACGTGCTATTAGTTAAGATTGTAACTCATTTTTTAAGTAGTACTCCCTCATTTTTTTTAATAGATGTCATTCTGAGATTTTTAAGATAAATTAAGAACATATATATTTTTTTAAATTAATCTTAATTAATATTATTTAAATATTTTTAACAATAAATACTATTGATTGAAAAATTAAACACACAACACATTTGTAGGAAATTTGAAATTTAAAATTACAATATTAAGGGTAAATATGAGATAAAGGGGGATAAAATACCAAAATAACATCTATTTCACAAATAATTCAAAAGACTAAAACGACATATAAATAAAAAAGAAGGGAATACAAAATATTTCCAACAAATCCCAACCGCAAAGCGATTTTCAGATATGGTGTGGAAATTAAAAACTCGGGTCCTTTTTTTCGCTTTCTGTTAATCAATTGAAAAGATAATTTTTAAATTCATTCCAGTGTATTTATAATATTAAATTAAACAAATTTTCTTGCCTCGTTCATCCTAAGAAATTAATATCATTACTCTTACAAATTAATAATCATGACATTTAATTATATAATACCAGGTTATAAGTACAGTGATATGATCAATTTATAAGAGCTAGGCTTATTCTAAATTAAATTGCATAAAAATATTAAATATAAATTTCAATATTTTTATTATATATATTACCGCAAACGAGATTCATGCGTCTACTATAAAATTCAGCTGATTTTTTAAATGTCCAACTAATCAGGTGCGCACATCAAGATTGCTTTCAATCTGAAGATATAAAGTCGACAACAAATTTGGTGAGAGTTGATTTTGACGCAACACTGGACTATGTCAATTTGTAATACTGTATTGTTGTATTCCAAGGGTAAAATTATAAAATAAAGAATTTATGTTATGAATTTAATTAGAATATATATATATATATACTAGTATATTTTAATTTCAATCCGGATTACATGAATTGATTGATAGGAATTGTATATTAGGGTTTCGTGTGGGGGTGAGTACGTACATATGTTTGGCTACTTGGAGAAATTCTATGACTATTTCCTCCACTTGGGTGGTGTAAATGAAATCATGTTCAATAAGATAAAAATCAAGATCGCCCTATCATATAACAAATCAAAATTTAGTTCACATCATCTTTTATGTATAAAAATTATAAATTCTTATAATATAAAAATTTCCATTTTAAAAAATATAATATTAATTTTTTTAAATTATGATGAACAAATTTTATAATGAATTTATAAAAATATTATATTATTATTTTATATTGAATTAATATTTTACTTATTTATTAATTTTTATTGTTAAAAAAAAATATATTTGATGATTAATTATTAAAAAAATTGAAATATTTAATTTGTAATTGATTGGCCATAATTTATTTTTTGCCTTATTTTTTCTATAAAAAAAGGTTTATTGAAAATAAAATAAAATAAAATTATAGTACTGAAGGTCTATAAAAAGAGGTTTATGAAAATATAATACAGTACTGAAGATTAATCATTCTTATCCTTAATTTCTCCAAATTCTCAAAGGTATTATACATTTATACCAACTCTTACCTAGATTTTATAGGACGCTTCCAGAAAACCTGAGAAAGGTAAAAATTTCTATAAGAAATGTCATGAAAAAAAAAGCCACTAATATAAGATAGATAATTTTCAATAATAAATGTCATCTGTGATATTTTAATTTCAGTATTCATTTCATCAATAATGTCACATAAGCATGTAAACAATATATATTACGTACATAACCTGCAATAATTAAAAAAAATGAGACACATTCTTAGGAGACAGTCACATAAAAAAGTCAAATTTATCAATGAATAAAAAAATCAATCTTATGCATAAAAAATTTCAATATTAAAAAATATAACACGTTTTTTTAAAATTGATTTTTTTAGAATAAAAGAATATTTTTTTGCATAAAAATGATAGTTTTTTATCACTCTTTAATAAAAAAATATAAACTTAATTTTTTTCTATAAAAAGAGGTTTATGAAATATAATATAGTACTGAAGGTTTATTAGGTTTTGAAAATATAATAATATGAAGATTAATCATTCTTATCCTTAATTTCTCCAAATTCTCAAAGGTATTATACATTTATACCAACTCTTACCTAGATTTAGACGTGCTTCCCAAAACCTAGGTAAATTTCTATAAGAAATGTCATAAAAAAAAAACCACAAGCAAGATAGATAAATTTCTATAAGAAATGTCATCTTACCTTAATTTCAGTATTCATTTCATCAATAATGTCACATAAGCATGTAAACAATATATATTACGTACATAACCTGCAATAATTAAAAAAAATGAGACAAAAGTTGGTGTCACATAAAAAGTCAAATCTATCAATGAATAAAAAAAAAAGTTTAATTTAGATTGTTGCAAGAATATCGCCCAAAAAATTGAAATGAAATCACATTATTTCTTTATAATATAACCTTCACTTTTAGTGTTTCACTTTCCATAATAATATTAATAGATTTGTGGAATGGGAATAATAATAAAAAATATCCAAAAGAAGATGCGTAAAAGTTGGTGTGTCGATAAGTAAAAACACGTTTAATTTAGATTGTTGCAAGACTCGCCCAAAAAAAAAAATCACTTATTTCAATTAAATAAATTTGAAAATAATATTAATGGAGCGGATTTAATAAAAAAAATATCAACAATTTGTCAAATAAAATAAATTCTTGATAGAATCATAGGGAAAATATATATATATATATATATATATGTGTGTGTGTGTGTGAGAGAGAGATATCCAACGTGTTAAAGATTGAGGATAAGCATCCAAGTGGTTATGTTCTTATGCTACTTGTATGACAACTTGATTGGGCAGATACAAAATCAAAATTAAAGAATTGAACCAATTGCAATTGCAAACCTTTTAATTCAATTAAATTGAATAATAATAAATAAATAATATAGTGACACAAGCCAAACTGATCCATCTATTTAAACAAAATCGTAGCTATGATCCCATCGAACTGTGAGTCAAACACAACTTATAACTAACTAATTTACAAAACCACTTTCACCACAAATTCTATGGTAATAAAAAAATGAAAATATGAAAAACTCAGATATTTCTAAGTAATGCACATATTTTACAATGTGAAGTTTCTCATTCCTTGATGATGATTCATCGCCATTCTTGATTCATCTTCCCTCTTCCTCTTTGGGATGGACAAAGAAGAAATGGTTCGGGCCGAAACGACCTTCCTCACGAGCAATCTCCAACGAGAATCGTTCCCTCTTCGGTCTTGTTTCGCCTTCAACTTAAATTGTCTGTGATGGAATAATACAAAGTATGGTGTTAATTTTATCACTGTCGACGACAAATATTCGTTCTAAAATTTCATTTCGACACTTAGGCGTAATCGATACAAATGATGTGCAATAATTGATACTAGCATACAAGGTTAGTAGAAAAAATATCTGGGAAAATGATAATTGATGATTAGCACTTTTGCCGCAATAATAGGACAAAAGCAAACAAATGGGGTCTTCATGAAACAAATATCAGGAAAATGACCCTACAATTACAGCTCGATTCATGTCCCTTTTGCCAGAACAGCATGATTCATGTATGACAATATGTACGCAATTAATGTTTGGTGCCGACTAATATAACAAGTCACTTTGCCGGTTTTTGAAATATTTTAACTTCTTGAGCATCACAAAGATCATCAAATTTAACTATCCTAAGTAACAAAATCAAGGATTAAATGTTCAAGAAAGTTGAATTTACCTGCACAGAGGAACTCTGCATTCTTCGGATTGATCACAGATCGACGAGTGCAACCTAAATAGTTGCCACATACGTGTACAACGCGAACATCCGCCATTAACCTTCTTCTCACACGCACCAAAATGCCTGATCAAGAGCTGAATTCCTTGGCAGGTCGAAAACTTGCTACACGGGCCCTTAT
Organism: Stenogyne calaminthoides; assembly: GCA_037126765.1. Classification (NCBI taxonomy): domain Eukaryota; kingdom Viridiplantae; phylum Streptophyta; class Magnoliopsida; order Lamiales; family Lamiaceae; genus Stenogyne; species Stenogyne calaminthoides. The sequence continues at coordinate 2,201,846 of JBBCBC010000044.1, forward strand.
GCTTGCTCGTATCCATATCATACGGCCCGACACTAGTGCATCCCTCCGTACATATATGTTTCCAAACAATCCATTGCTTCACTTATTTCTAGATACACCTTCTGCTCTTGCCTATGCCTCCTCATTCTCTTTCTTCTCTGTAAAAGATAAACGATTGATCATTAGAACAATTTGTATCACTCTACGCATCGAGACAATTTATAAAAGGCCAAGTATTGTGTAAATCAGTTTTACCATGCAACTGGTACTTTTTGAACAGTATTAGTTGTTTCATTAAAAGGTATTAGTTGAAATACTATAAAGTATTAGTTTCAAAACTGGTTTACACAGGACAAACTCTTTATAAAAGTTGTAGCAACTTAGGATTCGATGTTATATTCGTACCGATTCAGCTTCGTCGAAGAATTGAAGAATCTCGAGCTCGAGATGAGGATCATGTTCTTGCAAGAACACCCACGCCTCTGTTTTCTCAACAGCTTTGAAGCTCTTAGAGAGTAATTTCATGCAATTGAGGTAAAGATCAGGTGCGTCGCACAACCTTGCAAGCTGAAGCATGTCCACAACGTTTTCGACAGTCAATGTTTTCGCTAACCCCCTTGTACATCTCTGCTTCAGCTGTTGTACAGAGTATACATGGGATAAAGCTAGCAGATGCATCCCATACTTCTCCATTTGGTCCTCGTTAATCCTGATCACACAAAAGAAAAGGGATGGGTGATTTAGTCATTTTACAGTACAAGAGTTTGTGTTTATCTATGTTTGGAAGCACTGTAATTCGCCGCGCCTACCGAAAAGTAAATAAATAAATTATAAGAATATTCAAAGATGGTTGGGTGGATCGATTTTATTTTTTAATTAGTCGAATTTGTAGTTTTTTTATTATTGCTTCAGAATTGGAATTTGATCACCAAACGGAGAAAATTATTTTAATGTATTAATAATTAAAAAAATGAGAAAAAACAGCTCAGAAAAAGGAGATGAATTATGGTTGGCGTTTGAGCGTGTGGCTTCAGGGAAACTTACTTGGAGGAATAGAAAAACTGGATGAAGCCGTAAACGGCGTCGTACGGAACGCCGGAAATCGTAATTTTCCGTTCGGTGCTCCGGTGCTTTTGCGGCCTCTCGATGATGCTTTCCAGTACAGGCGACGCAGAAGCCTGAATTTATAACAAAAAAAATCAGAAAAATAGGTAAATTATCATTGAATTGAAAATAATACACAGTCGAGAACCGTTCAACGGAATCGAAATCACGTATTTTGGGGAAATGGAGAAAATCGCAGTTCCAAAATTGAAATAACATCACAATCCATCATAAAAACTACTAATAAAAAAAATCAAATGAAAATGAGAAGAAAAATTGATGAATCTGCAAAAGTTCAGAAGGAATAGATCAATACCAAAATCTTCGAGTGCGCCGGGATCCGTACACCGCTGGAGGTGACAACGTGGAGATCTGGTTCAGGCATTTCGCTGGTTCCGGCGAACGGAGGGATCGATTTCACTCTCATTTGGCGGGAAAGTTTCTTCTTCAACTGTACCATGATGAAGTAAAATCCTTGATATTGCTTTTTGAGTGTATTTGATTTTATTTCTGATTAAAGTTTTATGTGAACGCTGGGTATTAGAATGGAAGAGAGGTGATTGTGGGAGTAAAATGCAGAACGCGTGACGCCGGTATTTATAGACAACGCAAAAAGCTTATCATTTCAGCCCGACCCGGATACTTAAATGGGCCGGCTATATGGGTCCACCACGCGATTGTCGGAGCGTGTATTGCAGTTTATTTAGGAGTTTGGTCAAAGAGAAAACAATTCCAATTTGGGTTTTGTTTGCAACGCAATTGACCAGTTTGTAATTTGCGTTTGGGCGAATATTTCTATTTTAGAGTTTTGTTAATGATTTGTATGCTTAATTTGAATTTTATTTGGTTTTTGAATTAGTTTAATAATTAAATAGTGATGTGGACCTGATTTGGCGCTGAGGTAGACTTTGAAATCAGCATTAAATTGAAATTAAGGTGGATTTAAATAGTGTAAGATGTACATTTGGAATTTTGTTGCATATTTTGGAATGTGGATGTTGTAGTATTTATTAAGATACAATTTTTAAAATGTGGATTTTGTAGTATGTAAAGATGATTTATTGTTCACTGGTAATGAGTATCACTCGTGTATATCAAATTTATACGTGAACTCTATCATTATTATATGTCAAAATTATTACTATTATATATACATAAAAAATTTCATTGTTTAAAAATATAAAGTATTTTTAAACATCAGAGTTTTTATGCATAACAGTGATAATTTTTACACATAACAAGGATACTAAAAAAACTGAGTTCACCGTAAACTCGAATTCACACAAGTTTTTGTCATTGGTAATTGTGTCTAGGGTATGAGAAATAGTATGTAAAGTAAAAAAAAAAAGGGGAAATATGGTGCTTAGTTGGATAAAAAATAATAATTTAAATGACTAACAAATGAATATAGTGTATTAGAAATTGTGTTTAGAGGACTTGAAATCTCATACCAAAATCATACTAACAATTAACAAATAAAGATTTGAATTTGAAATCTTACAAGCCAATTGAAAAATCCTAAACAAACAAAGTTTGGTTTACATTTGCCGAATTTAAAAGATAATGCATGGTCTACAGTTGTCAATCAAAAATGTTTTAGCTACAATTGTCATCCCCTAAAATTAAAGTCATCCTTGTATATTATTTTTGAGATTTTAAATAATAATAATAGTTGATTATAAGATAATTAATTTTTTGGAAAAATAATGCACCTACTAAGTCATGATCCAAAATAAGAATGAGATAATCTGTAATATATGTAGAGATTTTATCAGTTCATTTATTTTCTTATTCTGTTAAGGTAATCACTATTTTCCAATGATTCTACTGAAAATGGTTATATAACCACCATTTGTTTTTTTATAAAAAAATGTATAATCTATTGAGAGGGCGGAGAACCCCATAAAGGTAATCACTATTTTCCAATGATTCTACTGAAAATGGTTATATAACCACCAATTTTATTTTATTTTTTATAAAAAGATGTATAATCTATTGAGAGGACGGAGAACCCCATAAAGGGTGAAAAATCCCAATAAAGGGGGAACCCCATAAAGGTGAAAAATTCTCATTAAATCCCAATAAAGGGGGGTAACATGTCTAAAAAATCCTCAATCCTCATTAAATCCCAATAAAGGGGGGTAACATGTCTAAGGGTAAAAAATCCTCATTAAATCCCAATAAAGGAGGGTAACATGTCTCGAACCTAGGACCTATTGATCTGGGTAGTGGTGTTTTACCACTTGAGCTAAGCCATTTTGACTTATATAACCACCAATTTAAATGTCCATCACTTATATGTGATGATGCCACAAATATATATGTGGCATTATCACATAAATTGTGAACATATAGTTAAAGAGTGAGTATCACATGACTTAAGTGTACCGTGCACTGCGCGCACATAGTGCATTTTAAAAACATGTAATTTGTCATATTGAAATATTCAACTTGCTTACATTAAACTATGTAACTATTTTTCTATATTAATAATTGTACGATTCGGTATATAAATAAGTTGCAACTTTCAATATAACAAATTGCATATTTTTAAAATGTACTATGAGTGCACGGTGTACCATAATGCATACAAAACTTGGCCATAATTAAATTGATATAAACCAATGAACAACTGATCATTTTTTATGATTGTATATTTCTTGATCCTATTTCTCTCGTACACCAAAAAAAAATTGGTGGGTTATCACTAAATTAGATAAAGTTTAATACAGAACTACAAATTTTAATATGCCAACCTGTAAACCAAAATTGTTAATTTATGAAACCTTTTCAACATAATTTTATTGGAAGTCATCTTGAATGAAGTTCTATTTGAGTAAAGTTCCACTAATTTAGTCATATAAAATATTACTCCATCAAGTTAGAATTAGAATAGAATTCTTATTAATTGTAAAATTAATAAAATATATTCAGGTTCATTTGTTTATAATATGAACCTGATCTCAAACGATTTCTTGATAATGAGTAGTTAAATTTAATATCCAATGCTAGGCCACGCCATATTAATGAATTCAATGAGTGAGTTTCATGTGCATTCAGGTGCACCGTGCACTCATAGAGCATTTTAGAATCGTATAATTTATTATACTGAAATATGTAACTTGTTTATACTGAACCATACAACCATTAATATAAAAAAATAGTTGCATATTTTAATATAAACAAGTTGCATATTTCAATATAACAAATTGTACAGTTCTAAAATTCATAATAAATGTACAATATAACTGGATACATACAAGACTTAACCGAATTGAAAAGTAAGAATTTGACATTTTTACAAGCAAGCAACAAATGCGCTTTCGAGTAGGTGATGTTTTCAATTTTCAGCATCACATTTCACAACTGAAAATCCCTAAACTACCCTTGAAATCTTAAATATTTACTAATTTACCCCAAAATATATCACTACTTATTTATTAGGGGTGGGGGACGTGGAAGATTAATTTAAATGCCATATGCTGATTAGGATTTTGGATAAGCTTTTTCCAAGAAGAAAGGGTCATTTTATAAATAAACGGCCTTTCAAAAACGTCCCTTGAGTCCTTGACCTTACCCTTTTCATCCCATGTGTCAATCTAATCCTTTTCTCACAACTCACTTTTCCAACTTGTCACTGGTTAATAATGCTATTTATATAAAAAAAATTAGTATTATTTGGAGGACATTTGCCACGTGTCACTGTACCGATTCGCCCCACCTCAGGACCACCCCGTCTAAAAGTGTTGTTGCCTTGGACTTATGTGGTCAAGTTGGGATTTGGGAATGCTAAATTGCTAATTTATGTGCTTATTGAAGATAATCATAAGTTGTTAAGGTAATTAATATATTTATTAATTTATGCTACATGTAGGTTATTTTGTTCCTTGAATCTATTGGTTGCTACATTCATGCATGTATTGTTGATTGGCTATTTATTGGTAGTGTACAAAAGACATTTGGTGCATTTGTTGGGGTAATATTTTATCGTTTTATTTAGATTATATGAGATTTTATACTATACAGATACATGATAAAATATGTTAAGACAGTATGTGTTGTCTATTTATACATAAGGATAAATGTGTTTAATTGGTTTTTCCTATTATGAAATATCATTGGTACTTCCAAATTAATGGTGGATCCAATGGTTATGGGGCAGCACAAAAATAATTGAGAATATATATACATGTGGGGGAGGCTGTTTTTCTTCTAGAAAAAGGATGAAATTAATGTAGTGCAATTTCCTTCCTCTTTGTCATTTTGTGTGTTCTAAACTTCTAATATGTATTTTATTGAATTTTTAACACACGAATTTAGATTATAATAATTAGTTGGATATTTTTTAATATTCCACGTATCTTACATTCAAATTATGGAATATAAGTGAAATATAAAAAATGATACAGGTGATATCACTGACTACAAATTAAAAAAGAAGGTGTGCCTTGTTGGGTCATTTTGGTCTGGTCCCACTTAGCCCGAAGTCCTATAGAACTGAGTCCTAATGGACAAACCCGTTAACCCGCTTCACGCTTTTAATTTATTTTTGATATAATTATATTGTAATTTGTAGCTTTTTTTTTATGAGCAAAAAGAATACTACTACGTATGAATTGGAGTACTGGGGTACTCCCGCCTTTACAAATAGAAAATATTAATACTTCTAAAAGATACATTACTGTGACTTTAATTGCACATAATTGCTCCTATGATTCTATCGCCACCTTGAATAAGATAGATTTCTTAAAGTCGAATTCTTTGTCACGATTCACAACCAAGTCCTTATTTTATCTCTTCCATGAGCTTGTTTGAATCGGGCACAATATTAATCTCTAAAATTTGATTGTTTCCACACTTTAAAATAGATCAAACAACTCCAATCCAAATAGAAAACACGAGATTATATTGGGAGAGAGTACCGAACATAGCACCATGTTGCAGGAAATGAATGCACGGGTTCAAATGAGGAACCATGTTAACATTCACGCATTTGTAAATACTACTCCAGATTTTAGATGAGAAGCATTCGAAAAACAAATAGCATGCATTCTCTTCATTTCTTCCATTTCCTCCACACAAAACACTAGATACGTCTTCATTTGATTGAATAATAGTACCTTGCCTTTGCAGCAGGTTTTTTCTTGTAGGCAGTGACATGTGTTTTACCACACTAGCCTCTCAAGTATAAGAGGGTCGTTGAAGTGCCCGATTTTATATCAATCCACGGGACTAGGTGGTGGAATATATCTCAATTGCTATGTGTCGGCGCGTGATTAGAGTGTTGACATATTTTGATATTTAAGAAAGAGACAATTTATCAACTAAGAAAAGATAAATAACCAATATAAAAGAACGAGCAAGCAAGTAAAACAATTAAACGAAAATGTTTTGTGTTTTGAGTGTGAGAGGTGTTCGGATGTTGATCCTCGTGTGATGTTTGACTAACGATTGCCTAGGTGGTTGTCTCTACGTCCGGCTACTCCTTAAGAACGATCACTCTACATCCACCATCCCCGTACTTGGTAAACCTAGGTTCCGATTACGTTTGATACCTAAGATCGGGATGTGAACTCACTCTTTCTAACCCGGGTAATTGCAAAGGAAGGGTCCTCTAATGAACAAAACTACTCCCTACCCTTGAGTTCCCACTTGTAGCATAGAGTTCATTCTCATAGATTTCTTCATTTTCAACAAAAAAACAGGTTGCATGGGCTTGGGGCTGACGGGATTCATTTGGGATACGGATTTTTGAAAAATTCAAGGTGCGATTCGACAAGGATATCGCTTATTTATTTATTATTTTATTATATATAATACACGTAAAATATATAAAAATAACAATTCATATATCATCATCAATCCAACATATAAGCATAATAAAGTTTTCAATCCAATTAAAATTTAAAACAAGTCACATCTTACATTTCGTGGCTTTTTGGTTTGAAAAAAAGGTAAGTAAAATAATTAATATTTTTTTATTAAAAGTTTTTTTTTCTTATTTTAAGTTTTGTGGGTTAATAAGGTAATTAAGCATTCTTATTTTAAATTTTTTCCATAAATTTTTTTTTTCAAAAATGACCCCAGACGCCCTAAACGCCGGATTCAAGACCCAAATGCACAATCTTGGCGTATCCCTTTTTTTTTTTTTTTCAAAATTCACCACGTGGTGCAATCGGGTGCGAATCCCACGCGAATCGCACCCGCACCGTATCCGATACTGCATTTTAGTTTTTTTGGAGAATCCATGCATTAGAGTTAGCTAGTGAATCAATGTGAACTAAAGGGGTTCTAACGATCCTACCCAACTCTCGTTGCAATAGGATGTGAATAAACTCAAATCTGCAAATCAAACCAATACCTATTCGTCTACCCACATTATCCAACTCTCGTTGTGATAAACTAGACAACCGAACAAGTTAATAGCCAACCCACCTAAATTGAACACTAAACAACTCATAATTCAAAAGACAACCATCAATAGAGATAATCCACCATTAACAAGCAATTAATCAATCATCAACACAATTCACAACACCCAAAACACAAAGGAACCTTAGCCCATGGTGCTACAAGCAAAACCCATGACTAATATGCAAGGAAACAAGAAACTCATATCAAGATAAACAATGAACAACCAATAGAAATAAAGAAACACCTTACTATTGAAGTTCAAGCACAAATCCATGCAAAATCCATCAATACTCCTTGGTTTCTTGCTCCAAACTGAAATTAACACTATATCTATGCTATTTTATGATAATTTAAGCTATCTATGGAAGCAAAATGCAAAAAATTGAAAAAATATTAGTTGCAGCTCTCAAAAGTATCACTTGCTCTCTACCCTATCTTTCCCCTTAGCTGCTGAATGAGTGAAAAACGAACTTGGAGGCTTTTATATCTTTTGGAATCAACTGGCACATGTCCCTAGGTCAGATTTGAGAGACTCTGAATTTTTTACGTGCTCGACTCGATCAGAGTTGCACGATTGTAAGGGAGGTCGTGCACGGGCTAAATCGTGCCCGCGTTTTCACTTTTCAGGCTGCACGACTCGAGCTGCGGTGCTCGACCAAAATTCGGTCGTGCAGCTCCAAACTCAGCCAAACCCCCTGTATAAAATGGCCTTGCTCGACCCCAAAATCCCGAGCAATGGTGCACGACTCGTGCAACAAGTAAATCGGGTTTTCTTTAAAATCGCATTTCAAGCAGCTCGCCTTTGAGCCTTGCACGAGTCGAGTCATGCTGCTCGACTCGAGCAGCCACTTTTTCCCAATTTTTCAATAAAACCTACGTTTTCAACCCAATTCCTGCACAAATGAAACACACAAACTTAGATGAACTTTTCTACCAATTCCAACAAAATGATAGCCAAAAACATGCAACAATCTCCACATCTAACTATGAAATAGCACAAAATTTCAAGCAAAATCACCACTAATCAGGCAGCCGATATCTCAGAATTTTCCACACAATCGATTGCACTCTTCTGGGCAATAAAATTCCCCACAAGATATTGAACACCATCTTCTTCGTAAGGTCGTCTTTCTCCACGTTTGAAGTCAAACATATTATTGTAAACTATTTTTGTTGAGAAAAAACACTGTTGCTGGATAGGTTCCATCTTGATTATCTATCACAATTTTGTACATGTTAAGATATCATAAAAGAGCGTTTAGAATAGACTCCTCACAATTTATAGCTCATTTGACTAGTAGCTCTACAAAAATATTGGTTATAATGATTTAGAATCAACCAATTCAAAAAAAAAAAAAAAAATAAAATTGGAACCTGTTTAAAATCTTTAATAAAACGATTCACACAAGAATATCTCAAAAAAAAAAAAAAAAAAAAAAGTTACATGTATGCATGGGATTCGCTTTAAGGTCCATATTTATATAATTCACTACAAAATATATATATAGGGAAAAGATCTTGAACACTTGAAATTGGATATTATTTATATATTTTCTCATATATATATGTGGATCTAAAAGAAATGCTATTCGGGCTATTCTAAATCGGTTCGATTCTCCCGTTTCACTTTTCGTATTTCATTGATATTTTATCATTTTAGATCTTTAACACATGAACACAGAGTATGATGATTCGTTGAATACTTTTTATTATTTCAAGTGTCATCCATCCATATTATGAAATATAAAGTGGAATATCAATTATGAAATAGGTGATCTCATTCCATCCTAAATAACCACCAAAATTATGCAAAAAAGGAAAATAAAATATCATCAACAGTTTGGCAGAGTTGGCTATTTAAGATCTTTGCCATGCAAATAGTTGGCAACCGGAAAAAGAACAAAAAAATAAATAATCACACTTTTGTGTGGTTCTAATTATTTTGAAGAGTATATAATGAACTTGTTTATAGCCACCAGAAATTTGCAGACCATTAATATTTAAATAAATTTAATTAATTTGACTAAGAGTGTCGTCTTTTGTAATGAGTTGCTCCTATGACGTAATTGTATACCTCGGCGAGTCACTTTGTTAGCCTCTATTGTACCTAACGTGACCGAGATGGAGGATCGCCGCGAAGCTTCCATTAATGGTTTAGATTAGTTCTTTCTATTATTATTATTTAATTATTTAAATATAGGCCAGACGTTAGCACCTCTTGATTCGTTCCAAATTTAAGTGTAACAAAAATTTATGTGAGCCTTATATTATTATATATATACATTATTATTATTATTGTATATTTTAAATAGTAATAAAATGTATATACAATAATAATAGTGTATATGTATAATAGTGATTTTTTTTTTACGTGAATTTAAGTACGTACAGAGGTTAACTGCATTGAGCTTTAGCTTAGTGCAAAAGTGCCCCAGAAACCCATTATATTTTTTATAATAGGAATGACTCATGTCAGTATGTCACCCAAACTAAATATTATTTGGGCCCATTTTAATTAAATATTCTTTTACATAAATGCAGTGGTTCCACCTAAAGTATCACTCCCTCACATTGTAGAGAATACACAATTAGAATACATGGGTATTCGGAATTTTTGAATAATATAGTGTCGGATACTTCGTGGGTACTTAGATACGCGAATACGGATGGGATACGCACCGGATACTGTTGGGGAATAAGTTGCACAGATCTATTCGGGGTGAATATTTAAATACAAATTTACGTGAACGTACCTCTCGGGATGGGTGAATTCGGTTGGACGGACTAACCAAAAGGACATCCCAAGTATTCCCTTAGCCCTTGCTCGACTATCCGGTGGAAGGACACTTGTCGAACAATTAACAAAAAGGAAAAAATAAACTTTGTTGCACCACTTATGTGGATTTGCTAATTTTTCCAGCACATGAAATTGTACTTGGGAATGAAAGAATCATCCCCTATTTATAGGAGAGGAGTGGTCGATTTTTCCAGTGAAAAAAACAATGTGGGAAAATACTTTTCTTGATCACCAAGAAATCTTGAATATATCTCCTATATTCTTTTTCCCATAATTAAAATATTCCACAAAAATCCCACCTCCCCAATATGGATAATTTTCGAAAATAATGATGCAAGAATCCAAGATTTGGATCTTCTTGAATTTATGAGATATTCTTGTATTTCAAGAAATACATATCTTCCATAATATCTTTTCAAGAAAATCAAGAAAATCTTTCTTGCCCACTATATTTTCAAAAATTTCGAACTCATCATTATAGATAACCAAGTGGGAGATTTCTTGAATTTAATGAGATAATCTTGTATTCCAAGAATACATATCTTCATCCCATAACAAAATTCAAAGAAAATCTTTCTCCCAATTTTATCTATAAAATTCGAAATATACATGGAAAAATAAGCAACAATATTTATTTTATTTTAATCACCTTTTCAGTTAATGGACTATATGTTGGGCTACCCAGGGGGCCTTTAGGAGAATTAAGATTGGACTTTCTAATGGACCTTGAATATCTAATATTGAGCCACAATATAATTCAAGCCCATAAATATTAATTAATCTCACTACATAATTAATATTGCACTATCCATCTTAACCCATATTACATTCAATAAGGCTCCCGGTCATTATTTCCCGTGTTTAAGATTATCTAGCCCATTAATTAATTCAAGCCACTGAAATAGATTTTCATTAATTAATATCTTTTATCCTTGGTCAAGGAACGGTTCAACATTATTATCCATACCGGAAACTAATTCCACTTGCAAGATTTGGTATGATAAAGCTTATGAACCTCCCAAGGGCAAATCAAACAAAGCGTATTTTTGCACACGATTCTTCAGATTAAATCTTAGCAATCACATGTGACTAATAATATTGCCCAAGATAAAAAGTATTGAATCTCTTTGATTCGCTACCCATGATAAGTCAAAGCAATAGTTACCAATCCCACGTGATCCTATTTAAGGGACGAAGATTAAGAAACAACGAACCACTGAGGTCTAATTCTTCCTTGTTCAGTTCTGAAGAATTTATCCTCTTGTAGGTCCTATTTAGTGCATCAGTCATGCACTAGTGTAATCTCTTGGTCAAGACAAGCCAATCTGAGCCTTACACTTCAACATTTCACGATGGGTTGTTCATTTCCATCTAGGTCGTGAATAACGTACTTTTAGTTACAAGGGATCATTAATTTAATCTTACGTGATCTGGTATCACTAAATTAACTACAATGTAACACGTACGACTTATTGAACAGTTATGCAGTAAATATATGTAACATTCAATAATATTTAAAGCATCAGTGATAAACAATTTATTTCAGTAAATAAGTCTGGAAATTCAGTTTCGATTATACAAAGTAAAAAGCATACTTTCCAGTATAATCCCAACAATCTCCCACTTATACTCAAAGTCTACTTTTAAGTATACTACAACATGTCTCGTGTAGTCCGTGACATCTAATGTCACCGCATCTAACCTAATAATTTCTCCCACTTATACTCAAAAGCAGATTAGCAACGGTCTTGACACCCATTCCACCCACATGTCTCTCGAATATATTCAGAGGCAAACTCTTTGTGAATGGATCTCGCTAGGCTATCCTCGGGCACGCTATCTTTGCCACATCTATATATCTCTCTTAACGATTTCTCGATAAGATGTCTTTTCCTTTAGTGTGCTTGTTTGACTCGTGGACTCTTGGTTCTCTTGAATTTGCAAAGCGCCCTAGCAGATATTGCTAGACAAATTGAGAACACCATCCAAGTCCACTAAGAATGTCCAGAGCCCAATTCGGTTCTTTCATCGCTTCACAAGCAACTACTTACCCGACTTCCATGGTTGAGTCAGTGATGCATTTCTGCTTCACACTCGTCCATTTGATGGCTACACTTCCAAAATGGAAACACACTAACTAAGGCAGATAATTTCTGGAATCTAAGTCTGATTGGAAATCCGAGTCCGTGTAGCCGATGGGGATTGGAGTATCTGACTGATAAATCAACATTCTATCCCGAAGTTCTTTTCGGACACTTTCGAATGTTTTTAAGCGTAGATCAATGCGCTTTCTGGGTTACTTTGATATCTTGCTACCATGCTACAAAGAAAGCGGATATCCGGTCTCGTCTGACAAAGATTGCATACATAAGGTTTCCGATAGCCGAAGCACAAGGAATGCCTTTCATGTCATCTATCTCCTTTTGCGTCTTAGGGGACATTTTCTTGGATAGATGGATTCCAAGTCTGAAAGGTACGAATCCTTTCTTGGAATCTTGCATGCTGAATCGTTTCAAAACCAGTGTCTATGTATGAAACTTGCGATAACCCGATCATCCTTTTCCGGCGATCTCGAGTTATCTTGATCCCATGGATATGTCCGACTTTCCCTAAGTCTTTCATATCAAACTGTTTTGAAAACCATACCCTTACGTCTAATCACACCTTCACATCGTTCCCGATGATCACTATATTATCTACGTATAGTACTAAGAATACCAATGCAGTTCCGACACGCTTTTTATACACACAACTTTCAAACTCGTTTTGATCAAACCCATAAGACTTTATAACATGATCAAAATATTGGTTCCAAGCTCTGGATGCCTGTTTGAGTCCGTAAATGGACCTCTTGAGCTTACAAACTTGGTGTTCTTGGCCTGTTTCAATGAAGCCTTGGGGTTGTTGCATATGGATCTCTTCATCAAGACTTAGTTAAGGAAAGTCGTCTTGACATCCATTTGCCAGATTTCAAAGTCGAAATGCGTGAAGAATCGATAAGAGAATACGGATGGACTTAAGCATGGCTACGGGTGAAAAAAGTTTCCTCATAATGTCGATCCTTTTTCGCGAGTGTAACCTTTTTCGCCACTAGTCTTGCTTTAAAGGTTTCAACCTTCCCGTCCGGTCCTCTTTTTCCTCTTATATACCCACTTGCATCCAATGGGTTTTTCCATTAAGTGGTTCGACTAGCTCCCACACTCTATTATGAAACATAGAACCCATTTCGGCTTTTCATTGCTTTTTGCCAAGAATCAGATCTTTATCTTGGGTGCCTGCCTCATCATACGTCCATGGGTTTACGATTCGTCTTGTCAGGAATCAAGTCCGAGGACTCTCCTATTCCCATGAATCTCTTGAACTGCCTAACAATCCTCCCACTATGACGAGGCTCGGTTGTGAAAGTGTATCGTTTGGTATATCATCTAAGATGATTGCACCGAGGTTTACCCTCTAAGCTCATTTAAGGTAATCTCACTTTTGGGTTTTCTTTGGTTCATATAGTCTTCTTCCAAAAATCTAAAAGTGGTGCCGATGACCACCTTTTGATCTTGGGACTATAGAACATACACCCTTTTGTTCCTCGGGGTATCCTACAAACAATTTTAATTACGATCGAGGATCCAATTTATCGACTTCCTTTGTCCAACTCAGAGGTCGGACACACCCCAAATTCTCATGTGTCTCATACTAGGCTTGAGCCGATCCACAATTCTTTGGGAGTTTTGGGAACCGATTTGGATAGCACCAAGTTCGAATGTAAGTCGTTGTTTCAAGGTATGACCCCGAGCGATTTCGGGAAGATCCGCGATAACTCATCATTGATCTAACCATTTCCAAAAGAATTATGTTTCTTTCGCTCTGCAACCCCGCTTTTGTTGAGAGGTGCGTTGAGTGGGATACAATCCCTTCATCGGATAAGTAGTTCAAAAACTCATCATTTGAGGTATTCGCCTCCACGATTAGATCGTAGAGACTTGATACGTTTTTCCCTATGATTCTCTGTTTGAGCCTTAAATTCTTAGAATTTACGAAAGGTATGCTTCATCAAGGAAATGTAAACGCACCTTGAGTAATCATCAATAAAAATACTCATAACCTCCTCTTGCTTTGGTTGACATTGGACCACATACATCCGTGTGAGCGATCTCTAACACTTCTTTGGCTCTATTCCCTTGGCTCCAATTGCCCTCTTGGTCATTTTTACCCTCCAAACATGATTCGCGGGTTGGAATTTGTTCAACTTGGAGACGCTCCAGGTGAACCATCTTTCACCAACCTTTGGATCCTCTTTGGATTTATATGACCTAATCTTAGATGCCAAAGAAGTGTTTCGATTCACGCTTTTCTTTTGTCCGGAAATAGTTGATGTGTTATATGATGCATTTCGTGAGTGGTGGTGTGCGTTAATTGTATAGAGATTTTCCATCAATGTCCCGTAATCAGATACACTCATCATTTCAAAAATGATGTCATTCTTATTAGAAGAAACTTTAGTGTCCTTTAATCGAATTTTAGAAACCGAAAGTGAATTCTTTCTAAAACCGGGAACATAAAGATAATCTCAAAAAAAACTTTATCTTCAAAAGATAGGTGCACTTCTCCCAATCGCTTTAACTACTACTTATGTAGTATTGCAATGTCTACGCTACTTGCGTAGTATTAATAATAATCGTTACTATCGTAAGCATTGCAATATCCGTCACTTACGTAGCATTGCAATGACTTCTACTTTCAGAACGTCGCAAAGTGTGATGAGGATCTCACTCTCACTAAGTTGCCGGATCATTTTGAACCCGTGAAGCCAACATGATTAGTGTATCTCGTATCAACCACCCATTTAATGAGAAGTATCGCCGCTAAACAAGTTTCAACAACTAGTGCGTGAGAATTACCTTTCTTTTCCGTCCCTTTTGGGGTTGGGAACAGCAAAACCTCCATTGTCTCTCTCACCGCAGCCTTAAGCACTTCCTCTTTGGATTTTCCTTGACACAACAAGCATTCCTCATCTTACCATTGCCTTTGGCAACAGATTGATTTTTATTGCTTATGGCCTTTTGTCCTCTTTCTTTATCTTGCCTACCCTTGGCCTAGAAGATGAAGAATGACCACTTGCCGTCAAAGCTTGAGTTTGGTGCCTTATCATCATTTCTGCCGAGACCAAAAGTTTGCAACAAATTAGGTAGCGAGGCCAAAATGCTCAAAAACCTTTTGGGCAGAGAGTGAAGTACCAAATTCATTTGAGTCTCCGGATCATGTCTGCGACTCGAATCTCAAGTTTTTCGGGGATGGGCCATCTATTTTGAGGACGTAATCCCTTACGGGTTTGCCCTCCGCCATTTTCGGCGATGACATCTCTCAAGAAGGTGATCCGACGAGTCCCGCATGTTTTGACTCGTCAGTTGGCTCATCTGATTTTGGTGTGTCAAGAATCCACTTGTGCTTTTGTGCAGTTAGGACAATTATAATTTTTCTTTTCCAATCAATATAGTTTCCATACATATTGTATTGATTTTAAGTATAATAACAGTGGATTAAAAGGTAACGACATCTTTGAATCGAAATAAACAACTATATGCAATAGCACAAGTATATCACAAGGTTCGATCACATGCATCATATTAAAATTTCAAAAAAATATGAACATGCATCACCAACATCTCAAAAACAGTTTAAATAAGCCACGTTGGGTGGGTCATTATTTAAACACATTCAAACGAGTTACAAACAAGAACGATTTACAAACCTTTAATATCCAGATTAATAGTTGGCTCCACTTGACCAATATAAAATCGACGGGGACTTGAGAAAGTATATGCATATCAATTTTATACCTAAGTAATAACCATGATTAAATCTGGGATTACTATTTTGCTTTTGATCGAGCCTCGTTGGGAGGGTCATCGCCGCCACTAGTAATAACCCACAATCATCCGTTTGGAATTCATTCATGTGAAAGCTATCTTTTGACCGTCCCGTTGGGGGAATTTCTCCAAAAGAATTCACAAACAAATAAATCATGGAGGTCAAAATTAATTCAATTTTATTATCCGGAATAAAATTGTCAATTAATTATTTAAACATACTTAGTAATTTTTGAAGGTGAGATTTTTCCATTTGGCAACCCTCATGCAAACACATTTAAACAAATTAAATAAAGCATAAGATAACACAAATAAATCAAGCAAAAAAAAAAAAAAAAAACATATTGGGCACA
This sequence comes from Stenogyne calaminthoides, assembly GCA_037126765.1. NCBI lineage: Eukaryota > Viridiplantae > Streptophyta > Magnoliopsida > Lamiales > Lamiaceae > Stenogyne > Stenogyne calaminthoides. The sequence continues at coordinate 2,218,357 of JBBCBC010000044.1, forward strand.
AATTATTCAATTGTCATGGTTTGATTTTTCTTGACTTGATCTTGAAGAAACACGTCTCGAAATTCTCCCACTCGTTCGTCTCGAAAAAATACTTCGTCTCAAAATGCCACGCATGGCGGAAATTCATGGCCGGGATACACGCCAAGATTCGCGTCTGCATTGCCGCTGGGCCTAGACCAACCTTTAAGACCTCGGCGCGCCCGGTGAATCAGCGCCAAGATACCTCTAAGACTCGGCCCGGCGGCAGCCAGTTCTCAAAAGCGACGCGCACAGATCCACCTTCGCCTGCTTCTCGTGACCAGCGGCGACCCAGACCGTATCGCTGGCATACGCGTCTTGGCCGCGTCGTCCATTTCGGCCCGTCTTGGTAGCGGTGCAGCGTCTTAGCGCCCCCATGCGTCTTGACACATTCTCTGGCGCTTTCGGCCTCGCCAGCGCCCGTCGTGCCGGGTGGCGCCCTACGCGCTGCGCCGATTCTAGATTTTGTCCTTTAATTCTTCGTCTCGTCCTCGTTTTTCGATCCGGTTACAATTTATTTACAAAAAATAAATAAACATAGATCTAGACTAGTCTATTACATTGATAAAATCAAACAAATTCTAATCTACTCGTGGATTTTCTCACGAGGCAAAAACGAATCGAGCGAATCGAATTAAAAAAACGGCTTTTTATATGCATGCATAAACACATTAAATTCCATGACAATTGGATACCGCAAAAAAAAAAGATCTAGCAATTATAATATCAATTTCAAATTTAATGCCAACTAATTAAATTACAATTTAAAAAAATTGAGTCTCAAACCGTGGCTCGATACGATACATTGTTGGGGAATAAGTTTACAGATCTATTCGGGGTGAATATTTAAATACAAATTTAATTCTTTGATTATTACTAGCATGAATTAATCCTATATTAATTCAAATAATAATCAACAACATATCATGCATATAATAAGCCACGTAAAACCTACGCATGTGGAATCTACGGGTTTACGTGAACGTACCTCTCGGGATGACAGTGAATTCGGTTGGACGGATTAACCAAAAGGACTTCCCAAGTATTCCCTTAGCCCGTGCTCGACTATCCGGTGGAAGGACACTTGTCGAACAATTAACAAAAAGGAAAAAATAAAATTTGTTGCACCACTTATGTGGATTTGCTAATTTTTCCAGCACATGGAATTGTACTTGGGAATGAAAGAATCATCCTCTATTTATAGAAGAGGAGTGGTCGATTTTTCCAGTGAAAAAAACAATGTGGGAAAAGACTTTTCTTGATCACCAAGAAATCTTGAATATATCTCCTATATTCTCTTTCCCATAATTAAAATATTCCACAAAAATCCCACCTCCTCAATATGGATAATTTTCGAAAATAATGATGCAAGAATCCAAGATTTGGATCTTCTTGAATTTATGAGATATTCTTGTACTTCAAGAAATACATATCTTCCATAATATCTTTTCAAGAAAATCAATAAAATCTTTCTTGCCCACTATATGTTCAAAAATTTCGAACTCATCATTATAGATAACCAAGTGGGAGATTTCTTGAATTTAATGAGATAATCTTGTATTCCAAGAATACATATCTTCATTCCATAACAAAATTCAAAGAAAATCTTTCTCCCAATTTTATCTATAAAATTCAAAATATACATGGAAAAATAATCAACAATATTTATTTTATTTTAATCACTTTTTCAGTTAATGGACTATATGTTGGGCTACCCAGGGGGCCTTTAGGAGAATTAAGATTGGACCTTCTAATGGACCTTGAATATCTAATATTGAGCCACAATATAATTCAAGCCCATAAATATTAATTAATCCCACTACATAATTAATATCAGACTATCCATCTTAACCCATATTACAAATCAATATGGCTCTTGGTCATTATTTCCGTGTTTAAGATTATCTAGCCCATTAATTAATTCAAGCCATGAAATAGCTTTCCATTAATTAATATCTTTTATCCTTGGTCAAGGAACGGTTCAACATTATTATCCATACGGAAACTAATTCCACTTGCAAGATTTGGTATGATAAAGCTTATGAACCTCCCAAGGGGGCAAATCAAACAAAGCGATTTTGCTTGCACACGATTCTTCAGATTAAATTTTAGCAATCACACGTGACTAATAATATTGTCCAAGATAAAAAGTATTGAATCTCTTTGATTCGCTACCCATGATAAGTCAAAGCAATAGTTACCAATCCCACGTGATCCTATTTAAGGGACGAAGATTAAGAACAACGAACCACCGAGGTCTAATTCTTCCTTGTTCGATTCGAAGAATATATCCTCATGGGTCCTATTCGATCATCGATCATGCACTAGTGTAATCTCTTGGTCAAGACAAGCCAATCTCGAGCCTTTACACTTCAACATTTCACGATGGGTTGTTCATTTCCATCTAAGTCGTGAATAACGTACTTTTAGTTACAAGGGATTATTAATTTAATCTTACGTGATCCGTATCATTAAATTAACTATAATGTAATACGATGACTTATTGAACAGGTTATAAAGAAATATATGTAACATTCAATAATATTTAAAGCATCAGTGATAAACAATTTATTTCAGTAAATAAGTCTGGAAATTCAGTTTCGATTATACAAAGTAAAAATCATATTTTCCAGTATAATCCCAACAGATACGTCACGTGGCGTATTCCAATTAAAATTATTAATAATAATTTTAGGTACCGTGGTGTCGGAACCGATGATCATGCGGTCGGAACACGATAAAGGTACACGTGGGGTCAAATTTGTACAATTTATTTTATTTTTTATCTTGAATTAAATTTATTTTATATTAAATTTATTTTATTAAATCTATTGCTCACACGGTCACACCACTGTCAAACTCTTAGTCATTCACATATTTTATTACGATGTTCATCTCATTTTGATTTTATATTTGTTTAGATGTGTTGGAAAATTCTGTATTAAGTTTTGATGGAAGTTCCAAAACAGGTTGTAATAGGACCAGTCAGATCTGTTAGCTGACTGATGATTTAAGAATCAGATTAAGATGACCATCTGAAATGTATAGATAGCTGATGTAAAAGATAGGTCACATATTGAGGGGGAACTCAATATGTATAGGTCAGGTCAAATTATCAGATGACCAGATAAGGTCAGATGATCAGAAGACTAAACAAGTCAGAAGGCAAGAAGAAGTCAGATGATCAGGTGACGACATAAAAGCTCAAGTTCAGAAGACCTGAAGATCATATGACTCAAGAAAACCAGAAGACCCTACATCAGTCGAGTCTGAAAATTGTGCTAAGACAATCTGCATCAGAAGACTCTATCAGGTAGACTGATCGAGTTATCCGATCGTGTCACCATACCGTGTTAACTAAATGTTACACCAGATCATACGAATCTTCTACAAGAAGAATGTCCAACTTTAGTTGGTAGAACAAACCCTGAAGTGCTGTACTTGTGAAACCAATGACAGAGCGACACGTACGCAAAAAAGGCTGACACTTCGGAATTTGGCGCTGCAAAGTCAAAACGGCTACAAAAGACATTATTCACGCTTTCGGCCATGCCGCCCCTGATCACGTCAAATCAATCCTGCAAATCTACCAAATATAGCTGGAAATTCAAATTGTTCTCCAACGGCTCTTTGATTTCGAGGTCTATAAATATGGGATTACTCTTCAGAGTAAAAGAGAGAGAGGAAAAAAGGTGGAAATTATCAAGAAGCTCATATACTATAGCAAAATTTCCGCACGAAGAACACAACCTTGAAGATTATTTTCTAAGTGTTCATCCCATAGTTCTTAGCACATAAATCTTATCCTCTAGCTGTTAGGCTACTTAAATACTAGGATAGATTTCAAAGTTGGAACAAACAACAAATCTTACCCAAAACCCAAAGTTTTGTTAAGTTTGTTTAGCAAGATTTCAGACTAGGGTTTCTAGTTCTGATTTCTGTGATCGGTTGAGTGAGAACTCTATAAATATTTGTTGGTGTAATGTGTTGGACTAACACAATAATCTAAGTTCAGTTGGTTAAGTTGGTTAAGTTGGTGCCCCTTGTGATAGGGAAGAGTGGACGTAGGACTGATTGTCCGAACCACTATAAATCTTATGTGCATTTACCTGTTTGATTAACTGCTTTACACTATTGCACACAACCTTGATTAAATCTGCATACATATTCTGAGTTAGGATTGTTGGGGATTATACTGAAAAGTATGCTTTTTACTTTGTATAATCGAAACTGAATTTCGGACTTATTTATGAAATAAATTGTTTATCATCGATGCTTTAAATATGATTGAATGTTATATATATTTATTGCATAATCGTTCAATAATTCGTGACGTGTTACATCAGAGTTAATTTAGTGATACCCGATCACGAAGATTAAATTAACGATCCTCAGAATCGTAAGTACGACATTCACGACCTAGATGGAAATGAACAACCATCGCGAAAGGTTGGTGTAAGGCTCGATTGGTTTGTCTTGACCAAGAGATTACACTAGTGCATGACCGATCTTGTTGAATAGGACCTCTGAGGAGGATAAATTCTTGAATCCCGAACAAGGAAGAATTAGACCTCGGTGGATCGTTGTTTCTTAACCTTCGCCCCTTAAATAGGATCACGTGGGATCGGTAACTATTGCTTTGACTTATCATGGGTAGCTAATCGAGAGAGATTCAATACTTTTTATCTTGGACAATATTATTGGTCACATGTGATTGCTAAGATTTAATCTGAAGAATCGTGTGCAAGCACGCTTGCTTGATTTGCCCCCCTTGGGAGGTTCATAAGCTTTATCATACTAAATCTTGCAAGTGGAATTTGTTTTAGGTATGGATAATAATGTTGAACCGTTTCTAATTAAGGACAAAAAGATATTAATTAACGGAAAGCTATTTCAAAGTGGCTTGAATTAATTAATGGGCTAGATAATCTTAAACACGGAAATAATGACCGAGAGCCATATTGATCGTAATATGGGTTAAGATGGATAGTCAATATTAATTATGTAGTGGGATTAATTAATATTTATGGGCTTGAATTATATTGTGGCTCAATATTAGATATTCAAGATCCATTAGAAGGTCCAATCTTAATTCTCCTAAAGGCCCCTCGAGTAGCCCAAACATATATAGTCCAATAACGAAAAGGTGATTAAAATAAAATAAATATTGTTGCTTATATTTCCTCATTAAATTGAAAATTATGAATAAAAAGAGGAGAAAGATTTTCTTTGAATTTTGTTATGGAATGAAGATATGTATTCTTGGAATACAAGATTATCTCATTAAATTCAAGAAATCTCCCACAGTTGGTTATTCATTAAGAGATTTTCAAATTTTGGAAAATAGAGGCAAGAAAGATTTTCTTGATTTTCTTGAAAAGATATTATGGAAGATATGTATTTCTTGAAATACAAGAATATCTCATAAATTCAAGAAGATCCAAATCTTGGATTCTTGCACCTTAGATTTTTGAAAATTCTCCATAATAGAGGAGGTGGATTTTTTGTGGAATATTTTAATTATGGGAAAGAGAATATATGGGATATATTCAAGATTTCTTGGTGACCAAGAAAAGTCTTATCCCACATTGAAAAATTCACAAAATTTCGCGGCTCCTCCTATCCTATAAATAGGGGATGATTAGTTCATTCCCCAAGTACAATTCCATGTCTTTGGAAATATTAGCAAATCCACATAAGTGGTGCAACAAAGTTTATTTTTTCCTTTTTGTTAATTGTTCGCGAGTATCCTTCCACCGGATTGTCGAGCAAGGGCTAAGGGAATACTTGGGAAGTCCTTTTGGTTAGTCCGTCCGACCAAAGCCATCGCCATCCCGAGAGGTACGTTCACGTAAACCCGTAGATTCGTGATCGTAGATTTTACGTGGCTTTTTATATGCATGATATGTTGTTGCAATTATTATTTGAATTAATATAGATTAATTCATGCTAGTAATAATTAATGAATTAAATTGTATTTAAATATTCACCCGAATAGATCAGGCGAATCATTCCCCAACAAGGATCATTGAAGACCAAGCTATTGATCCGATCGGTTTGACTCCATAGTAAGTCGATGAAAAAACACTTTTAGAACTGATCCGTCATAAACCGGTTTTTCACACGCGGGTATAAACTAGCTTCCGACAATCAGTTAAACCGATAGACACCGAATCGACCGCCTTCAGCGATCAAGAAGTTGATATCATCCAAACCGATTCACTTGCACTCGATCGAGCAAATTGCAATCATACCCGATCTACACGAAAAAAGTTTTTAAGTCTATTCACCCTCCCCTCTAAACTCGTCCTCACTTAAACCCGTTGGGACCTACAAGTGGTATAAGCAAAGCGGTGGTTCTCTGCACAATCGCTTTTGAATATCAACGGTTTTGAGTAAGAACCTTTGTGGTCACTTGAACCGATATTGAAAAACCTTTTTAAATCTCATCCGTTTTCAAACTCACGATCAAAGATGGATAATACCGGGTATGTATCATGATTTGCCTAAATTTTCCATTGATGAGTATGCATCTTTGGACGATATACATGAGCAATCATCTGGGGTCAATAAGCAGTAGGATGATGGAAGTTCTTGAACGAGGACCCATCATCATCTATCATGACAACCCAACTGTTGGAGGTGATCCGGACATTCGGTGGAATTCGAAGCTTCGAAAAGAGTCCCGCTTTGATGGACGCCAAGAGAGTTGTACACTCGGATACGATAACCATGCACATAATCATGAAGACCATGGACAAGATAACCGGAGAAAAGATAAAGTATCTCAAGACAACCAAAACAGATGTAGGATACGCTTGGTTTAAAATGTGTGTAGGAAATGATCCGATTAAAGATAGCAGATCCAAAGTCGAACCGGTGAAATTTGAGAAACTCAAGATACTACTAAATGAAACCATCAATGAGCTCGATGGAAGAATCACCATGTCACCAACAAGCTTCGGGGAACTTGGACGAGATGTCGATAAAGACATAAATTACAAGATCTTGAGATCTCCGACTAAGAAGTGGGATATGAAAAGTCATCAGAATAAAGGATTGTCAAGATATTGCCAAGATGAAGCCAAGCAAACTCGTTCTCGAGTCTTAAAGCCCATGAGTTCGATCTGATCGAAAGAGGGCAAGAAGAAGAAGATGAGTCGCCTGTTGAAGCCACACCTGCCACATCAAAATCAGTTACATTCAAAGTAGCCAAAGAAAGAACTCAAAGTTTCATCGAACCTATTGGGAATATTATGTTAAATCGAGCAGCATTGCTTTGCTAACTAGAAAACTTGAAAAATCTAACATCCAACTTGGTAAGTATCGCAGATTTTACAGGGATTATCAAAACAACAGAGGAAGAGATAGGAGGCCAGCTGACAGATCTCCAGAAAGGACCAGATCTGATGACCGAAGAGATGATCACAGAAAGAAATGCAGAGAAGATAAGAAAAGAGATGATCGGTCTGATGAAATGAGAGATAACAGATCTGGGAGAAGAATTTCGACATAATCGATGTAAGTCACTTGGAGATTCTCTGCATTTTAATGACTCACCGCGTAGAAGTTCCGTGGATCGTGGGCGATGTTTCAATTGTGAGAAACCAGGTCATTACAGCGCAGATTGCCCAGACCTGACACCAAAAGAAAGAGAAGAGAAGCGAAACAGAAGAGAGCAACGCTATAGAGACAAGAAAGCCATGGTTGCTGATACATCTTAAATTGATGATTCTTATCTGCCTTCTGAGGATTCAGGCTACTCATCTGTAGAAGATTTCTGTTTGATAAGAAACACTGATAATTTCTACCACTACGATGATTTGATATTATCTTCTGAAGATGAAATATGTCTGATGGCTAAGGAGGAAGACCAATCTGAGGTAACCTCTAAACTTTCTGCTCTTTCAGTTTCCACACCAGCTATGGTTAGCACACCTGCTGGAGAGATTGACATGCAGCTCTACTCTGATCAATTGCTTGATGATCTCTCTAACACAGTGGACACTTATACGATAGTGGAAGCTGAAAACGATAAGCTAAGGATTGAAAATACTCAGCTTGTTAAGGAAAATGCTGACAGTAAAACAACTGAACTAAAATCAGCTGAAGCTGCTCAGAAGATAACTGAAGAACTGAAAGCTCTGAAAGTTAATTCTTCTGATCAGGAGAAGCAGATTATGGAACAACTAGCTATCAATAAACAGCAAGCTGATGATTTTAAAATCCTACAAGCCAAGTTTGATGATCTCTTCTGACTACATGAGAGTCTGAAATTAACTGAGGATAGTTTACGTAAGAAAATACAGGTTTTCTTGAAGCCGAGCTGTTGAGGCTAGCAAATAAGGATCATACACTAAATGTCAAAGCTCCTTACCTGAAGAGGAAATATCGCCTTCTCTTTGAGATTGTGCAGAAGGTGATTCTGTGCTCAACCTACAATCTTGATGTTGTCACCTCTTATAAGATCAGTGTCATGACTGCAATCATCAAAAAAGCATCTTATATGGATTGGTTGGGTATGTTCAAGTCAAGACTGCGGAAAGACTCAGGGAAGTTCGATCTGAACGAGAGGAATGAAGTGTACTTATCCTCCAAATGTTGTTTCATGCACAAAGTATCAATCATTCTATCAGACAAGCTGCCGAACAATTATGAATGGAATGAGAATGGTACAAAGGTGTACTTAGCAAAGCACAAGGCCATCTTGGGCAGGAATGAGTCTCTGCCTGGCCAGTATGATGAGGATCCTACTCCCTATGTGCCCAAACAAAAGGGAGAAAAAAAGGGAAAAGAAAAGGCAACTGCATCTTCGATACAATCAGAAGCACAGGGAACGGCCATCCCAGAGAAGAGATTGAAGAGGAAGGACCTGGCCAAGAAACCAGCTGTTCAACAGAAACGTCAGAAGAGAGTCACTTCTCCTCTGCAGAATGTTCCTAGTCTTGGTCAGCAAGTTCACAGAACAAAGGAGCTGATTCAGGTTGAATCAGAAGAGGAGATTGCGATCGATTGAAGCACTTTGCAAGTGGAGTTAGGGACGAGCAGATGCTCGAAGGAGAAGGAGAAAGGGAAGGAGAATGAGAAGGAGAAGGAGAAGGAGAGAGAACTGTTGAAGAAACTGAAGTGGAACACTCTGAGGGAGAATCACCATCTGATTATCTGCCTCTCAGCAAAATCTTTCAGAAAGAAAGATCACCTACACCCACTTCCAAATCACCATCACCCTCTCCTAAAAAATTATTATCACCACCACCCTCTCCCCACAAAACATTCTCACCCTCACCCTCACCAGTAAGACCACCCCCTTCACCCAAATCTCCCACTCCCCCAACCATTGAACCTGAACAAACTGAACCCCCTCAGACTTCAATTGTTATTGAAACTGAACCCCCTCAACCAGTGGTAAACGAACCTGAACCTCAACAACCTACAACCAGTGAACCACATATATCCCCACCTACAGCCAGTGAACCACATATATCCCCACCTCACCTCATGAAATCTCTGGACTCTGACTTTTTTGTAGATCTGGAGATAAAGTGTTTGGAGAGTGCTGGGATTGGTAGTGCTGTTGAGTTGGCCTCTGAAGATGATATCAGATGGTTAATTCATGATAGGTTTGGGATTGCTGAAAATAAGGAGGAGATCAGAGAACCTCCCCGCTTCATACAAATCTTGAGGGAGCTGCCGATGAACCAAAAGTGGGTGCTGCAGATGAGACCCAGCTTGGCAAGGCATCAACATCGACGACCAGATCGCTATGCCGAGCTCGATACCTAGATCTTCTTAGTTCGAAAAATTCGGGATGGGGTAAAAGGCCGCCATTGAAGAGAAATTCACGACTCTCAAAGCAGATTTGATGAAGCGTTTTGAAGAAGAGCAAACGAATCTGGTTGACAGATAACGGAAGCTCACAGTTGAGAAGCTCACACAGATGCATAATGCCATCCTTTCTGATGTGATGCAATTGGTTAACCCTCTTGCTGAGAAGCTCACTCTCTAGTCTGATAAACTCAAAATTCAGACGGACATGCTTAGTGAAACACAGAGTCTACTGGAAAGTGTCTGGGCATCCGTGGAGAAGACTGACACTCACATGGATATGGGTTGTAAGCATTTTGTGGCTTCTACAGAGCGTCAAAAGAATGATATTGAATTTGCTCTTAGAAGATTTCGGCTCAAGACCTTCGCAGAATCGGATCACTCCTCTTGTTGTTGAGGAACTTCGGGGAGGAGATGACAAGGCGATTTAGTGCTCGAATCAAAAAAGTTGTCCAAACTTTTGATGAAACCAAAAAGGGGAAGGACAAGAGAAAGAAGAAAAACAGATACAAATGGTAACCATCAAGGTTTTTACGAATTCATCAGTATCGACTTGCTCGAAGCCACTCCATCTACTGATCTTGTTACTCCACCTGATGTTGCTGAACTAAATGAGACTGTGGAGCAACATAGCAAAGAGCTCAAGGATCAAAGGAAGGAGATCATCGAAAGGGGAGATTGCTCTTTTCGATGTTATTCGCCAGAGTGGATAAGATTGAAGACTTTCTTCTTCTTCAGACAAAGAAAGGATGGATTTCGATGATCGGGCCAAGAGCCTTGAACTTGGCGAAGAAACTTGCGTAAGAAGATGAACTGGCGGACATCAAGAGAAAGAAAGGCAAGGGGCAAAATGACTAAAATCCATCTTTGAAATTCAGAGACAAGGGCAAAAATCCTCTACCAAGAGCCAGATGTCTCCTGAACAAATTCAAGAGCAAAACAGACTGAGAGTAAGAGAAGCTGCCATTAAGAAGCAGAAGTTGGCAGAAGCTAAAGACTAAACATCGCATACATTCGAAGGAAGAGAAAGAAGAAAGCTACAGCAGAGGATATTGCTTGGGAAGAGAAAGCCTTTCCGCACCGATTAAAGACATCATCGTGTGCCGCCAGATCCGCTTTCTGAATGGGATCGATCGAGCGAGAATGGTTGTGTGACGTGTACATCTTGGAGATAATTTCGATTCATCAAGACCAGGCTGAAAATGATGATGAATTCCGGAACTGGTTAGAAACGAAGTACCCAGACTTCTACCAGATTGTGATGAAGGAAGGGAAGATCATGACATTGATACCTGAAGCTCCTCCCTTCGAACAACTTCTCCCACCTATGCGTCCAGATAACAAGCTCGATACTCTCAAATTCAAGGATGCTTACTATGGATTTTCCGACAAAGGAGGGATTCACAGAAGAGAAGATTTGGACAAGCTGATGCAAAGGATGTACAAGATGTTTGGTATTCCCAAAGAACTTCAAAAGTTCAAATACTCCTGAATAAGACAACTTGGAATCAGATGATAGGTACATTTTATGTAATCTGTAATGCTCACACCTATCTGAATAAAATATTCTATCTTTCTGATTCTAAGACAACATCTCATTGTCTTCTGAAGTGTGCACAGTTTTATATTATCTGCATTTCTATTTATGTTATCTGTTTTTCTGATTAAGTGTTTTGGTTCCATCAAAAAGGGGGAAATTGTTGGGAAATTCTGTATTAAGTTTTGATGGAAGTTCCAAAATAGGTTGTAATAGGGTCAGGTAGATCTGTTAGTTGACTGATGATTTAAGAATCAGATTAAGATGACCAGCTGAAATGTATAGATAGATAATGTAAAAGATAGGTCACATATTGAGGGGGAACTCAATATGTATAGGTCAGGTCAAATTATCAGATGACCAGATAAGATCAGATGATCAGAAGACTAAACAAGTCAGAAGACAAGAAGAAGTCAGACCGTATCTTACCCACTTATTTTTAAAAATATGTGTCCCAGTACCCACACTGTATCGTACCCGTATTGTTGTATCCGTGCAACCTAGATACACATGTACACAAAAAGTCTCCCATTTCTAACTTTATTTTTTAATTTTAAAAATTTAAAACCCACTTTTAAAATTACAGGGAGTTACGTGAGAAATTGAAAAGAAAAATTAACATAATATTTATTTCATAGTCCACCCATTATCAATTTCTGGATATGTCACTAAGTACACAGAAGACCCTAGCCTTCGAGTGTATTTTACTTTACATATAAATGAACTAAATAATAACGTCTGATTGATTTCACGGTTGTAATCTTAAATATATTTTTACAAACAAGACTATTAAGTAGAGTTGCCCAAACGGTTAGAATCGTCGGTTCTCGATTCTAACCGGTGATTCCCGGTTCCAAAAAGTTAGAACCGGAACCGAACCGTGTAAAATAGCTTGACGGTTCCAGTTTCAGCGGTTCCGGTTCCATCCAGTTTCGGTTCCGAACCGGCGGTTTTAGCGGTTTCGGTTCTGGAACCATTTTTTTTTTTTTAAGATTTTATCTTTGTCAAAATACAAATAAAATAAATAAATTGAAGTAAATTTAAAGAAGATGAAGCGAAATCTTATGTTATTTAACATACAAAATTACAAATAACAACTCAAGAAATTTACATGAAATAATAATTTAATACCTTACAAAAATTACAATTTACAACTTACAAGTAACATGTTAAATTGCTAATGCTACAAGTACAAGTGTACAACTTATAATTAAAATTCAAAAAATTACAAATAATGAAAAGAGGATAAATAATAAAATAAAAAAGGGATTGGGCATAATTTTAAATTTTAAACTTAGAAAATCCTAAGTTAGAAACTTAAAATTATGTTGCCTACGTATCCGATTAGAATCAAAGCCCACATAGTTCTCTTACCTTGTTTCTTACCTCAAGACTTAAAGCTTATGAAGATTTAAGCTTCACTTTCGGTTTCGGTTGTGTCGTCGATCACACTATCTTCGTTAGAATCCGCGCTAAGAGCTTCATCTTGTGTTCGATCTTTGGCTTTCACCTAATCATCAAACAAACATTGATTTTTCAAGTGCTCAACTGTCAATCTTGAACTCCTTTCATTCAAGATATGTCCACCAATGCTAAATGCTCGTTCAACGGCTACGATTGAGACGGGACATGCATATACCTCTTTTGCAATCATACTCAACACCGGATAAGCGACTAATCTCCTCGACCACCACTTTAAAATATCAAAATTTTCTAATTCTCTCGGTTGATACTCAAAAGAAGGTGTATTTAGAAAATTTTCAATTTCTAAGAAAACATTTGATTGTGCTGTTGCATGTTGTTCATATCGTTCTTTAGAAAAATTATCTAAACATGAAAATTTACCATAAAGACCACGATCAAAGGATTGAGTACTACCACGTCCACTAGTAGTACTAGTAGCACCACGTCCACTAGTAGAATCACCACTAGTAGGACCATATTGAATTTTATATTCTCTAAAAACATCCATAAGAACTTGTTTATCTTTAATAGGAAATAAAGCATCATAATATTAAGAAATTAATTCTTGCACTCCATCTATTCTTACTCTAGGATCAAGTATTTTAGCAATTATAAACACATCGGGAATATATAAAAAATATTTCACCCATTTGACTTTCATTGAACTAATATCATTATATAATATTTAATTTGGATCACTACAATCTAGAGTAATTGCAACTCTAACACATTGATCTAAAGCAAGAATAGAAGTAGGATAATACGTACCGGATAATTGTGTAGTAGCATCATTAAAAATTTGCAACATCTCACATAAAGTAGCACATGAATCTCATTGACTAGGAAATAAAGTAATACCACATTGTACTTGTGCAAAAATATTACATAATGCATTTCTATACTCATAAGATGCACTTAACATTTTATAAGTTGAGTTCCATCTAGTAGCAACATCAAGTGAAAACTTTTTAGGAGTAAGTTTATTAGCAACACAAAAACTTTTCCATCTTTTTAAAACTTTTTTATATCTAACCAAATAACCAAGTGCATGTTTAATAGGAGCAACATGCGTTTTTAAAGAAAATAAACCATCTTGAACACACAAATTTAAAATATGACAAAAACATCTTACATGAAAAAATCTACCACCAATTGATGGTTGACAAATTGCAACAAGTTCATCTAAACTAGTCGTATTAGCACTTGCATTATCAAATGAAATTGAAAATATTTTTGTAAGAATGTTGTACTCTTGCAAAACCGTACGAATTTTTTGAGCAATATTAGCGGCCGTATGCTCAGTATCAAACTCTCTATATGCAATTAAATATTTTGGAATTATCCATGAATCATCAATCCAATGACAAGTAATGCCCATATAATTATGCTCTTGAAAATGATCACTCCAAATGTCCGAACATATAGAAACTTTTTGAGTTAATCTAGAAAACATGATAGTCATTTCATCTCTTATTTCTTTAGTCATTTGATCAATTTCACGAGTAATAGAAGACCGTGATTTTTTTTTTGGCTGTAGTAACCCATTTTTCAAAACGAAGATCATTTGCAAAACTAAAAGGAAGATGTTTAGAACAAATAAGTTTAGCTAATTCTCTTCTAGCAACCTTAACATTATATCTAAATAAACTAGTAGGATTACTTACATCACCACATTCGGAAGACGCCGTGAATCCACTAGTTGCGTTTGAGATGTAGTCATTTCCAAGACTTCTTTATGTTTTACCGACAAGTGTTTTTTAAATGATCCATATCCACCACCTTTCTCAAAAGATAAACATTAGCGCAATAGTTACAATAAACTTTAAATTTATTTACCTCATTGGTTGCCACTTTTTTGAAGTTAATGGTGAATATATTGGATGCAAGAACTCTGCATTTTCTTTCTCCACCTTGAGATGGAATGGCCTCCTCCTCATTTTCTTCATTTTCATGAGGACCAAGAGTACTTTCTTGAGTACCACCATGAGGCTGTTGAAATTCTTCATTTGAAAAAGAGGCATCCGCATAACCGGGACCAAGACTCGCTTCTATTTCCTCCACACTCCATGGGATATTGAATTGTGCAGTAGGAGGTAGAGAAAAATCGGAAGTCATCGGACTCTTTCCTCTAGAAGATGATGATCCTCCTCTTCTTGACATTTTTTTATGTAATATATAATATAAAGTAAAGTGTATATAATATAAACTATATACTATAATGTATAAAATATCTCAGTATCAATACTATATGAACTATGAAGCTTACAAAGTTAGAACAAGAGAATTAGAGAGAGATGAAGAAGAATTGATCAATTTGGATCAAGTTGGTGTAAGAAAATGAATACAAATGAAGGGTTATTTGTAGAGTTTGGAAAAAAAAAAACAAAAAAAACGATAACTTTCTTTTTTGAATCTCGATCGTTGGATAAAAAAACGGTAACTTTTGACTCAATCTCGACCGTGGAATAAAAAAAAATTGATCGAGAACCGGCGGTTCCGCAGTTCCGCGGTTCCACGGTTCCAACCGGGAACCGCCGGTTCCAACGGTAATATTTCAATTTTTTTTAATTATTTATCTGGTTTCAACGGTCAGATTTAAAAAAACTATGGAACCGCCGGTTCTAACCGTGGAATCAGCGGTTCCGAACCGGCGGTTACGGTTCTATAGAAGTAGAAACCGAAACCGAACCGTGTAATACACGATTTCGATTCCGAAATTGGCGGTTCCGATTCCGGTTTATCCGGTTTCTGAAACACGAAAAAGTGGCACAGAGAAATTGAATTGTTTTTTTTTTTGGGTTTATATTGATGATATACTACTTTTGGGCCGATTCATTCTAAATTTATAAATAGACAGGTATGTAGTTATGTGATTATGTCAAATCATAATAAGTAAACTATTTTTTTTTTTTTTTGTTAATATTCTACAATTAGAATTTGATTTTAATTTTTTTTCTTGTAGGAAGTATTCAAGGAATTGAAATGACATAACTCGAGTTTCTAGATGTTATTTCATCTGATTCATATCCGTTGAGATTATTCTATTTAGTTTTTCAGAATTTTTTATACAGTTGTTTTTCTCGAGGTTTTACTATTAATAAAAGGGTTAATTGAATAAAATTTTAAGATCGTTTATCTACTGCTCCCTCTGTCCCCAACTCTTTTTTCATACTTACTACTATTGCCTCATATTTTTTTTTTTTCGCAAAATTGGTGTGGTACATTAACTTATAATAAATAATTATTTAATGTATCGAAAAGCAAGCTTTATAAAGATAAATACAAAAAGAAAATAGTAATTTTTTATGCAATTAATCCTTTGTCAATTTTTTTGGAACACATTATTTAAATTGTTCATTAGAAGTTTAAAGACGTTAAAAAATTTATACTGCATGCAACTACATTTATATCGTTGTTTGGACCGCTTGAGTTGGGCCAAGATAGCTCTTAAGAGTTAAGACCCAGTTGAGTTTGGAAGATGGGCTTAAATATTACAATTTCATAATTTATTGAGCTTAGTTTTACGATTTCATATTTATTGGGCTTAATGTTACAATTTCATAATGGCCCAGGTTATTAACACCCCCTCTTTTAGGGAATACACCGCTTAGATGAGTTTACATCTTACAAGATTCGTACACCACCAACAAACTTCTTGAACTACCATTCTCTTTCTTAATCCTTCATTTTATCTGCAATTTAAAAAATCAAAGCATACACCCCACAAAAAAAAAAAAAAAAACTATGTTCTCATCTCCTATCCTACCCAAGCCTCCAGTAGCCATCTCCGCTGCCACCAAAAAAATCTGCTCGCCTCCCTTCCACCCAAACAATGACAAGAGGTTGGGTTTTAAATTTTTATTGTTAGAAAGATTTAGGGTATTCAAAAAATTTATGACTTAATGTACGATTTATGAGACAAAAATTTCTGAGTTTTTGTTTAAAACAAACGAACTCACTTCAAATATCAATTTAGTGAACGAATTTCGCAATTTAAAAAATTCGAAGCAAAATCTCTGAATTTTTTATCGATTTTCAATTTTTTTTTCGAAAATTCCATGTTTTTTTTTAAAAAGACTTTTAAAATTATCAAAAAAAATTGGAAAAAAAAACACTAAAAAAATATTTTGAAGAAAATTGAAAGTTTTCGAAATAAAATTTTGAAAAACATACCAATTTTCGGAAAACCTTTTCAAAATTTACTTAAATTTTCGAATTTCTTTTCTGAATTAAAAAAAAATTTGGAAAACCAAGTGCGAATTTTTTCAGTACGGGAGATCGAAAAATAAGCTCGTGAAGCCATAAATAAAGCACGAGTACCCTTGGACGTCTTGTTGGATGTTTCTCTTGGCAGCAAAAATTGTACTACAACATATATTTTAGAGAAACTGTTCGAATTCTATAAGAATAAGGGGGTGTATGTGGTCACAACATTGGAGGGAGAAGAAAGGATACTTTTGATATTTTATTTGTATATTAAAATTATAAAATTAGATGAGTGGTGCATTTTGTAATAATGGGGGTGCTAATAACCTGGGCCTTTCATATTTGAATAAATATGAAGAAGGCGGTATTATGGGCCTGACAACACACATGTAGAATAACGTCATCTGTATTCTTTTTATTTTCTGATCACACACATTTTCAAATCCATTTGGTATTTTTTAATGGATAACAAACTTAAAATTTCTTTTTCTTAAAAAAAAAACTTTTTTGGTGAATTTGATAATTGGGCTTTAATGTGAACTTAATTATTTTGGGCCTGCATTTGTTATGTGGCGCCAAGGGAGCGTTTGATAAAAACTGTACTTTAGAGGTGCCAAAACATCAACAAAAATGGGGGGCAAAAGGGGTCCAATTATAAATAATTTTATATACATTCGATATTTTTAATTGTTCAATTATATCACATGATTATTTTTCAACAACTATTGCGAGCGAGAAAATTCATCTTGTAGACAACTTTCATTTTAAGCTCGTTAATTTGTCCCTACCATTATTTCAATCAATATAGCTAAGAAAAAAAAAATCAATAATACGGAAATATGATTAGAAAATATATTAGACTAATAATAACATATAAAATGAAAAAAAAAAAAAAAAAACTGTGAATTTGATTACAATTTTTCAAAGAGATTGTGTTGCTTTGTCAGTTAGAAAATAGGTCATGAAAAATTGTGAACACAAGCGAACACATAACTTCTCGACATAGATAGTAGTGTTTTAACCGCTTGAGTTATTTAACATTGTCAACGTATAATATTAAATTAAAAGCTCATGACAAAATAAAAAGAATATGAAAATGCCATCTGTCAAAAAAAATTATGCAATTAATTAACTCTTAAATGAAATTGTTACTAAAAAAAGAGAAAAAATAATTAAAAGTCTAGTAATGTAAAGTTGCACCTCCACTTCTCACAAATCATTACATACCACGTGGGCCACTATAAAATACTCTAAAAAAAGTATTACATTCTGTCCATTCAAGTGAAATAAAATAAAATGCGACATGACTATTCAAATTATATTATATTGTTATAACTTTTTAATTTCCCCCTATTTTCTATGTTGTTTTTATTTATTTATTTTAAAATTTTGGGTGCACGTGAGTCGAAATTGATGGAGCGTGTCACAAAGGCAATAATTCGTATCAACCACCGCTCCTTTTTGTGATGCGTCTTTGCTGGATTTCTAGGTAACTAGATTTCCACCACTTCACATGCTTAAATCATTCTCCCTCTTTCTTAATATTAAAAAATGAAATCATGTTAAATGGAAAGATCTAAATATTAATTTGATCATGTAACATGTGGTATGTATATATATATATATTTTATCGGTAAAGGTGTATATTTCATTAATGAAACAAGTGGGTATCAAATACCCGGTATAATTTCTATATTTTTTCCTAAGTATTCTCACTCCAAAAAATTTCTAGGATTCGAGAGCCATTTACAAAACGGTATATTACAAAAGGATGTATATTTTACCGAACACCAACTCTAAAGTCGGACTTTGATCTCCTCCACAATCTTCTCCTCATCAAAAGGTGTCCTTCGAAAATCAACTTGTTCCTGTCTTTCCATATGTTCCAAATTGTGCAAATCCAAAGAGCTATGACAAAAGTTTTCCCAATCTTACCATCTAACAAACCGAAAATTCCTAAGAAATGATCAAGAGTTCTCTGGTGCGATGCCATCAATATGCCGAGCCACGAATAACACTTCTCTCATATTTTTGCTGATTTCTCGCATCGAAAGAAAAGGTGTCGTGCTATTTCAGTTTCGAGGCAGCACACCGGGCAAGAAATGTCCGAGTCTTGGGGCATAATGTTTTTTTGAATAAGGTTGGATCTTGTTGGAAGTCGATCCCAAATTAATCTCCACGTCGTTGCCGAAGTCTTGATAGGTGTGATTTTGTTCCAAACGAACTTGAAGCACACTTTCTCAAGGTCCGAGATAGAGGTCTCACCCGGATTATGAATCAAGTGGTACGCCAATTTCGTCTTGAAAAACAAGTCTGGAGATGCCTTCCATTTCCACGAATCTTGTGAATATTCCTTGAGAGTGAACCTGCTAATAAGACAAACAAGTTCATTAAGAATATTTGACTCACGATCTAAAAGCGGTCTCCTCCATCTCCACTTCCAACTCCATACTCCCTCCTCCCACTCCCCAAACTCCCTAATTGACGCCTCCTTATCTAAACTTAGAACGTTTAGTCTTGAAAACATGCTTTTTAAAGTCCTAGGACCTACCCATACCCCATTCCAAAAACTCTTGCTCCCTTCGTCTCCAATGCAATTTTCTAAATTTCCCCAAAGCCATCTCCCACCCTCCCCATGTATATTTAATATAACGGTATATGATATTATATTAAAATAGTGAATTTATTTTCCTTTTAAGTCCTAGCAACTAAGTTAACATAAATTCTCTGTAAAATTTATGAGACAAACTTTTTTTGACCTTATTTAATAATTCAAATTCCTTTTTTTTATACCATTGATAAAAAAAATATTATTTTTTTGCCCTTTTATGACATTTTTTCCCTTATTAAAAAGAGTCGTGTATGGGTCGAACATAGGTCGTGCATGGGTCGCGGCCTAGTGGGATGGATAGACAATGATAAAATTGTCATAAAAGGGCAAAAATTAGTTTTTTTATCAAGGGTAGACAAAAATAAGTTTTAACTATCAATAAAAGGCATTTTTACATATTTTTTGAAAATTTATTTATATTATAAAATTAATACTATTACACTTATAAATGGAGTAACTGATATCATTATTTTTATAAATCAATACTTATATATTATTTAATGTTATAATATCAATTTATAAATACAGTGATATCAATTGATAAGCATAATAATAGTATTTGTTTATAAATGTAATGACACAAATTTTATACTTATGAATAAGTTTTACTGAATACCTAGATTTGCACAATGCCTATAGTGAAAATAAATAAATAGTACTAAAGGATCTGCATTTACAATCACTAAATTAAGTTCATAACAAAATATCGACTAGTCTTTGTTTAAAAGAAATCATTAGTCTTACTCTTCAAATAATATGTAATTAGTCAATTCAGTCCAATTTTTTTCAAACATGTAGTTGGAAGAAGACGATACAGCATGTGCTGCTACCCATTTTGTCCCACCAAAATCCATATTTCAACCATATCTTTTGAATAATACCAATAATTTAGAAATCAAGGTTTCAACATCATTGGCCCAAAATAATTTCCAATAAAATAAAATAGATGTTCCTTGATCTTGAAAATTGCTACATTTGAATTAGGAATTCTCTTGATTAATTTTAAATTAATTTGTTGGCAATGTATTATTTAAATTGTTTTTTTAGGTTTTCTGTACATGTCATTTTTTTACGTCTCCAATTATCGCTTGGCTTTCAATTTAATAAGCTAAAGTCTAAATTAATGAGGTTAACAATGTACATATATATGTACGCAGAATATATAATTTCATATATAAATTTAACGATGTTAATTAAGTGTCGGCTCATGTAATAAGCATGCGTATACAACATGTTAATTAATAATCCTCCTAAAACGATTAAATATACATCCTATCACTTAAATGTGCTCGTACTAGCATTTTAGTTACAAATTGTTTATTAAAGAAGAAGAGGAAATTAAGAACCACTTGTAATTAAAATAAATTCAAGCAAGATGTAATCTACTATGCTACATAAGTTATTTGATTGATCAAAATTTATTGATTTTAATTTACCCACTTTCTCGGTTTGAATTTTTTCTGATTAATTAATTAATCTTGATTGTTTGTCCCACATAAAATACATAGTTTTATGAGAGCATATATCTTTTAAATTAAATGTATACTATGTGACGGTGCAATGTGAGATAGATTGTGAGATAAATTTAAATTATACGGTGAATTTGTTCACTTACTCATTTATAATTTATTCCCTTAATTATTCTCATTCATTTACTCTTAAACTCGTTAATAAATATTAAAATTAGCAATAGAGTCTATTCGATAAGAGGTTATTGCCATTAATAAAAAAGGGTAATTAGCAAGTGTTAATTGCATGAACTCCCTGGCGTTATCGATAGTAATAGTATCTGATTCCCTCTTTAAGAAAATACATCTCTCCTATATATATATTGTTTAAATTCTAGTAGTTGGAGACTAATCACTTGGCATATTAATAAAAGAATTTGTTAATGAAATTAATCCTTATATATAGTATTTGTTTGGTAACTTTTGGAGACTTTCATTTGTATCCTCTATACTCCACTCTTCTATTTTGATATATATGTTCATGTGAGAGAGATGAGAGAGAGAATAGAGGGAAAGCGAGAGAGAGGGGGCCAAAATTCATAAAATATAATTTTAGTATAACAACACTGCAGCACTTGCTTTCTCTAAAACCAAAGTACAAGTCCAATAGTTTAGGATTAGCAGGCCGAGGTTGTAGTTTTCTGACAATAGAGTCAAAAAAGTAAACAAAAGTGAAAAATTGGTGGAAACAAAGAGCCACCAAAGTAAAAATAAAAAAAGATAAAAAAGAAAATCAAAAGAAGAAAAAATAAAAGGAAACCCTAGTGCTCCTTTGGACCAATTATATGTGGTCTTTGTGACTTTTCTAACAAGAAGCACAATTCATATTTGAATTTCTATCAAAGGCTCATACTAAATAACTTAGCCTTGATACTTAAGGTTATAATAGTAATTTTTGTCAACAACGAGACCCCTTTCGGCAGTTCAGGGAACCTGAGCTGGAGGTGATCGAGCCAACCAGACTCGAGGGTCGGGCACCTAGGCTCGATGCTCTGGCATAGCTCGATGACGCTCCGGCTCCAGAAGGCGTAAAATAGGCCCCGTTCAACATCAGGTCTCCTTCCGATCTCCAATTCCAACGCTTCCATTCACTTTCGGGGGCATCCTCATATTTGGTTACCTGCATTAATAAATTTGTCAATAAATTTACCCTGTAATGAAGATGATCTCATAATAAAACCGTGCACAAATTAGCATAAATCAACATCCACCCCTTTTAAAATGTTAAAACGTCGTATGTATAAATTAAGATTTTGCAATAGTTGACTTGAAAGGGGGATTTGGTAGTCCACTTCAAAATCTCATGATGGGGTAGCATGATTCAAGTAGTGGAAATAGTAAAAAGGCAAAGTAATAAATTATGTTATATCTTTTTTGTGGGTAATAATAAAAACTTCATTTATTTTTCTACATAAGTGACTAGTAGTTGTATGTGCATTAATTGCTCCCACCTCTTATAAATGTGGTCTAATAATTATACAACATAAAGTAAAGTCTTTATTTAAAAACAAAGCAACTTTGCAACAAACCAATTAAATATTTTAGGTAAAGTAGTTAAATAAGCCAACATGAAAACATCCCCATCACCTCTTTGCTGAATCTATCATTTGGTGCAAGAAATCTGTTCCCTTGGCTATTTATAGTGGGCGCCGCGCTACCTCCAATTGCATACATCTCCCAATGTGTGTAGTCATTGTTCACCACATGGAAGTAACCATGTCTACATCTGCATCACACATACATAACATACATACCATCAATCACCATCTTCTTCATAAATATTAAATTACATACTAATTAAACGACATGTATAATGACACAATATTTGAATTATATATCTATATAAAATAATAGGTTAATTACATTTAAAAAATCACGACCAACATGTACTTTAAAATTTGCAATTAATTTAATACACGGATTTTTTAAATTTTACAGTTATGTCATATGACTATTTATCGACAATTTATATTGATATAAAAAAAATTATCATGTGATAGAACATACTCCTGTATTGTAAGAGTGGAATTAGGGGCCAAGACCATTCATTCATAGCCAAGATTTTAAACTTGTCTGCTTTTTTATCTTGAATCATACAATTATTTTTTTTTTTTTTTCATATTAATAGTTCTTGGTTAGCTCATCAGAAACAAGTTTGATATTTTAAAATCTGTAAAAACTAAATACCATATTGTAATTGAAAAAATGTAAAAAAAAAATCATAATTTATTCTTACCTCGGCATTCTTTGAACAAGTCCTTCTCCAAAATGATTAAACGCAATAGTAACTTGCATGCCTTTATCAGGAGTATACGAGTCACTTGCACCTAAAAGCATAACCTTATCATGGTGAGTCATATAATTATTCGAAATAGTAATAGCAGTGGACCCTTCGATTGCATCAATTAAACCATCTTTGCAATTAGACAACGAGCAATGATCGACCCACACGTGGCTCGATCCAAAGATCGACACACCATCACCGTCCGATATGGTCCTCCACCCGTAATGCCGTGTGGACGACCGCACCATAGCATTCCCCCCTTGCTTACAATCATGTATGTGAATTCCATGTATGATAATATTTGTCACATATTGTATAGTAATGCAAGGTCCATTTGCAATGTGGACACTTGTACCCCTACCATCAA
This sequence comes from Stenogyne calaminthoides, assembly GCA_037126765.1. Lineage (NCBI taxonomy): Eukaryota > Viridiplantae > Streptophyta > Magnoliopsida > Lamiales > Lamiaceae > Stenogyne > Stenogyne calaminthoides. The sequence continues at coordinate 2,242,177 of JBBCBC010000044.1, forward strand.
TAGTCTTGAAGGAATTCATGATCAATTCCTCCTTCAATTGAATAACCATATCACGAGCGAATATGATCCATAAAGGATTCTCTTGAATTACGGCGTGACGGAGGGTCCCGGGTTTAGGGTTTACGACGTCATCGTCGCTGGAATCCGTCACGACGTAGATTTTTCCGTCACGACCACCTACGGCATTTTTCCCGAAGCCGATTGCGCAATCGGCTAACTTCTGGCGATTCTTCTCCCAATTGGGATCGCATCGCCAGCAGTCGTCGATTGGGTTACCCGTGTTGCACGACAGGAACCCCAATTTCCTCCTCGAGGCATTCAATTTCCTGCATTGTGACAAGACAAAAAATATGTGACACGTATATAATTAGATGGGTCCAATATCACTTATTACGTTCGATACGTTACAATATTCAATTATTTTCATGTTATACTGTTGGGCAGTGCCCAAGAGTGCTTTAACATATTGTACTACATGTATTAACGTGTTGTACTATACAACACACTAAACGTGTAGTACAACATTCTAGCTTGTAGTACCATGTGCAATTATGTTTGTACATTGTATATAATTACCTATGAACTTCATGGACTACTAATTCGGGGTCTTCAAGGGTTGGAAATGAAGAAATGAGGGATGGAAGTAGAATGCAAAATAGGAGAGAAAAAGCAAGTAAAGGGAATGCCATATTTTCTAGTGAGAGAAGAAGTGAGAGAGAGAGAGAGAGAGATGAGGTTTAGAGAGGGAATTGAATGGAATTTATAAAGGAAATAAAAGGGGGACTAGATGGCGTGAATTAACTAAACACGTAGGGCCTACTCGCATTGTGATTACTAGTATTACGGAGATTCCCCCAACAAACCCACCCCATGGTAGTTTTGGTAGTTAAACTGGTCCAATATTGCACAGAAAGAAGATTGTGATCTTTGAGAAAGAGATATTTGAATATTGAAATTATTATAACAAAGTCTCCATTATATATACGAGTATTTATACATAATTATGATAGAAAGATGCAAGATAATATTAATAATGCATTATACATAAAAAATGATATTGTAAAAATAGAGTTCTGTGAAATTTCGAGTTAAATCTGATTTTTTTGTCTACGATATATATATATACACATTATAAGATAAAAGAAAATTAGGTATAAATATACTCTTTTGGAATTTGTTATCTTGTACATGCAATCAACACGTATTCCTAAAAATACACATGACTTATTGACTTCCTACCGCATGCATATAAGCACTCGAGAAAAGCTGGCTTTTTTTTGGAGTAAGAAATTAATCTTTAGTTTGAAGCCTGCTTTCAACTACCATCATTTTATACGCATCCATTAGTTACGCACATTGTGAGAATCCCCATATTTTTAATTCGAAAATACTTTTGTTAGATAAATGCATTTATCGAATTAATATTACTTGGTTAATTAATTAATTAACGAAATTAATTATTGTACATGTTGGGGTTGCTTTGATTTTTGTAGGCTCCTTGTTGAAATTGGAGGTAATTGTGAAATGTTTGAAGGTTTGTGTGATCAATATTTCTATACATAGAATAATTAATTTGTTTGTTAATTGTGAGGATGATTAGAATATCACCGTTGAATTGGTGATTGGAGAAATCTATTATTAATAGACCAGAATACAACAACTTTCCCAAGATATCTGAGAGATTTACATGGAAAAAGAATATAAAATATATAAATACATTGGATAAAGACTAATGTCTATTCTTTATCTCTAATACCCCGATCAAGTTTTGCGTGGGGTGAAGGCACACACGAGCTTGGAACGAAGAAACTCAAATGCCGGACGAGGGAGGCTCTTCGTGAAGATGTGCGCTATATCCGAAGATGTGAAGGAACAAAGCTAGTAGATAACTTCCCGGAAGAGGCGAGCTCATTTAACAAAGTGATAGTCCAAATCAATATGCTTGGCACGCTTTATGGGCAACGGGATTCGGCTCAAAAACAGAGCACTCTTATTGTCACACAAAAGAGTTTCGGACGAGAAGTTATGGGTAAACGGAGCTCACGGAGAAGATTAGTGACCCAAACCAATTGAAGTGCGATTCGCTAATGCCCTGACTCAGATTCACGGCTTTGATCAGACAATCCGTTGGTTGTTCTTAGGACCAAAAACAAGATTTCCCCCAATAAAAAATAGAGTAACCATAGGTGGAACGACGAGTCTCGGTGCAACGGGCCCGGTCGATCTCGGAATAACCCAAAATAGAAGTATCTAGCCTCTTGACGAAGGAGAGACCATAGTGAATCGTACCTTTGACATAGCGAAGAATACGTTTCCTTTGCTAGAAAACGCGTCGGTCGGAGAGTGAAGGAACCGACTAATCGAATCGATCAACAGATATGAGAGATCGGACGGGTGATGGTACGATCATCGCAAAGGCCCCAACAAGTGATCAGATAGCGTGGGATCACGAAAACGGATCACCGAGATCGACAAGAGACTCCCCGCTGCCCAATGGAGTGGGCGGCTTGGAGTCCAACAACTCGGCTTCGTTCAAGGATATCATGGGCATATTTAGCTTGACCCACAAATAAGCCGCCAGATGTATAAGAAACCTCAAGACCGAGGAAATAATTGAGACGCCCAAGATCCTTGATGGCAAACTCACGGTGTGTAATGAGATATAAAAAGCGCAACAATAACGTCATCATTCCTCAGAACAATGATATCATCGACATAGAGCAAACAAATAAATAACGAAGTGCCTCGATGAAAATGAAAAAATGAAGAATCACAACGACTCAGAGAAAGCCAAGGTTGGTGAGATCTGAGCTAAACCTCGAAACCAAGCTAGGGGATCTGGCGAAGACCATAAAGAGCTTTCTTGAGTCGACACACATGATCGTAAACGAGGATCAATAAACCACGGGGTTGAGCCATGAATGACTGGTTTGTCAAGAACGCCATTAAGGAAAGCATTCTTGACATCAAGGCGGCGAAGAGGCCAACTATCTTGCAACGGATAAAGCGGGATAATCGCGAACGATTGCGGCTTTGACAACCGGACTAAACGTGTGATGAAAATCGGTTCCGGAATTTGTGTGAAACCCCGAGCAACAAGACGGGCCTTGGGACGCTCAATCGAGCCATCAAGATGAAACTTCGACGAAAAAACCCATTTCGAACCCACAATATTCGCATTCCGGAGGCGGGGTACCAAATCCCATGTGTGATTTGAACTGAGGGCATCAATTTCCTTACAGAAAGAAGAAGCCACCGTGATTGACGGGCGCAGACTTAAATCCACGAGGCTCAAGCAGGAAACGAGAGCGATAATAAGGCAAGGAAGCTAAGTCAAGAGGGGGTAGGGGTTGAAAAAAATGCCCGCCCGAAGGCCCGGGACCATCGGGTGGCGGGAACCCCGTGAGGAAAGGTGAGGTAGCCGCCGCAGCAGTGCTGGATCGATGGAGGCCGCCAGACAAAGCCGTTGGACGAGGCGCGAAGTGAGCTCGCCGCGACGGGATGCGGCCGGGTCGAAAGTGCGGGCATGCACCGGTCGAGCGGGCTGAATCGATCGCCTATGTCGGATCGCTCATCAAGGACGCGGGCGAATATGCACATTGGCGCGGAGAGAGGTCGAAAAGAAAGGCGGGAAGTTCGAGGAAGGAAGGATGAGTTCTTGCCGCCGAGGCATCCAAGAAGGTGGTAATGTTCACTCGAGACCGGAGTGGCGACGGCTCTCGAAAAAAGGAAAAAGAAAAACTCATCAAATTGAGCATGGCGAGAAATGAAGGTCGAGATGAGACGGGATCAAAACATCGAAATCCCTTGTAAATGCTACTATAACCCGTAAAAAATACACGGACGGACGACTACGAGGCTCAACTTTTGTTATCAAGATAATCTCGAAGGTATGGAAATACCCGACACCCAAAAGGCTTGAAGTTTGCATAATTAGGAGCATAACCGAATAAAGAACTCAAAAGGTGATGAATTTTGCAAAACGGGGGTAGGGCGGGTTGATCACAAAAAAACATTGCTGTAAATGCCTCAAACCAGAGAGAAGAAGGTGCATGGGCATGAAATAGCATGGATGTAACCGGGCCAGAATGTGACGATGCTTACGCTCAATTTCGGCCATTACATTATGAGTGTAAGGACAAGACAAACGATGAAGTATGCCATTAAGATTCATAAAATTCGGACTTTAGCATTAACAAACCGGTTCCCCATCACTTTGAAACACCTTGATTTTACGATCAAATTGATTGCAGACAAAGGTATGAAACTAAACCAAAATATCGTAGAATTCAGACTTAGCACGCAACGGATAAATCCAGAAAAAACGAGAATAATCATCAATAAATGCAACATAATAATGAAACCATCGCCAGTAGAAAACAAAGTGCGGGACCCCATAAATCACAATGAATTAAATCCAAAACACAATCAAAGACGTTTCTCATTCAATGAAAAGATAATCTCTTGCTCTTAGCCAATTGACAAGAAAAAGCGGAACACTCGGATTCGGTAAAAACAGATGTAACAGATAAATGACCAAGTTTGTTCAGTAAAGAAATAGTAGAATGTGGGACATGCCCCAGACGTAAATGCCATAAACCGGAAACTAGCCTTCAATTCTTTATTTGGACGGCAAGAAGAACCAAAGCCGGAATCCTCGATCAAGCAAATATAAGCCTTTATCACACCTTCCCTGTGCGGATTTGCTTTTGTCTTTCGGTTCGAATGGCAAAAGAACTTATCGAGAGAAAATCACATCGATAGGAAAATCGAATGTTAGTTTATCGATAGATAACAATTTTTTAGTGATATGAGGAACCACTAAAACATCCAAAGAATTGCACATCTGCGGACAATTTACTAGAACCAATATGAGAAATATTCAAAGCATTGCCATTACCAACAATGGTGACCCATTACGAATAATAAGGCTCGTAAGTGTCCAATGCAAGAGGTCGATTCGATTCATCATGAAAGAAAGAGGCACCGAATCAAGATACCAATCGGGAGTAGAGTCCGACACATTGCGGGAGGATGTGAATGCAGGCTAAGCTAAATAAGAGACAAAGTTGGTTGATGAGCATTGAGAAACCGAGGACATTTATCCGCATAATGCTCCCCGCGACATATCGACAACGAGGATTCGACGCCCCCATTCGTAGAACGGAAAAACCATTGGTGAAGCCGAGTTGCCGTCTTGTCCGGTTGCGGAAAAATTTCCACGATTGCGGAGAACGCGATTGCGCGCCCAAATCCGGTGAACCTGCATCCGCGGGAGTTGCCACCGATGAAGATGAGCGGCCACGACCACGGCCGAGAACGATCACCGTGAATGCGACTGCGGAGGAGAATTTTCCATAAGACGAAGCATGGACTCATCTTGTTTGGCTTGACTCAACAAATCTTAAACGCCGGAATAGGAGTAAATGCCATTCGAGTATCCGCAAAGCTTGCAAATTGGACACCCAATCCACGCAAAAAACCAATTACTCTTATCGATTCAATAACGGGACAACCAATAGCATGCAATTGATCACATAAGGACTTAAATTTCTTACCATACTCTTCAACGGGAGAATCACCGAAGAAGAGAGTAATTCTCGCGGAGTTGATGTTTGGCGAAGTGCGGAATAAACACCTCCGAGTAGACCACATAGCGCATCATGTGGTGGATTCCGTAACTCGTAGGCGGCGTCTTTCTGGATAGCGATGTGTAGACGACGCCATGGAGCTTAGGGTCCTTAATTTTCCAGCCGATAGCCGGATTGGATTAAGCCACGCCCTCAGCAGGAGGTGACGGTCACGGAGGAGAGGCGAAGCTTATCCGGCCCAAGTAGCCGAAAGCAGTCAAAACACTCGCCATATATGCTCAATTTGGCGACGCCCATGGAAGGTAATTCGAGGTTTCAATTTGATTCCAAGAACCATGTTGATCATGGCGGTGACGGGAAGAGAATCGGTGGGAGGATTGGCTATGTTGAGATGAGCGGAAATCATGGCGAAGGAGAGTAGCGGTTTAGATGCACTTTGCGTAAGAAGGTTGACTGATCGAGGAGATTGTGTAGGAGCGATTGAATAGGATTATTGAGAGGAGATAGGGAGTGACGGAAATTGGAGATTGTTATGGTGAGAAGAAGTGTATTATGCAGAATTAGGATTTCTGCGAGAGAAAGTGAGAACGAGAGCTGCGTGAGGTTAGGATCTTTTACTGACGGATGATACCATGTGAGGATGATTAGAATATCACCGTTGAATTGGTGATTGGAGAAATCTATTATTAATAGACCGTAATACAACAACTTTCCCAAGATACAAGGAGATTTACATGGAAAGAATATAAAATATATAAATACATTGGATAAAGACTAATGTCTATTCTTTATCTCTAATATTAATGTTGATTGAATTATGAAAAGAAGATCCACACAAAAAAATGAAAGACGTTATTTAACAAATTGACGACAAAGCTTTATGTTCATGCATGCGGTTCAATCATCAAGTATTCTAGAAAAGTAAGTTGATGACAAGAGATCACCTACCGTTTCTATTCGAAGATATTTCGTAATATGAAATTTATACCACTGCACTTATTAATTAATATTATTATTTTTAATTATTAACTGATATCATTACATTTATAAACTGAGATTATAGTATTAAATGTTATAGGTATTTCCCCCTCCGTTATTCCCCTCATCTATCATACTGATACACCTCCTTAAAAGTCACTTTATCATTTCATATATTAATAAACAATTCGCTCTCTAAAACACGAGCTAAACAGTGAATGGACAATGTAAAACAGGAAGGAGGGAGTAGTTTATAAGAGTAGTGGCATCACTTTATAAATGTAATTGTATGCATTTCATATTATGAACAAGTTTCACATGAGAGAAGATTGACTTCAAATTCTATAGCCGACAAAGCACTCTATAGATTGGCAAGACGATTCGAACTCGTGATCTTTAGATCCTTTATTGAGTTATTCAACCAACTTATACACCCTTTTTTTCATAATAAATGACGTTTTGTTTAAAAAAGAAATGACGTTTTAAAAGTTAAATTTTGTTTTTGATTGTTGTTTTAGCTATTTCTCCAGGATAGAGAAAGATTAACTAAGAAGTAAGAATAACTAAGTCAAAATTTAAATCCCTTAATTCAATATAAAAATTCTCTACAACAATACTTATTTAGGTTCGATTAGGTGTCTTCTGAATTAGGTTTAAGTGAACTATCTTCTTCAAAGTATCATCTTTTAGCACACATCATCATTTAAAAAAAAATTAATTTTATGTGTGATATTTTTCAAAATCACTAGTGATACTTTATATGTATACCAAGGTCATATAATTTTTTTTCTTTAGGCACTTGAATTTACAATTGGATTTGAACTACCTGATATATAATCATGGATTTTGACTTTTGCCAAAGAGAAAAAGGGGTTTTAATTTGTCGACTAATTCCTTCATCAAAGGAGAATCAAGTAATTTGTAATGAATATCTGGAAAGAAAATTTCAATTATTGCTTAAAATTTATTTGAAGAGTCGAGTGAAACTTTGAATTAATTATGTGGATTAAAATATCATTAATTAAAAATTAAGATTGTTTTAAGAATAATTTAACACTTTATATACAAAATTTTAATATTTGAAGAAAAGTTCATGTGAACCCAAATACGTCATAAGACTTACTCTAAATTTATAAGAATCAATCTAAATTTATAAGAATCAATCAAAAATCTCGCATGAAATTGTTTTATTATTGCTATTGATATCGTACCTTGTGTACTAGAGGAATCCATCCAGATTAAATTTGATGGGATAAAAATGTGGTTTTTCATTAAATAACTTATATGATTTTTTTACATGTAATATTTATTGAAGGGAAATCTTATTGAATGCAATTGAGACTAAATTAAGTTTCTGTTGTGACAGGTACAATAATTATATGGTAATTAAAACCATTTAATTCGAACCACCATGTGTGAGCCAAATTAATTTTCCTTTTCAAACATAATTTTGATTTTCATCTACTATCCATCCACCGACAGTAATTACATCAATTCGGTTGAGAACGACATCTTATTTTTTGTGTATATATAAATACTTACTATTTATAACTAAGTTAAAGGGTAGTGACAAGTGGATGTAATCTTTTGCAACTATTGCGCATAATCATTACGTTTACATTTGTGGCTGGGGGATTCTATTTTCAGATGTAAATTCTGTTAGTGGATGTAATAACTAACCAAATATAATTTTCAAACAACATTTAACTCAATTCTGCACTAGTTGACATTTTTTTATCATCAAAATGAGAACTATTAGCTAGGTATTATGACACTTGAAGTGTAATTTTGTGCTGAGCCGAGTCTCTGTGTCCGATCTTAATCTTCACCCTAGTATTGATTGCCAACAAGAGATTATGTGAATTATATGAATATCTGAATTTTGTAAAGTAAAATTTATAAACCATCAAATAGTAAATTGACAAGTATACTAGATCCAATACATTTATTCATTACACATCAAAATAGGTAACAAATTAAAATCAAAATTTAGGTAAGTGCCATCTTTTTCATATGCCATATTTTTCATATTTTCTTACACCGCAAACTTCGCCGTAACAAATGATCCACCAAAGTCTGAGCAAGCAAAAGAAACGCCACTAATTGTGCCACGTGTTGCTTTGACGTTGCGGACACATGGCCTTATCGGATTGGCCCCACCTTATTCGGTCTTGAAAGATACTTCCCCACATGGAGATTTTGCTCTCAACTTTTGTCGCCATTGATAGCCTTTGATTAAGGATGCGTGATTGATACTTCATTATGCGTATTAGATGTTCTTAGAGTGTTAAACACACACCAAAATCATTTAAACACATCCCAAATGTTAAGCACACCTCAATAAAATTTAAAAATTAATACTCCCTTCATTTTTTAATAGATGTCATTCTGGAATTTTTAAGACAAACTAAGGACATATTTTTTTTTCAAAATTAACCTTAATTAATATTATTTAAATATTCTTAACAATAATTGTTATTGGCTGAAAAAATATACACACAATATTTTTATAGGAAATTTGAAATTTGAAATTAAAAATATTATTTAAATATTCTTAACAATAATTGTTATTGACTGAAAAAATATACACACAACATTTTTATAGGAAATTTGAAATTTGAAATTAACATATTAAGGGTAAATATGAGATAATGGGGGAGAAAATTCCAGAACGACATCTATTTTAAAAATATTTCAAAAATCTAAAACGACATCTAATTAAAAATGGAGGGAGTATGAATTACTAAACACACCTCATTTCTTTCTTATTATATAATTCCTCTATGAAAATAGAAAAATAACACTTTCCTACCTTTTCTTTTCTCATAAATATTTTTCTCCTAAAAAATCATTTGATTCTTTCAAATTCGTAATTTTTTTATTGAAAAATTCTTAAAATTTTAAATAAAATCATGAATATATTATTTTAAAAAAGCAACTAATTTTTTTTAAAACATAAATAAATTCGAAAAATTAATTAAAAAAAACTTCAAAATTATAAAAAAAAGCTAAATATAAATAAAAAATTGAAAAAATCAACTAATTTTAAAAAAAATTAAATAAATAAAATTAAAAACGTAAAATAAAATCTTTAAAATATTAAAAAAATAAACTAATCTAATAAATAATTAAATAAGAAAATCAGTAAATCTAAACAAAATTTGGAAAAATTATTTAATTAAATTAAATTTATTTTTTATTTTTTTAATATTTTATATAATTTAAATTTGTTTTTAATTTTTTAATTTTACTTATTCTTGTCGATTTTTAAATTGATTTTTATTATATTTTTTAATTTTAATTTTAATTTTTTTCTTATTTTATATTATTATTTTAATTTAGTTATTTTATAGATATAGTTTTTTTAATTTTTTTTTTTTAAATTTTCAATTATTTTTTCATTTATAAATTTTAAAAAAAAAAATTGACAAAAAATAATGAACTTTTTTTAAGTGAAAAAAATTTAAAGGACTAAAATCAAAATAAATTAAATTAACTTAAAAGACAAATGATACCCCATATTTATATAGGGTAACTTAGTCATTTTACATATATCTATTTTTGTTTTTAAAATTATGGGGTGTGTTTAGAGGATTTTGGGGTGTGTTTAGTAGCACTCATGTTCTTATTATCATAAAATTTTCATTAATTAAAATAGAGACACACTTGTGTGAGACGGTCTAATGATGAGACGTGACATAATTTGAGTATATTGACACTTTAACACTTTGGGAGAGTGGATGTTGATTTGTGCTAAGTTGTATTCCGTCTCATGCATAAGACCGCTTCATATGAATTTTTATCATTAAAATATTATTACCCCCCTCCGTCTCACTGTAATTGTCTCGTTATTTTTATGGACGTTTCACTATAACTTTTTCATTCCATAAATGTAAAAAGTAACACTCCACTATCTTATATTTGTATTCCCAATACATATACATGAATTATGTAACGCATTGATTGTTGTAATGAATAATATAAGGTGTTTATAGTTTTAGTGTGTTTGCAACCTTTAAAAAGTTAAAACATAATTATTTATTTTTAAAATTGTTAAATTCAATCTTTTTAAATTAAGTATTTTTACCTTTTTATCAAAGTAGTTTGAAAATGGTCACGAATGATTGAATATTGAACGGTGAATTTGATTTGATTTTGTGGCCTTGGATTAATTTCATATTCAATTTTAATTTTGATTATCTATTTTTTTTTAATTTTAATAAATACTGTTAAATATCATTAATTAATATTGATGTGTGTAAAGAGTAACGAAAAATAATATAAACATGTAAAAGTCCTAACAATTTTTTTTTTTTGGATCAGCCAAATGTAAAAGTCCTAACAATTAGTGTACAAAAGTCCTCCTAACGATTAATATTCAATACCCCATTTTCCTGAACTGATCAATATTTGATACGTCCATAAGTCACATGTTTCACATAATACGCGCGAGGTTTTAAGAGTAGGTCTCATGTGCATTCGGGTGCGCTGTGCGCTCATAGTATATTTTAGAAGCGTGCAACTATTTTAAACAGAAGCATGCAACTATGTTCCCATATTAACAGTTGCATTTTTCTGTTTAAATAAGTCACACTTTTCAGCATAACAAGTTGCACGCTTTTAAAATGCACTATGAGTGCACATTGCACCCCTGTGCATACAAGACCTAGTCAGGTTTTAAATTTATTTTCATGTAACGATGGAGAAAGTGAAGAAAAAATCCCTAATTTCTGGTTCTCCTTCAATTAAACTTTTGTTAGGTCAGTCGTGCTTCTGGAAGTTGTTTTAAGTGTTTCAAAACACACCCTTATACTCGTGAGAACTCGTGAATCTTTATTTCAAACTTTATTATGTCAACCAGTGCTTATTGTTTCCGTTTCTTTTAATGCATAAATTACTATAAGAAAAAAGTGATTTTGCTATGAAATTTTTTAATATACCTACAAAATTTCCAACGAAAATAAATCCGTCCTTATATAGCTTATTGTCTAAGATTTACCTATAAAAATTTTCAATCATATTTTTTATTCATAGATAAATTTGCTTACAGAAATGTAATTCATATATAGGTAAATTTGTCAGTAGGTCATTTTTAAACTACCAATATAATTGTTTAAGAAATTATTTTTGTAGGTAATTTGTTTACCCACATAAATTATAAATGTGTAGACAATTTTGTAGGTAATTTATTGTGTAGGTAATTTTTTCATAAATTATTCTAAAAATTGATAGGCATGTCGTGGATCTCTTTTTAAGGACCAAATTATTTTTGTAAGAAAATTTCGTAGTCATTTGAAAATTTTTGTAGACAATTCTTCATTTTTTTACGATGAATTATCTTCCTCTCGAAATATAATTTATGATCCATCACCGTGAAAAAAATGTCTTGATCAAATTCCACATCATCGTGGGACAACACTAACGTGAAGGTCTAGATTGAGGATTTAATAAGGTCAAATTTTCAAAAGAGCATAGCCATGAACCATGTTTGGAGAGTGCCTTCTCTTTACATATGATGGGGGCTTATTAGATTGTGACTTGAAAACCTTATCACCCACTTATGACTTAACCTTTTTCTCAGAAAAGTGGGTCTAATGTACATTCAGATGCACCATGTACTTATACTTCATTTTAGAATCGTACAATTTGTTTACACTGAGTCGTGCAACTATTTTTTCATATTAATAGTTGCACAATTCAATATAAATAAATTGTATTTTTCAGTATAACAAGTTGCACAATTATAAAATGCACTACGGTGCACTGAATGCATACGAGACTTAGCCCTCTACAAAATAAATGTTTTTTTTTTTCTTCTTCTTTTGTTGGGTTATTTAGATCCACTTAATTGATCAACACTACATATCCATAAGGGCATGCCCACATGTTGAACAATCTATGTCAATTTATTGAGCCCATTTGCACATGCAAGGATATCATATTCTTGAAGAAATTGCCCCCATTATTAATATAAGTCCCTATCCCAACTTAATTGTCCAATTAATATACAGTTTTCTAGCCCAAAATATTAAAATATTCCTGATTATTCTCCTAATTTTAGTGGGACAATGTCAATTTCTTGCACATTAATTCATCATCTCAATGGTAGTTTGCTGTTTATGGACGCAAAATGCTCTAAAACAGCATAACTGCGAAAAAAGTTTAGCTTGTTTAATTATTATATCTTGCCCAAACCAAAAAAAAAAAAATTTGTCATCTACGTACATAATCTCATACCTCATCACATTATTAGGAAAAAGTTAATATATGGAAAATACTAATTATTACACACTGTTCTCATTTTATTATATATGTATATCCACTAGCAATTCCATTTTGTGATTTTTGAGATGCTTTTATATTGATTAAAAAAGTGAACTCTCTTGAAAAATTAAATTCCAATGTATCTGCATTGCAAATTTTGTTCTAGGAAACTATCTAAAATATAGAACATGCATAGTTTGTACGATGAATTTTAATTCGGCCCATTAGGTTATAATCAGGGATTCCAAGTCCAAGAAAGCCCAATTATATATACAGCCTAGAGCCGAGTTATAAGTAAAGCCTCATCAAATTGAACTTATACGGCCGATAGAAGTAAATGGGCTATAACATTAAATACTATGGATCAGAGGAATAAGCCCAAAATAAATTGTGAAAAATAAATGAGTTGTGAAGAAAAAACAAGAAGTTTTATTTGCTCATTTCACAAATGTAACACGTTCTCGCAGCAAGTTTATTTGAAATTGACCATTTTCATAATTACTTTACAAGTTTACATTAAAAGCTCATCCCTCTAGTTTTTTTGCTAACCTATTTTCTTGTTACGTGGGCCATGGTTGGGCTTTATCTTTGTTCGTTAAGCTATATTTTTTAGGTGTTTAGGATCATTTTTGGACCCCTTGCAATTTTCATTTCTCCTTTTTAATAACAAAATCTCCTTTGCTATTTGTTTTAGTATACACTACACATGAAAGTAAAGTACAATGTTGAACATGTTAAATGATTTGATTGTGTAATTGATGGTGCTTGAAGATATTATGTTAGTTACTCCCTTTCGTTTTAATACAAGATTCCCATCTTGGGCGTCTCAACACAATACATCTATACTATTTTTGAAAATCTATCGACCCAACTACATCAAATAATTGTTCCTCTATTTTATTTTATTTTATTTATGTCAATTGTCATCCATTTTATTATCTATCTGAGAGAATTTCGTCTCATCTAAAAGCTCGAGCTTGTAGGGAGGGTCGGGAATAATCTATTTATTTAATTTCCCTCAACACTCCCCCTCACTCGTGGGCCGAATAATTGCCTCTACTCTCTGGAGAGGAGGCCCAACAGAGTGGACAATTTAAATGGGTGGAGTGCTTCCACGGGAATCGAACCCACAACCTGGACTCTGATACCATAAGAGAATTCTGTCTCATCTAAAAGCTCGAGCTTGTAGAGAGGGTCGAGAATAATCTATTTATTTAATTTCCCTCAACACTATCCTTACACTTTCATTTTATTTTCTCTCTTTAATCATATCCATTGTATTACAAGTTTACAACCTCATATCAATTGTACTACAACACATGTTATATTGAAACTCCCTAAACTCCGCAATTAATTCATCACATGGGAAGCTTGTATTGGGTAGGAGAGAGTACTAGTATATGTAAAAAAAATCCCGCAGTAATTTTAAATTTATCAGTTTAAAATTATATACGATTATGGAATATGCGATTCATGTATTTTTCTTTCATATAATTGCATGATACTTGTGTAGGTAATTAAGCCACATTGTGTTTTTAATAGGACTTTACTTGGGAAATGGTTGTGACGGTTCTTTCATGAGGGTAAAGGGTATTGGGTGAGGGTGGTCAAGTCTTTACATGGGTAGTTAGAGATGGGTGAATCTGGTTTTCTAAGTAACGAGAGGGTGAGAAGGTGGTCGGGGTGGTGGAAGTCAATTGTAGAGAATGGGGAGGGAGTAAAGGGGAAGTGGTTTTGGGAGGACCTAGAGTTGTGCTTAGGGGATGGGAGAGAGTCGAAATTTTGGCATAGTTTGTGGACGGGTGAGAGGACGTTAAAAAGTCAATTTCCTAGGCTTTTTAACGTTTGTGTCAACAAAGAGTGCAAAGTTAGGGAGAAAATCTTCGAGAATGCTCAGATTAAATTTGACAAAATTTTGGAGGAGATCAAAGGTAGATTTTGGAGTTGGTACTTGGCGAAATATTGTGGTCCTGGTGATTTTTATTTCAAAGATTGGCTTGAGAATCCTAGGTCATGTTTAGATTTGTAATTATGTTGTAAATAAACTCTGTTGTGGGATCTTAGTATCCCTTTTTAATAAATTCTTTTTCCCGATAAAAAAAAAAGCCACATTGTATTTTTTAAACACTCGCTCCTTACCTTTTCAGATATGAATAGGAGTCATTTGCCTTAGGAAGTGTTTTATTTCGGCAGGAGGTAGATGAAGCACATCGGAATGAGAAAAAAAAATAAAAATGGATGAGGCAGATCATGTGAGTAATAAATCTATGTTTGGCTAGGAAAAATATGAGAAAAAATGAGCGGGTCATGAGTGATGGGGAATATTTATGTCGTCAAATGAAAGAAGGACGCGTGGAATATTGACCAGATCTCGAGTGAGCAGAAGATCAATTGAGTGGGCTCATGTAGAGCTTGGGCCACCGAGAGTAAACAGAGTCTAGAAATTGGGCTTGGATAGAGAAAGCCCTGAAGAAGGCTTAGGACCATCTAGGTGGACAAGAAGGACCTTGTGCAGGTTCGACCCCATGCATGTGGAGGGCCAAGTTAGAAGAAGACTTGGAGAGGGCCCAGGCCCATCCAGGTGGACAAGAGGGACGTGAAGTGGGCTTATGCCCATTCAGGTAGGCATGGTCTTAAAGGCCTGATATAGTCGAGAGAAAGCTGGCCCAATATTCAAGGAGTCAACAGATGATCGAGAGTCGAGAGAATCAACGGTCTAAATAGCTTTGGATCCTATTTGAGTCAAGTAACAAGTTGGAGGGGTGAGTCCCGATTTTAGAGGAGAATCAGGTATACAGTGTTGGAGGTTGAGATGAAAGTGGAACCTCCGGATAATTAGGGAAGACTGGTGGAAAATAGGGAGAACAAGGTGGGAAACATGGGAGAAAGAAGAGATGAGGCCTATAACACGATGAGAAGATGGAGGAAGAGGGGCGGTCATCTGGAGGGATATAAATATCCCCTCCATGTATCACAAAACACACAAGCACATGCTTTACTAAATGACTTGAATTCGAGCCTTTTGATCTTATTTCCACCTGAGTTTAGAGTGATAATTGACTTGAGCGTCGGAGAGCCCGCGCTGGAGCCCCCTCCGGCGTGTTTTTCAGGTACCTACGTGGAAATTGGCGAGGTTCCTGCAGTAAAAGCTCGAAGGATTTTCAACATTCAACGTACGAATCCCCGTTGAATTTCAGGTCATCTCTTGACTGCTTTTTTGCACATCAGTGAGTAAAAAAGTAAGATATAGAATAAGTGAGTGAAAGAAAATTTGTGATATAATAGTACGAGAATTTTTTTTTTATCTCATAACTTTCTTTAATCCGTTTTTTCATCCCTAATAAATTAAATATCCAATTTTGATTCTATTTTCACTGAAAAATAGAAATGATGTCGTTTTCAATTATGCGCAAATCACACTCCAGTTAAAATTGGGAGTTTCCGAGCTCGTAGCTGACATGGACGTTGATTATTAAAAAAAATTCTAGTAACTTAGTATTAATGTTCTTGTTCTTTCTATTTTTTTTATGTAACAGTTAGTGTCAACGTGAGCTATGAGCTTGAAAATCCCCAATTTTAATCGGCACGTGACTTGCGTGTGACTGAAAATGACGTTATTTTTTGTTCTCCGATCCAACGAAAATAAGACCAAAATTAGACAATTGAGATAACGAATAGTTAAATATATTTGGGACGTAAAAAGGATTACCAGAAAGTTATGGGAACAAAAAACTATTATTCTCATCCAAATACCCACTCACTCCTATAATATATCTATACATCTATTTTCACATAACCTCGTACAATCGCACCACTCCCTCATTCTCTCTCATATTTTTCCTTTCACATATTCATTATCTCTTATATTTAGCATCTATCTTCAATCATTATCTTTTCTACTTTTCTTAGCTTAGTGAGTCATGTGGATGTCTACCTCTTACCCAAAAATGAGGAAGGAGTGATTGTGGGAGAGCTGATGTAGTGTAGGAGGACAAATTAGGAAATGAGTTTCCCTACTTGGGAAGGGGAAAAATTATAGTGGGAGAGAAAACACGTCGAGTGAAACCAAGGAGAAAAACACTGAAAGCCTGATGCATAGACCTAGGGCTGGAAATTCGTGTTACCGTGTCGTGTGTTGTATCGACATGATAGTGACATGACACGATAAGGCTAAACACGAAAGAATCCATGTTGATATGACACGAATACGAAAATTTTCGTGTTGATATGACACAATAAGGAAAATAAATAAATTTTAAAATAGAATTTAGAATAATAATGTATTGACATGGTACGACAAGATATGACACGATAAAAATATATAAAATATCTAATAAAATTATAAAATATCATGTCATATATACAACTTTTTTTTTCAAACTTATAGAGTTAACACAAAACAAAAAATTTGTGTATTTATCGTGTCGACACGATAATGACATGAATACGATAAGCCTAAGCATTAATCCACAATGTTTATATCATTTTCGTGTTGTGCTATCACGATGTCTCTGAAATTACCGCCCCTATGCGGACCAAGACCTACGTGGGCTACTAGCTACTGCCTTGTGGGTCCTACCATTAATTACTTTTTTGGGCAGGAGTGATTGGGGAAGGTAGAATGTTTGAGATAAAATATTATTTAACTTTTGAGGTGAAAGTGATGTGTCACATATGTGGAAAAAAAATGCTTCTTAAATAAATCATTACTAGCATTGTGGATGTTTTTACACATTATTTATAATAATAAAATAATTCATCACTTTTGATTTGATATAAAGCTCCATACATCTCTATTTCTCAATTCCTAAAAAAAAAGGAAATTGCATTTTTGGTCCCATAAGAATATTCTCATATCAAAATGGTCTCAATTCAAGTATTTTTGGTCCCAAACTAATATTCTCTTAATTTTTAACAGATGTAAGTGCTTGTATTTCCACCAAAATAGCAAGATTGCTAACATTCTATAAAAAAACACCAAAAATCTTCATCCCCAACTTGAACCTTAGGAATCGATGCACCTCCAATATCTAGCAAACTTTAAAAAAAATCTTACCCAAATCTTCCAAAATTAAAAGTGCACAAAAAACTTTACACATATATAGGTGACTTTTGTGGGGGTGAAGTTGTTAGATGAACATGTTAGGGGTTTTTGTGATGTGCAATTAAAGGTTTGGGACCAAAAGTGTATAAAAAATGATCACTTTGAAACAATGGGACCAAAAGTGTTTTGAAAATATTCTTATGGGACCAAAAATGCAATTTACCCTAATCTATATGCATATATATAAAAGCAGAAACCGCCCCAAATTTGGAAACCATTGGATTTTCCCGTAAAAAATTATTGTCAAATTGGGAAATGAATCTTTGAAAAATGTGGAAAAATTCTTTGGAACAAATACTAACAAATAATAATTGATTGGGTAATTTTTTTAACAATACATAGTATAGTATATTATTGGAAAAAGTCTTTAGAATAAATATTAATAAATAATAATTGATTGGGTAATTTTTTTGTATAGAATAAATATCTTAATCTTAATATATATATATATATATATATATATATATATATATATATATATATTATATCTTAATATTGGTAAACCTTAGCCACATATAAATTAACCTCACGGCCAGCATTGTTGTTTGTTTACTTCTTCAATACTTTACAATTGTAAACGTTTCTTTTGAAAAAAAAAATCTATCCTTTACAAATTAACCTAATTATTTGCAGGGACTATGGCATGAATTATCTTTTTTTTTTGTTTTTTCGTCTTGCTATATTTTTTACAATTTTTTTTTTACAACAGTGGTGGTTGCTTTGAATTTTGAATGTGAATTGTAACACGATTTTATTATTTTGGAATGAAATATTCTTCTTAATTTAATTTGATGAATTTATTAATCTGGCAGGCACAACCCAGTCTGGCAGCTTTGGAAATACTTATGTTACAAGTGGGATGATTGATTATTATAGAAACCATGAGGAGATGATCGCCATTCTAATTGGGGTTGAGGTAAATAATTTTTTTCTTATGTTGCTCAAAGAAAGTTCATAGTATGTAACAATTGATTAAAAAACAAAAGAGTATGATAATATTATTTTATTATTAGAAAATATGTTGTGTTCTCTTCTAATGAATTTTAAATGAGTAGAACTCCTGTGAACCAGGTCTATACATGAACTATATCACTGTTATGTGTAAAAACTATCACTATTATGCACAAAAACTTTCACTGTTTAAAATATAAAGCATTTTGTAAACAGTGATTGTTTTTGTGCATAACAGTGATAATTTTTTTACATAACAGTGGGAGTTTTTGTACATAACAGTGATACTTAAAAAACCGAGTTTACGGTGAACTTGGATTCACACAATTTTTTTGTCATTTTAAATTATAGGACAAAATTAATTTGCTTTGTGTTGGGATGAATGAGTAATGAGCTCAATTCAATACCTTCTCACTTAGCAATAAGCAAGTAATCAATTCTCAAGACTCATTAAAACCAGAGGTTATCATAGCAAATTAGTTGGCATTGTCAATATTGTTTATGCATTAGAGCATTTATTGATAGCAAATTAGTTGGCATCATCAAATATTGTTTATATTTAGAGCATTTATTGGTCAGTATATTTTGTTTTACTTTCTAACCATCATAATCTCAGAAGTCTTTGTAATATTTACTGAAATATAGACTCCTTCAGTTAATATGTGTTGTCTTTCATTTCACAGCAATCCGATGCAATTAGTATTTTTATATAATACGATCAAAAATTATATATGTTCGTGCTGGTCTACACAACACGGGTACAACATATCCTATATACTAATTTACAAAAAAAAGAGTTTAATTTTTAATATTTAATTTTAGCCACATATATATTTTGCAATATCTTTGAAAATCTAATTGTTTGAAAGATTTTTTAAGATTTGTGATTAATCATATCTATGCACAATTTGGTACATATATATTTTATTCAAGATTTTATATTATTCCTTATTTTACAATATCACTGGAGGATCTAATTATTTGAAAAAAGATATTCAAGATTTATGATTAATCATATCTAAACGCTATTTGGTATAAATATTTTATCCAATATTTTATTTTATTTCATAATTGTATTAATATATATTTTTTTATATATATTGAACAATACTAAAAATATCGTCTTTTCTTTTAACATATCGCAAATAGTAATAAAATAAATATCAATAAATAATAATGAATCTATTGATTTCTTGAAAAAAAATTGATTTAGATTTTTTCCGTAATGATTCTATTGATTTCTCAAAAAATCTTGAATTAGATTTTTTTCCAATCAAAATATTATAATAAAAATATTTTAGTATTAAAGATTTGTTATCTTAAAAAAATATTTGATCAAATCTATATTTTTTAAATAAAATCTTGATCAAATCTATTAATTGTTCAAAATATTTCGCATTAGATTTCTTCCAAATTTATTATTATCTTCCTAAATTCTTTGGGCTTTGAGAGCTGTTAAAAATGACATTGGAGAACAGTTATAACAGCTCTCCAAGTAACAGCTGTCCAAGCAAAAGTGGAGTTTAGACAGCGATTAAAAACCGCTGACCAAAATATATGCTTAGACAGCGGTTATGAACCACTGTGCAAGATATTCACTTGGAGAGCGAACCGCTCTCCAAGATGCAACATAAAAAGCGGTTAAAAACCGCAGTCTAAGTATCAAAATTGATAAGTAGACAACGGTTTTTAGCCCCAGCAAGCCTCCCAATTAATTGAGGCAATTAATCGCTCCCATGGGGGACCGAACACGGGACCTTGGGCGCCTGAGCGGGGATCAATTCCGCTCGGGCACTTGCTTTCTTGCGTTTACTTAATGAAATTAATTCTATATGTTCTAAAAATCATTTTTTCTTACAATTTTTTTTATAAATCTTTATTTCAATTATCTTATTTATTAATTCAATCATATTTTTATATAATAATTTTTGTATATAAATTTAAATTAAAATTAAAATTATATTTTTTACACATACCCATGCGGGTGTGTGTGAACTGGAGGGTCCAGACCCTCCAATTACTGGAGAGGATCCGCCTCCGTCGAAATAATCATTTATTAATATTTTATGTAATAAAGTGATAAAGTGAGTATTTTCATTTAAAAAAATATGCAGTTAAGATTGGAAAACTCAAAACGGAAATATTGAAGTTAATATTATATTAAACTCAACACTCATCAAGTAAAAATATAAGTACAGTTCCTCGAAGTAAATAAAAAGGGAAAAAAATATCATAAAGAAATTGGGGAAAGGAGTTTTCCCATGTCATGTCAGGGAATATGAATGCAGCATCTCTCTTAAAAGTTACAGGCTTACCTTTCATTTAGTTTGAACAAGTGAACAAGTGCAATAAATAGCTTATGGTTGACTGAAAAGGATGTTTTTCAAGCATTATTAAAATGTTGTATACATTCAAACCAGCAAAAGCATCTACATATTGTCATGAGGAGATGACAGAATAAAAGGAGCATATGCAGAACCAGTTCATGAAACTCACCTCGTCATCACTGTCAAATTTCCGAAGCATAATTGGGCTGTTCAGACAAAAGAGGATGGAATTACCAGTTATTAGATACGAACACAGCACCAGATGTCTAGAATACATCTTTCAAGTTCTTTTAGCCATCACAAAAGTAGAAGATTAAGTTCAATACCAACAGGTACATGCACATCAAGCTTTTCCAAGAGAGAACGTTAACATGCTTGCAGTAAATCGTCAGGTGAGATCAATTCTGTGAAAAACAATGTAACTCTATTATATATCAACAAGCAACATGCATAGTATCTAGTACGTTTACAGTATGCTTCAAAAATAAAAGAATAAAATTCGTGAAGAGAAGATCCAGAAAATTAAAGATTGAAGAGGCAATAGATATCTATTAAATTTATCATTCCTCCAGCTCTCTCTAAGGGAATCTTCACGAAATCTGCCAACTAACAACCAAAATATCATTTGTCACTGTTAGCCACATCAAGGAAAAAGCTCTAAATCTGAACAACACAAGCTTGAAAAAATAGTGGAGCGAACTCAAATATAACATGATATGAATTACACTCACTCGAAAGATTTTCCAATACTACTCTTTATTTACTTACTCAGCCAAAAAAATAATGCAACTGATAAGATATCATGTTGGTGAGAATTAAGCTTGAATCTATGCATTACACGTTTGAATGTCAGGCTTGTATTTTTCCATTCTAAATTAAAAGAAATAGGAAACCCAAAATACCTCATAATTTTTTAGAAATGTTATGCAGACTGGGATGCACATGTTCAATAACACTGGCCCAACAATATTTAAATGACATAACATGATGTGAATTCATAAGAGAAAATTCGTGTGGAAATACAATGACAAACAGTAGTACTGACGTATATGTTTGATAAAACGGTTGACAGTTCTCGATTAGCGAGCAATAGGTTTTGTGTGCCTTAATTTAGAAGCATATTTTTTTAATATGTAACTCGAGAAAGAACTATTTCATTAGATCTTTTCCCCGGGCATGTTGAAAAGGTTTAGGAGTGAATGCAACCAGTTAAGTGATGATAGATTGACTAACTCAAAAAATAAAGCAAGGCACATTGGAGCTAGGGAAGGGTTTCATATTCATCTGATGACGATAGGCCTAGGTTTCAAGGTATTGTGCTAAAATGTTAAAAGATAAAAGAACCTCTGCGTTAGATACAGAGAGGAAATATAGACATGAGATTCATATTGCCTATAGTTACTATAACACTAACATAAATTCATATTTTACTATGACCAACCAGTCGACTTGGTATTAGTTACCTATCAGTGGAGGTGTTAGCTATCTATCAAACTATATGTACACACACACACACATGGATCAAAGTGGAAAAAGTTAGGTTGTGAAGCATATTCAGATGATCAAAGATTTATATGAACAGAAAAGAATTCTCAAAGAAATTCTGAGAAGTAACTAGATAGAACATAAATCAACATGCAAATAAAAATTTAAGTTCCCACTTTAAGTAGGTGAACATGGAATAACAAAAAAAACAGATAATAAATAAACAAAAGAAACACCTGGCGAGATTGTTGTTGATGATACAGAGCACCAGCAGATTCCTTCGTAACAGGAGATACAATACCAATACTCAACAGCCAATCTTGCATCTCTTCCTTAGTACCCATCTCATCATCATTGGTCCCACTTGTCTGATTATTTGACCCTGAGAGAAGCTTTAATCTCATCTTCTCCGCTAGCATCACCATCTCCTTTGCCTTACGCTACTTTTTAAAATGAGAGACACGGAAGACTCGTTAGCGAAGAGAAGTGAATCATCTTCTATAAGAAAAAAAAGTTTCAAATGTCAAACCACTATCTTTGAGTTCCACAGCCTCAAATAGTACTACAGATGCTGACACATTGATGGTTCTTATTTTCAGTTGTGAAAATTATTCTTTTGGATTAATTCAATTAGTATGCTAGAAATTGACACCTTGGGATTAAGCATTTGAAATAGCTTCCACAAGTACACTATCTTGAAACAATATACGTTAAACAAGCTTGCGCGCATGAGCTGCTAAGACAATATTGATGTGCTATTCATCATCCGCAATATGTTTTATGAGAGCTACTCCATAGGAGACACAAATTATTTCACTCATCTCCCAATACCTGAATGGTACTCTGAAACTGTCTCAGTTTTCATATAACATGCAACCAGAACCTGCCACTCATGCAAGGAAAAAGGAGCTTAGGAAGACATATTCATTCCAACCAAATTGGTATTTACAAAGGATCATCTACTCCCTAACATCATCATCAATCACTCAATCTTTGAATCGTGATAAATGTGTAATATGTTGCAAGTTGTAAGGATATTTAGAATATCACTCTTGATGATGAGTGATTAAGGATTAGCTCTATAAATAAGGTTAATTACAAGCTATACAAGGAAGATAGTAAATCCCAGTCAACTATACAATTAAACCGGTCCACTAATTATGCACTATTTATAATTACAAACAATGACTAATCCTTAATATATGCTATCATCCCCCCTCAAGCTAGACGTGGGGTGAGGCCCAACTCGTAGCTTGGATCTGAAGAACTCAAACGACGGACGAGGTAGGCCTTTGGTGAAGATGTCTGCCAACTGCAAATCGGTTGAGACATGGGCTGTGGAAAGTCGACCAGAGGATACAAGCTCTCGAACAAAGTGATAGTCAATGTCGATATGCTTTGCCCGCTTGTGAGCAACAGGATTTTGGCTTAAGAACACGGCACTGTTGTTGTCACAATAGAGAGTAGGTTGGTCTGATGGAGTGATGTGCAGTTCCTTGAGCAAGTTTAGTAACGAGACAACCTCTGAAGCAGTGTTTGCAAGAGCTCTATATTCCGACTCACAACTAGAGCGTGAAACAGTGGGTTGCTTCTTGGCACTCCAAGAAACCAAATTGTCACCAAGAAAAATAGAGTAGCCATATGTAGATCGACGAGTCTCAAGACAACGAGCCCAATCGGCATCGAGTAAGCCACCAAGGAAGTAGATGACCCTTGTGTAAAAAAAGAGAGACCAAAGGAAGGAGTGGCTTTCACATATCGAAGAATACGTTTTCACCGCTTGAAAGTGATCAATAGTAGGCTGCTGAAGAAACTGACTCACCATATTCACAACAAAAGAGAGATCTGGGCGAGTGATAGTCAAATACTGAAGAGCTCCAACCATAGAACGATACAAAGTTGGATCTTCAAAAGGAGCACCACTCGAGGACAATTGAAAACCATCCGCCAATGGAGTAGAAACAGGCTTAGCATCTTCAAGATTAGCCCGTTTGAGAATATCTCGAGCATACTTAGCTTGATTCAGAAATAAACCGTTTAAAGATATGTAACTTCAAGACCCCAAAAAATAGCTAAGCTTCCCAAGATCCTTGATAGCAAACTCTCGTTGAAGACGAGAAATAAAAGATGACAATAACTCTGAAGAATTCCCTGTTAGAATAAAATCATCAACATAGACAAGTAAATAAAGAATAGACTTGCCCATGACATATATGAACATGGAAGAATCCGACCGACTACAAGTGAAGCCAATACTCAGTAAGAAATCATTCAATCGTTGAAACCAGGCACGAGGGGCCTGTTTAAGTCCGTAAAGAGCTTTCTTCAATCGGCAGACATGATTTGGAAACTTAGGATCTCAGATACCAGTGCGGTTGTTCCATATACAAAGTTTAGGAAGAATTCCATTCGTAAAAGGCATTTTTAACATCGGTGATGGAGAGGCCAATTATGCATTATCTTAAAGCGAGAACAACCCGAATGTGGATGCCCGAACAACCGGATCGAAAGTGTGGGAGTAATCAAAACCAGTAACCGAAAGTGAAACCCCGAGCCACAAGACGAGCCTTATGTCGATCAATGGAGCCATCACCAAATATTTTGCACTTAAACACCCATTTTGAACCAACAACATTAGTATTGGGTGGACGAGGTACAAGATCCTGTGTCTTATTCAAGTGAAGAGCGTAAACTCCTCATCCATAAGAAATGACCACCATTCCGGATGCTTTGCGGTGATTTAACCCCTTTGGCTCACGAGTAGAAATAAGATATGTGAACAAAGATGTTTCGCAAGATAATAAGTGAGATGTTTGGGTTTGAATATACCAAACTTTTGGCTCGAGTGACCATAGGATGAGACGCCGGTGGTGGTGGAATATTTGTGACTTGAGGCGGTTGGACATCATTAGGAGGCTGAGGAGTAGTCGAGACACGATCAAACAAGACGGGAGGTGGGGATTCAGGCGTGGGTTGCACTTCTGGAGTTGGATCTGGACACTCACATAAAGTACAAGACGATTTGAAATTGTCTTTAAGTGGCAAGACATTTGAGGGTGGTAAGACTGTCTGAGTAAGTGGTAAAGACTCAAGATACTCAAATAAAGAAGGAGACAATTTTGAAGGTCTGTAAAGAGTCAAGAGAAAAAGGAAAACATAGCTCATCAAACTTTGCATGTCTAGTAATATAAATGCGGAAAGAGTGAGGATCGAGACACCGAAACCCTTTATGAATGCTGCTATATCCCATAAAAATGCAAGGTAAGCTGCGAGGTTCAAATTTATTTGCCACGTAATCCCAAGACAAGGGAAAACTCGACAACCAAAAGGATGAAAAACCCCATAGTCGAGAAACGTTGAATAACATTTCAAAAGGAGATTTTCCATGCAGAACTCTTGATGGAAGACGATTTATAGATATATCTTGCCTTCTTTGAATGCTTCAACCCAAAATTTAGATGGAACGTTTGCATGAAAAAAGCATAGCAAGTCCGGCCAAATGACATGTCCACGGTTTACGTTCAAATTTCTTCCATTTTGTGATGGAGTGTAAGGACAAGAGATAGTATGCCTAATACCAATATCCCGAAAGAAAGTTTGCACCTTTTCGTTTTGTGAACTCGGGCCCACCATCACTTTGAAAT
This sequence comes from Stenogyne calaminthoides, assembly GCA_037126765.1. Lineage (NCBI taxonomy): Eukaryota > Viridiplantae > Streptophyta > Magnoliopsida > Lamiales > Lamiaceae > Stenogyne > Stenogyne calaminthoides. The sequence continues at coordinate 2,268,521 of JBBCBC010000044.1, forward strand.
GTCTTAATAGAGCAATTAAACCGATTGGAGACAAACTTGTGAAATCGAACTGAATTTCATAAAAATCGATTTTGCTTTTTAGTGGATAAAACCACGTGAAACGAGAGAAATCGTCAATAAAAATTACGTAATACCGAAACCCAAAGAACAGAATTAATCGAAATTTGGTCCCCATAGATCGCAATGTACCAAATCCAAAACACAAGCGAGCGTTTAAGATTCCGATCAAAAGGGCAAACGCTTGCTCTTCGCCTTTTCACAAGAAGCACAAATAGATGGTTTTGGCAAAATAGAAGTAACTTAAACTTGTCCAATTTTATTCAACGGTGAAATAGTATCAAAACTAACATGGCCTAATCTAGAGTGCCATAATTCAAAGGAAGTTAATCAATCGGGGATAAATAAGAAGCAAAGCAAGAGCGGGAAAAACACCTTCAAATACATAAAGTCCATCTTTGGTCCTGCCACGGGCCAAAATATCCTTGGTTGTTCGACTACGAATATCAAAATAGTCAATACCAAATAGGGATAACATATTTTTAGTAATTCGGGGACAACCAAGACATCATACAAAGTAATTGATTCATTCGTAATACACGCACCAACATGAGAAATATCTAAACGAGCACCATTGCCAACAATAACGTAATCGGTGCGAATATGGAATAACAGAAATGAGAGATGAAGGACCTGAAGTCATGTGAGCAGATGCTCCTGTGTCAAGATACCAGTTCGAAAATGACGACGGAGAGACCTGACAACCCCCGGAGAAGGCCTCAATAATCGGCAAAGCTTGGCTCTTCGACGCCAAGAAATTGGTGGAAGTGATCATCGCACTCATTGCGGCGATGGGGATTGGATCATTAGGGTTAAGTGTGACCATTTGAAACCTGAAATAAGATGCGGATGAGAGATAGGCTTAAAGATGATAAATCTGTGGACGGGGACCAGTCACAAAGTGGTGTCTTCTGAACAATATGTGACGGGACCAGTCACTATGAGGGAGAGTGAATAGGGAAGACGCTGGGGGAAATTAGAGTAGAATTTTCTGGATCGTTATGGCTGATACCATGTAAGGATATTTAGAATATCACTCTTGATGATGAGTGATTAAGGATTAGCTCTATAAATAAGGTTAATTACAAGCTATACAAGGAAGGTAGTAAATCCTACCAACTATACAATTAAACCGGGTCCACTAATTATGCACAATTTATAATTACAAACAATGACTAATCCTTAATATATGCTATCACAAGTAGTGAACTACATCAACATGTTCGACTCTTTATACGCTTAATTTCAAACATTGAAACCCAAATAAGCATAAATTCTAACAACTTACATACCATCAAAGCATTCAAATCTCGAAAAGCATCTTGCAAGCTCTTGTCGGTGCTCTCACACATCTCCGCCTCTCTTCCTCAATATCCCCGCCACCTCGACCACCGGCATTCTCAACGCCTAACGAGCCCGAAGTTGACCCCTCGTTTTCCCCCCAAATTCGAGCCCGAGCCCGAGCCACTAGCCTCCCATGCTTTCCTCTCTCCAAGCATCCCAAAATTTCCCCGAAACGAATCAGGATCGGTTTTTCCTCTCACTACCAAAACGATCATCAAATATCTTGGACCCGCTTTTTCGCGATTGCCCTCGTATAGCGGACACGAAATCGAATCCTAGGGCTATGGAAAATGGTTTTGATCGATTTCTTGGCGGATAAAATTTGTTGAACAGAAGAAAGAGGGAAGAAACAGAAAGTTGTAGCGTACCCAGCGCTACCGACATAAACATCCATATTTTTGTATAATTTTCCAAAAATACGAAGATAAATTGCATATAGAAGGAGAGAGTAAGAGATGAAGATTTGAAGATTTGAAGAAATTGGGGGAGAGAGAATTAGATAGAGAGAGTGAGATAGCTAGAGGAGAGAGAATAGTTGTAATACTCAGTAAGAAATCATTCAATCGTCCGATATGGTCCTCCACCCGTAATGCCGTGTGGACGACCGCACCATAGCATTCCCCCCTTGCTTACAATCATGTATGTGAATTCCATGTATGATAATATTTGTCACATATTGTATAGTAATGCAAGGTCCATTTGCAATGTGGACACTTGTACCCCTACCATCAATAGTCTTGAAGGAATTCATGATCAATTCCTCCTTCAATTGAATAACCATATCACGAGCGAATATGATCCACAAAGGATTCTCTTGAATTACGGCGTGACGGAGGGTCCCGGGTTTAGGGTTTACGACGTCATCGTCGCTGGAATCCGTCACGACATAGATTTTGCCGTCACGACCACCTACGGCATTTTTCCCGAAGCCGATTGCGCAATCGGCTAACTTCTGGCGATTCTTCTCCCAATTGGGATCGCATCGCCAGCAGTCGTCGATTGGGTTACCCGTGTTGCACGACAGGAACCCCAATTTCCTCCTCGAGGCATTCAATTTCCTGCATTGTGACAAGACAAAAAATATTTGACACGTATATAATTAGATGGGTCCAATATCACTTATTACGTTCGATACGTTACAATATTCAATTATTTTCATGTTATATTTTTGTTAAAGGCCAAGAAAGTCTTTTAACATATCAGATCTACACGTGTATTAACGTGTTGTACTATACAACACACTAAACGTGTAGTACAACATTCTAGCTTGTAGTACCATGTGCAATTATGTTTGTACATTGTATATAATTACCTATGAACTTCATGGACTACTAATTCGGGGTCTTCAAGGGTTGGAAATGAAGAAATGAGGGATGGAAGTAGAATGCAAAATAGGAGAGAAAAAGCAAGTAAAGGGAATGCCATATTTTCTAGTGAGAGAAGAAGTGAGAGAGAGATGAGGTTTAGAGAGGGAATTGAATGGAATTTATAAAGGAAATAAAAGGGAGACTAGATGGCGTGAATTAACTAAACACGTAGGGCCTACTCGCATTGTGATTACTAGTATTACGGAGATTCCCCCAACAAACCCACCCCATGGTAGTTTTGGTAGTTAAACTGGTCCAATATTGCACAGAAAGGAGATTGTGATCTTTGAGAAAGAGATATTTGAATAGTGAAATTATTATAACAAAGTCTCCATTATATATACGAGTATTTATACATAATTATGATAGAGTTTGTGCATAATATTAATAATGCGTATACATAACAGTGATATTGTAAAAATAGAGTTTACCGTGAGCTCGAGTTCATACAATTTTTTGTCTTTGTATATATATACACATTATAAGATAAAAGAAAATTAGTTATAAAATATACTATCGTTATCTTTTGGAATTTGTTATCTTGTACATGCAATCAACACGTATTCCTAAAAATACACATGACTTATGACTTCCTACCGCATGCATATAAGCACTCGAGAAATGCTGGCTTTTTTTGGAGTAAGAAATTAATCTTGAGTTTGAAGCCTGCTTTCAACTACCATCATTTTATACGCATCCATTAGTTACGCACATTGTGAGAATCCCCATATTTTTAATTCGAAAATGCTTTTGTTAGATAAATGCTTTTATCGAATTAATATTACTTGGTTAATTAATTAATTAACGAAATTAATTATTGTACATGTTGGGGTTGCTTTGATTTTTGTAGGCTCCTTGTTGAAATTGGAGGTAATTGTGAAATGTTTGAAGGTTTGTGTGATCATTATTTCTATACATAGAATAATTAATTTGTTTGATAATGTTGATTGAATTATGAAAAGAAGATCCACACAAAAAAATGAAAGTCGTTATTTAACAAATTGACGACAAATCTTTATGTTCATGCATGCGGTTCAATCATCAAGTATTCTAGAAAAGTAAGTTGATGACAAGAGATCACCTACCGTTTCTATTAGAAGATGTTCGATAATATGAAATTTATACAACTACACTTATTAATTAATATTATTATTTTTAATTATTAACTGATATCATTATATTTATAAATTGAGATTATAGTATTAAATGTTATAGGTATTTCCCCCTCCGTTATTCCCCTCATCTATCATACTGATACACCTCCTTAAAAGTCACTTTATCATTTCATATATTAATAAACAATTCGCTCTCTAAAACACGAGCTAAACAGTGAATGAACAATGTAAAACATGAAGGAGGGAGTAGTTTATAAGAGTGGTGGTATCACTTTATAAATATAATGATATGAATTTCATATTATGAACAAGTTTAACGTGAGAGAAGATTGACTTCAAATTCTATAGCCGACAAAGCACCCTCAGATATAGATTGGCAAGACGATTCCAACTCGTGATCTTTAGATCCTTTATTCAACCAACTTATACACCCTTTTTTTTCATAATAAATGACGTTTTGTTTAAAAAAGAAATGACGTTTTAAAAGTTAAATTTTGTTTTTGATTGTTGTTTTAGCTATTTCTCCAGGATAGAGAAAGATTAACTAAGAAGTAAGAATAACTAAGTCAAAATTTAAATCCCTTAATTCAATACAAATTCTGTACAACAATACTTATTTAGGTTCGATTAGGTGTCTTCTGAATTAGGTTTAAGTGAACTATCTTTTTCAAAGTATCATCTTTTAGCACACATCATCATTTAAAAAATATTTAATTTTATGTGTGATATTTTTCAAAATCACTAGTGATACTTTATATGTTAAATTTTTTATTTTACATACTAATTAGTGATGCCGAGTTTATTATAAAATTTATGTATACCAACGTCATATATTTTTTTTTCTTTAGGCACTTGAATTTACAATTGGATTTGCACTACCTGATATATAATCATGCATTTTGACTTTTGCCAAAGAGAAAAAGGGGTTTTAATTTGCCGACTAATTCCTTCATCAAAGGAGAATCAAGTAATTTGTAATGAATATCTGGAAAGAAATTTTCAATTATTGCTTAAAATTTATTTGAAGAGTCGAGTGAAACTTTGAATTAATTATGTGGATTAAAATATCATTAATTAAAAATTAAGATTTTTTTAAGAATAATTTAACACTTTATATACAAAATTTTAATATTCGAAGAAAAGTTCATGTGAACCCAAATACCTCATAAGACTTACTCTAAATTTATAAGAATCAATCTAAATTTATAAGAATCAATCAAAAATCTCGCATGAAATTGTTTTATTATTGCTATTGATATCGTACCTTGTGTACTAGAGGAATCCATCCAGATTAAATTTGATGGGATAAAAATGTGGTTTTTCATTAAATAACTTATATGATTTTTTTACATGTAATATTTATTGAAGGGAAATCTTATTGAATGCAATTGAGACTGAATTAAGTTTCTGTTGTTAATATAAAAGCAAAATTTCTTTGTGACAGGTACAATAATTATATGGTAATTAAAACCATTTAATTCGAACCACCATGTGTGAGCCAAATTAATTTTCCTTTTCAAACATAATTTTGATTTTCATCTATTATCCATCCACCGACAGTAATTACATCAATTTGGTTGAGAACGACATCTTATTTTTTGTGTATATATAAATACTTACTATTTATAACTAAGTTAAAGGATAGTGACAAGTGGATGTAATCTTTTGCAACTATTGCGCATAATCATTACGTTTACATTTGTGGCTGGGGGATTCTATTTTCAGATGTAAATTCTGCAAGTGGATGTAATCACTAACCAAATATAATTTTCAAACAACATTTAACTCAATTCTGCACTAGTTGACATTTTTTTACCATCAAAATGAGAACTATTAGCTAGGTATTATGACACTTGAAGTGTAATTTTGTGCTGAGCCGAGTCTCTGTGTCCGATCTTAATCTTCACCCTAGTATTGATTGCCAACAAAAATCAATATTCTTTTCATGAAGGAGGAACGTTTGAGTTGTCCTTTGTGCACCTCGAGCACAGAATCGGCAGCCCACTTATTTTTCGAGTGTAGCGAATCGATTAACATTTGGTCGGTGTGTCACGATTGGATTGGAATTTCAACGGTATCTCATGTTCGTGCTTTTGCTCATTTCAATATTCATTCGGGCCTTCTCGTTGGTAAGAATGGGCGGCTGTTTGCAATTGGAATTTGATGTGCATTATATGGACTATTTGAAAAAGTAGAAATACGTTGATCTTTGAAGGAACCATATTCGATGAGGAGAAAATCGTACAAGAAATTAAAGGGAGAATTTGGAGTTGATTTTCGATTAAATTTTCACCTTTTTATAATTCGACCTTCAATGAGTGGGTCACTAATCTTAAAAAAAATCTTAGATTGTTAATTCACATTGTACGGTGCTCTTTGTAATGGGTATTTCACTATTTCTTATATATATTCTATTCATTCATTTTAATGAATATCCGTTTTTTTTATTAAAGAAAAAATCAATTCCACCAGTTGCAAAATATAACAATTTAACTTGTGATTATTTGTCTCTAAACAAAGTGAATGAATATGAGTAATGATATACAAAATTTTAGTTCAATCGTTTTACCTTGCAAAGTTGATGGTGTAGCTAATTCCCATATATAGGGCTGGGTGAGGCATGTTGGCCCATTTTGACCGGTGTAATGCTGACCCAACTTGTCAAAACTCCGTTCAAGAAAAAAAAATACGTATTTAATTAAAAAAACAAAAGTAATTTAGTTTTGATGTATAATTGTAAATAATGCTGACCAAATTCATGATATTAAATTATACTATCTCCGTCCCAGATCAGTTTTCACAGTTGACTTTTACACGCATTTTTGCGAGCGATTTTTGTATTAATAATTGAAATGATAACGTGACTTTTAAGGAGGAGTATGATAGATGAGATCTGGGACGGAGGATTAATGAATATATGAAGGTTAATTCGATCAGAATGATATCAGTAAATGGTTTAAATTTGGCATTGTGTTATTTATACTATATATTCCTCGTTTTAATCGTAGTCTCGCATCGCTCTAACTATCGTCTTGTTCTATTGCACATTTATAGTAAATTTACAAACAAAAAAAAAAAAAATTGACTCACATTATATAGTCTCTATATTAATTTATAATCATTAATTATAATTGTGATTGATTAGAAACGGCGATATAGGGCAAAAACATGTGGCATGAATTTAGAGTCTGACGTTCAATTTGTCAATTAGAGGCATCACCCTGATCGACCTAAGAAACACTCTACTTTATTTAAGTTTCAATGGAATACTGATTATTAAATACTTAATTATATGAAGTAAGTTTTCGGTTAAACTTGTTCACATTATGATATTTATACAATTACAAGAGATTATGTGAATTATATGAATATCTGAATTTTGTAAAGTAAAATTTATAAACCATCAAATAGTAAATTGACAAGTATACTAGATCCAATACATTTATTCATTACACATCAAAATAGGTAACAAATTAAAATCAAAATTTAGGTAAGTGCCATCTTTTTCATATTTTCTTACACCGCAAACTTCGCCGTAACAAATGATCCACCAAAGTCTGAGCAAGCAAAAGAAACGCCACTAATTGTGCCACGTGTTGCTTTGACGTTGCGGACACATGGCCTTATCGGATTGGCCCCACCTTATTCGGTCTTGAAAGATACTTCCCCACATGGAGATTTTGCTCTCAACTTTTGTCGCCATTGATAGCCTTTGATTAAGGATGCGTGATTGATACTTCATTATGCGTATTAGATGTTCTTAGAGTGTTAAACACGCACCAAAATCATTTAAACACATCCCAATTGTTAAGCACACCCCAATAAAATTTAAAAATTAATACTCTCTCCATTTTTTAATAAATGTCATTTTGGGATTTTTAAGACAAACTAAGGACATATTTTTTTTTCAAAATTAATCTTAATTAATATTATTTAAATATTCTTAACAATAATTGTTATTGGCTGAAAAAAAATATACACACAATATTTTTATAGGAAATTTGAAATTTGAAATTAAAAATATTATTTAAATATTCTTAACAATAATTGTTATTGACTGAAAAAATATACACACAACATTTTTATAGGAAATTTGAAATTTGAAATTAACATATTAGGGGTGAATATGAGATAAAGGGGGAGAAAATTCCAGAACGACATCTATTTTAAAAATATTTCAAAAATCTAAAACGACATCTAATTAAAAATGGAGGGAGTATGAATTACTAAACACACTCTATTTCTTTCCTATTATATCATTCCTCTATGAAAATAGAAAAATAACACTTTCCTACCTTTTCTTTTCTCATAAATATTTTTCTCCTAAAAAATCATTTGATTCTTTCAAATTCGTAATTTTTTTTATTGAAAAATTCTTAAAATTTTAAATAAAATCATGAATATATTATTTTAAAAAAGCAACTATTTTTTTTAAAACATAAATAAATTCGAAAAATTAATTAAAAAAACTTCAAAATTATAAAAAAAGCTAAATATAAATAAAAAATTGAAAAAATCAACTAAATTTAAAAAAAAAATTAAATAAATAAAATTGAAAACGTAAAATAAAATCTTTAAAATATTAAAAAAATAAACTAATCTAATAAATAATTAAATAAGAAAATCAGTAAATCTAAACAAAATCTGGAAAAATTATTTAATTAAATTAAATTTATTTTTTATTTTTTTAATATTTTATATAATTTAAATTTGTTTTTAATTTTTTAATTTTACTTATTCTTGTCGATTTTTAAATTGATTTTTATTATATTTTTTAATTTTAATTTTAATTTTTTTCTTATTTTATATTATTATTTTAATTTAGTTATTTTATAGATATAGTTTTTTTTTAATTATTTTTAGATTTTAATTTAATTTTTTAAAAATTTTCAATTATTTTTTCATTTATAAATTTAAAAAAAAAATTGACAAAAAATAATGAACTTTTTTTAAGTGAAAAAAATTTAAAGGACTAAAATCAAAATAAATTAAATTAACTTAAAAGACAAATGATACCCCATATTTATATAGGGTAACTTAGTCATTTTACATATATCTATTTTTGTTTTTAAAATTATGGGGTGTGTTTAGAGGATTTTTTTGGGGTTTGTGTTTAGAAGACTCATGTTCTTATTATCATAAAATTTTCATTAATTAAAATAGAGACACACTTGTGTGAGACGGTCTAATGATGAGACGTGACATAATTTGAGTATATTGACACTTTAACACTTTGGGAGAGTGGATGTTGATTTGTGCTAAGTTGTATTCCGTCTCATGCATAAGACCGCTTCATATGAATTTTTTTCATTAAAATATTATTACCCCCTTCGTCCCACTGTAATTGTCTCGTTTTTTTTTATGGACGTCTCACTATAACTTTCTCATTCCATAAATGTAAAAAGTAACACTCCACTATCTTATATTTTTATTCCCAATACATATACATGAATTATGTAACGCATTGATTGTTGTAATGAATAATATAAGGTGTTTATAGTTTTAGTGTGTTTGCAACCTTTAAAAAGTTAAAACAGAATTATTTATTTTTAAAATTGTTAAATTCAATCTTTTTAAATTAAGAATTTTTACCTTTTTATCAAAGTAGTTTGAAAATGGTCACGAATGATTGAATATTGAACGGTGAATTTGATTTGATTTTGTGGCCTTGGATTAATTTCATATTCAATTTTAATTTTGAATTCAATTTTTTGTAGACAGTAAAATTATAAATGAATAATTATAAATTATAAATGTGTAGACAATTTTGTAGGTAATTTATTGTGTAGGTAATTTTTTCATAAATTATTCTAAATATTGATAGGCATATCGTGGATCACTTTTTAAGGACCAAATTATTTTTGTAAGAAAATTTCGTAGTCATTTGAAAATTTTCGTAGCAATTCTTCATTTTTTTACGATGAATTATCTTCCTCTCGAAATATAATTTATGATCCATCACCGTGAAAAAAAGGTCTTGATCAAATTCCACATCATCGCGGGACAACACTAACGTGAAGGTCTATATTGAGGATTTAATAAGGTCAAATTTTCAAAAGAGCATAGCCATGAACCATGTTTGGAGAGTGCCTTCTCTTTACATATGATGGGGGCTTATTAGATTGTGACTTGAAAACCTTATCACCCACTTATGACTTAACCTTTTTCTCAGAAAAGTGGGTCTAATGTACATTCAGATGCACCATGTATTTATACTTCATTTTAGAATCGTACAATTTATTTACACTGAGTCGTGCAACTATTTTTTCATATTAATAGTTGCACAATTCAATATAAATAAATTGTATTTTTCAAGATAACAAATTCAAGACAATTATAAAACGATTCTGACAAGATTTGAATCATCTGAGACTTAGCCCTCTACAAAATAAATGTTTTTTTTTTCTTCTTCTTTTGTTGGGTTATTTAGATCCACTTAATTGATCAACACCACATATCCATAAGGGCATGCCCACATGTTGAACAATCTATGTCAATTTATTGAGCCCATTTGCACATGCAAGGATATCATATTCTTGAAGAAATTGCCCCCATTATTAATATAAGTCCCAATCCCAACTTAATTGTCCAATTAATATACAGTTTTCTAGCCCAAAATATTAAAATATTCCTGATTATTCTCCTAATTTTAGTGGGACAATGTCAATTTCTTGCCCATTAATTCATCATCTCAATGGTAGTTTTCTGTTTATGGACGCAAAATGCTCTAAAACAGCATAACTGTGAAAAAAGTTTATCTTGTTTAATTATTATATCTTGCCCAAACCAAAAATAAATAAATTTGTCATCTACGTACATAATCTCATACCTCATCACATTATTAGGAAAAAGTTAATATATGGAAAATACTAATTATTACACACTGTTCTCATTTTATTATATATGTATATCCACTAGCAATTCCATTTTGTGATTTTTGAGATGCTTTTATATTGATTAAAAAAGTGAACTCTCTTGAAAAATTAAATTCCAATGTATCTGCATTGCAAATTTTGTTCTAGGAAACTATCTAAACTATAGAACATGCATAGTTTGCACGATGAATTTTAATTCGGCCCATTAGGTTATAATCAGGGATTCCAAGTCCAAGAAAGCCCAATTATATATACAGCCTAGAGCCGAGTTATAAGTAAAGCCTCATCGAATTGAACTTATACGGCCGATAGAAGTAAATGGGCTATAACATTAAATACTATGGATCAGAGGAATAAGCCCAAAATAAATTGTGAAAAATAAATGAGTTGTGAAGAAAAAACAACAAGTTTTATTTGCTCATTTCACAAATGTAACACGTTCTCGCAGCAAGTTTATTTGAAATTGACCATTTTCATAATTACTTTACAAGTTTACATTAAAAGCTCATCCCTCTAGTTTTTTTGCTAACCTATTTTCTTGTTACGTGGGCCATGGTTGGGCTTTATTTTTGATCGTTAAGCTATATTTTTTGGGTGTTTAGGATCATTTTTGGACCCCTTGCAATTTTCATTTCTCCTTTTTAATAACAAAATCTCCTTTGCTATTTGTTTTAGTATACACTACACATGAAAGTAAAGTACAATGTTGAACATGTTAAATGATTTGATTGTGTAATTGATGGTGCTTGAAGATATTATGTTAGTTACTCCCTTTCGTTTTAATACAAGCTTCGCATCTTGAGCGTCTCAACACAATATATCTATACTATTTTTGAAAATCTATCGACCCAACTACATCAAATAATTATTCCTCTATTTTATTTTATTTATATCAATTGTCATCCATTTTATTATCTATATGAGAGAATTCCGTCTCATCTAAAAGCTCGAGCTTGTAGAGAGGGTCGGGAATAATCTATTTATTTAATTTCCATCAACACTCTCCCTCACTCGTGGGCCGAATCATTGCCTCTACTCTCTGGAGAGGAGGCCCAACAGAGTGGACAATTTAAATGGGTGGAGTGCTTCCACGGGAATCGAACCCACAACCTGGGCTCTGATACCATGAGAGAATTTTGTCTCATCTAAAAGTTCGAGCTTGTAGAGAGGGTCGGGAATAATCTATTTATTTAATTTCCCTCAACACTATCCTTACACTTCATTTTATTTTCTCTCTTTAATCATATCCATTGTATTACAAGTTTACAACCTCATATCAATTGTACTACAACACATGTTATATTGAAACTCCCTAAACTCCGCAATTCATTCATCACATGGGAAGCTTGTATTGGGTAGGAGAGAGTAGTAGTATATGTAAAAAAAATCCCGCAGTAATTTTAAATTTATCAGTTTAAAATTATATACGATTATGGAATATGCGATTCATGTATTTTTCTTTCATATAATTTGCATGATACTTGTGTAGGCAATTAAGCCACATTGTGTTTTTAATAGGACTTTACTTGGGAAATGGTTGTGACGGTTCTTTCATGATGGTAAGGGGTATTGGGTGAGGGTGGTCAAGTCTTTACATGGGGAGTTAGAGATGGGTGAATCTGGTTTTCTAAGTAACGAGAGGGTGAGAAGGTGGTCGGGGTGGTGGAAGTCAATTGTAGAGAATGGGGAGGGAGTAAAGGGGAAGTGGTTTTGGGAGGACCTAGAGTTGTGCTTAGGGGAGGGGAGAGAGTCGAAATTTTGGCATAGTTTGTGGGCGGGTGAGAGGACGTTAAAAAGTCAATTTCCTAGGCTTTTTAACGTTTGTGTCAACAAAGAGTGCAAAGTTAGGGAGAAAATCTTCGAGAATGCTCAGATTAAATTTGACAAAATTTTGGAGGAGATCAAAGGTAGATTTTGGAGTTGATACTTGGCGAAATATTGTGGTCCTGGTGATTTTTATTTCAAAGATTGGCTTGAGAATCCTAGGTCCTGTTTAGATTTGTAATTATGTTGTAAATAAACTCTGTTGTGGGATCTTAGTATCCCTTTTTAATAAATTCTTTTTCCCGATCAAAAAAAAAAAGCCACATTGTGTTTTTTAAACACTCGCTCCTTACCTTTTCAGATATGAATAGGAGTCATTTGCCTTAGGAAGTGTTTTATTTCGGCAGGAGGTCATTGAAGCACATCGGAATGAGAAAAAAAATAAAAATGGATGAGGCAGATCATGTGAGTAATAAATCTATGTTTGGCTAGGAAAAATATGAGAAAAAATGAGCGGGTCATGAGTGATGGGGAATATTTATGTCGTCAAATGAAAGAAGGACGCGTGGAATATTGACCAGATCTCGAGTGAGCAGAAGATCAATTGAGTGGGCTCATGTAGAGCTTGGGCCACCGAGAGTAAACAGAGTCTAGAAATTGGGCTTGGATAGAGAAAGCCCTGAAGAAGGCTTAGGACCATCTAGGTGGACAAGAAGGACCTTGTGCAGGTTCGGCCCCATGCATATGGAGGGCCAAGTTAGAAGAAGACTTGGAGAGGGCCCAGGCCCATCCAGGTGGACAAGAGGGACGTGAAGTGGGCTTATGCCCATTCAGGTGGGCATGGTCTTAAAGGCCTGATATAGTCGAGAGAAAGCTGGCCCAATATTCAAGGAGTCAACAGATGATCAGAGCCGTCGAGAGAATCAACGGTCTAAATAGCCTGGATCCGGGTGAGTCAAGTAACAAGTCGGAGGGGTGAGTCCCGATTTTAGAGGAGAATCAGGTATACAGTGTTGGAGGTTGAGATGAAAGTGGAACCTCCGGATAATTAGGGAAGACTGGTGGAAAATAGGGAGAACAAGGTGGGAAACATGGGAGAAAGAAGAGATGAGGCCTATAACACGATGAGAAGATGGAGGAAGAGGGGCGGTCATCCGGAGGGATATAAATATCCCCTCCATGTATCACAAAACACACAAGCACATGCTTTACTAAATGACTTGAATTCGAGCCTTTTGATCTTATTTCCACCTGAGTTTAGAGTGATAATTGACTTGAGCGTCGGAGAGCCCGCGCTGGAGCCCCCTCCGGCGTGTTTTTCAGGTGGCGAGGTTCCTGCAGTAAAAGCTCGAAGGATTTTCAACATTCAACGTACGAATCCCCGTTGAATTTCAGGTCATCTCTTGACTGCTTTTTTGCACATCAGTGAGTAAAAAGTAAGATATAGAATAAGTGAGTGAAAGAAAATTTGTGATATAATAGTACGAGAATTTTTTTTTTATCTCATAACTTTCTTTAATCCGTTTTTTCATCCCTAATAAATTAAATATCCAATTTTGATTCTATTTTCACTGAAAAATAGAAATGATGTCGTTTTCAATTATGCGCAAATCACACTCCAGTTAAAATTGGGAGTTTCCGAGCTCGTAGCTGACATGGACGTTGATTATTAAAAAAAAATTCTAGTAACTTAGTATTAATTTTCTTGTTCTTTCTATTTTTTTTATGTAATAGTTAGTGTCAACGTGAGCTATGAGCTTGAAAATCCCCAATTTTAATCGGCACGTGACTTGCGTGTGACTGAAAATGACGTTATTTTTTGTTCTCCGATCCAACGAAAATAAGACCAAAATTGGACAATTGAGATAACGAATAGTTAAATATATTTGGGACGTTAAAAGGATTACCAGAAAGTTATGGGAACAAAAAACTATTATTCTCATCCAAATACCCACCCACTCCTATAATATATATATACATCTATTTTCACATAACCTCGTACAATCGCACCACTCCCTCATTCTCTCTCATATTTTTCCTTTCACATATTCATTATCTCTTATATTTATCATCTATCTTCAATCATTATCTTTTCTACTTTTCTTAGCTTAGTGAGTCATGTGGACACCTCTTACCCAAAAATGAGGAAGGAGTGATTGTGGGGGAGCTGATGTAGTGTAGGAGGACAAATTAGGAAATGAGTTTCCCTACTTGGGAAGGGGAAAAATTATAGTGGGAGAGAAAACACGTCGAGTGAAACCAAGGAGAAAAACACTGAAAGCCTGATGCATAGACCTAGGGCTGGAAATTCGTGTTACCGTGTCGTGTGTTGTATCGACATGATAGTGACATGACACGATAAGGCTAAACACGATAAGAATCCATGTTGATATGACACGAACACGAAAATTTTCGTGTTTATATGACACAATAAGGAAAATAAATAAATTTTAAAATAGAATTTAGAATAATAATGTATTGACATGGTACGACAAGATATGACACGATAAAAAAATGTAAAATATCTAATAAAATTATAAAATATCATGTCATATATACAACTTTTTTTTTTCAAACTTATGAAGTTAACACAAAACAAAAAATTCGTGTATTTATCGTGTCGACACGATAATGACATGAACACGATAAGCCTAAGCATTAATCCACAATTTTTATATCATTTTCGTATTGTGCTATCACGATGTCTCTGAAATTACCGCCCCTATGCGGACCAAGACCTACGTGGGCTACTAGCTACTGCCTTGTGGGTCCTACCATTAATTACTTTTTTGGGCAGGAGTGGTTGGGGAAGGTAGAATGTTTGAGATAAAATATTATTTAACTTTTGAGGTGAAAGTGATGTGTCACATATGTGGAAAAAAAAATGCTTCTTAAATAAATCATTACTAGCATTGTGGATGTTTTTACACATTATTTATAATAATAAAATAATTCATCACTTTTGATTTGATATAATGCTCCATACACCTCTATTTCTCCATTCCTAAAAAAAAAAAATAGGAAATTGCATTTTTTGTCCCATAAGAATATTCTCATATTAAAATGGTCTCAATTCAAGTATTTTTGGTCCCAAACTAATATTCCCTTAATTTTTAACAGATGTAAGTGCGTGTATTTCCACCAAAATAGCAGGATTGCTAACATTCTATAAAAAACACCAAAAATCCTCATCCCCAACTTGAACCTTAGGAATCACTGCACCTCCAATATGTAGCAAACTTTAAAAAAAATCTTACCCAAATCTTCCAAAATTAAAGTGCACAAAAAACTTTACACATGTATAAGTGGCTTTTGTGGGGTGAAGTTGTTAGATGATCATGTTAGGGGTTTTTGTGATGTGCAATTAAAGGTTTGGGACCAAAAGTGTATAAAAAATGATCACTTTGAAACAATGAGACCAAAAGTGTTTTGAAAATATTCTTATGGGACCAAAAATGCAATTTACCCTAATCTATATACATATATATAAAAGCAGAAACCGCCCCAAATTTGGAAACCATTGGATTTTCCCATAAAAAATTATTGTCAAATTGGGAAATGAATCTTTGAAAAAAATATTAACAAATAATAACGATTTGAAAAAAATCTTTGAAAAATGTGGAAAAATTCTTTGGAACAAATATCAACAAATAATAATTGATTGGGTAAATTTTTTAACAATACATAGTATAGTATATTATTGGAAAAAGTCTTTAGAATAAATATTAATAAATAATAATTGATTGGGTAATTTATATATATATATATATATATATATATATATATATATATATATTATATCTTAATATTGGTAAACCTTAGCCACATATAAATTAACCTCACGGCCAGCATTGTTGTTTGTTTACTTCTTCAATACTTTACAATTGTAAACGTTTCTTTTGAAAAAAAAAAAATCTATCCTTTACAAATTAACCTAATTATTTGCAGGGAGTATGGCATGAATTATCTTCTTTTTTTTTTTTTTTCGTCTTGCTATATTTTTTACAGTTTTTTTTTTTACAATAGTGGTGGTTGCTTTGAATTTTGAATGTGAATTGTAACACGATTTTATTATTTTGGAATGAAATATTCTTCTTAATTTAATTTGATGAATTTATTAATCTGGCAGACATAACCCAGTCTGGCAGCTTTGGAAATATTTATGTTACAAGTGGGATGATTGATTGATTATAGAAACCATGAGGAGATGATCGTCATTCTTATTGGGGTTGAGGTAAATAATTTTTTTCTTATGTTGCTCAAAGAAAGTTCATAGTATGTAACAATTGATTAAAAAACCAAAGAGTATGATAATATTATTTTATTATTAGAAAATATGTTGTGTTTTCTTCTAATGAATTTTAAATGAGTAGCACTTCTGAACCAGGTCTATACATAAACTATATCACTGTTATGTGTAAAAACTATCACTATTATGCACAAAAACTTTCATTGTTTAAAATATAAAGCATTTTGTAAACAGTGATTGTTTTTGTGCATAACAGTGATAATTTTTTTACATAACAGTGAGAGTTTTTATACATAACAGTGATACTTAAAAAACCGAGTTTACGGTGAACTTGGATTCACACAAATTTTTGTCATTTTAAATTATAGGACAAAATTAATTTGCTTTGTGTTGGGATGAATGAGTAATGAGCTCAATTCAATACCTTCTCACTTAGCAATAAGCAAGTAATCAATTCTCAAGACTCATTAAAACCAGAGGTTATCATAGCAAATTAGTTGGCATTGTCAATATTGTTTATGCATTAAAGCATTTATTGATAGCAAATTAGTTGGCATCATCAAATATTGTTTATATTTAGAGCATTTATTGGTCAGTATATTTTGTTTTACTTTCTAACCATCATAATCTCAGAAGTCTTTGTAATATTTACTGAAATATAGACTCCTTCAGTTAATATGTGTTGTCTTTCATTTCACAGCAATCCGATGCAATTAGTATTTTAATATAATAGGATCAAAAATTATATATGTTCGTGCTGGTCTACACAACACGGGTACAACATATCCTATATACTAATTTACAAAAAAAAGAGTTTAATTTTTAATATTTAATTTTAGCCACATATATATTTTGCAATATCTTTGAAAATCTAATTGTTTGAAAGATTTTTTAAGATTTGTGGTTAATCATATCTATGCACAATTTGGTACATATATATTTTATTCAAGATTTTATATTATTCCTTATTTTACAATATCACTGGAGAATCTAATTATTTGAAAAAAGATATTCAAGATTTATGATTAATCATATCTAAACGCTATTTGGTATAAATATTTTATCCAATATTTTATTTTATTTCATAATTGTATTAATATATATTGAACAATACTAAAAATATCGTCTTTTCTTTTCACATACCGCAAATAGTAATAAAGTAAATATCAATAAATAATAATGAATCTATTGATTTCTTGAAAAAAAATTGATTTAGATTTTTTCCGTAATGATTCTATTGATTTCTCAAAAAATCTTGAATTAGATTTTTTTCGAATCAAAATATTATAATAAAAATATTTTAGTATTAAAGATTTGTTATTTTAAAAAATTATTTGATCAAATCTATATTTTTTAAATAAAATCATGATCAAATCTATTAATTGTTCAAAATATTTCGCATTAGATTTCTTCCAAATTTATTATTATATTCCTAAATTCTTTCCTCCATCCCTGTATCTATATATATACACACACCGGTCATTCTACTTTCAGCACAATAGAAACGCACTAATACAGATTTGGGCTTGGAGAACTGTTAAAAATGACCTTGGAGAACAGTTATAACAGCTCTCCAAGTAACAGTTGTTCAAGCAAAAGTGGAGCTTATACAGCGGTTAAAAACCGCTGTCCAAAATATATGCTTAGACAGCGGTTATGAACAGCTGTGCAATATATTCACTTGGAGAGCGATTATGAACAGCTGTGCAATATATTCACTTGGAGAGCTATTATGAACCGCTCTCCAAGATGCGACATAAAAGGCGGTTAAAAACCGTTGTCTAAGTATCAATTTCGCTCCCATGGGGGACCGAACACGGGACACTTCCGCTCGGGCACTTGCTTTCTTGCATTTACTTAATGAAATTAATTCTATATGTTCTAAAAATCGTTTTTTCTTACAATTTTTTTAAAAAATCTTTATTTCAATTATCTTATTTATTAATTCAATCACATTTTTATATAATAATTTTTTTATATAAATTTAAATTTAAATTAAAATTATATTTTTTACACATACCCATGCGGGTGTGTGTGAACCGGAGGGTCCAGATTCAACTGGACCCTCCAATTACTGGAGAGGAGACCCTCCAATTACTGGAGAGGATCCGCCTCCGTCGAAATAGTCATTTATTAATATTTTACAGGCTTACCTTTGATTTAGTTTGAACAAGTGAACAAGTGCAAAATAAATAGAGAAAACGTGGGTAATTAATTAATAATATGGGACTGCTGATCCTTCATCCCCCACAAGCCAACACCAGCACTTAACCTTCAACGCTGATGTGCCTATCTGTGCTTTCATCTTCATTTCAAGGAGAGCCAACCCAACCAAATTAATCAAATAAACCATACACTATTGCTTTCCATTCCAATTCCAGCAGTAATTTTATTGCGTTGGTTTATATTGGAGTTGGAGGGACGATGTTTCACCTGGATAAGACGGCCTTACTCCATGTGCTATATCTGCTGTGATCTTAATTTCACCCTACACCCAATTAAGTAAAACACGAGGACAATCCGTTTAGACCTAGATACCAACTGGAATGTATGAATAGACAAAAGAGAATGGAATTACCAGTTATTAGATACGAACACAGCACCAGATGTCTAGAATACATCTTTCAAGTTCTTTTAGCCATCACAAAAGTAGAAGATTAAGTTCAATACCAACAGGTATATGCACATCAAACTTTTCCAAGAGAGAACGTTAACATGCTTGCAGTAAATCGTCAGGTGAGATCAATTCTGTGAAAAACAATGTAACTCTATTATATATCAACAAGCAACATGCATAGTATCTAGTACGTTTACAGTATGCTTCAAAAATAAAAGAATAAAATTCGTGAAGAGAAGATCCAGAAAATTAAAGATTGAAGAGGCAATAGATATCTATTAAATTTATCATTCCTCCAGCTCTCTCTAAGGGAATCTTCACGAAATCTGCCAACTAACAACCAAAATATCATTTGTCACTGTTAGCCACATCAAGGAAAAAGCTCTAAATCTGAACAACACACAAGCTTGAAAAAATAGTGGAGCGAACTCAAATATAACATGATATGAATTACACTCACTCGAAAGATTTTCTAATACTACTCTTTATTTACTTACTCAGCCAAAAAAATAATGCAACTGATAAGATATCATGTTGGTGAGAATTAAGCTTGAATCTATGCATTACACGTTTGAATGTCAGGCTTGTATTTTTCCATTCTAAATTAAAAGAAATAGGAAACTCAAAATACCTCATAATTTTTTAGAAATGTTATGCAGACTGGGATGCACATGTTCAATAACACTGGCCCAACAATATTTAAATGACATAACATGATGTGAATTCATAAGAGAAAATTCGTGTGGAAATACAATGACAAACAGTAGTACTGACGTATATGTTTGATAAAACGGTTGACAGTTCTCGATTAGCGAGCAATAGGTTTTGTGTGCCTTAATTTAGAAGCATGTTTTTTTTAATATGCAACTCGAGAAAGAACTATTTCATTAGATTTTTTCCCCGGGCATGTTGAAAAGGTTTAGGAGTGAATGCAACCAGTTAAGTGATGATATATTGGCTAACTCAAAAAATAAAGCAAGGCACATTGGAGCTAGGGAAGGGTTTCATATTCATCTGATGACGATAGGCCTAGGTTTCAAGGTATTGTGCTAAAATGTTAAAAGATAAAAGAACCTCTGCGTTAGATACAGACAGAGGAAATATAGACATGAGATTCATATTGCCTATAGTTACTATAACACTAACATAAATTCATATTTTACTATGACCAACCAGTCGACTTGGTATTAGTTACCTATCAGTGGAGGTGTTAGCTATCTATCAAACTATATGTACACACACACACACATGGATCAAAGTGGAAAAAGTTAGGTTGTGAAGCATATTCAGATGATCAAAGATTTATTATGAACAGAAAAGAATTCTCAAAGAAATTCTGAGAAGTAACTAGATAGAACATAAATCAACATGCAAATAAAAATTAAGTTCTTACTTTAAGTAGGTGAACATGGAATAACAAAAAAAACAGATAATAAATAAACAAAAGAAACACCTGGCGAGATTGTTGTTGATGATACAGAGCACCAGCAGATTCCTTCGTAACAGGAGATACAATACCAATACTCAACAGCCAATCTTGCATCTCTTCCTTAGTACCCATCTCATCATCATTGGTCCCACTTGTCTGATTATTTGACCCTGAGAGAAGCTTTAATCTCATCTTCTCCGCTAGCATCACCATCTCCTTTGCCTTACTCTACTTTTTAAAATGAGAGACACGGAAGACTCGTTAGCGAAGAGAAGTGAATCATCTTCTATAAGAAAAAAAAGTTTCAAATGTCAAACCACTATCTTTGAGTTCCACAGCCTCAAATAGTACTACAGATGCTGACACATTGATGGTTCTTATTTTCAGTTGTGAAAATTATTCTTTTGGATTAATTCAATTAGTATGCTAGAAATTGACACCTTGGGATTAAGCATTTGAAATAGCTTCCACAAGTACACTATCTTGAAACAATATACGTTAAACAAGCTTGCGCGCATGAGCTGCTAAGACAATATTGATGTGCTATTCATCATCCGCAATATGTTTTATGAGAGCTACTCCATAGGAGACACAAATTATTTCACTCATCTCCCAATACCTGAATGGTACTCTGAAACTGTCTCAGTTTTCATATAACATGCAACCAGAACCTGCCACTCATGCAAGGAAAAAAAAGGAGCTTAGGAAGACATATTCATTCCAACCAAATTGGTATTTACAAAGGATCATCTACTCCCTAACATCATCATCAATCACTCAATCTTTGAATCGTGATAAATGTGTAATATGTTGCAAGTTGTAAGGATATTTAGAATATCACTCTTGATGATGAGTGATTAAGGATTAGCTCTATAAATAAGGTTAATTACAAGCTATACAAGGAAGGTAGTAAATCCCAGTCAACTATACAATTAAACCGGTCCACTAATTATGCACAATTTATAATTACAAACAATGACTAATCCTTAATATATGCTATCACAAGTAGTGAACTACATCAACATGTTCGACTTGCTATACAGTTAATTTCAAACATTGAAACCCAAATAAGCATAAATTCCCGGAACAACTTACATACCATCAAAGCAATCAAATCCTGAAAAGCATCTTGCAAGCTCTTGTCAGTGCTCTCACACATCTCCTGCTCCTTCCTCAATATCCCTGCCACCTCGACCACCGGCATTCTCAACGCCAACGAGCCCGAAGTTGACCCCTCGTTTTCCCCCAAATTCGAGCCCGAGCCCGAACCACTAGCCTCCCATGCCTTTCCTCTCCAAGCATCCCAAAATTTCCCCAGAAACGAATCAGGATCAGTTTTCCCTCTCACTACCAAAACGATCATCAAATATCTTGGACCCCGTTTTCCGCGATTGCCCCTCAGAAGTAGCGGACACCTGAAATCGAATCCTAGGGCTATGGAAAATGGTTTTGATCGATTTCTTGGCGGATAAAATTTGTTGAACAGAAGAAAGAGGGAAGAAACAGAAAGTTGTAGCGTACCCAGCGCTACCGACATAAACATCCATATTTTTGTATAATTTTCCAAAAATACGAAGATAAATTGCATATAGAAGGAGAGAGTAAGAGATGAAGATTTGAAGATTTGAAGAAATTGGGGGAGAGAGAATTAGATAGAGAGAGTGAGATAGCTAGAGGAGAGAGAATAGTTGTAATTTTTCTGATATCTCATTCATCGGCCGTTGGCCCTATTTGTAACAAACAGTGGACCCACATACAGATGGATATTCCTTAGGTAATTTAAATACAGAATTAAAATAGATTAATGGAGATTCTAGATCATTCTTAGTGTTTGGGCCCCACATTAAAAAGCCCAACATTTCTTCGTTCAGATAAATCCACTCAGGTGGATTTGGCTCAGGGGAATTCTGCTCATTCAGGTACATCCACTCAGGTGGATTTGGCTCGGTCAGATAATGAAACTCAGACAGATTTGGCTCAGGTGAAAACCCCTCGGGCTCAGACGGAAACCCCACCTGAAGCTCAGTAGGAAACCCCTCAAGTTCAGTAGGAAACCCCGCCTGAGGCTCAGTAGGAAACCCCTCAGGCTCAGTAAGAAACCCCACCTGAGGCTCAATAGAAAGGCCCTCAGGCTCGGATGCAAACCCCACCTGAGGCTCAGTAGAAAACCCCTCAGGCTCAGATGCCTCGCTCAGATAAACCTGAGCGCCCGACTCTTCAGCTTCCTTTAACCTGAGCGAGCCCTCCTCATTCAGACTAACCTGAGCGCCCGACTCTTCAACTTCTTCTAACCTGAGCGAAGCCCATAATTAAATCTCCAAGCCCACTACAAATGAAATGGGCCAAGCCTTGAAGAATATAATAGATCCATTTTCCATATTTCATGCTCATGACAGAAGTCTTCGTATAGGCGGTAGTGTCGGCGGGAAGCCAGATTAGGCGGAGTGTAGTGAGGATGAGGACTCCAGATTTAAGGTGGGGAAAGGTGGGAACGTCTTCGGATGAGAGGTCAACGGCCGAGAGGGTGGAGCACTCCACTTCACCAGGTCTTAATACTGGGCGGCCGCTGGAGGTGATCTCCGCCGCCGGGAGGAAGGCTGCGGCCATGGTAATTGAAAGAAGCGCAAAAAGACTTGCTGAAGATGGAAAAAATCTCCGGTCAAAAAAAAAAGAAGGAAAAAATTAGTCTAGTTTTTCTGTTCATGCCACTGTATATCGGGGCACCTCAATACTTGAGGTGTTTACCCAGATTTTTTGTACATTTTTTTTATTATTAGTGATTTTAATCAAAAGATATTACAAAGACCACACACAAGATCAAGATACAAGCAACCATAAAGTAAGATCATTGTAGTAATAGTACTGTTACACGAGATTTATAAATCTACCAGAAAGCATAAAATGTAATCAAAAAAATTAGCAGGTGCAACAATATCTCCTACACTCTCTAGGACCTCCACCAATTATCAATACATATTCCTTCAAATCAATAATGCACTGCAAATGATCAAATCATATGAAGATACTTTACTGGGATTATATAACACACACTAAAACATCATGATCAAAAGAAAACAAGAATTCAAAAGGTATGATCTTTTATTATTTACAAGAAAAAGAATAAATTGAGTACTTACTTAAGTTTTCTCACTCTAATAGTAGCAAAATTTTAATGCGCATAGAAAAGGCAATGACGTTTTCCAGCTTCACAATGATCTACTTTGGCCTTGAATCAGTAAGTGTCACCATATGTGCTATTTCTTTTTCTTTCTTTTTTTCCCTACAAAACCTCAATACATTTACTATTTACCTGAATATAAAGTATCATGTTGTTTAGATGACGCTTGAGAGTTGAATTACAAATTTAGTACAAAATACTATTAGTGAAACATTTGGGTGGTCAAAATTTTCATCATTTTCTGTTTATAATTTTATCCTAATCAGAAATTAAGGACTCGCAACTTTAGAACTCCTAAAATATGGCCTGTTATCTCACGAACAAGCTGCAAAAATTATTCAAGTATCGTGCCTAGGACCAAGGTAGTTAAAAACGATAGCTTCATCGCTAAAGCGGTTAGAGCGAAGCGTGAAAGCATGTCACCGCTTCTCAATGGGCCAAGCGAATCGATTTCAGTCAAGCACACACTTTCTGCCGCTTTTTGCGCTATTTCTAGAGAAAGATAGCGATCCTAATAACCGCTTCTTTGAAATTAAGATGAAATTAGGGTTGGGTTGCTACTTTCTTTTATAACCTAGGGTCAATTGATAGGTCCATTAGATTAATTAAAAAGCCCATCACTTTCCAAAACCCAAATGCCAATTAAATTAAATAAAACCTAAAAATAAAATATAACTAGGGCACACAGATTGGCGCGAATATGTTCTTTTCTCAGAGAATTGGCGCGCGCACTCCGCAGACATACTTGCACAACCACTGATTAGTTTCAGAAGATATTGAATGCACAAGTCGATCATCAAGTCAGATTTCCCAAGTAAGTTTGCTTTCAACAACAGAAAAATTCCCAGCAATTCTGTACTTTTTTTTTCTCTCTTTCCTCTTTAATGGAAACTATATGACACTGGTTTCTTAAATAAAGGATTTAAATATCTAATGACATGATCAAAAGACTGAAATAACTCCCCCCTCCCCCCACCCTTGTTTTTTATACTTTTTTTTTTGCTGCTTCTGTTTTTTGTGCTTCTGTTGAACTTTAAAAAATTACTTAAATGGTAATTGTACATGATGTTAGAATTGTTAAGTGTACATGACTACTAACCTTGAAGACTGAAAAAAATCCAAAGAATTTAAAACAAAAAATTGAAATATAAATATATTTGATCACATACTGGAATAACTTTTCCCCCAGATTTTTCTATTTATTTTGCTGCTGTTCAGCTTGAAGAGTTTATTAAAATGGTAATTTATGTTCTGTTTTTTATGATTATGCAGTAATATGGATAGTTCAAGTGCAAGTGCAACTACACAACCTATTAGTTCAAACAAAACAGATCCTGCCTGGAAGTATAACCTGCTGAAGGATACAAAAAATATTACCTTTGTAACATGAATATACTGTGGTAAAACTACAAACGGGGGCATTTACAGAGCAAAGCTACATCAAATTGGTAACAATCGAAATGCAAAGAAGTGTCTAAAGTGCCCCGAAGATGTGAAAAAAGAACTTAAAAAATTTATGGACAAGAAGACCGAAGACAAAATAAATTGTTTGTCCCGGTGCTAACGAGTCTCACACGTGTATGGGGGGGGGAATACACGTGTTCAGTGATTTTTAAAGCTTTTCTTTCACTGAGGTCGATGGGTCGAGTTATCCCGATGATTTTACGAGAAACACGGATTGCTTCTGAGTCGAAAGTCTCTTTCGCCGAGACAATGATCTGAGCCGCTTCGGTTCGTATATATTAGCCCAACCGAGCCTCGAGTTTATCGGGAGATCTGGCGCTTGGATCAGATAATTATCTTACTGAACCCTCAGTAGAGTTAGTTCAGTTTGGTAACTATCTGTTCTAGCTACTCAAGTGTGCGGAATGGTTGACCCTAAGTTTATACTCGTTTTAGCTTTGCTGAAAATCTTCCCTTCAATAAAATAGTGATTAAGGTTGTGATCAATTTGATGCAAGTTCAGTGGATTGGTTCCAAATGAATATCGATGAACTATGCTTTTCAAATGAAAAACATGCAGCGAGATAATAATGCAAAGACAAAAAGCAAAACAACACGGCAATTATAGTGGTTCGAGAGACTCAAGCTCCTACGCCCACTCTCTCTCGATCTTGAGAGAAATTCTTAACCACTTCCTAAAGCTTTTGGCTAACTTTCATGTAGCTTACTCACTTTTCTACCTTGAGTTTTTACGGGCCGACTCACTGCAGATTTTACTAACTCAAACACACACAAGTGTTGAGACTACCACAAGTAGCTTACTAACTTCTTCTCTAGAGTTTTACGGCTAACTCTTCGTAGCTTACTAACTCTTTACAACTCTAACTCACCAACAAAACACACACAAACTACCTTAACAAAGGGTTTGGGTTTTGGGTTGGTTTCAAACTAGGGTGAAATATCCTTTACAATAAGAACTAATGCAAAGACTAGGATATCTCTTCTAAGCTTTGGATATATCTATCACTCTAGGCTTAGAATAGTGAGCTCTCTCCAATGTGAAACACTTGGGAAATTCTAGGTTTTTCGAGTGCTTCAATTTGCAATAATACGAATGAGCTCTTGAGTTGCTTTGAAATTTCCCGTAACCTCTCAATGTAAAGGGTCACTGGTATTTATAGGCAACTTCACCAAGGTCACTCTTAAAAAAATATCCGTTGGAAGAGATAGTATCAAGGGTTTCCTCTTCTGGTGTTTGATGAACTACTATATTTAGGGTTTGAATACTCCCTTGCATGTTTTAGGAAATATGCAGTCATGTAGCAAATCACCAATCTGGAACTTAGTACTACTGACATGATTCAGGGTCCTATCGCTTTCAGTGTCAGTAAAGTACAGTGTTGTCTTCCTCTGATTGGTTCTTGTCTTTAGTAAATGTAGACAAACAAAACGACTCTTTTTGGTCAATCTCTCTGAATGAGACAACCTTAAACAACACTTAGACTTAGTTCCTTTAGTCTGCATATGAATGTTTTGGGCAATATCTACTTTTCTGAATATTTGCGTTTTTCTCAGTTTTGTAGTCTTCAGATAGATATTATTCCGGTGCCTAACGAACATTGAGGGTTATCTTGAGTATTGATATCTTCTTGAGTCTTGATAACTCTTGGGTCTTGATATCTTACGAGTCTTGATGTCTTGATGACATCTTGAGTCTTGATGTCTTAAGCAACTTACTGAGTCTTCAATGTCTTGATTACTTCATTGAGTCTTGGTGTCTTTAGTGACATCTTTGAGTCTTGATGTCTTGATTATTTCTTGAGACTTGATGTCTTCAAAGAACTTATCGAGTCTTGATGTCTTGATATCTAACCTGATCTATATCTGCTGACTATACATGGTGCAGATAACTTCCTGAACAATCTATACTGAAACCTGACTCAGTCTATCAAGATTATCCTGAACATGTCCTACTCAGGGTTTTTGGGATCTAGTCAAAACTTCTTTATTTAAATCCATCTCCCAACAATTTCCCCCTTTTTGATGATGCCAAAACCATCTTGTTACATTAAGAAAACCTAACCTATCCTCAGGTTTCAGTTTATCTATTACAACCAAAATGGTATTTCTCCAATCAAGTTTTTTAACAATCTGGCATATCAAGACATGTAAAAAGATAATGAGATATTATCTTTGAGCATAAAGATAAAATTTTCATTGATGTAAGATATGAGTTACAGATTACAATGAAAATCACAAAAAAAAAAAAACAGAAGAACAAAGTCTTCAGTCTTCTTCCACTTCATCCTCTGGCACTTCCAGGTTGAACATCCCGTAGTATCTCTTCTTCAGTTCATCTCTTGCCTTGATGATTTTAGGGTTGTTTCCTGTTAGGCCTAGCTGAATGGCATACTGGGTTATTTCATGAGAAATAGCTGTCTCATTTACATAGCCATTCTCAAACCTAGGAGCTGGGTACATGTATGGACCAGGAGCTACTATCTGTGTGTTTCCTTCATCTGCCAAGTTGATCAACTTTGCGGTACTTAGAGATAGAATGTCATTAAGTACTCAATAAAGGCTTCATTCTTATCCAGAAATTTGCTCCCCTCCATTCTCTCGAATCTCATAATAGAACCGAAGGTTCTCTTGATCTCTTCTCATCCATCATTGAATCAGTATAGGCATCCACTTGTCGATGTCGCGCCACTTCGAGTCTTTTTTCGTACCTCTCCTTTTGCTTAGGAACTTTTTTAAACCCCTCTTCTTTTTACGCTCTTCTTCTTTTTCTTCTTCCCGATCGGTGGAACACGATCTTTGAAGCGGCGATTTTTTTTTTTTTTTCAATCTGAAGAGCTTTCTGAGTTTTCTTGGTATCGAAGGCTTCTTTCTGGGTTTCAGTTTCTTCCTCAGATTCTTCGAATTCCATTATCAGCTTCATTTGAGTAGGTTTTGAGCTTTTTGCTCTTTTCTTCCTTTCTTGTTCCACAAATGCCACAACCTTTCTCTTTTCAGGTCTGACTTGATCTTCACCGGCTTTGCTTGTTTCAATTATCCTTCTATCACTCAGTTTCTCAAAAATTACTTCCTGGACGGTTTGCTCAGATGGTCGAGTGAAGATAGGTTTCTCAGCTTCTTTGAACTTTAGTTTCTCAGTGGCTTCAATTTCTCTTAAGGCATCAACAATTTTCTTTCCTTCAGCTTCTTTTTGAGCCTTTCTCTCCAAGGTTTGTGCCAACAACTCACTTAATTTGCCACCAGGTCTTTCCCCCTTTTTGGCACCATACCTTGGGAGTAGTTGAGTCAGTGCAGTATCCATATAGTATTGCTCCTTACTCATACTGCGCACTTCTCCTGCCAACTGATTATGCTCATCTTCTAGCCTTATCATGTAATTCTTGGCCATTGAGAACTCATCTGAAAGAGGAGCAAACTGTTTTGAGAAGACATCATGCATCATCTCTGTCATCTTGGTCATGAGCGGAGAGCTCATTTCCTCAACAGCTGTTTTGATCATCAGATCATTCTTCTCAATCAGCTTGGCTTCAAGATAGGCAGTTCTTTCTTGATACATCTGCTTCATGTTGGCATTAAGCTCTGTATGTACTCCATCAATCTTTCCATCTAATGTAGTTAATTTACTTGATAGAGTTGCTTGAAGCGTATCAGATGATGAACTCAGGTTCTCTATTTTCTGATTTTGAGCAGCCAGAACTAACTCCATCTGAGTCATCTTGTCTGTGAGAATTGTTTGCCGCATGCTTGATGAAGAGCTTAGATTCTCAAGCTTTTGAGATTGACCTGCCAGTATCTCTTCCATCCTTGGCTCTATCTTCTTTAACTCATCCAGGATTGGTGTGAAATCAACCACTAGAGTCTGTACAACATTTTCCAACTGAGCTGGGTGCTCCAACTGAGCCTCAGTCTGCATATCATAAACATCAGATTTAAAGCTAGGTACTTCAGTAACTTCGGCATAATGTATAACAGTGCCAAAAGGTACCTGAAGAATGCTAACTTCAGTCTGAGGTTGTCTGATATCAGTTGGTTCAGCATCAGTATCTGTCCCCATCTGACTCTCAGTTTCCTTCTCTTTCTCAGTATCTATCTGAGGTTCATTCTCCTTCTCAGATTTCTTTTCTGCATCATCTCCCTTATCCTTATCTTTATTTTGATCATGGGAGCTGGAAGCATCAACTCCTTCAGTAGCTTTCTTTTCAGCTAGCTTCTTTTTCACTAATTCATCAAAATCAGCAGCTTTCATTCCCAGCTTGGTTTTTCTGCAATTTGTTGGTAAAGGGGTCTTTTTGGGAATCTCATGGTTGTAATTTTTAGTGGAACCTTAGTTTTTTTAGGTCTATTTTTCTTCCGTTGTGTTTAGTGGAATCTCATGGTTGTAATTAATTGATGTTTGGTTTAGTTCTTTGCTGATCATGTGTATTTTTTTTAGGGACCGACACCTACTAAGAAAAAGAGGGAGGAATTGGGGATCTTCTGCGCGTCACCAACGGAAGAAGAATACGGAGGAATTGGGGATCTTCTGCGGCCAACGGAGATAACATACATAGTAGTATATTTGGGTAGGGTTGTAATATCAGAAATATAATAGGGGTAATAATGTAATTGTGACTCCAAATAATTCAGAATCAAGGGGAATAATCTGGGCCGATTTTTTCCTACCAAAGAATGGGTTATTATATTCTTGGGCGCGCCTAATCTGGGTCTGTTATTTAATCGGCCCAATCTCAATGATTGTGAAAAAGGCCTACCAAACGGCCCCTAATAGAAATAAGTATTTGAATGAAGATTAAGATTACCACTCATATTTGGATAGGATGATTCATCCCTATCCAAATGGTGTCATCCCTAACCAAATGTGGCGTATGCAAAACTTGGGCCTAATTTAAACATTGATGACCCGTTTGGTATGACTTGAAAATGATAATGATAATGAATATCATTAAGGGGTCAATCACTATGAGCCCATTTGATTAGTAGTATGGGACTTGAATGAATATAAAATCATGCGATATATTTTACTTACTCATTTGATATATTTGACAATTTTAAAGTGTTTGTTATGATGTATTTAAATCATGATTTATTTAAATCAATTGACATTATGAGATTATGTTTTTTTTTTGAAAGGGAGATTATGTTGATATTATGAATATCATCTATGAGGTGGGATGTATGATCATGCCAAAATGAAAAAAAGAAGTACATACTTTCGGGCCAAGGGGAAAACCATCAATTATACCAAACATTTGAAAAGATGGGATATGATTTATTTTTCCCTATTTTCCTTTCTTTTTCCATGTAACAAGTGGACTCTAAAAGTTATTGATTGCATTGTAATTGCTTGGTTAAAACGTGAATAATTGATATCATATAAGGTGGATTGAGTGAATGAAGATAATAAATTATTTACTTTTATTCTCATTACTTATGTATCAAAATTATTAAACAATATCAATAGAAGTTATTTTCATTATCTACCTACATTATCCCTTATCAAGGGGCGCCACCTCCATTATCCCTTTCAAGCGCCCCTGAATCATGACATTGTAAGAACACATACTGGGCAGAAAATTACAAATGTGACCTGTACCCTAGCCATCATCCTAATCCCAATTAACTTCCATTATCCAATTTACTTAACCGTCAAGAACCAGGGTCATTTCAGTAACTTCGTCGTCCCAGCCCCACGAAACCCTAACCGCACCCATCGCTCGCCACATCGACAAATCCCCAAAGGCAAACTGGCGATTCTCGGACTGATTTTAACTCACCGCAGGGAATTTACCGGAGAGAGGCCTACGGAAAAACCCGCTTAAAGCGCCATACCACGTGGACACCCATATTGAGGTGATGACGTGTACCCGTAACCGTAGCCTCCCTATTTATTCGTTTCGTTCTCATCCATTTCCTCTCTCTCACTACAGTTTCTCGCAGTGACTGAAGAAAGGCGCACACAATAGATAGATACAGACGCGCACTTCACGTAGTGACTATTGGAAAACACACAACTCGGTGGAGTGCGTTTCTGCGTGTTTCGGGATCGGAATCTCGATTGATTCTCTAGCTACTATCTCCTCTCTTGGCTCGAGATCCGAGCCAAGAACAGAGGATTTTGAGTGGACTTGCGAGAGGTAAAATCATGGAATTAAGCAAGTTGTGTAGTGAATGTATGTGTGTTATGTCCTTGGTATCGGATTGGAATTGAATCGCTGAGTGTTTTTATTTTTGATTTTTTTGATGGATAGGGTTTTGCCGAGGAGAAGAGAGGATGGCTAGCAGTGAGGGGTTTCTGACGGAGGAACAAAGGGAGATGCTGAAAATAGCTTCGCAGAATGCGGAGGTGATGTCGTCATTGTCATTGGCGTCGTCACCGAAATCGCCGGGCCCGCGGTCGCCGCGTCCGAATTCTTCTGTGCTGTCGGAGCACCACCATGTGAAGGCGCCTGGTGGTGGACATTCTGCTGCAAGCGGGGGCGTAGCGAGGCATGTGCGCCGCCAGCACTCCGGGAAATTAGTCAGAGTTAAGAAGGGTAAATTTCTATGATAAGAATTGATGCTCGTGTTGTGTTTTTCATTTATTCACTGTCTTTAGGGTTTCTTGACATTCTTTATGGTAGTCGGTGATGTATGTTATTCTTTAAGAGATGTAGTTGGGAAATGGGATTGATTGGTAAAAACTAGGCTGGCTATGTGTAAACCTTTGGAAATAGCTTTACAAGAAAGAATGCTGTTTCATAGTTTGATTGCTGGTGATCAGTGGTTGGAGGTGAATTGGTGTTGGCACCTACTGATTTGTCTTTTAGAGTTGTGATACTACATGTAAAGCCATCTTGTGACTTACTCTATATGTTGTAATGATAATGACAAGTCTTGAACACGGCCAGGATTCGCTGATCCCTGATAGAGGTTCTTAAGAGTCTTGGTCTTTTTTGCTTGTGATGTTACTTTTGTAGATATTGCATCTGAATGGGAGCATCATGACTTATGTTGTTGATGACTGGTTGTAAAGCATCTTAGGGTAAATGCTATAAGTGGGACTTGTGTTAATTTATGATTTTCCGCACGAGATAAAATAACCAAACTTTTTGAGAATGGAAGGCTTATTAGGTAACAAGGCCCCTTGTGTAGATACTTTATGTTGAATGATTAGAGATTGAACCTTTTTGATACCTCCCTTCAGTTTTTTTTGCATCAGTAATGCTATTGGGTACTCAGTTTCATGTGTGTTTTCAGCCATTTCTCATTGAGCTTCTGCTTTTATTATACAAATACTTCCCATTGAGAGTGGACAAACTCCCTTCACTAATGCCAAACTTGGAGCCCTAGAAATTGAAACAGAAAAGAAATGTAATGGTGATTCACGTTTCCATGCACGCAACTTTTACCATTTTTGAGAGTGCGGGGCAAATTACTCTTTCACATCTAAAAACCGACTTGAGCTTTTAGCACACGTTGCAGATTGTGTGCTACACTTGTTGATTCTCCTTAATTATGTTGCGGCTAGAATAACATGCATGGAAAGAGTTAATTAATCGGCTTTTATTCTATTGTTGGTATACTTTTATCCCCGTATCTTTTTACTTCTTAACACGAAGTACCTACTTCATTTGTTTACTTTGTTTTAGGAATTTATTTTACACTTCCACATTCTTAAATATATATTAGGAAAATCATTTGGAATAAACTTTGAGAACTATTACTCATATACTGCTTTTGGGCCCCTTAATAAGTATCATCTTTCTATTGGTCAAAGTTACGTCCCTGTATGCCACGTGGACTGATAGGACATCATTTTAAAAAATGAGCCTTTAAGTAGCTGTAACAGTCCATGTAATTATGAGGATAAAGCTAGAGTGAACTCGGTCAAGTTACTTGGTTTATATGGCATGAGTTGCTTTGTTTGATTAATCATGTGATGTAATGAAATGTGCCTTAAGTTTGTGTTCTTTTCTCAATCTTTTGTTTATTTCCTAAGACTGACTTTATTTATTGAATAATTTTGGAGAGAGTTATTTTTTTGGCTCCCCCGTACGTCATTTTATTTCTTTGAAACTATGTCTCCCTGTGTTTTGCGTACATGCTTACTTAATCTGATTGTGGTAATAGATGGTGCTGGTGGTAAGGGAACCTGGGGAAAATTACTCGACACTGACGGTGATTCTGTCATCGATCGCAATGATCCCAACTATGATAGTGGCGAGGTAATAATTCATTGACCATCTCTATATCTTGGGCTCTTTGTATTATAATTTTTTTCTTATTCACTTGATTGCATTCCCCGTGACTTGAACAGGAGCCTTACGAGCTTGTTGGATCAACGGTCTCCGATCCTTTGGATGATTACAAGAAAGCTGCTGTTTCCCTCATTGAGGAATATTTCAGCGCCGGTGATGTAGCTGCAGCTGCTTCTGATCTTAGAGAGTTAGGATCGAGTGAGTATCATCCATACTTCATCAAGCGCCTTGTTTCCATTGCCATGGACAGAAATAACAAAGAGAAGGAGATGGCTTCAGTACTGCTCTCAGCTTTATACGCTGATGTCATTAATGCAGCCCAGATTAGTCAGGGTTTTTTCATGCTGGTTGAATCTGCTGATGATCTGGCTGTGGACATATTGGATATTGTTGATGTCCTCGCTTTATTCATTGCTCGTGCGGTGGTTGATGATATCCTACCCCCAGCTTTCATCCCCAGAGCCAGAAAATTGCTTCCAGAAACTTCCAATGGGTACCAGGTCCTGCAAACTGCTGAGAAAAGCTATCTCTCAGCACCACATCATGCGGAGCTTGTGGAGAGTCGGTGGGGAGGAAGTACAAATCTCACCGTTGATGAGGTCAAAAAGAAGATCTCCGACCTTTTAAGGGAATATGCTGAGAGTGGAGACACCTCTGAAGCCTGTAGGTGTATAAGACAATTAGGTGTCTCGTTTTTCCATCATGAGGTCGTTAAGAGAGCGCTGGTATTAGCTATGGAGAATCGAACCGCAGAACCTCTCATTCTCAAACTGCTGAAGGAAGCAGCAGACGAGGGGCTAATAAGTTCGAGCCAAATGGTGAAGGGTTTCACTCGGTTAGCTGAAAGCCTTGATGATCTTGCCCTCGACATTCCTTCTGCCAAAAAGATGTTCCAGTCCCTAGTTCCGCAGGCGATATCCGATGGATGGCTCGATTCGTCTTTTCAAAAATCTTCAGTTGAAGATGGGGAGAAACCTGACGAGAAGATGAGGCGCTACAAGAAAGAAGTTGTTGCCATGATTCATGAGTACTTCCATTCTGATGATATCCCTGAGTTAATTAGGAGTCTGGAGGATATAGCTATGCCAGAATATAACCCGATATTTCTCAAGAAGCTGATTACCCTAGCTATGGACAGGAAGAACAGAGAGAAGGAAATGGCATCGGTCCTTCTCTCAGCTCTCCACATAGAGATCTTCTCAACCGAAGACATAGTGAATGGTTTCGTCTTGCTGTTGGAGAGTGCTGAAGACACAGCACTCGACATTCTAGATGCTTCTAATGAACTTGCTTTCTTCCTAGCTAGGGCTGTCATAGATGATGTTCTTGCCCCTCTAAACCTGGAAGAGATCACGAGCATGCTGCCACCAAACTGCAGTGGGAGCGAGACCGTACGCATGGCTCAATCGCTCGTGGCAGCACGCCATGCTGGCGAGAGGATTCTCCGGTGCTGGGGTGGTGGGACCGGGTGGGCTGTGGAGGATGCAAAGGACAAGATCCAGAAGCTTCTGGAAGAGTTCGAAAGCGGGGGAGTTGTGAGTGAGGCTTGCCAGTGCATTAGAGATCTAGGGATGCCCTTTTTCAATCATGAAGTGGTGAAGAAAGCGCTGGTGATGGCGATGGAGAAGAAGAACGATAGGATGCTGGAGTTGCTTCAGGAATGCTTCGGTGAGGGGCTGATAACCATCAATCAGATGACTAAAGGGTTTAATAGGGTCAAAGATGGGCTCGATGATCTGGCACTCGATATCCCTAACGCGAAGGTGAAGTTTGAGTTTTATGAGAAGCATGCGAGGGAGCACGACTGGCTTACCCGTCTTTTGTTTAGTCTGAAGCTGCCTGGATTTTCTTGACATTCAAACCTACTACCTTGCTTCTTTTCTGCATGTTTTGTTTTTCTGTATTTGGATCTTGATCGATGCTTTTTCTTTCTTTCATTTCCGGGGGTTGTGATTGTATAAAAATTAGGTATCTGCTTTGTTTTTAAATGTTGAGAGAATACCAGCTGTGCTATACAACGTTCGGTTCATCTATCATAATAAGTTTGTTTGTTTTAAAAGGCACTCTGTGCCCCACTTTCTTGTTCGACCATTACATCTCATTTTTTTCTACTACATTGTCAATTAGTTGTGCTTTTTCAGATCATGTTTCGTATGTCCAGTGTATATCATTGTCTGGAATATTTGAAGAAGCATGTGTAGTAAGTAGGGCAGGCAATATGGAAGGAAGGTGTACAAATAAATAGGAAGACAAGTACATAGGGCAATATTATTTTGATGGCTAGTGCATGTCTATAAAATAACGGTTGGTGTGTGTTTTTAAGTAATAGTGCTTCATATAACGGTTAGTTCATATTATTTTGATGACTAATGCGTGTTTTTAAATAGTGGTGCTTTATATGACCACTGTCTTCACATTTTTTTTAACTATTAGTGCATGTTTTTAAATTATGATGCTTCATCGTTCATATAACGGTTATGTAGTTTTTTTAACGGTTAGTGCGTGCTTTTAGATAACAGTGCTTCATACAACGATTAATGCTGTTAGTTCCTTTTTTTAATGGCTACTGCGTGTTTTTAAATAATGGTGCTTCATACAACGGCTAGCGTATTTTGAATTAATTAAGTTTCATACAACGACTAATACGTGTTTGTTTTAAATAATTGTTGCTGCATATTTTTAAATAGCGGGACTTCATATAATGATTATTGTGTGTTTTAAAGTAGCCACATTATATTTTTGTCATTCAAAAGTCATTATACACACGAATACTATTTTTTGGAACAGTTTTGATATTATTAATTTGAAAATTGGTAAATCAAATATTTCATTAATCAA
Organism: Stenogyne calaminthoides; assembly: GCA_037126765.1. NCBI lineage: Eukaryota > Viridiplantae > Streptophyta > Magnoliopsida > Lamiales > Lamiaceae > Stenogyne > Stenogyne calaminthoides. Next base: position 2,305,052 of record JBBCBC010000044.1, read on the forward strand.
ACAAAAAATTAATAAACTGATAAAAAGTGCAAAATTGTAAGTGCTTTCCTCCTAATTGCATCTATATATTGTCACGTAATTATGTATTTTTCCGTCAATGTAACATGTTCTCAACCGGTCATGTCAAAAAGGTATTTAATAGTATTTTAAAAATTCACGAATTTTTTAATATTTGGGCAAAAAAATAAAATAATAACTAGAGAAAAGTGAAATGTCCAAAAAGCCATTTCCCCAAACCGAAACCTATTTCTTTCCTTCCAACAAATTCGAGACCATTATTCCAACCTTCCTCAGCGTACATATTCCCTTTCTCCCGACTCCAAAATTCCAACCACTTTCAGTCAAACAATGTCTCGCCCTTACCCTTCCGCCGCCGCCGCCCCCGCCGCCGGAACTGAGATTCTCACCGTAGATGCTTCCATGATGCCGCCTCCACCGTCGAGACCGATTATTTTGGCTGACCTCAATGTTGACCCGCCGGAAACAGACGCCTGCACTTTTTCTTCTTCATGCGTTCCGCTTTCTAGGTCTTGCTTAATCAGCTTTATTAACTTTTGCGCAGTTATTTTTGTTCGGTTATTTGTTTAAATTAAATGTTAATTTGTGTAGGTGTATTTGCTAGAGTGCAATTTAGTTAATTTGAACCCAGAGTAAGCATTTCTGAGTTGTAATCATGTGATTCGGAGTTTAAATTTCTGAGTTGTAATCATGTGATTCGGAGTTTAAATTGAAAGGTAGGAATGCAGGATTTTGATTAGGAATTGAAACTTGTTGTAGGTTAGGAGTGTATGGGTACTTATTCCCAAGTAATATGTTGTTGTGTCATTGTATTTGTTATTTTGCCTTTTTTATGCTTTTCTACAATAATACGTGAATGTATCATTGGTAATGATAGGAAATGTTAACCCCAAGTTGTGCAAAATTTAATTCTCTTAAGGCTTAATAATGTTGTTTAATTGTTGTTCTGTTATCTTAAATTTTTTGCTACCTTCTATTGATTTGTAATGGTGGTTGGTTTGATTTCTAGGGCTATCGAAGCAATGAATCCAGAGAAATTGATCTTCATGAATAAAGATGCTGAGGTATTGGATGTGGAGGCTTCCCAGTTGAAAAGAATTGGGAAATGCCGTCCAAAAACTATTAAGGCAGAGTACCCTCCTGATTCCTGGGGAGCTGATACTGATGCTGATCAAAATGGTCATGGATTAGCCACTTCTCGTGAGGAAAAAGTTAGCAGCCTTAAAACTGTGAGTTCTTTTCACATCATTATTATTGTAAATTCTTTCACTCGGGAAAGAACCACAGGAAAAAAATATCAGGGCAACTCCCAAACTCTTCTCCTCGAACTGATGAAGTCTCTCTCAGGTCTTATACTTTCTCATGCTCGGTTTTTTGAGAAGGAATGAAAATTCTGTTATTAAAGTTCCAAGACTTTTAAATTGTCATTAGCTGAATAACTTGTCATTGTGATTCTGGTATAGGATAAATTAATTTATGATGTCAAAATTGTTAATCCTATTTTTAAAATAGGAACTTTAATTATGAGATGTAGTTTGTTCATAACCCAAAATATACCGTCTCTCTGCCTCTATTATAGCTCCTATATATTTTGTTGATACCGCAAATTATGTCGAGTTCTACTTCTTAGTATAACAATTAACTTAAAAAGAAATATCTTCTTTTAAGTTAATTTTATGGTCACTTAATTTTTTCCAACTAAATTTTGAGAGTGCCCATGAGATACTCTGGTACCAAAAAAAAAAAAGGTTCTTCTCTCAACTCATATTTTGATGATAATTAATAATAATTATAATCTAATGAAACATACTGCTGCTGATACATCTATGCTCCTTCAGTGCAGCTCTCTTAATGAGAGCATAAAACTGCTTCTTCTCTTCTCTTGAACAAAATGAGACAAGCTTGGGATTGGGGTTGACTTGTTTTTCAACTATAACAATCAAATTGAAGTGATTTTGCATAACTTAACCAGTTTAGATCTGCAGCATCTTGACTGACATATATGTTTTCAGGGGTTGGTACATGTTGCTCGTAAGATGACAAAGAACATGCATGCTCATTTCATACTTGGCTTAATGTATCAAAGAATGGGTCAACCACAAAAGGTACTGGCTGGATATATAAATTCTCTTAACTGGCTATGTTTATGCTAGATTCACCTGTGACTATTTTGTTAGGCAATTTTGGCATATGAAAAAGCAGCAGAGATATTACTTCGATCTGAGGAAGAGATTGACAGACCAGAGTTGCTTTCTGTGGTTCAGCTTCACCATGCACAGGTGATCAAAGTTTTACGATGAATTGCAAAAGGCATCTTATATACAGTAGAAACTCTATAAATTAATGTTCATGGGACCACCAAAATTTATTAATTAAAAGAGTTATTAATTAATCGATAAATTAATAATTATTAATTTATATATTAATTAATATTTTATTAATTTATAATGAATTACTCAATTTACAAACACCTTTCAAACTTTCACTTAGTTATTGTACAATGCATGTACGTACAATGAAGGGCCCAATTTGAAAGAACATTCAATCTTCCACCTTATTATGCTTCTTGTGTTCAATGTATCATTTTATGGGCATTAAAAAATATTTTCTATATAAACACAAGATCAAAATATGCTAACACAAACAAATCATACACACAACACGGCTTCCCATCTTAAAGGTGTGAAAAAAATAAAAGACAATTGAGTCATTTTTCAAGAAACCTTCATAAATCATTCATGTAATATGTAGTATATAAGGAATTATTAATTTATATTTTATATGGGGTCTATAGAAATTATCAAAAATGTATTATCTTATAATTTTAGCGAATTATTAATTTAGCACCCTATCACCGAGTCGGGACCGGCCAAAAATATTATCTTAAGAGAGTTTATTAAATAATCGAGTATTAATTTATCGAGTTTCTGCTGTATATATATCCTAAAATGAATTTCTTTAAGATCAAATAATCAACTTGGTTTATTACTTTCTACTTTGCTGATATTTATTTACAAATTATGGAAACTTGCAGTGTATACTGTTAGAGAGCTTGGAGAATTGTAGTTCAAATAAAGAACTTGAACCCCAAGAACTTGATGAAATTTTTTCCAAGATGAGAGAGGCAATCGAAGTCAGATGTTAGACAGGCATCTGTTTGGAACATATTAGGTTTAATACTCCTTAGAACTGGCCGTTTGCAGGTTCGATTCAAAATATACTTTTTGTCAAATGGCAATGTGTATTTGTGTGTAATAGCATTGTTATGTAACGTGATTCCCGGTTTTCCCTGGAGTGCTATGTCTGTATTTCTTCTTTGTTGGAATCATGATATACTTTTTGCCAAATGGCAAATGTGTACTTGAATGTAAGAGCATTGTATTCTAACACGACTCCTGGTCTTTCCTAGAGTGCTATATCTGTATTTTCTTCTTTGCTGGAGATTGTCCCTGACTACCTTGATGGCCTTGGAAACCTTGGAATTGCCTATCTTCAAGGGTAAGAATGATATATTGCAATATTCTATTATCGATGGATCTATGATTTCAAACTGCAGACATGCAATGTATCGATATCTACTGCTCTGTCAATATAATTTTTTTTTTTTCCATTCTGGTACTTTTGGTTTTTGTTAAGATCTTATAACACAGTGCGGTCTTTGGACATTCAATGTTAACAAATAAGATTTATCCTCTTACAGTGGGTATTTAGAACTGTCTGAGAAGTGTCTCCAGAATTTGGTATTGAAGGATCAGAATCATCCTGCAGCGTTAATCAACTATTCTGCCCTACTTCTATGTAGATATGGCTCAGTTATCACAGGTATCACTTTGAATTAACATAATTTATCATGTCAAACTTCTTATGTTCCATTTGGATGCTTACAATCTTTTTTTTTTTTCATTTCTCCTTATCTTGTAATTTAAAGTGAGACATTTTGCTGTACAGGTGCTGGGGCTAATGCTGATGCTTGTACTTCTGAGGATCAGGTTATGGCAGTCAATGTCGCCAAGGAGTGTTTATTGGCGGCGGCAAAAGCTGACCCCAGAGCAGCTCATATTTGGGTGAATTTGGCGAATGCATACAATTTGGTTGGTGATCATAGAACTTCTGGGAAATGCTTAGAAAAGGTATTTTTGGTTCTTGCTCGGAATCCTTTTGTACTAAATTTCTTAGATTCTTATCTGTCTTCATCCCAAGGAAGTAATACTATTGTTCGGTTCTTATATCTCTAGGCTGGGAAATTGGATCCAAACTGTTTAGCTACACGATATGCTGTTGGAGTTCACCGAATCAGAGATGCTGAAAGATCCCAGAATCCCAATGAACAGCTTAGTTGGGCAGGGAACGAGATGGCTTCGGTACTAAGAGAAGGAGATTCCATACTCATTGAGCCCCCAATAGCATGGGCGGGTCTTGCTTTGGCCCACAAGGCTCAACACGAGATTGCAGCAGTGTTTGAAATTGATCCAAAGGAATTGCTGGAAGTTAAAGAACGTGCCATGAACAGTCTAAAGCAGGTCATTATTTGTTTGTTAACTCATTACGTGGTTTAATATTTAATTTCACAGCCATGTTAGGAGAATGAAAAATTGTTACTCAAAACTGTTTGGAACATTCTCGAAGCAAAAAGGGAAGAATCTAAGCTAATTGAAATTTCTCGATAATTTTTTATGCAATAATTTTGTGATCATATAATTTTGATGCCCGCCTGACTTTTGTTTCCAGTATTTTCCACGTCCTGTGGAAATATGTCTGGATGGGCGGTTAAGATTTGATAACTCAGAGGTTACGGAATTGGAAAAAAGTTCCTCTTCTTTGGTTCTGAAGAAAGATTGCTACATGTTTGTACATTTGAATGACCCTTTTTTTTAATGGAAATATACAACTCTAAATTGCTCAGATGTTGCATATTGTCTTATTTTCTTATGTGAGGATTATAAACATTCGATGGTTTTGATAATAATTGATGATACTGGATGCAAGCATTTCGTTTACATGCATTTGCTTACAGATGTCTCTGGATAATGCTTATTCTTTTTCTGCCAAAACACATTATTCTAATTCTTTAAAAGCATATCCCCAAGCTTTGCATTTATACTGTACAGCATATTTAAACAAACTGTATATTCATACACTTTAATCAGGCGATTGGAGAAGATCCCGATGATGCTGTACATTGGAACCAAATTGGCCTTCATTGTCTTTGCACGCAGCAGTTTAATTTGTCTCAGACATATCTCAAGTCAGCAGTTGTTCGTCTTAACGACTGTGTCTATACATGGTCCAATCTTGGTATTCACAGTTTCTGACTCTTTACTTTCACAGAATTACGTGTTTAATTGATTAATTTAAAAAAAATATAGTTTTCTTAGTCCTGTAAGTTGGCCATATTTCGATTTGTCCTGTCGATTTTCACGAATTGAAAATAGTCCTGTAACTTTCAATTTTTCGACATTTTGGTCGCGTGACCTGTTGTAAGAGTTGGAATATTCAGTTGACCAATCAGACTTTTCCACGTGGAGAAATCAGACTCTGCCACGCTATTGTCAAAAGGCTGTTAAAAATGTAAAAATTGGAAGTTATATGACTATTTTCAATTCATGAAAGTCAACAGGACTTGAACCAAAATGGGAATAACTTACAAGACTAAAAAATTAATTTCCCTAATTTTTTTATTTTGGCTAATTGCATTTTTCTTGTCCTAGGCATCTCTCTTCAGCTACTGGAGGAGTCTTCAAATGCTGAAGAAGTGTATAAACATGCTTTATCATTAGCTACGTCTGAACAAGGACATGCTATTTTTTCCAACCTTGGGAATTTGTATCGACAGTTGGGAAAATATGAGAGCGCGAAAGCAATGTTTAGTAAGGCTCTTGCACTGCAGCCTGGTTACGCTCCTGCATATAATAATCTTGGCCTCGTGTTTGTAGCTGAGGGTCGTTTGGAAGAAGCCAAGTTCTGCTTCAACAAGGCATTTGAAACTGATCCATTTCTGGATGCTGCTAAATCTAACGTAATTAAAGTGAACACCTTGTCTAAAAGGGATACGTCTAACTCAAGGTAATGTTATGTTTGAGCATCACGTATCATCTACAAATTCTCTTCTGGGATTTTAATTATGCGTTAGATTATCTGGTTCGTCATCCATTTTCATTCTTATAACCGAAATTCGCAATACTTCTTTTTTTATAGTACACATCCTGAGTTAAGAACTGAGATGCTTTCTGGCTTGAATTAAAAGGTGCTTCAAATATATCTCATAGTTGATAGGCCAAAATGTCAAGACATGGACGATAAGTTAATTGAATTTCCCTTTCAGTATGTCCCACTTTGTTGGAATTCTATTGCTATTACATGTGAAACAATTTCTTGAAAATTCTCCCTCCGACCCATATAACTGTCTTTCTAGAGAAGACCAAAATAATTGTCATTTTGCGAATTAATTCATATTACAATTCTGCCCTTCTACTTTTTTTTTGTGATAGTAATGCATTAATTAAGCAAATTTACTACATGCAGGTAAACAAAAGTGTAAAAATGTTGCCATGTCACCATCATGTGATGGCTCATTGAGTTCAGCTTCAGACGGGTTGTGAGGCTCTATCTTTAGCATCTATGAGTTGGAGATGAGATCTTATACCAGACATGATCTTGGAACTGCATTGATGTAGAAACACCATTTGTGCTATTTGGGCTGGACAGCGAGAAAGTCTTGTTGGAAAAATGATCGTGAGATGTTGGCATATTGAGCTGAGAAAACCATTCTGTGAGGAACCTTCTTTCACATATTGGAAGATAATGCAGTTCCACGAACTAAAAAAGGCAAACCCAGAAGGCAGGGAAGTCGTACAGATTCTGCAACCGCTGTGCCAGCATCAGCTTGAGTGGGACCCGTGATCGATTCATCTATCAGAGTTCAATAAAGCTGCAGTTTATGGATGCAAGTTTTATCTGAAAGAGGATTGCCATCTTTCAGGACTAAAATCATATGTTCCGTATTATGTGCTTGGCTGAATGGAGATCCAGAGTAGGTTATAACGGACTGAATTTGGTATACATTCTGTGAAACCGACAGCAAAGTAGCAATCATCTCGACGTTGTCAGTATATTCCACGAGACGACAGTTGAACAGCATTACACTTATCAAGTTCTGTCCAATCCGGTTTTTCTCGAGGGCAATGCATCATGAAGAGATCAGGTTTTCTATTTTCCATTTTTGCTCATTTATCTATCATATGGAAACAACGTACAGATTACATATCTGCGTTTCCCTCGACTGTAACAGTCTCTCTGAAACCGTTCATGTTCATGGTGTTCAATGTTCAAGAGAGAGAGACGATGTTCATTAGTTTGGATTACTGCATCATGAAGTTATGGTTGTATTATAGGAGGACAAGATCCTTGAAAGTTGATCTCAAAATTCTTTGATTGAATTCCAAGACATTCTTTATATCCATTTAAAAAAATGCAAGATTTTAGGGGCCACATAAAGTGGACATTCTGTTGCTGCCTACTCTTCAATTGGGCCATATAATAAACTAGTACAATATGTAATGTTGCATTCGAGGCATTATTATTTTTGCAACTATCAATATCTTCCCCTTCATTCTCTAATAAGTGTCTCAAGTATAAGAGACACTCTATTTAAGAAAATGGCCCTTTGATTGATTATATTCACAACACATACTCAAATTATATTTAATGACAAGAATTATTTGTCTTTAAAACAAATAAAACAGTTGGCAAACAGGCAATATCAGCTGAGGCATCCTCGATAACATAGTGTAATTTATACCTGTCAAAATTTGTTAGTTAATTAAAAAACAACAGGATAGATTATAAAAAATTCGTAAGAAAGTGTTTAAATTATCAAACAATTTCAGAACTCAATGTAATTAATGATAAGTTGAATTTATACATCTTGGTTCTTGATAGGTCTCTCACAACTTTGAGGTCACGATTCGTTAGATTCAACATAAGTGTATGAATTTTTTTTCCTTTTTTTTAAATCTAATTGTGTGTATTGTATTCTTCATGATATGCAATCTTATTTTTTAAACGGCACACCATACGTCACAATTCAATCCCATTTATCATGAAAGAATATAATATTAAAAAAATTTCTTTATTCCACATTTATTTATATCCTTCATGCAATTATGAATTTTGTCCCTTTCCATTTTTCTTCTCACCTCTCTCACAACCAACACACACTACTTTCCCCCCCTCTCTCTCTCTTCTTTCTCTCTCATCACCAAAATACAGAGAATAATTCAAAGAAGATGAATTCATAACCCAAAAACCAGAGAATTAATTCAAAACAAAAATTCCTCCGATTCCTCCCAAAATTCAATCCACAATCAATTGAATTGATGCAGATATGAAACCAGATCTGCAAAAACTCCCTTCATTAATCCTCAAACCCATCATCCTCTTCCTTTTCGTCTCCCTCTCTCTCTTCGCCTTCATCTCCCTCCAAACCCCACACCAAATTCCCCAACCCCCACCCGACTCCCTCCCCTCGGATCTCAAGACCCGACCCGGCTACACCTCCTACGAAACCTACCTCCAAAAACAGCTCAACAAAACCCTCAATCCCAAACTCCGCCAGATATGGACCACCCGCGATTGGGCCCGCAAGGTCTCCAAATTCTCCGAATTCTTCGCCAATCTCAAACAGAGAGACCTTCTAACAAACGCCTCGTAATCGCTCTGCATCGGGGCCCGGGTCGGGCAGGAGGTCGCGGCCCTGAAACGGGTCGGGGTATCCGATTCCGTGGGCATCGATCTGGTGCCGTATCCGCCGTTGGTTATTAAAGGGGACTTTCATTCTCAGCCGTTCGATTTCGAATTCTCGAACGTGTTCGACCACGCGCTTTACCCGTGGAAGTTTGTTGGGGGCGTGTGCGTGTTACACGTGTTGGTCTCCCATAGGGCGGATAAATACTCCGCCAATGATTTGTATAGCGTGAAGCAAACCGTTGTAGAGGTGAGGGGGATTGATGGGTTTGGGTTAGATACTGAAGTTGTTTTTAGGAAACATAAGAAATAAATTTTTTTTTTTGGGATTTTTATTTAATTGGAGGGCTTGGAAATTCAGGCTCCTCATTCTTTTGATTTTTTTTATACTATATGTTTTGGGGATTATTGTATCGAAATTGAATTGTGAGGAGGAAAAATGTATTTGGGGTGATTCTTGCTTTTCTTGATCGGAGTTTATTTTTATCATTTTTACATTATAGTATATAAAATGGTAAATTCTTGGATATACTATTTGTGCCTTTTTTTTTAGTAGTGTTAATTGTTTTTATTGAGTAATAGGTCCTATCGTAACTTCTCTTATTTGAATATTTTAATTTCTCTTATTTAAATATTTATTATTTTGTATGTATTTTAATGTTAAGTTATTTATTAGTATTAAAAGAGATAATATTGATTTTTTTACGAGGGATGAATGATAAAATCATGACATTTGTGTAAATAAAGAAAAAAATAATTTTAATATGAAAAAAGAAATGATAAAAAAGCTTATATTATATGAAACTTATATTAATCTTTTGAAGAATTTGGATAGTTTTGGGTGGCAGGAGCACCACCATCTAAATTAATATTAGTCGCATTTTGGTGGAAACTTTATAGTGTCAAGTGGAAACCCCCACCCACCCCCCCACTTAACTATAAATCACTTTATCTAAATTAAATGATTATTTTAAAACTCTAAAAAATGCAAAAGAATAATTTATTTTTAAAACGATTAGACATGGTTTTTCAAAAAAATAAATGCTTTTAATATTTATTGAGTTTAATAAAAACCGGAAATTGATAAAAACCTGTTTTATGGCAGGAAAAACGGATCCAAAGTATTGTCATGACTCTTGAGCAAACTTTAATTCATGGATGGATTATGAAAGGGCCATGGCCCACTATTCATATGTATCCGATTTTTCAGGGTGGGCAATATATAATTGGCCCACACGTTTGTTGGTTTTAAGGGGACTTTTGCAATTTTTTTCGATGACGCTTATTTTTATTGAAGTATTTGAAATGATAAAATAATTTTTTAAAGATAATTAAATAAATGAGATGTAGATTTAAAATATCCCGTGTAGACATGGTTTTAAAAAAAATTATTTTATCATTTGAAATATTAATAAACAATCATTTCATAAAAAAGTTTCGATAAAATAATTTTTAAAAAGATAATAAAGTAGATGTCGTTTTATTTTTTGGGCTTTTGGGAAAAATAACAAAAAATTTTGGGGGTGAGCTAAACTAAAATAAAGAAATATTAATTTAATTTTGTTAAAGTTAAAGATGTTGGGTCTGTGTAATAACGGATGATTTTGGCTTTATAAGCTTGGATTATGTCTCTATAAAATCTTAATGTCATGTTAATTTAATCATGTAAAGGAATTTTTTTTGAATATTTAGATTGAATCATTAAAAATAGGTTTAGTTGTAGGTAAAATAACAACATTTTGCATCAAAAGAAAAAATTCCCAAATTTTTGGATTGCAAAAAAAAAACACTAATTTAACTGCAGTGGACTTAAGAATTGCCATAATGCTAACACGTCAATATCTAAAAGCAAACTTTAAAGTGACCGACATACTAAATTAAATGAGTCTTTAAAGTAATATTTTTTATAGATTATTGAATAATATTTTTAAAAAATATTTTTTAATTTAATTTATTTTAATAATAATAATTTTAAAATTATACAATTTATTATATTGAAAAATGTAATTTATTTTTAAATGGAAATATGAAAAAAACCTTTATTTTCAACTATTTTTCCATATTAATAATTATAAGAGGGTTTAGAGTAAATAAAAATTTAATATTTTAGTTTAACAAATCGCATTATTTAAAATTTTTTAATATAAAAAACCGAAAATTGATTTTAAAATACTATGTAAAGGTCCAGATACATGGCAAAAAACTTAACCTATCTTTATTTGTTATTATCCAAAATAAAAAAATGATGAGCAAGATAGATTTTACATTTAAAAACCCCCCCCCATCATTACTTAAGGTGCATAAACCCACCAATCGATAAATAATTTTCAAATATTGACTTTTGAATACCTTCTATATGAAACGGGGGGGTGATGTTGGTTTTAAAAATTTTGGGTATTGATCCATCTCGTTTTTTTGCCAAAAATGATTATTTCTAATTTAGCAATTTAGCAACGATAGTGATTTTACCGACAATGAAACCATACAAAAATATGAAAGTGAAAATAAAATTTGTTAGTTTAATTTTCAATTGCAATGACTATGTATTGTGATGTCTGGTCCTAACATGGGCAACAAACCATGTTTGCAGTTGTCAATAACATGGCATATCATCATTCTCATTTAATTCAATTTCCTTCCATGCCAACTTGTCTAAATAATAATTTACACCCCCAAAAATAAAGGAAAGGAAGAGGCTGTTTTTGTGCATTATTCTTGATTCTTCTAATACTGCCACATTTAAAAGTCAATCCCATTATTGAATCATTACTTAAGGTGCATGTAAATGTGATCCAATCTATGGGTTATTCTTCAAATGTTACTTTTTGTATATATCATACTTATTAAATAAAAAAAATACTGAAAATACAGTTATTTTTTTCTATACTGAAATTTTCGGGTGGGGTGATGTTGGTATAGAGTCTGGTCAACTGGTTCACGTCCCATCTTCTCGACCGAGAATTTTTTTTGGGACCTATAAAAACCAAAAATTCTAGTAAAAGAATGGGTCTTTAGAGTTTTAAATTATTATTGATTCTTTAATATATAAATATCCATCTAAAGTCAATTTTCTTTGTATTTGTTATTATTGAAAATATTTGTAAATCTCTGGGTTATTCAAATGTTACCACATAATAATCTCAAAATTTTTGAATCATTCATATCCTATTAAATAAAAAAAAATTGAGTTGAAATATCATTATTTTAAATCAGATTATTTAATTTTGTTCTATCAATTTTTTTATAATTGCATTTAAAATCCTAACAGGTGACAGCAAGTTTGGAATTTCATTATATACCAAAACACAAAGAAAACCACGTTTCAGTATTTAGTTAACAAAAAATGTATACCGTTTAAAGTAACATAACAATATCTTATACTCCCTCCCTCCCGAAATTATTAAAAGGCCAAATTGACTTTTTTGAACGTCTCAACATTCTTGAACATTTTCAAAAATTAAAACAAACATAATATTAATACAGTTAGATTTGAGTCTTGACTGGAGTCACAACACCTTTATTTTGTTCCTATCAAACCCACTAAAACTCACTTTACTTGGACTTCATAAAAGTTTGGAATTTCATTTTACATCTATTACAAAACAAAAATGACAAAACACGTTTCAGTATTTAGTTAACATAATAATATCCTATATGATTATTGTTTACACCAAAATTTCAGTATAAAATGGTGATATGCAATTTTATGTACTGGAACGGTATACATTGAAACAGTATTTTCAATATACTATACCGAGCCATCCCTGAATGCTACACTCGATTCATTGGATACAAATCTCATCATACGCTACACACACTCGTATCGTTGAGTGTGTGTAAATGTGCAGAGTGAGATATCACTTATAGCGAATTTATCGCCAAATTTATCACTCACAGCTTCAACTAATAAGAATGTCCTCTCTTTTACCTCATATCTGAAAGCTTTTCTGCACTATATGCATAAACAAGAATACAAATGGGGTTTTTAACTAACATATTGCTTCTCAAGAAGGCTTCCGCAGAATGACAAGTCGAATCGTTCTTCTGGAGGATCTCCGATGCAGTCAAAGATTGCATCCGCATTTTCAAAATCCTCATCCCCAGTGTACCTGAAATCCAAAAGTGTCATTGCTATACATAGATGAAAATATACGCGGTTTCTTGAGAGAATTTATGGCTTTATTCAGTGTCCTCAACATTAATTGACATTTAAGGTTGTTTTACACATATTAAGGAATATATAAAATAAAATGACCTTACAATCAAATTGGATTATTTTACATTTCTTTCATTTAATAATAGAGTTTATATGTCCCACAAAGATAGACTTATAAAATTTTCACATATTAAAAGTAGAGTTTCAGTAATCCCAAAATGACAATTATACTGAAACAAAAATTCTCCTTTAAAAAGACAATTAAAATGGAACGGATCGAGTAGTTGATAAAATGGTGAGATTTAACACACCCGCTCTTTGTGACGATACACGTCATTCCTGCAGCTTTGGCAGCTGCAAGACCAATGCCGCTGTCTTCCACAACAACACAACTACAAAGAGAAAAGAAAGACACCATTTTTCGAATAGATTAAGATTAATGTTGTTAGTTTCATAAAGGTTTGAGATTTTAGTAAAGGCTCTCTCTACCTTGAAGGTTCAACCCCCAGTGTTTCAGCAGCTAAAAGGTAAATAGCCTGCAATGAGACGAGACATCAACGTCTGATCATGACTTGTAGATAGTTAAAAACTCGTATCTTTGACCACATATCATACTTTTTGTTATAAATCACGATCATGATACAATTACAGTGTATAGATATCTTGTATACGGATGAGAAGCTTACCGGATCTGGTTTCTTACGAGGAACCACATCTCCGGCATATATCTGTATCTTTTCGGCTCTCTCGGGTCCTAACAAGCAAGAAACTACAGCGGACACCTGAATTTCACCCCCACAAAATATCAGACTCGCCAGATAACATGACAAAATGAGTGAGACGAAGTGGGATAGCTCAAGTGGTAAGAACGCCACTACCTAGGCCAGTGTGGTCATGGGTTCGAGTCACTTGGGGAAATGGAGACGGGTTGGGATTTAAAAAAAAAAATGAAAAACTAAGTGAAATTTCTTGATTCGGACTCGGTATATCTTGATGAAAAAAATGTTTATTGAGACTGATTGAAGTTTGTAGTCCATGGATATTCTACGACGTAGTGGGTAATCCAATGGTGTAGATACAATAGAAAACTGAAGAACCTGATTATTCATACCGCCTTCTCATTTGAAGTGCTACATACAGCAACGCGCACCCCGCTTCCCAGTGCCTGGTCTACTAACCTGTTAATTTTTAGCTACTCGATTCACCAACTTCAGAAGACATAGGATTTGAATACGAGATGTGGAAAATGCATATAATTAGAACTACAAAACAGGATAGAGTTAAAAAGTGTTTTGGTCCCATAATTTGTCTACTGTCCACTTTTGGTCACAAAAAAGTTGAATTTTTTTATTTCATCCCAAAATCTTAGAAATTGTCCGATTTGGGTCCTAAATCAGCGGAAAATTCAAAATCTGAGACATTCATTTGATGATCTTTGAAAATCCGAAAAGGAATAATTCAACAAATCAAATACTAAAATGCTCAATGAAAACTGAGATGATCCTAATTTCTGAAAATCCCATTTTCATTGTTATATTTGTCATTTGTGGGGAAGATGATAGTTTCCCGTTAATCAGTATAAGCAAGGAAGAACACAGAAATAGTAGGCAAAGAAAATCCAGCATTGTAACATTTTGTGCACTTTTTTGAAAGTAGAGTATTATTTAAAACATGATAAACTTGGGCATAAAGATCCAATATAAGCTTACTTTGCAACACCAGGTCGAAGAGGCAGCAACTTTTTCTCAATAAGTGCCATGAACAGTTCGGTTTTTCGCTTGTGAAGTGATGCTATGAATGTCTTCCTTTCTTCTTCGGTCTTTGGTGCATTCTCCGGCCACCCCACCTTATTAAAATAGGCTGTCATCCTGATAAAATTGAACTCCAAAAAAAAAAAAGGATTCAAAATTTGTTTAAAAGAGATGTGATACATTAACATATGAATCTTGAAATTAACATTTTGAATTGAGATGCTCGTTTTCCCGAATATTCGAGCTAAATCCAAACTTGATTACACAAAGGTATCTCAGAAACAGAGCAAGCATATAACAACCTTAAAGAACTGCACATGAATTCAGTAAAGAAGTAAATGTACCTTTCTTTTCCTCCCCCAATTTTGAGCAACTCACCGTACAATTCAACATCCCAAGTAACTCCCAGCTCTTTCTGCACAAATTAATCAACTCAATCTAAAAGGAAAAGATGCAAAGCTAAACAAAGCCAATTACCCACAATTCACTGCATTTTCATTAAGTCTAAAGGTAAGTTCTTCCCAATACAAATTCTCTCATTTCAACAAGCCCCATTTTATTCAGATGAAGAATGAACAATCCCAATCCCATCATTCTTATTCATCTCCTACTTCACATGTGTTTTCAAACACAAATGGAGGGGGCAGAATCACTTTTTAGAGTTGGCAAACAAGCCCTTACCTTTTCAGAAGTGCTTCTATGCTATGATTAGGGGATAGAATTTAAAATAGTCTCATAACTTTTCAACTTTTTTAAAATAGTCTCAAAAAAATTTGATGTACGAAATTGGTCCCAATTTTTTGCAAATTGTACCATTTTCGTCCCAAATTCGTCAGAATTGATGAAACAACGTTATTTTTGGTATTGCATTTCAGCCGGAAATCTCCAAATTGAATGTTCACATGTAAGGCACACAATAAAAAACGACGGCGTTTCGTCAATTTCGCAAATTTGGGACAAAAATGGTACAATTTGCGTAAAATTGGGATCAATATCATACATCAAACTTTTTTGGGACCATTTTAGAAAATATGAGAAGTTATGAGACTGTTTTGGGTTCTATAAGTAGATTGGGGAAATGAACTGTTTTCCAATCAATCATCAAGAAATCAACCCAAACAAATAACAAAACCTAAGACATACAAATAACACAAGTAAACAATTAGGGCAAAATGTAAGAGAAGAAGTGTACTTCAGCAAAAGTGTCATTGAAAGAAACGCGATGCCCATCTTTCTCAGTGTCAACCAAAACACCATCACAATCGAACAAAAGAGCTTTAGGAAGAACGGATGGCCCAGCAGATGACATGCATTTCACCACTCCAAATCCCTTACCACTTCTTTTCTTGATTCTTAAATTGGCAAATTTCGAACATGATGATGATGATTTTGGTAAAAATGAAGTCTTTTTGGGAAATAAGAGGTTTTTTGATGAAGAACATGATGATGAAGTTGTGAGTGGAGGAGGAGAGATGGCGTTTGCTGCCATTTTTTTTGTTTGCTAAAAGGTGTGGTTTTTGGTTGGAATTTAACGGCCATTTCTTTTGCTTGTTTGTCTCTCAAAGTTATCCTCATAATTGAGCTCCACCAAACACACAAAAATCAAGAATGATGATAATGAAACATGGATACAGAAATAAAAATGAAAAACGTAGGTGGGCCTGCTGAGCCCTGATCCACCAATGGGTTAGGTTGGATTACAACAGTTGAGGCCCATTACAAAGCCCACTTCAAATTATGATTGGGTGTAAATTGACCGGTATTGATAGGCTCTAGCGTCCGTCTGGTATGACTTGAGAATGATAATGAATAGTAATGAATATCATTGAGAGGTCAATCACTGTAAAGTTACTGAATGTATTGTTATTGTTTAATGAAAAAATCGAAATGAGTATTATCTAAGGAGAATTGAGTAAGTAATTATATGAATGCAATTAGGTAATGAATGAAATTATAAAAGTAGGGTAATCAAATAGGGTAGCTTACAAGTTAATCATTATTAGATGGTTTATTTTCAGTCATGGGTTCGGTTTCACAGTGATCATATCATAAATTCTCCTAAGAAACCATTACATATATAAACTGATGTCATTATTCTTATAAACTAATATTAATAACATTTAATACTAAATCGGTGGTTTAGGCAAACATGGTACCTCCCTCGTTTTGAGTGGGAGGTTGTGTTCGATTCTCTCTGGGAATGAATTTGGAGTTATGAAAGTTATAAGGTGGATTGACGATTTCGTGGAGTATTTGGGTGTTTGGTGTACTAACTACTAACAACTAACATCTAACTTTGCCCGATAAAAAAAAAAAAAAAGCATTTAATACTATGATTTTAATTTATAAGTGTAATTATATAAATTGATAAGGTAGTGATATTAATTTGTAAATACAATGATATAAATTTTATACTATGAACAAATTTTATCGGAGAGTTACTCGTGATCGTATTGGTGCATGAAGGATCATGGAAGTCGTTAAGTTTGTTGCAATTGAAAGTTAGTTATCTAACCAACTTTTAGAAACCGTGTTTCTGGTGCAATGCTGTGCATTGATTATCAGGCGGCTGGAGAGCGATTTTAGTCTATAAATTCTCATAAACTTAAACTAGATATATCGGGATAAATATTATAAGCAAGAGTGTGACTTAATATATTGAGTGGACAAATTCTCCTCTCCACTACATGCACCAATAAAATTGATGCAATTTAATTTTAAAAGTTTTTTTTTAAATTTTTTGTTAGTTTTAACTTTTTTTTTCTTTTTTTAATTTTAGTTTTCTTTTAACTTTAATTTCAGTTTTAGATGTTTTTTTTAATACCCGACCCGACCCGAAACTCGGCCCGAGTGGTTCATGGTTCACTCGGCCCAAGTGGTTCATGGTTTACCCTGCCCGAATGGTTCATATATGATTTAGGGTTCATTGTTTAGAGGTTAGAATTTAGAGTGCATCAATTTGAATTGGTGCATGCGGTGCGTACAGGAGAGTGACTCCAAAAGTTATAGGGCATCAAAGTTGAAGAAAATGCATATTCTTAAGTTTTCTATTTTGAGAAAAATTGAAGTAACAGTATTGTGAATCATGTCTATACATAAACTCTATCACTGTTATACACAAAAATTCTCTCCATTATGCATAAAAACTATCAATATTTAAAAAATAAATAGTGATAATTTTTATGCATAGCAATAATAGTTTTTGTATATTACAATGATATTGAAAAGACCGAGTTCACCGTGAACTCGGGAAGTTTTTGTCGAAGAATTTAAAGTTTTGAGTGTACTCTTGCTCATATTGTTGGGTTGTGGAGCCTGAGTCGGAGAAGGGATCCAGCAAGGGCGAGGCGCTCGACCATGGTGTTAGGTCGAGCATTTCTGCTCGACCAAAGGAGGTCGAGCGCGACGGAGACCGAGCATTGAGGCGCTATTTGGCGATCGATCGGCGGAACCGCTCGACTAAGGCCCGTGGTCGGCGGGTTCCGCGTTGTCTTGGCGTGAATTAGGGCTTTGGCCCATGTCTCATTTAAATACCTTGACTCATTGTATTTGCCTCTTTGTACTAAAAAAAACACGAAAATAGTGAATCTTTCGGCTTGATGATAGTGCCCCAGGCGTAGTCATTCGATTTAATTTGGGTAACCAAATTATTTGTCTCTAAATTCCTAGTTCTATTATTTTCTCCATAATTGTTTGTTTAATTCCTAACAATTGGTATCAAGAGCATCGGGTTAAAGGGATCTGTGGAGAGCAATTATGATGGCTGAAGGGAAATCGCCTGTTGAGAAGTTTGATGGAACGGATTTTTGAATTTCGAAATTGCAGATCAAAGATTACTGTCAGACGGTAAAGATCTGTATCAACCGTTGGGTGAAAAACCTGAAGAGATGAAGGACGACGAGTGGAAGTTGCTGGATAGGAAGGCGATGAATGTGGTTCGTCTGTCGTTATCCAGGAATGTCGCCCTACATACGGTGAAAGCAAAAATCACAAAGGAGATGCTGAAGATATTGACTGAGATGTATGAAAAACCGTCTGCAGCGAACAAGGTTCATCTGATGCGGAGGTTATTCAACCTGAGGATGACGGAGGATCTTTGTGGTAGCCAACCATCTCAACGAGTTCAATATGATCATAGCCCAGTTGAGCTCGGTTGAGATTGCTTTTGATGATGAGGTTCAAGCCCTTATTTTGTTGTCTTCTTTACCAGAAAGTTGGAGTGGGACGGTAACGAGCTGTTAGTGCTTCAGCAGGTAAAGTGAAACTGAAATTTGATGAGGTTAGGGATCTGGTCATGAGAAGAAATTCGCAGAAAGAGTTGGGTGTGTACGGGATCTCGCTTTGAGTGCGGGAAGCGAGAAGCGATCTGAATCGAGGGAAGCCAAATCGGGGTAGATCAAAGTCAAGGGCAAAGATAAGCCCAAGAAGGATAAGAGTAAAGTTGAGTGTTATAAATGTCATGAACTTGGTCATTACAAAAGTGAGTGCAAGGCACAAGGAATGAACAAAGAAGAATGACAACTCGAATAACGTTACCGGTGATGAGGACTCGGATGCATTGATTACGAGTGTAAGCGATCCATTGAGTCGTGGGTGTTAGATTTCGAGCATCGTTTCATTAGATGCGGCGATCGACGTAATGAAAAAAAGTACACTTCAGGGAACTTTGGGAAGGTTTATCTAGATGATGATGAGCCTCGGAAATCAAAGGGAAGGGAATGTTCGGATTAAGACACCAAATGGGATTGTGTTACAATTGAAAGATGTGAGATATATTCTGGTTTGAAGAGGAATTTGATTTCGGTTAGGCAACTTGATGGCGAGGGCTACACAAGGTGACCTTTGGGTGTAACTTCGTGGAAGATATCCAAAAGGTGTCATGGTAGTGGCTCGTGGAAATAAAGAGGGGCGTTGTATATGATGAGCAAACCCGGGATAGCATTGCTCTTGCTAGTGAAAAAGGGAATGCAAGTTTGTGGCATTGTCGTCAGGCCACATGAGTGAAAAGGGGATGAAAGTTATGTGCTTGAAGGGTAAACCGCCGGACCTCAAGGCGATTGACATTGGTTTGTGTGAGGGCGTGTGTATTCGGAAAAGTAAAAGGGTGAGTTTTTTGAAGGGGAGGCGGGGCTTTGAAGAAGCGGTCGGAGTTAGTTCCAAATGATTTGTGGGGTCCAAAGACAAGTGACATCCCTTGGTGGAGCATCATATTACATGACTTTCATTGACGACTCTACGAGGAAGGTATGGGTTTATTTCTTGAAAAATAAGTCTGATGCCTTTAATGCTTTCAGAAAGTGGAAGGCTCTTGTAGAAACTGAAACAGGTCTCAAGGTGAAGTGTTTGAGATCTGATAATGGTGGAGAGTACGAGCTCCGTGAGTTCAGGAATTCTGTGAGGCGGATGGAATTCGGATGGAGAAAACCGTGAGAGGAACCCACAGCAGAATGACGAGGCAGAACGTATGAACAGGACCCTATGTGAACGTGCTAGGAGCATGAGATTAAAATGCCCAACAACTATGCGTAGACACATGTCATACATCCAGACGGGAAAAATATACACATTGCAAATATACAAACAAAGAGAATTTCTGTAATCAAGCATCTTAATGACGTGCATGTAATGGTAACTACCTAAACGAGATTTAATTTCTTTCAACTGAATCAAAATGTTCTTAAACACACAAGAGATTGTTGCGAGGGATCAATGAGGGCAATCACCTTTGTCAAGTGGACGAATTATTCCCAAATTTGAAAAACTATTTCCAATAACATAAATCAAATTGACAGCTATTCAGAAATAGAAATCAAGCACAATAATTGTGTGAATCGCCATCATACTTTTTACTAAACGAAGCTAAGCAACCAGTTATAAGATTCCAGAGTTGAGAAAATAAAACCTAATCACTTACCTCCGTACTTTTTATGCTTTGCTCCACAATCATTCCAGTAATTTTAGGGCTACAACAAAGATGAGAGAGAGAGAAATTGCGCTCTTTTTAGGGCTACCCGGCCCGAATGGTTCATATATGATTTAGGGTTCATTGTTTATGGGTTAAAATTTATAGTGCACCAATTTGGATTGATGCATGCGGTGCACAGGAGAGTGACTCCAAAAGTTATAGGGCATCAAAGTTGAAGAAAATGCATATTCTTCAGTTTTCTATTTTGAGAAGAATTGAAGTAACACTATTGTGAATCGGGTCTATACATAAACTCTATCACTGTTATACACAAAAATTCTCTCAATTCATAAAAACTATCAATATTTAAAAAATAAATAGTGATAATTTTTATGCATAGCAATAATAGTTTTTGTATATTACAATGATATTGAAAAGACCGAGTTCACCGTGAACTCGGGAAGTTTTTGTCGAAGAATTTAAAGTTTTGAGTGTACTCTTGCTCATATTGTTGGGTTGTGGAGCCTGAGTCGGAGAAGGGATCCAGCAAGGGCGAGGCGCTCGACCATGGTGTTAGGTCGAGCACTTCGCTCAACGAAGGTCGAGGTCGGCTTGACGGAGACCGAGCATTGGAGGCGCCGATTTCGATTCGATCGAAGGCGGAACCGCTCGACCAAGGCCCGTGGTCGGCGGGTTCGATTGTCTTGGCGTGAATTAGGGCTTTGGCCCATGTCTCATTTAAATACCTTGACTCATTGTATTTGCCTCTTTTAGACGAAAATAGTGAATCTCGGCTTGGTAGTGCCCTGGACGTAGTCATTCTGATTTAATTGGGTAACCAAATTGTTTGTCTCTAAATTCCTAGTTCTATTATTTTCTCCATAATTGCTTGTTTAATTCCTAACACATATATCTTGTACGATTTCTTGTAAGACCTTAGTGGTGGAAGATCAATAAAAAGTTGGTACTCTATCATTTTTTTTTTTTTATCGGTAAAAGTAATTTTATTGAAAAGAGGGGATGTCGGGTATGAGAAGTACCCGACAATCCAAAACAATGATACAACCAATTAATCTAAAAATATTCTAGGGTTTGTCAACCAATCACTAAAAGTAAAGCGATGTCAATCTAAATATTTAATACAACACCAACTCCATAAACGGCTTTTAAGTTCCTCCACGACCCTATCAACACTGAAAACAGCCCCCTAAAAAATAACTGCATTCCTATGTTTCCAAATAAGCCAAACAACATATTGCCAGAGAGCAATCAATAAGCATTTACCTTTCTTGCGCTTGAGAAGATTGTTATGGGCAATCAGGTTTGAGAACGGATCTGAATGTAACACCATGGAAATGCCAAACCATCGAAAGCTTTGCATCCACACCTCGTAAGCAACAGGCCACGCAAACAAGATGTGCTTCTCGGATTCGTCTTCCCCGCCACAAAGTGTACAAGTCAAATTATGGCTTGCAGGTAGGACGTTTCTTCCACGGAGATTTGTTTTGGTATGAAGCCGGTCCCAGATAGGGGTGGACGGTACGGCATACCGAAAATTTTCTCGCCATACCGTTACCGTACCGAAATTTTCGATACCGAAAAATTTCATACCGTTGTCGTACCGAAAATTCGGTATACCTAGATTCCACTATTTTAACCCACAAACTATTTTTCTCCGTCAAGAGCCTCCACATCCACTTCCCCAAAGAGACTTATTGAACAAATTAATATCCCAAACCCCAAGACTCCTCCTGTTTTTGGTGTTACAAATTGCCCTCCCAACACAATTTTTGAAGAACTTTCCCCCCCCCCCCAAAAAAAAAAATGGAAATTGCGTTGAAGTTTAACAATATCACTCACAGTTTTGTTGGGTAAAATTTAAAAGGTGGTAATAGGTAGGTAGAGATGTTAGTACCGCATTTAACAAAATGATTCTTCCACCTAGTGAGACTTTAAAATCTGCCCATCTTCTTAAACGATTTCTGATTTTTTGCACAAGACCCTCCAATTCCCCTAGTTTTTCTGGTTCATCCCCACCTTAACTCCAAGGTACACGAAGGGGAATGTGCTGATGCCACATCCCAAAATTTCAACCAACTCTAGCTTTCTTTCTTCACTGTCATTAACCCCATAAAGGCAACACTTCTCGAAATTGATCTTGAAGTGAGCTTCATGTTCCTAAGAATGCGTTTCACTGTCTACGCATTCTCGACAGATGCAGCCCCCATAAGTATGGTATCATTAGTGAACTAGAGGTGAGACATCACAATATTATCACGATCAATCTTAGCTGCCTCAAAGAAACCCAACTCCGTAGCTCTGGACATAAGTAAACTCAAACCTTCTGCTACGATAAGGAAAATGGAGGGAGAAAATGGATCACCAACCGTCTAAGTTCAATTTGAACTTGAAGGACTCACATTCACCAAGACCGAGGCGGTTGTTGTAGATACACAAATCCATAACCCTTCTTCTCCACCTTGGATCAAAATTGAAACTCTCGTGATCATTGATCGGAGAAAACCCAATCAATCAATCGTAGGCTTTTTGCAAAATCAATCTTGAAAAAAAATTCTTTAGGTTCTTTTTTCTTCTTTGCTTCATCAATAAATTTCATTTAGTAACTCTAAATCTTGTGTTGTTGATTATTTCATACTAGTTATCTGTCACAGACATTAATCTCACACCACCAGATGATGTTTCAACTAAGGAGGAAGGAGTGGTGTTAGGGTTTTCTGAAGATAATAAAAAGGGAAAACGATTTGTTGGTGTCCGAAGAGGTTTAAATCGAGCCTCGGTGGGGATAAAGGAATTTTCGATGAACTGAGGAAGCCTCGGTGGGGTTTTTCGTCGATGAGGGGTTTTTTCGAGGGGTGGGGATAAAGGGAAATGGGCTGAAAGAGTTTGCCGACAAATGGGCACGGAAATAATTAAAGTTCATAATTTAATTGTTTTTCAATATCTTTATTTCCCTAAAATTGTGATAAGCCCCTATGGTCCCCAGATTTAAGTTCCAGAATTTGTTATGCGAGAAAATATTCTAACTTCTCACTTTTTTTCTCTCTTCTCTAAATCTTTCTCTCGTATTCTTATCTTATTCATATTGTCCTTGTTCTTCATACTTTTACCCGAAAAATCATACAAAATATTACAAATTACTTTCCTTATATATCAAGACACTACATTTGGTATCCAGAGAGACAGGTTTCTTCTCATCACCATGGTGAAAACACTCGTTTGAAAGCCTGCTTGAGACACAAACGAAATTAGAGCAACTTTCATCTTTGAATCCCGAAATGGAAAGCTCTTGATGATAAAATGCGAGGATGCTTATAAATACTCTTTTCTACAAAGGTTGATAACAAGTTTCTTTGGTATGAGTGGAGAACTTTCCATGTTGGGAGATAAGTTTGACAATGTTATTTAGTATTTTTTGGTTGGCTTTCTGACAACGGTTCAGAATTTTGATAGAGGAAAAGGTCTTAAGAAGGGCCCTTCTATTCGGGAAGCCCTAGTTTTAAAAGGGGCTCCTCACCTTTCATGGTTCTAACTCTTCAAATTGAAGGTTAATTCCCAATCCTACTCCTATTTCCATTCATGATTCTATTCCTAAAGTTGAGTTTCCTAAATTTGATGGATCTAACCCTAGGGGTTGGGTTTTGAAATGCAACAATTATTTTCAATTAATCCCCAATGTTCCTGATCCTAAGAAGATTAACCTTGCTTCTATTCACTTTGAGGGTAGAGCTGCTTCATGGTTTCAGAATTTTTCTTTGAAACCTACTTATGTTACTTGGGATCAGTTTGTGGAGATAATTTTTGTGAGATTTGAAGAGATAAGGGATATTTCTATTATTGTTGAGTTTAATAAGCTCAAGCAAACTGGGGCTTATATGGATTATGTGGAAAAGTTTGAGGAACTCAGAGCTAGTTTGATTCTTAAATTGGGTGATCATTTTTCTGAATACTATTTTGTGGAGAGCTTCATTAGTGGGTTGATACCTGAGTTGCAATCTGCTCTAAATATGTTTGCACCCACTTCTTTACAGCAAGCTATTGTTCTGGGCAAGAAACAGGAATACACCATGGATACTCTAACTAGAAAGTTCAAGCCTCCTTATAGGGGCTCTAACTCTAATCCTAACCCTAACTCTAACCCTAACCTTAACTTTGTTCCTTGGAAGAAATCTGATTTGTCAATCCCACCTCAACAGAAACTACCTTTAAACTCTCTCAAACCTCCCATTAAACTTCTTACTCCTACTTGAAATGGTCGCTAGAAGGAGAAGGGGGTTGTGTTATAATTGTGATTGAGTTTACAAGGGGCCATAAGTGTAAACAAAAGATTACTTACATGATTTTGGTACGAGGACATTTCATATGAATCTTCTGACTATGTTCCTACTGAGGTCACACAAGAGGTCGATCTGAACCACTATGGAAGAGGTTCAGATAACCTCTGATCTTTATGTCGCTTCGATGTCACTACAATGAGGATTATTGGGGATTTGGGGGGTCATACACTTCATATATTGATTGATACAGCAAAGACAATTCGGCTTTATTAAGGCACTCATGCAGGAAAAAGTTGAATCCCCTTCCCCCCCTATCACACCTATTCTGGTTAAGGTGACAAATGGGCAAAAGATGGTCAGCTCACAACTGGTGGATTCTTTTTGTTGGTCTATGCAATTCACTGATTTTCAATATCCTTTGAGATTATTGGATACTGAAAGTTGTGATTTGATTTTGGGAGGTGATTGGCTGAAATCTTGCACCCCAATTGAATTGGACTACAAGCACATGGCAATCACAGTGTCATTACTTGGCAAGAGGGTTAAACTACAGGCACTTACTTCCACTGAGAATTGCCAACTCATTTCTGAGTTCTCTTTTCCAAATGTTACATTTGGACAACCCTACTGTTGTCCAAGATTTCTATGTGGTCTACTTGACTACTCCTACTGGGGAGAGTGATTCCAGATTATCTGCAATCTTAGATGATTATGCTGACATTTTTGAAGAGCCTACATGATTACCTCCATCAAGGGGTGTTGAACATCAAATCATCTTGAAACCAGATAGTGTTCCTAAACAACAGTTTTCCTACATGACTTCTCACTCCCACAAGGAAGAAATTGAGAAGATAGTGCAAGAAGTTGTTACACTGCGGTACTATCAAAGATAGCTTGAGAGCCCTTTGCTTCACCGGTCATTTTGATCAAGAAAAAGGACAACAGTTGGAGGATGTGTGTTGATTATAGATACTTAAATGGTCTTACAATCAAACACAACTACCCCATTCCTATAATTGAGGAATTGTTGGATGAATTACAAGGTGCAAGGTTCTTTTCTTAGATTGACTTAAGATCTGGTTATTTCCGGATCTTAATGAAACCAGAGCACGTGTTTTTTTCATTTAGAACTCATAATGGCCATTATGAGGTCTTAGTCATAATTGCTTTTGGGCTTTGCAATGCCCCTTTACTTTCCAATCCTTAATGAATCAAATTTTCAATGATTTTCTAAGGAAATTTGTTACGGTTTTTTGATGATATTTTGGTCTATAGCTCCACTTGGGAAGAGCATTTACACCATCTATCTATTGTTTTGGGTATCCTAAGGGCTAATCAATTTATGCAAAAAGAGGAGTAAATGTAATTTTGGCCAACTTGAAATTGAATATCTAGGCCATATTATTTCTCATATGGGTGTGGCAAGACCCAAAAAGATTGCTTGCATGGTTAATTGGCCAACTCCAAAAACTCTCAAAATAGCTTATAGAAAATTCATCAAGGGTTATGGCCTTATTAGTAGACCACTCACCACCTTGTTGAAGAAAGATGGATTTCATTGGAATTGTATACCGATTTTAATTTTTTTTTCGAATTCTATGTTCTTGCCCTAACTAAGCCTTTTGTTGTGAAACAAGTGGAACAGGATTGGAGATGTGTTGATCCAAGAGGGTAAGCCTCCGGCATTCATGAGTAAGGTTTTGTGTCCCGTAAAAGGCTCTATCCATCTATGAAAGGGAATTTTTTCGTCATCATAATGGTCATCCAAAAGTGGACACATTATCTACAAGGTCCGCGGGTTCATTATTAAGACCGATCAATGATCTTTTAAGATACCTATTGGATCGAAGATCATGACTCCTCTCCAATGTAAGTGGATCACAAAGATTTTTGGGTTTGGATTATGATATCCAAGACAAGAAAGATTTCGACAACAATGTAGGCGATGCTTTCTATCTAGAAGATTGGATCTTGGGGTTCTTTGCACTTCTCTTACCTTTGTTGTACCCTAAGTGGATTGATCGGGTTTTATCTACTTATAAAATCGGATGATTTCATTACTAAGGTCATTCTTTGCTAAAGCAATTGACTCTTCTAGTTATCCTCGGTTCTGCTTTTTTAATGGGTTGGTGAGGTATAAAAGCGGAGTTGTTATTGGAGATGTTCGATTTTGAAACTAATTGTTTCTCGAGATGCATCGATCACGCTTATGGTGGTCATTCTAGCATCTTAGGTACCTATATGAGGTTGAAGAGGGTTTTTATTGGCCTAAGATGAAGGTTGATGTTATTCAATGGATTCAAGGGTGTGATGTGTGTGCAAACCCCGATCAAGGTCCTTACCCTGGACTACTACAGCCTTTACATGTTCCCTCTCAAGCTTGGACTCATATATCAATGGATTTTGTGGAAGGGCTCCCTAAGTCTTGGGGAAAAGATGTTATTTTGGTAATTGTGGACAGGTTCACTAAATATTCACATTTTATTGCTCTCTCTCACCTTTTTTCTTGGTGGCTAAGTGTTTTTTTGGATGTGATTTACAAGTTGCATGGGCTACCTATCAAAAGATTCTAACCGATAGGGACAAATCTTTACAAGTTCTTTTTGGAAAGAATTGTTTCATCTCATGGTCACTAAACTGCTATGACTTGACCTATCATCCACAAATCGATGGCCAAACCGAGATTGAACCAATGCTTAGAACACTATCTTAGGTGTATGGTTCAAGATACACCTAAGCAAATGGTCAAGTGGTTAAATTTTTGGTATAATACCAACTACCATACAAGCTTGAAAACAACACCCTTTCAAGCTTTGTATGGATATCCTCCTCCTTCTCTGACTATGGGATCCTATTTGGACTCTACCAATCTAGATGCTACTGCCTGGGTTCAACAACGTCAACAGTTTTCTGAGTTGATTCGAGATAATCTCATCAAAGCTCAAGATAGGATGAAAGGGTTTGCTGATAGACATAGCAGAGAGCACTTTCTTTTCGAAGTGGGTGACTTTGTCTATCTTAAAAGCAAAATACAGAAGGAATCTCAAACTTTCTTCAAAGTACTTTGGTCCATACCAAGTGCTTGAGAAAATTGGTCGTAGCCTACAAACTAGATCTACCTCCTAATTCTTTCATTCCACATCCTGTTAAAAAAAGAAATTAGGTGAAAAAATTGTACCTTCTACAACCTTGCCTCCGGTTGACTTGAATGGTCCCACATCTTTTTAACAAATCCACCTCAAGACATAAACAAGTTCAAGTTAGTGATAAAGTCTTGAAGAATGGGATATTCATTTGGGGACAAGGATTCTCCGCTCAAAAATCATCCAAAGACATTAATCTCACACCACCGGATGAAACTAAGGAGGAAGGAGTGGTGTTAGGGTTTTTCATCCCCCAACACCCTCTCTAATCTACCCTTAAACCACTCCCCCCTATCACCAATAGAATATGTCACCACATCCCTCCACCAACCCGACTGTAAGAATTTTGTCTCATCTAAAAGCTCAAACTTGTAGAGAGGTGATGAATTAATTCATTTGTATATAGTTCCCTAATCCTCTCCCTCACTTGTGGGTTGAGTTATCCTCTGGGCTGTCAACTCCATCATTGGGAAGAGGAGGCCCAACAAGTGTATAATAAAATATGGGTAGAGTTTTTGTTGTCAGCGGGGTTTGAACCCAGGACGAGGGCGTGAGCCTGGAGGCTCTGATACCATGTAAGAATTCCATCTATCTAAAAGCTCAAGCTTGTAGAGAGGTGATGTATTAATTCATTTGTATATAGTTCTCTAATACCGACCAACCCCTCCTTTCCCTTTTGAGAACAACCCCGGACTCCTTCCCCCACACACCCCCATACCTAGATTCCACTATTTTAACCCACAAGCTATTTTTCTCCGTCAAGAGCCTCCACATCCACTTCCCCAAAGAGCCTTATTGAACAAATTAATATCCCGAACCCCAAGACCCCCCCTGTTTTTGGTGTTACAAATTGTCCATCTCCAGGAGTCGCAAACTCCAAGCTTTGGTATTGACCTGTTGATAAGAGAAATAAGAGCATTAAAGGGTTCCATTTCACGATCGAATAAGTTCTTTCTCCACCTACATCTCCAGCACCACACCCCCATATTCTCAACTTTAACATCCTTGTCAAGACTAAGATGATAAAGTCTTGAAAATTTGGATTTCAAAGACAGCCCACCCGCTCAAACATCATCCCAAAAAGAAATCTATTTTCCATACCCCAACACCCTCTCTAATCTACCCTTAAACCACTCCCCCTATCACCAATAGAATATGTCACCGCATCCCTCCACCAACCCGACTGTAAGAATTCGGTCTCATCTAAAAACTCAAGCTTGTAGAGAGGTGATGAATTAATTCATTTGTATATAGTTCTCTAATACTCTCCCTCACTTGTGGGTTGAGTTATCATCTGGGCTGTCAACTCCATCATTGGGAGGAAGAGGAGGCTCAACAAGTGTATAATAAAATATGGGTAGAGTTTTTGTTGTCAGCGGGGTTTGAACCCAGGACGAGGGCGTGAGCCTGGAGGCTCTGATACCATGTAAGAATTATGTCAATCTAAAAGTTCAAGCTTGTAGAGAGGTGAGGAATTAATTCATTTGTATATAGTTCTCTAATACCGACCAACCCCTCATTTCCCTTTTGAGAACAACCCCGGACTCCTTCCCCCACACACCCCCATACCTAGATTCCACTATTTTAACCCACAAGCTATTTTTCTCCGTCAAGAGCCTCCACATCCACTTCCCCAAAGAGCCTTATTGAACAAATTAATATCCCAAACCCCAAGACCCCCCCTTTTTTTGGTGTTACAAATTGCCCTCCCAACACAATTTTTGAAGAACTTCCCCAAAAAAAAAAAAAAAAAAAATTGCGTTGAAGTTTAACAATATCACTCACAGTTTTGTTGGGTAAAATTTAGAAAGGTTGGTAATAGGTAGGTAGAGATGTTAGTACCGCATTTAACAAAATGATTCTTCCACCTAGTGAGACTTTAAAATCTGCCCATCTTCTTAAACGATTTCTGATTTTTTGCACAAGACCCTCCAATTCCCCTAGTTTTTTCTGGTTCATCCCCACCTTAACTCCAAGGTACATGAAGGGGAATGTGCCGACGCCACATCCCAAAATTTCAGCCAACTCTAGCTTTCTTTCTTCACTGTCATTAACCCCATAAAGGCAACACTTCTCGAAATTGATCTTGAAGTGAGCTTCATGTTCCTAAGAATACGTTTCATGGTCTACGCATTCTCGACAGATGCAGCCCCCATAAGTATGGTATCATTAGTGAACTGGAGATGAGACATCACAATATTATCACGATCGATCTTAGCTGCCTCAAAAAAACCCAACTCCGTAGCTCTGGACATAAGTAAACTCAAACCTTCTGCTACGATAAGGAAAATGAAGGGAGAAAGTGGATCACACTGTCTAAGTCCCCGTTCCAATTTGAACTCCCCTGAATGACTCACATTCACCAAGACCGAGGCAGTTGTTGTAGATACACAGTCCATAACCCTTCTTCTCCACCTTGGATCAAAATTGAAACTCTGCATCATCGAATCGAGGAAACCCCAATCAACTGAATCGTAGGCTTTTGCAAAATCAATCTTGAAAAAAATTCTTTCGGTTCTTTTCTTCTTTGCTTCATCAATAGCCTCGTTTAGTACCACTCTAAATATTGTGTTGTTGATTATTTCATACTAGTTATCATTTTATTTGACTTGTTATCTAGTTTTGATCATTATTATTGAGTGATTTTAAGTGAGTTTAAGCTTCATATTATGTGTGTTCTTGTATGTAGAATAAATGTATGTAGAATATAGATCGTGTAAGTTATAAAGATTTTACAAGTTTTTACATCTTATAATACATTTTTTATTTCTTTTTAAGAGTGATATGTTGAAGTATATATTTAGACTTCGTTTACTTTGAATGGTGAGGTTGGATAATATAATTATTTAATATTATTATTTATCTACTTTGATTGATGAATTTTTTATTTATTTTCCCATGACCCGGGGATAACTCGGAGTTTTTCAATTTTAGATGAATAACAAATCCCACCAAAAGATGTGTAATTATTTATTTTTTTGTAGGATATGATGAATATTATCCAAATATCCTTCAATAAATTAAATCGCGTGTAATCTTCAAAAGAACCGATCTTCCTCTTCGATAGAACTGTTCTTCAAAAGAACTGTTCCTTCCCAATTTGTCTCCCTCTTCTTCGTATTTATTCTCAATTCCTCCATCCTCCTTGTTCACCTGTTCATCATCGCACCACGTCGCTCTCAAATTCTTTTTATTTTCGCGAATTTTTTCTTGCGCTCTTAAATTCTTTTTATTTTCCTGAATTTTATCCTCCGTTCTGATAATGTATTTTGTAGCTTGAGTCGCTCTCAATTCCAACGTTCTCAAATACTATTACTTGGTTGGTTTCTGAAATTAGTTGCAGTAAGGAATTTTGTGTAATTGATTCGCTTTACCTTTTTCTTCATAGAGAGAAACTCAATGACAATGTAGATCGAAATCACCATTTTAAGAGGTTCTGAGCTTTTGAATTAATTTACTCATTTGATGATTATTTCAGAATTTAGAATAAGACGATTTGAATGCATAATTTGAAAAAAGTTGGAACCAAAATCAAATCGTTTTCATATCTAGAGAATTAAATCAATCAAAATTTCTATTTTTCTTTGAAATTAGTTGAATTGGTGAGTTATGAGAAGAAGAACTTGAAAATAAATATTTTGGACGAGAAATTTTTTGTAAGGGAAGAAAGGATTTTGAGAATTTATACTGAAATAATTTGAAGGGTATTTTAGTAAAATTATATATTTAATTATTTTAATTCCATTCAAATAGATGATGGATACAATAAAATAATTAATTCTCTATCTTCTATTTTATCACACCTTATTATATTCAATTTAATTTTTATTTTCAAAGTAAATGAAGCCTTAGATGAAATAGGGCGATGAAACCTGTAAGACGTTAGTTATGCCAATTGTCTAATTTAATATGAGAAGATTAAAAAAGAGTTTATCGAATTAAATAAGTTCATATATAGTTAAGATATAATTAATATGAAGATTCTAGCCACTTTTTTTTTTTTTTAAGTTATGTTGAAAATAGATAAAATCTATAAAAAGTTTACGTACACACTTCAAACAGAATTATAAACTCTGAAACAACTTATACACTCCAATAAACTAAGAAAATGTGGCAACTATTGTTGATGCTACAATAATATCATCGAGCAATAATTGGTCTTGTCGCTCAACACTCACTAAAACACAATGAATAAAAAACAAGAAAAGAGTATCCCAATTCCACAATCAAACAACCTATCAATGTACTTCCTGCAACATCAAAGAAAGCCTTCGGAAAGTCCAATGTTGATCACATTGTACACACACAGCATTCCTGCATGCCCATATTTATATCTTAAAATTCTCATTCCCTCAAATCTCTCATCTATAATACATCTAATGATATATAAACAGTGATAAAAAACACACACTACCAAAATAGAAAGAGGGGCGAAAAATGGCGAGATATACGCGGAAAGCTGATGCGAATAAGAGCCTGGAGAGCTTGCTGGACCTGGACAAAACGTCGACAGGGTCGAAAAAGGAAATCGAGAGGCAGACGACGCGGAAGCTGATCCCGGGGCATGGCCTGGAGTTCAACAACTTATCATACAGTGTGGTGAAGAAACAGAAGAAGGAGGGCGTGTGGGTATATAAGGAAACTTATCTTCTGAATGATATTTCGGGACAGGCGATGAGAGGCGAGATCATGGCGATTATGGGGCCCAGTGGAGCTGGAAAGTCGACGTTTCTTGATGCTTTGGCTGGGCGGATTGCTCAGGGCAGCCTCGAAGGATCTGTAAGAATCGATGCCAAACAAGTAAGTTTATAGTATATCAACTAATACTTTATAGTATAACAACTAATACCTTTTAAACTAACTGTTCAAAAATGCACACAAATAAAAACCAGTCAACACGGAAAAACTGGTTTACACTTTACACAGGAGTTTGCCTTCCTTTTTGATTGAGAGTGCATTTTAAACACTATCTATGAAAGGATGGCATAGTTGGAAGAATTGAATGCGGACTGATAATTCAAATAAAAACTGCTTAGATGACAATTTTCAATGGTCACCTATGTATAATATTGATTATGGATATATGTACAAATAAACTGCAGGTAACAGCTAGTTATATGAAGATGATCTCATCATATGTGATGCAAGATGATCAGCTGTTCCCCATGTTAACAGTGTTCGAGACGTTCATGTTTGCAGCAGAAGTAAGGCTTCCTCCATCTGTTTCCTCTGAAGAGAAGAAGAAAAGAGTCATTGAACTTGTCAATCAGCTCGGTTTAACCGTACGCACTTCTCTCATCGTCATCACAACTTCTCTTAATTGAATGGACTAACACTTGTTTTCATTCATGAATATCGTTGCAGAGTGCAATGCACACTTACATTGGAAACGAAGGCACGAGAGGGGTGTCGGGAGGCGAAAAACGGAGAGTGTCGATTGGGGTGGACATAATCCACAAGCCATCACTCTTGTTTCTGGATGAACCAACTTCTGGACTTGATTCAACGAATGCATTTAGCGTTGTTGATAAGGTGAAGGACATTGCGAGAGGTGGCAGCATAGTTCTCATGACCATCCATCAACCTTCATTCAGAATTCAAATGCTTCTAGATCGGATCACGGTCCTTGCTAGGTATGGGTGCAATTGGTGCACAACTAATACTGTTCAGTGAAACCACTAATACCTTTTAGTAAAACAACTAATACTATTTCAAAATGTACTTGAGTGCAGAGGAAGATTGATATACATGGGGAGCCCAACTGCACTTGCAGCATACTTAGCTGGATTTCAAAGACCAGTTCCAGAAAGTGAAAACAGCATAGAGTACCTGCTAGATGTGATCAAAGAGTACGAAGAATCAACGGTGGGACTTGACCCTCTGATCCTATACCAACGCGATGGAATCCAGCCTGACGACGAAGCCCAAACCCCTGTTCCGAGGCCTCCTAAAGCTACGCCAACACCTCAACGAAAGAGTCATTGGTCGAAACACATGATCAGTCTCCAAAGTAGCCAGTTCTCCCATGGAAACATGACACCTAGGACGGAACCAGGAGGCCATTCGGGTAATTACAACAGTGGTTATGGCAATGGTTACGAAGAAGAAGAAGAGGACTTCGACGCTTCCCTCGAAAGAAAAACCCGGCCAGTTAACATTAACACACCATTAACCATGCAGAGTGGAATCTACCCAAGATTAGCCTCTCATTTCTACAAAGACTTCTCAGTATGGATCTATCAAGGCGTCACGGGGACCCCACGCCGCCCTCCTACGTGGACCCCAGCACGCACCCCTGGACAAACACCCGCCAAAACACCTTTCTCCTCTTCATCGAGCCATTACCCCACCACGCCTAATCCACGTACAAAAAACTTCAGCAGCACTCTTCAGCCCTGCACCAGATTCATCATATGCTCCAACTTCTTATGATCAAGAATTCGACGAAGTACTCGATGAACCCGAGAGCAGGAACAAGTTTGCCAACCCATGGCTACGAGAAGTGGGTGTTCTTTCATGGCGGACGGCCCTTAACGTTGTACGCACACCCGAGCTCTTCTTATCCCGCGAGATAGTCCTCGCAATTATGGCTGTCGTCCTCTCGACCCTATTCAAGAAACTCAATGAAGAAGACTTCAAAACGATCAACAAGCTCTTAAACTTCTACATCTTTGCCATTTGCCTCGTTTTTTTCTCGTCAAACGACGCTGTCCCTACTTTCATACAAGAACGGTTCATCTTCATACGCGAAACCTCCCACAATGCGTACCGAGCTTCTTCTTACGTCATCTCGTCCCTCGTTGTCTACCTCCCGTTTTTTGCCATCCAAGGGTTCACGTTTGCAGCAATCACGAGATACATTCTCCATCTCCATGGCAACGTGATTTACTTCTGGCTGATACTATTCGCTTCGCTCATAACAACAAACGCGTACGTGATGCTGGTGAGTGCGATGGTTCCGAGTTACATCACTGGTTATGCTGTGGTGATAGCAACGACAGCTCTCTTCTTCTTGACATGTGGATTCTTTTTGAAGTCGTCTCAGATTCCTCCGTACTGGAAATGGCTGCATTACATATCTGCAATTAAGTACCCTTTTGAGGCTTTGCTGATAAATGAATTTAAAGGGGCTCGGTGTTACCATGGTGAGGCGAAAGACCTTTCTCCCGGCCCTCTGGGGCAGATCAAAATCAGCGGACTCCATAATATATCAGCTGTTACTCAACTACCAAACTGCACGTTGATTGGAGAAGACATATTATTCACCATGGATATTCACAAAATCGAAAGCATATGGGCTGATATCGGGATATTGCTAGCATGGGGAGTTTTATTCCGCCTCTTCTTCTATGTGGTTCTCAGATTCTACTCCAAGAATGAGAGAAAATGAAGCATGATCTATGTTAGCATATATAGCTTCTACTGCATTTGTTCTTTTCATGTAAGATTTTTTTTTTTTTTTTTTTTTCCTAAAAGCATAGACTAATTACATTCCTAAAGGAGGGGTAATATTCAATAAAAACATCGATCAAGGACATGAATAGAGAATCATATATGTCAATCAAGTTTTAAATGTATGTTACTTTTGATGAATTAAGTTTGGATGGACGGAGCCACAACGGATGAATTTAGGCAATGGTAAGACTACACAGATAATCCAGCATGCTGAATAATTTGTACTCGAGAGATGTCATGTTCATGTCAACTTATTTATCACCTATTGTACCATTATAGTATAAGTTGAAAGTGGGATACTGTTAATTCCACACATAGTGCTGCATCATATGCCTCATCAATGTCGACTTACAGGATTTTACTTGATCTCACAATGATATGCACTCCTTTGTTCAGTTTCGCCTATTCACTTAAGCTCACCTGACAAAATAAACTTATATTAGTAAAACTCCAGAATTTGTCTTGGTTTGTCAATAAGGAGACATGAAACAATTAGCAAGTCTGGGCTGCAAATTTTGTCATAGGGGCTTGTATCATATTCTAATACATTCAATATGTGCTACACGTATATCAACATGATAATGCAAGAATATGAAATGAAACACTATCTGAAATATAGTGGCTTGTATCTACAAGATTAACCGATAGAACTTACTAGAAAATGTACCATACTCAAGACACTTAACAATGTCCAAGATCCAATGTGATCATCAACACTCTCAGTTATTCCAAAAATACAATCAGTTTATTACATGGGGAAAACATTTGTCTGTCATGCTTTTCTGAACACTAAATCAAGTGATCAATACTATAGCATGTTGGGCAATCTTCTGCTCAAGTGTATTTTTGTCAGTTCCGATGAATTTATCAATCTCTTTGCCATTCTTCACAAAGAAGAAACATGGGGTAAAGCTAACTTTCCATACAAAAGCAGCATCCATAGCCTTTTCAATATCAACTTTCAAAAACACAACATTTGGATACTTTGCAGCTAAGCTCGAGTAAGCTGGAGAAAGGTAGCGACAGGGCCCACTCCATGTTGCGGTGAAGTAGATAACTGTAAGTCGCGAAATCTTTGAAGCAGCATTCAGTTTAACTTTTAAGTCGTTAGCAGAAAGAATTCCGATTACTCCTCCTGTAAAGCAAGTAAGAAAACACAGGCTCAGAACACTTCTTCCGAACCTCTGAACCAATCAAAGCACTTGAACAGTGGAACTGTACATGTACTTTTCTTAAGCCATTTAGGTGGATGATTCATGTTCAGGCGAAACAATAAATGATGCAGTTGGTTGTGAAACAAAAACCCATACTTATTTTTAGTTATGCGTTAATTATATGATTTCTCTGGATTAGATGTAGATATGGAGAGTAGTTGTGCATTATATAGGAAAAAATAAAAAAATAGGGCTTAGTTTGCAGTTCTCTAGGACCTATATATTGATTAATGACAGTAACATAACACTTGCATGGAGGATAACGTTTCTTTCTTTCCAAATAGATATCATAGATGAAATTGGACTAACATAAACATACCATCTTTTAAAACAGAAGCAGCTTCAGCATCCTGCAACAAAATTAAAGAAAGGAACTGCAAAATTAGAACCAGAAAACATGAAATAGAAATCAATTACAACAGAATCACGACCTGTATATATATGACTATTAATTATGTGGTTTCTGATTAGATATGAATTTGATGAATTACGATTAAATTCTATTACACATAAAGAGCAGCCTAACAATGACGGAAGCAGCTCTCTTTGTAGTATTAAAAATAGCACTTTTTAATGATAAATAAAGGCTACAAAAAACAGAAAGATTTGAAACTCACTTGACGCCTCTTCTTCTCGAGCTCAATTTTTCTCAGCTCCTTTTCTTTACGCAAGCGTTCATATTTTCGGTGATGCTCTTCAATTATCTTTATGTTGGATTCAACCTGTGTAGTTTAAAGAAAGATCTGCTAAGATTTTCACCTTCGAAACATTAATATTGGAATTCATAGTGTAAAGCAACAAAATAATTTCATATGTCTACTTTGACCAAAAACTTTATTACTTAAAATTAATCCCATTAAATATGAAACGGTAGTTGCTGCCAGATATTATGCAAGTTACCTTTCTAAGAATCACAACAGTCGCCTCATCAAAATCAAAATCTATATCTGATGCCATACGCAAATCTTTAGCAGCCTCTTTCCACAATCCCAATTGTGCCCTTGCCATACCACGTGCCTTATAGCCTTTGGCATAATCAGCGTTCATCTATCACAACATTTTATAAATTACATTTTATTTTTTACTTCAAATGAAATAAATACACATGCAGGCATCATATAGAAATCAAGAATACATGTTGGATCCAATTCTTAACAGCTCTTCAATAAGTGCGATACCTTTAGAGCGGCATCAGCATCTCGGATTGCAGCCTTTGGTTTCTTCAGTTTAACAAATACACTTGCTGAGAAAGAAATATTCAGCTTAACACAGAATTCAAGAATACTAACAAATAAAACCAGTGGATAGTCTGTCATTTTAAAGGGTATTAAACGCTTTTGAGAGCTACCCCTGCTTGCAAATAATATAGGCGACTTGGGATTCAGCGTGATTGCTTCTGTTAGTAAGCTTATAGCTTCATCAAGCTTTCCTGATTTTGAAAAATGAAGGCAAAAACCATTAATTTTTTCTCAGATCTAAACATGTTAAACAACATGAATTTTTTAAAAAGGCATCTAACTACCTTCTAGAATTGCACCCATAGCCATCGCTTTTGATGCTTGAGAAGCTTCTCGATTCTCATCACTCACTTCGACAGAAGGGTCTCCCATCTAGAAACAACAAAAAATAAAATTAGTTATGTGATAAAACTATCCATCAATAAAATCAACTTCTATGTTACCAACCTTCTGTTGTTGATCATCATCCGGATCCACAACCTCGGAGTTGTCCAACTCAATGTCAGACTCAACAATTTCATCCACCTCCATATCATTACTCAGCACGTTGCATCTCGACATTTTTACCCCTAATCAAAGATTTCTCCCCTCAGTGCAAAATAATATAAGAGTTCAAAAACGCGATACCTTATAAATTGTGATAAATATTCATATAAGCATATATGTAAGGAAATCTAGCTAGGTAGCAATTACACACAGAAACTTTCTGAAACTTTTATAGATTACCTCACAAGCCCAAATTCACAAGCAACGGCGGATGATGTTTATTTACATTGGACTCGTACATATATATACGCGCACTGTAACCCTAGATCCACACGAAATCCCCAAAATGCCCAACAGCTACGCGTAGACACATGTCATACATCCAGACGGGAACAATATACACATTGCAAATATACAAACAAAGAGGATTTCTGTAATCAAGCATCTTAATGACGTGCATGTAATGGTAACTACCTAAACGAGATTTAATTTCTTTCAACTGAATCAAAATGTTCTTAAACACACAAGAGATTGTTGCGAGGGATCAATGAGGGCAATCACCTTTGTCAAGTGGACGAATTATTCCCAAATTTGAAAAACTATTTCCAATAACAGAAATCAAATTGACAGCTATTCAGAAATAGAAATCAAGCACAATAATTGTGTGAATCGCCATCATACTTTTTACTAAACGAAGCTAAGTAACCAGTTATAAGATTCCAGAGTTGAGAAAATAAAACCTAATCACTTACCTCCGTACTTTTTATGCTTTGCTCCACAATCATTCCAGCAATTTTAGGGCTACAACAAAGATGAGAGTGAGAGAGAGAGAAATTGCGCTCTTTTTTCGAAAAGAGATTGCGCTCTGTTCACTTGTGAAGGCGGCCATTCTCGAACTTTCTAACAAACTTTTAAAAACTAGCGCCTGAGAAATACGGCGTCGTACGGATGGTTAAAATACCTGATGATCTTTAAGAAATCGTGGTTACAAACTTTTATAAATCGTGCTTCAAAAATAAATAAACTCGCAATCTTATTTGCATGTGAGAAATCGTAAATAATCAATTTTTCTTATTATTGTAAAACATGTCTCAATATATCAAGATATTTCAATTTTCATACACACTCTTGCGTGACACCGTCTCACGATGAGACGAAGTGTAATTTAAATATTGACGTTTTAACATTTTAAAAGATGTAAGAGTTAATTGTGCTAAGTTATACTCCGTCTCCGTCTCATACGAGTTTTTGTCATTTACATAATATACATGTCAAACCAAATTAGTTTTCATCCTCAATCAACATATTAAAACCAATATTTACTAACGGAGCACATCTAACCCTGCAAATACTTTCTTTAATGAAGTTGTTACACATAGTTTACATCGTATAATTTACTTCTCTTATGTGATTTGTAAACTATTATACGAAAGCAGAATTTACCTAGTACGACCGTAAAATGTGAGAATATAAAATAAAATACTGGAAGGTAATGTTTGTTTTGAATTTTTTAATTTAAAATCGGTTATCATTCGAGATTTTAAAAATCAATTTTTAAAATCAGCCCTAACAATAAACTTAGTATCCAAAAACGAATACCCACCTTACAATTTATCAGAATTTAAAAACCCTAACTTTTAAAAGTCAATTTTTTAAAGTCATTTAAAAGTTAAAACCCAAAACAAACTATCACCTAGTTGAAAATGCACCATACTCGAAACACTCTTTTCTATTTTAAAGTTAACCAAATGTCAATACTCAATAATGTCCAACCCAATGAAAAAATCAACACTTCGAGTAATTCGAAACAATTAAGTTAGGACAATTACTAAATAAATCTATAACATGGGGATATCTTTGCTGAACACTAAATCAAGTGACCAATACTATCCAGCATGTTGAGCAATCTTCTGCTCAAGAGAGTTTTTGTCAGCCCCGACGACTTTGTCGATCTCTTTCCCCTTTTTCACAAAGAAGAAACATGGGACACTGCTAACGTTCCGCTCAGCAGCAGCATCCCTAGCCACGTCTATATCAGCTTTCAAAAATACAACTTTTGGATACCTAGCAGCTAAGCTCGAGTAAACTGGAGAAATCTGACGACAGGGCCCACACCATGTTGCCGTGAAGTAGATAATTGTTAGCCGTGAAGTTTTTGAAGCAGCATTCAGTTTAACTTTTAACTCGCTAGCAGAACGAATACCGATTATTTCTCCTGTAAAGCAAGTTAGAATGTTCGGAGCACTTTCCTTTGAATCAATCAAAGTATTTAGCAGTGGAACTATATTTAGTTTTTTCGAGCAATATATGTGATGATTTAAGCTCAGACGTGGAGGAGGTTAAAAGAAACATAAAAACATACTTATCACATTAATTCATGAATTAGTCATAGGGAAAAGAATTTTTTCAGTCCCGTAAGTTTCCCCATTTTTGCTCTTAGGACACTCCACTTTCACGAATTGAATTTTGCCCTACTAACTTTCAAAATTCAACTTTTTTAAGTCCTTTGACAGGCTACAACGGGTTAGTAACCGGTTTTCAAAGTTAATAGGAAGAGATTCAAAAAAGAAAGAACTTACATAAAAATTGAAAAAAATTGCCATGCTTAAACCGGCTGTAGCTGGTCAAAGGACTAAACTGCTGAATTTAGAAGTTAACTACATGAAATTCAATTCGAGAAAGTGAAGTGTCCTGAAAGCAAAAATGGGCAAATTCATAGGACTAAAAACCTTTTGCCTAAACTATTGAATTTTTTAAGTTAACTAGACGAAATTCAATCCAAGAAAGTGAAGTGTTCTGAAAGCAAAAATTAACAAATTGGCAGGACTAAAAAAACCTTTTGCCTTAGTCATATTATTTCTCTCGATTAGTAATTGAAATGAACAAAACAATTCTGGGTAAGTTAGCATTTACTGATCAATGCCGGTAACATAGCACTTGCATGGAGATGCTGTTTATTTCCTTTCAAATAAATATTATAGACGAAATTGGACTATAACATACCATCTTTTAAAACAGAAGCAGCTTCAGCATCCTGCAACAAAATTAAAAGAAAATAAATGCACAATTAGAACCAGAAAACATGAAAATTAAATCAGCAATTATATGGGAGTATTAGTATATAGTCTGATACTCTTATTAGATATGCAACTTGATGGATTAATTACATCTACATTTTAGTATACAGAAAAGCAACTGTACAATGAGGAAAGCAGCTCTTTTGGAGTAACAAAGAGCACTTTGTTATGATGAATAATTAAAGGCTACAAAAACAGAAAGAGTAAACTCACCTGACGTCTCTTCTTCTCAAGCTCCATTTTTCTCAGTTCCTTCTCCTTGCGCAAACGTATATATTTCCGGCGATGCTCTTCAATTTTTTTCACATTGGGTTCAACCTGTGAAATTTTAAGAAAGATCAGCTAAAATTTATCACCTTCATAAAATTTACATGTTCGAATTCATGGCTTAAAGCAATGGAAAATTGAAACAAAAAATATAAAGCATGCACTAATCACATATAGATATAGAATCTAAATTACCTTTTTCAGCATCGAGCCAATGTCCTCATCAAAATCCAAATTTGAAGCCATGTGCAAATCACGAGCTGCCTCTTCCCATAAGCCCAACATTGCTCTTGCCATCCCTCGTGCTTTATACCCTTTTGCTGAGTCAGGGTTGATCTAATTGCACAAAATTATTACTTATATCAAGGAGATAAATTATTCTAACAAGAAAAACATATATACCTTTAAAGCTGCATCAGCATCTCGGATTGCAGCATTTGGTTTCTTCAGTTTGACAAAAATGCTTGCTGGAAAAGATTTTTAGATGAACATCACAATGTGGATACATAAATATGGATTGAAATCATTTTTGGTCCCAAAAGTATAGCTTTTTTCCCATTTTGGTCCTCTTTCATTCAATACCAAATTTGGTCCCGGAAGTACACCAAATTTGGTAAAATCGGCGTTTGTGTGAGGGTCTGAAACCTCAATGGATCCGATGTTTGCAGAGCTACAAGGCAAACATCCCAACGGAATTAATATAACACGTAATGAATGATTTTAAGTTTTTTATTTATTTTTAATAAATGCATTTTAGTTTAGGATGCAATTATTTAAAAGTTTAACAGACTTTACCTTTGATGGTGTCCACAAAAGAAAATAAAAGGATCCGTCATCAATGGGTGACAAATCTTCATCGTCACTGAAAAATCAACTTTCAAAAGGTGGGCGGAAAGCCTTGGCCTGCATCCCATTTGTGAGGTCATGGATAATTTATTTGCAAACATAAAATAATTTCAAATTTTATGTTAACAAAGGCACAGTGGAGCGAAAAACTTGGCCTGCATCCTATTTGTGAGGTGATGGATAAATTTAGAAATGCAACTTATACAAAAAAGCTAACATATGGCAAAATAATTTAAAATATTTTAATATTTACATGTACATATTTAAAAAAAAAATTAATTAAAAAAACTTTTAAACATTAAATTTAGCACCCCCAAATAGTTGATTCCATCAGTCCTAAACAGTGAGACCAAATGTGGAATAAAGAGTACTTTCAGGACCAAACTTGACAATGAGTGGAAGAGGGGGACCAAAAAGTGGAAAAAGGTAAGCTTTAGGGACCAAAGATGATATTATCCCCAATAAATATTAAACATGATAATTTACAAATGAGTTAGTGTGAACCACGTATTCGAGCTCTACCTCTATTTGCATACAATATTGCTGATATTGGATTCAGCATGATTGCTTCCGTTAGGTAATCTATGGCTTCATTAAATTTCCCTGAAAATCGTAAAATGGCAAGTTCACAGATTAGATTTCCAAAAGATACAATATCTAACTAGTAACTATGAAGTTCCATAAAGTAGTTACCATCAGCAACTGCATCCATAGCTTTTGCTTTTGATAACTGAGCAGCTTCTTGATTTTCTTCGGTTACTTCAGCAGAAGGATCTCCCATCTACAATAATAAAGAACACAAACATGTAAAATAGATGCAATAGAAAATATATTTTTCATCGATCTTTCCAGCTACCCACCTTTTGTGGGAGATCGTTATCAGGTTCCACAACCTCGGAATTATCTAACTCAATGTCTGATTCAACTATATCCTCATCTGAAATATCCTCACCATCTTTACCCTGCATAATAATAAAATATCTGGATTAGTGATGCTACACAAAAGACTTTTGAACTACAGAAGTACTATCATGATTATTACAATAAAAGAAAATGACTCTGGCTTTTTCAAATGAGACTCCTTTCTTGTAATGCTACCAGTTGATTTTCCAATAAAAGTTAAACACTACTAGTCAGTGAGGATCTTGAATAGGTAAAGGGGCATAATAAAGATCATGAAAGTAAAGAAACTTCAAGCACAAAATCATGCATATCTCGTTGAAGATTGTATGATAAAAAAAACTAGTCACTCATATACTAATCTTAACACTCATTCAGCACAACAAGATTTTATGCACAAAGATATACTTCTAAGAGATTGGCATCATGACCCTGCAATTTCTCCAAAGAAACAGGACAATGCAGTCAAAGAGATCGAAAAACTGTACTTAATGACAAGAGCCTGCTCGAATCCCAGCAAAGTCTCAAATTCCACAAGTGAAACATCATCAATCTCGCACTACTTTTGTTTTTTTATGAACTTAACTCCATAAAGAAACTATACCCATCCGAGCATAAACATAAATACACAATAGCTGATAAGCTGAAGCAATCCATTGCAAATCAACTCAAGTCACATCAATAACATGAAAGCACAAATCCAATTAAAACAAACTTACTCCAACAACTAACCACACAACTAAAAGCCCAAAATCCAAACGCTATGTATCAGAAAACAATACTATCATACAAGAATTAAACAACTTTGCTCAGAACGGCTTAATTAATATAGAACTCAAAATACTGCTAATAGGAGCTCACCAATTTACCAGAAGACGGCACTCGAGCACCCAAGCTAAAAAGGAAAAAACTCATAAATTCAATTTTACAGAATAACTAGTGGAAAAAATCAAAATTCAATAAAATTAAGCAACACAAACCTTTGAAGAAAATCCTTGAAAAACGCAAGAGAAGGAGTGTGTAAAACGGAGGGGTTTCGTTTGCAGTACTCCACAAAACCCTTCAATTC
This sequence comes from Stenogyne calaminthoides, assembly GCA_037126765.1. Classification (NCBI taxonomy): domain Eukaryota; kingdom Viridiplantae; phylum Streptophyta; class Magnoliopsida; order Lamiales; family Lamiaceae; genus Stenogyne; species Stenogyne calaminthoides. The sequence goes on from JBBCBC010000044.1 coordinate 2,349,614, forward strand.
TTCAACTTTTTTCGCATCCATTTCTCAGTCTCTCTTTTGCTCTCGGGTTCAAAAGTGTAGCGTATATATATGCGTGTATTTGTGTAATTGACTTCTTTTCTTCTTCTAGAAGACTCGGGTAGTTGGATAGTCCGAATATTAACTGGTGCGTGATTCGGGTTGGGCTGGATATTGAACATGTTGGGTTGGGCCGCGACAGTATTAACTGTCCAATCTTCCAAGCTTCATTGTGTTATGCCATGGGCTTTATATTTTGGGGGCTTTTACATTGTTGGGCTTGGGTAAGTCCACCAAGCTACATAAGAATAATTGTTCAGGGTTAATAGCAAATTGCAACATGTATTATTGATAATTTTATAAATTGTAATTTATATTTTTTTTAAATAAAATGCAACCTATACTGACAAAAATTGACAAGTTCCAACCCAGAACCATTGTTTATGAAATCTTTCTATTAAATTTCTTCAATTTGATGTTTGTTAAAATATTTTTTTAGCATTGTAGTATATACAATATATCATTTGTAGGCTATATTTATCTGGAAAGTTTCAAAAAAATTGAGTCTCAGGTTGAAATCAATTACTTTTTGTTAATACAACTTGCATTTTATTAAAAATAATAGTACAATTTGTAAAAATGATAATAGTACAGGTTGCAATTTGTTATTAACCCTTCAGAATACTATATGTCAAATAAGAAATCCAAGTATAGCATAAATTAGGAATGTTCACGGAGTTTGGAGATTATCGAACCCGAATCGAAATTCGAACCAAAAGAATAGAACAGAACCGTTGACTTTTTTACTTTTTCTGAATCGAACCCGAACTGATTTTTTTTTTTTATGGACATGGATATTACTGAATTAACCGTACCAAAAAATCGAATGAAACCGCACTGAACCGTACCGGACTGAACTGAACCGAATAACCGATTTAAATATGTAATAAATTTAATTATTAATTTATTTTATATTCATTAATTTGTATTATAGATTATTGATATCCTTGTAATTTAATATTGAATATATCATATGAATATTTTGGTGAGATATTAGAATATTTACTTTCTTATTTGTGAGTTATAATTATCGAGAATCCAATAAAATTCTCAATTTACAATTACGCATCCTTACTCTCTCGCACCAACTCATCGCTCTGTAGTCTGTACCTCTCGTCAGTTTGGACCGACGAAAATTCACAATAAATTTTTAAATGTTGTTGTGTGCATATCGCGCGAGGTCGCCCCCGACCAAAGAGAACCCAGGAAGAATAAGATCAAATAAAATAATTCGCCAAGTATGGCGCCTCGCAGACCGCTGATAGGGAGACCTGAACCAATTTAAGAAAAATGCGACTTGGGCTACTTCGATGACCTCGGACTGACATAAATGCAGAGCATTAACTATGATTTGACCGGTGTCAGACGGGCGGCGCCGAGGAACCTTCCTAAATCGGGTTTAAGTCAGAGATGAATCAACAAATGACGATTATGAATGACAGCTAGGTGTACTTAAACGGCTAATACCCTGTAAATCCGGGGATTGCCTAGGGCGAAGTCCCAGCGAGGTGCCGAGGTCGGCTTGCCTCGAACGACCTCCCTCGGCGTCAGAGGGAAGTCACATCAGTCTTATAGCATTTAATGTGTAACATAACACCTTTCGGTTGATTGGTACTTGTAACTTGGGAGAGTGAGTTCCACTCTCACTAACACTATAAATAGAGAGCACTTATGACCCCAAAAAGGAGGATCCACACCTTACCAAACCTCTTGCAAATTCATTACTCAAACACATATTCTTTCAAGCAATCATAAGTCATTAATATAATCCATATCACACATTTATTGTTTGTGTCACTACGATCATTAAGTCACCTCTTAATCTTTAATTCCGATATTTTAGTGCACAACAAATGTGTATTTTATTAGCCATGTTTATTTTATTATTTTTAATTAACTATTATCCTATCATGTAATATGTCTGAGTCGGAAAGGTAGATGCATGAATATGGTTGAAGAGGTATTGAATTCATGTGCATTTTGTGTAGATTGCACCAATATTCTTAAGAAAATTGTGATTAAAAAGAAAAATGAGGGGTGATAGAAAAAAGGAGAAAAAGGTTAAAACATTTCTTTGGTCCGATCCGTTTCGATCTTATTCCGTTATAACCTAAAATCCGTTTCGAACCGTACCAAAAAATTAAAAATCCGTACCGTTCCGAACCGAAATTTGGTACGGACACGAACACTCCAATTTTAAAATAACCGAATTTTGGTACGAACACGGATAATTTTAAATATTCATTTTGGTCTGTACCGTGAACAATCCCTAATATAAATATCTTCATCTCTAGGACTTAAGCTTAATAGTCTATCAACTCATTTTCTTTATTTATAAAAATGAAAATATGTTTGAATTAAGAGGACTAAAGCATCGCTATTTAATCCACATTAGTAACTGGTAAAAAATTTATGGCAATAGTACATTAATTTAATTCGCATACGTAGGTTTCAGTCCAAATCATTAAATAAAATTCTTTCTGTACAATTAAACTCATATTTAAGTTAGGATGGAAGTTTTAAAGCCTACAATACAATTTTTAAAAAAATCGCACTGTTCCAAATCAAAATCTATGAATAAAATCATCATAGCTCTGATCATGGTTATGATAAATGGAGCAATTTTAGGCGATTCTCAATTAACTAACTACTACCCATTTTCACAATTTTGTGAGGGGCAATACAATTTCGATTTGTTGATACAACATGCAAAGGAATAAATGTTCCGGTGAATCTGGAAGTAGCTTGTGCTATTAATCTTTGTTATGACGATGGTTTTAAGGATTGTTATTTCAATAAAACGGTCGGAATTACTATTAAACAAAATAGTGGTTGTCATTCCAATTTTAATACATATAAGGTTGAAGAGAGGGCTAGGAAAGTTTGGGATTCTTGTTTGAACATAGTGAAAAATGTAACTTTTAATTAGAACCTTTTACGTACTATTTCCTCAATTGTATGTACTTGATTGGTACCTTTTGGCATATTACTTTGATAAAATAAAATAATGAGAAAGTGATCAAGAGAAATGGGGACTAAATTATCATCTCCAAATTAAAATGCTAAAGTGGTCATTACAATATTCAATTCAATTCAAATTAAATCTAATCTTATACAATAACATTATTGCAATTATAGTGGTAACTGACAGTCTAATGCAAAATCTGTTTGGTTATCAATCAATTGAATTGGAGTGCGATCAAAGTACCAATCGCCCACAGCTTTCCCAATGGTCTGTACATAAACAAAAGAAAATTGTTAAAAAACTTAATATTGAATTTGATAAACACCCCCCTTGAAGGACTATTACCAATTTCTTTAATTGTTTTGAGGAATGCATCCCCAAAATCTGAAATTGAATTGTGAAAATATAGATTAAAGTAGTAATATTGTACTTAAAGAATATTGAAATACTAATATGATAAATTTAAAATACCCTTTATGAGTAATTAAGGAAAAAGTTACTTTTTATTCTATTTTATTCTAAAATTTATAATAGAAATAATCAAGTATCAAGTCTGAATTAGCTTCCTCTCTGTCGAAGTGTCCTTTAACATTAATCTATTATGCCCCAAAAGTTTAGTTTCAAGTCGGACCATTACTGCATGAATCTTAGTATTGGTAGTATATTAATTTATTCACTGTTGTTGTTCAAAAAAATGAAAAATATGACTAACTCCTTGATAATTTTACGTAGGATTTCATAATGACTATCTACCCAATTTTCATAATCTATTTCAACATTTAAATAAATAATTGTTTATTTAGTAGAAAGAGCAGTGTCAGAGATATCTCCCACCAGATATTCCGGAAAAAGACACTGCATATGTTATTCCACGCAATCAATAATACAAAGGTCTTTCAATTTATTTTCTTTAATATAATTGAACAATTTACTTACCAAACTTGAATTCATTGTAAAAAGCTAGTTAAATTCTGCAAGATAAAACAAATATTAATAATCCATGTATATATGTCATAATTTAAGAATAGCCTATATTTATAATTACACTTCATTAATTAGAACTAAATACAATAAATGAGATCATAATCAGTGAAAATAATAATTTAAAAAAAAACAATACAAGCATACATAGTTTGCATTTCTCATCATTCCTTTTCAAGTAGTTCGTCCATTACGGCATTGAAAATTCTTGGGCCCCTTAGTTGGAGGTTAGGCCCCTAAATATAATGAACAAATATATATCAAGAACATATATTAATTAAGTATAAATATATTGATGAAATAAATTTACAAAAAATAGGAATAATTAATTCTAATTTTACTTACAGGGTTAACTATCTCAGTGTCCCCAATAAAAGACGAGCCATCACAGTAATGAACATAGACTTTGTTCCAGTTAAAAAAATCTGTATTTGAAATAATAAATTACTTACTGAAAATTTTAATTAATTGGAATATATGTAATGAAATATACCTGGATTAATAGTCTCATCAGAACTTAATATCCCATTAAAATAATTAATTGGGGTAAGGTAAGCACTGCTTCCAAAAAGACCTTTGCTTCTCTCTTGGCAAGATTCAGAACCACACCATGCACCACCCTACACCAACATATTTAAAAATATAATTAATAATCATGAAGAAAATTTTAGTTTAATTTATAAAATAGAAAGAAATCATTAAATTAAAAAAAAAAATATAATAATTAACAATTACCGCGAGATCGACTAGCCAATTATTAACACCCTCCCCAAATCCAAGAATGTGGTAGTAGGCTGCAGGAGTTCCGTCTAAACAAGCTGCATTAAGAAAATTAATTAAAATATTATGGAAAAACCATTAATCAATTAATTAATTACAGAAATTGAAATTGATATATAATAGATCAAGATATACCGCGCACTTACTTATATTTTCTAAACAATATTAGTTAATTTTTATTGAAATGTATTAGTTATTCTTTTTGAACGATATTACTCCCTCCTGCCTCCAATTCAAAATGTTTATCTTACTAGAGATTAATTTTTTTCTCAAAATGTTTGTATACACTAATATAGAAGAATTAAATGATATATTCCAATTTTATCCTTATATTGCTCTTGTAATAATATACCATAAATGATCATGTAGAGAAATAAAATGATTAAGATGATAGATTACATATATATTTATTGTTATTTAATAATTTTCTTAATCATTGTAATTTCGTATGTGTCCACAAATTGTCCTATAAATTTTCATTTTACCAATTTTTGGTCCTTTTGATGTCAATTTTAATTCTTTTCGCCGGAAAATATTGAGTGTTGGCCAGAAAATGGCCGAAAATATTTTGTAGCTTACAAAATAACACGAAAAATGAATCAAATGACGGGTTCAATGAGAGGAAGATAATAGTATAGATTTTGATCCTCGCCTCAACGTAAATTGCTGGCAATTATCCACGAGATTTAACGAAATATAGGATTTTGAATTCACGGTTCATGGGGAAGTATAACCAAAACATGAAATTGATGGAGAGTTTTGCTTCCTCAATGAGAGACCGTTCAAATAAGAGTGGTGTGACCGTCGATGTGAGCAGAAATAATAAAGGTATGTCAAGTTTCTGATCAAATTTTTAATTTTTCGGCTAATAAAATTAAAATTGATACCAAAATGATCAAAACTGATAAATTAAAAATTTACAGACCATTTATGGACTCGGACAAAGTTGCCTGGCCACTTGTATTTTTTTTTTTTTATATACAACTCTGTCCAAAAAATATATTTCAAATTTAATATATTGCAGGTTATTTAATTTGATGATAAAAAGTTTCTATCTACCTACCCCCAACCCATCCCATCCCATCCCCCTTGAGATGTATATAAAGCTAGCTTACCTTCATACTACTTCATGCAACTTAAAAATTTCACAAGTTACTAATATTTTTTACACTCTTTTTCAGAAGTTACTAATACTTTTTACACACTCTTTTTTAGCCAACTAATACTTTTTACACACTCTTTTTTTAGCTATGATGACTTGGAAAATTCTGTGTGTGGTACTATTTGTGATGCTGATTCAAGCCCAAGTCAAAGGCAAGGATGAATATCCAATACTAGTCAAAGATGCAACCGCATGTTAATTATCTTTCAATTAAATGATGGTTAAATTCTGCGTATGTGAAATGATAAATAATTTTTCGGTGGGCGTATAAGTTTGTCTTGCAGTTTGCAAGATATGATCAAATTCGTATATATATATATATATATTGTGAATTAATAAATGTATATTTTTATAATGTTCAACTATAACAGAAAGGATCTTTCCGATGCGGACTACAGAGAATTGTATTTTAATGCGATTATTAATTTACATGTATGGTTTGTTGTCTCACTTTTGTTTACACAATTTTTTAATTAACATGCAATTTCCCATGTATTCCACCAATTTTATTTGGCAAGAATAGTGAAAATTCAAGCTTTATAAACAAATTATTTATAGAAAAATTATATTTTTCTTTTATCTTGCATATTTTAACTAGTTTTTGCCTGCATGTCAATGTAAATTCAAGAATAATGCAAGTCTGGTAAGTCAGAATATGCAACAAAAAATACTCTTTATGAAATATTGAGTCAAAATAAAAAAAAAAAAATTATATATCTCCTTACTTGTAACAAATTATTTTAATAACTATTAAATGTATGTTGATCAGATTCAAAATTTATTAAAACCTGAAATTCGATCCGATCCAAGCTGGAATAAATGCAAAGAGAAAGCAAACGCAACTTATTGCACTCCTGGTGAAATACAACTTATAAAGGGTATTTAAATTTTATCACTAGCATTTCAATATCCTTTAAATATAATAATTCAATTGTTTAATTAATCTATGTTTTCAATTTCAGATTTTGGGAATACGTTCCTAGAAACAATAAAAGGACTTTTCAATAATCCTTCAAGAGGAATGTTTATTTGACTAAAATAAATCAACTTTCAAAGTATATTGCTACTATCATATTTAAACACGAGTTAAAATTAGTACATTTTTTCTATCGCAAATTAATGACACCCAAAATCCTGGAATTCCAATGAATCACCATTTTATATGTTATGAAGATAAATGAGTAAAATATAGAGAATTTATCAGCTAAATTAATTATTTAAATTTCTGCTAATGTATTTATTATCTGATTAAATAAGTGGTTTTTACTGTATTTTGGATCTTTGATTATTATAATTTTAATTAGAGTAAAATTAGAGAATTTATCAGCTAAATTAATTATTTAAAAAATGTATTTAAATTAAATAAGGCCATTATCCAAATTTAAATGTAGTAAATAGTAAAAACTGAGGCCAGTGTCCAAATTTAAATATACATCAATGTGCACAATTTTTCTTGTGTGTCACCCCAAGAACACCTAGATGGGCCTACCCAAGCCCAACAAGGTAAAAAAGCACACGAACCATTTTGAGCTAAATTTCAAAATTATTATTCGAAAACAAAATTTGAGGAAATTGTAAATTCATGTTGGGCGAAATGGGCCTGGGTCTCATTTAGAGCAATTTGGGCTTAGTAACTTTGACGGCACTAATGATTTTCATTATATTGGGCCCGATAATCATTTTCGATCTTTTGATTTTGATGGCAGTTATTTTGTTAACAGTTATCTGAAATCTCCGTCCTATCGTCTTACGATTTTGTGCCGCGTCCGTACTACCGATATTTTTGAGTTCAACTACTCGATGACTTTATGTTATCCCTATGGAGGTGAGGATGCTTTCGATTCGAGAACGAATCATTTTCAAAAGGGAGAGAGAGAGAATGATGAAGATGAGGATGCTTTAGCATTCATGAAGAAGTTTGAATGTCTACAATTATTGAAAACTAAAGAAGTCATACTTAATAAGTTCTATTTATTTAGTTATTTAATTTAGTCTTTTTATATACCGTGTTAATTAAGTTCAAAATTAGTATAAATAGTCTATTTCAGACATTGTAATAGAAAGCTTTTGAATGAAATTATAGAAAATATATTGAATTTTATTCCATTGTTCGTATTTTAATCGTTATTTTTCTATATTTGTATTGAATTAAGGAAATCAAAGTATTAAACACTAATTATGTTTGCATACATTTATCTAGATATTCTAAGAATTCCTTTGCTGCATCAAAAGTGATATACATTTAACATAAGAATTAATAACTAATCTTCATCTAAAATCGAAATCAATAGTTATAGATGAAATAAATATATATCTAAAAATGTCCAACCAACAGAGTTATCGATTGTACATATTGTAGTACAATTGATTCAGTGATTGTAAAATTAATGATACATAAAGGGGTAGAAAAAAATTAGATAAATTCAATGATTATATATTCAATGAGTAAACACGTTACACAAAATGAGAAATAAATGTAATCCAATGAATAAAAAACCTGTTTCAACTTCAAATAAAATTCATACTCCAAGCCATCCAGACAAATACATAGGTTCAAAATTAAGAATTGCGTCTTGATACAAAATTAATAATTTATACACTATAATTCTAATTATAAGATACATTCTTCAATCAAATTATAATGACAAATAGGGCAAAACTAAAAGGCAGTTAGAAATCACATTAATACAACATATATGATACGAACTGGAATAAGAGATTGTCTCTCTATCTTATAAGTAACTAATTAATATGCATCTTTACCTAAATTTATCGTACTATTAATTGATTGCTGAAACAGGAGAAGATCCTGAAGCTGGAGATTTTATTTGTGCATCACCATATGGACAAGTAGAGATAACCCTGCAATAGATTGCACCAAATTGTTAGCCAAATTTCTCATTTACCTACTAATCATTACTAAATTCTTTTTAGACAAATTAATGAATATAAAAATACATGGTAAAATATAGTATTGTTTTCAAATATTGGTTTACGACGGTACGACCATGACCCAACCCTGTCAGGCTAGATCGGCCAAACCGGGTAACCGGGTAGAATTATCTCCAATTAAAGAGGGAAATGAGTCATTCTGCTCTGTGCCCTACAAGAGCACAGCGCAGAAAAATAGGTCGAGGATGAGAAGGATAATATTTTGAAGACATTATCTCTAATGAGAATATTTTCTTGTTCATTTCGAACGTGCAAAACTAGAGGAAAATGCATTTGCCAACATTAGAACCCTATTCAGATCCCAAAACTTCTAAATTTCAAATTGATTTTTTAAAATTACTTAAAACCCAAAATAAACACCACCTTAGTTCTCTACTAAAACAATTTGGATTCATTTTTAGAGCTCTAAACTTGACTAAACAAAGTTTCCACTATTAGGTAAACAAAACGAACTAGCAAGTACACACCTTTCCCTGCGCTTCTCCAAGAACCGGGCCAAAGATTTTTTCCGAAACTGAGGCACCGTGCCTGAAAATAATCGAAAGAACAAAACACGAGTATAAACAAGACGAATAAAAAAAAAAAACATGACACATGTAAATATATTAGAAAGAAGGCAATTAATACACCTATTCACCAATTGCACAATTTTAAATGGTATCAGATGCTTTACTAAAACATATTAATTCGTCGCTATTAGTTGTTTTCACCGAACTATATTAACTGTTTTCATTAAATAATATTAGTTGTGCACCAGTTGCTGACCTGATGAAAAGAAGTTAGCAGGAACAGAAGGTAGCGGAATAATCGATTTGAAAGGCTCAGCAGCAATAACCGAAGACGAAGCAACAATGCCAGCTGGCTTCGTAAAAGGCGTATCAATTCTAGACCGTCCGCCAGATTGAGCAACGGTCATGGAGACGGGGCTTGAACGGATAGCATATCCATCAAGAACAACGGAGTTAGCTCTAGGCGTCGATGCTGGAACTGGAGCCACGGGAGGCGTCGTGGGCCCGTTTCCAGCTAACAACATAATGGCTTGAGCCTATATACACACATTCAATATTAATGACAAAATGATGAATCAAAATGGACGGTTAAGATCTTGATACGAATGCATACCTTTTCCGGAGAAATGTTGTCGTAGACGCAAACAGAACCGTTGTAAAAGATGGTCAGCTGAGCAGGGGAATTCGAGATCTTTGAAGAGTTCCTGTTCGTAAAATAATACAAACAAATTAAATTTGACACATCTCTATAAGTTGAACTTTTAAATTACAGTTACGTTTCAGAATAGTACCTTAAGTCAGTGGTTCCAACAACAGGGCTATTGGAAGGCAGAGTCATGATTGGTCGACTATTCGTAGGATACGACGTCGTTGTGTAACGGTTTTTCTGCATTCCGGTCGATGCAAAAGATTCGAACCCGGTTTTCGGAGTGTCGATTTGAAAAGACAAGAGCTGAGGGTGGGAAGAACCGTTGTTTGAAAATGACCACTGCATTGGTAAACTTCTCACTGGAGCTACACAAAATCAAGAACTTAGAATCAAATGAAAAAAAATTTAATATGTGTATAGTTTTTGAGAGGTTTATACTTTACTTACTTAACAATTAACAACTACTCCTAATATGCAATAACTTGGTAAAAGTGTAACTTATTTAATACCCTAATGTCAATCAAAGAATCCAAGAAAATTTTGTTAAATAATTAATTTAATATAATAAAGGGAGTTGGTGTTATAAAAAGAGGTTGTCAACATGTCGGTTAGAATCCTCTATTAGGGATTATAATAGCGATGGTGCATCTGACGCACGTTATTAAAATATAATTTAGTACCAATCAATGAATGTGGGATTTAAAAATCAGATTCTAAGTCTCAAACTCGAATGAGACGGGGAGCGCAAAATCCTAATTCCATCCGTGTGACTCTCAAAACAAATGCAGCCAAAGGGTCAAGACTTGTATATATTCAGTGCACCAATACATTTTAAAATTATGTAATTTGTTATATTGAAATATGCAATTTATTTATACTGAATTATGTAACTATTAATATAAAAAAATAGTTACACGGTTCAGTATAAATAAATTGTATTTTTCAGTATAACACATAAAATGGATTTAAAATGCATTATAAATACACAATGTACTTGGATGTACGATACTCTTCCTAAATAAAAATATACGGAAACCACATCTGGTCAAAAACAGATTAAACTAATAGAGCACTACTTTTTTTTCGAAAATTTAAAACAACATTATTTTATTCCAAAAAATAGAATAAAATAAAATAGCCAAAAAAATAGAAAAAAAAAATAGCTATAAACAAGATGCATTTAATAATGAAATGTTCCAAGGTGGTGATTTCTTGGAGGTAACAAACAACAACTCATAATTAAAAATTTTTTAGCAAAAAAAATTGGTGCTATAAACAAAAAGACATTTTAATAATGAAATGTTCCAGAACGTGGATGTTTAATCATTTTATTTTAAAATGTAATTTAAACTTGAAAGACAAATTTGAAATAAATATAAAAAAAAAATAGGAGGAGGTTGAATAAATTGTAATAAGATGATTTTAAAATGATTTAAAAAGTTTTAGCCTATTTAAAATTCATTTGAAAGTTTCTCACCAAAAAATCCACTTTATTTCAAAAAGAATAATACAGTTTTTAGAACATTTTTGGCCCAATTTACAACCGGTGGTTTGCACGAAAACTTAATATAGGTTGGTTCTTTTATATTTCAAATACGTATTCTTATATTATATTTTTTTATAATTTTTCCAAGAGGACTTAAAAATGGTTCAAAGTAAAATGAATTTTAGTATGTTAGGTTGGAATAAAATAAAGTTTTGAGTGTATTTCAAATATTTTAAAAATTCGAGATATCTAAAATAAGAAAAATTTTTATATTGGGACGGTGGGAGTAATTCGGAAGATGCCCACCAAAAAACGTTTCTATCTTGTAAATCACGCTAAAAATACGTTTTTTTTTTTAAATTACTTATATAAAATTACCATGTATATATATTTCTTGATTCCTTAGATAATATCGAATTCCTACCTCAGCCCAAATTAAAAAATATACTTCAAATTTTCCAAATCCATATTCATAGTATTGTGTGAACTTAGTTCACTGTGAAGTTTAATATTTTTAACCGTATCACCTCTTTCACTTAATTATATTACTTATTTTCACTAAATAATATTATACACTAAAGGGTATTAATTATTTTCATAATATGAAACTCGTGGGTAATCAGGAAATACTGTTAACAGAAAACAACTAATTAATATGGTTAAACAAAAACAATTGATGCAGAATCAGTATACTTTTCACTTTTAAAAAATTTCAATGTATACTTTGCCCTATGATATGCATAAACTGTGCTCATAAGATGTATGGACTATGGAGAAATTACTACGATTTTTTTAAAAAAAAAAAGCTTAATTCTAATATTAACATAAAAATTAAAGAAATTAAAGCAGAAAACAAAATTACCAGCATCAATAATTTCTTCAGGAGTCTCCTGCTTCACAGCCAAGCCCATGAAGTCTCTCTCCATCTTCAACTAATTTTCAAATAATTCAAGAAAACACCTTTCTTAAATATAAAACCAGAAAAAAAAGAAATTTCTAAAAAAATAAATCAGAGTTTTGGGAGTGAAGGGTGGATGCAATTTAAGAACTACTTGCTTTTGTTGCTCGTGAATGAGAGAGAGATCTAGAGAGAGGAAGTGTGGAAGAGAGAGAGAGAGAGAGATACATTTAGATGAATTTGTAAAAATGATGAATAAATATTTGAAATTGTGACATGACTTTATTTAATGATATTTTTTATCCTGTTAAAAATTGATTAATAAACGACTTGTTTAATACTATATTTTCCCCGAATAATTGATAGTGAAGGCTAAGTATTTTAATATTTTATTTTAAAATGATAAAATTTGATTAAATTAAATAATAGTGAATTTAATTTATATTTTAAAAAAAATATAAAATTTATTATATTGAACAGAAATAATCATTTTTAAAAATTTATTGATATAACAAACAAACTTTTCTCGTATCAAAACTTCCGGTCATAATATATTTACCACATTTTTAGTACTTTTGAAATATTTTAATTTTGTTAAAATGTTTAATAGTATAATACTATATTCTCCCCGAATAATTGATATCAGGCTAAGTATCTTGTACATATTTTAAATATTTTAAAAATATAGGATTTTTAATTTAAATATGTACATTCCTTTTTTTAAAATGATTTCTTTATATTTACATAAAAATCTTTAATAAAACAATTTTTTTTGGAAATCTATCATTTTATCGAGATCATAAAATCTTAATAAATAAATTTTTTTTTTTATCATTTTATCATAAAATAAAATCTAAAACCAATCCATATTTGACTACATTCCCAACATTTTGGTTTTTTCGGGAAAATGATTTTAATGACAATTCGAGTTTGGATCTTGGGAAGTAATACAATTTATTTATATTAAAATGTACAATTATTAATATGGAATCCAAATCCAAATTCCACTTTTAAAATATTGAGGTAGAAAGAGTTGTTTATTAGTTTATTTTATTATAAAAATAAAAATATGGATAATTTGGGGTTAAAAAGAGTTATTTATTAGTATTTTATGTGATAAAAAGAAAGATTTTCATTTTAAAGAAAAATTCGATTTCTTTCAGTATGACTATCTTATCAAAACTAATTAATAAAAACGTGAAAATGCTTAATATAATTCAAACTGGTGTTTTGACTGAGCACAGATAATAAACAATTTTATTTCAACCACAAGTTAGATAGTAGTATTTTTACTAGTTTTTCTTAAAAAATTTTGGACTTGCGAAAATAATCCGCCAGTAATATTTTTATCTACCTACTGTAATATTTTTACAGATTCTTATAATATTTCAAAAAATTTAATTAATTATCTTTATCACAAACATATAAAAATATCGCAATACAAAACTTACCGACAGGCAACCGGTTAAACTTAAAAATGGTAAATGTCACACCACGTGAAACGGCACAATTCCCGACGCAAAGTATTACTGCCACGTGTCGAGAACATGACACGTGCAAATTTAGGCTCACGCGTTTCTTTTGAGTATAACTTCTAGCTGAGGGAAAAGTCAGTTTGACAATAAATAAGATATAAACATATTTCCTATATTTAATAATATATCATGCAAAATTTATGTTACCTTTGCTAATATTAATTATATAGCAAAAACGTTAATTAATATTAATTAATTAAGGTTTGGACCAATTATATTGAACTACATTAAATATTCCAAAATATTTAAAATGTCAACTGAAAATGGAATTTTATATTTAAGCTCAATTATTGTAAATAGGAAAAAAAATTATTTAGTGAAATTATAATTCATATAAAGGTCCCCCAAGTAATTTTTTCGATTAAAATTCAATAAATAAAAAGGTTTTAAAATAAAATATATTATTATTGCATTATATTTTCCTTATTTTTTTTTTCGAAAATATTAAAGAAAAGTGGGAGAAGAATTTTCTTAAAAAGATTTTATGGAAAGGAGATAAGTATTCTTGAAATACAAGATTATCTAATTAAATTTTAAATACGAATAACTAACTGACCTCTGTTTTTAATAGAAATTTTTAAAAATTATATGCAAAATTAATAATATGAAAAAGATTTTTCTTGATTTTTAATGAAAAATTTTTTTTGATTTTTTTAGGTCATGTTAAAAGATCTTTTTATAAGATATGTATCTTGAAATCCTTAAAAGAAAGATATTAGAAATCTTGAGGATATTTAAAGGGTAACATATAGTACTCAATCTCCTTATTTCTCCTCGATCTTTCCATGGTTATTTAACAATAATTAGTTTTTATCCCAATTTACTCTACAATTAAAGCAAAGCATTAACAAGTACTAATAATTTTTATTAGAATTAATTATTTCATAATTTTTCTTATCATTTTCATTTAAAATTTTAAACCACGCATCCCGCTTCAATCTAAAATGAATAAATAAACCTTAGGTCAATGTGGATCTTTATAATGTATCCAACCAAAACTGCTTTTGAACCCACAGAAATATTAGCATAAACTAATAAAACAAGTAGAATTAATTATTTTACAAGAATATAGCACCCCACCATCATGTTTAATTAATTAATTAGGGGGCTAATAATGTACCCCCATACAAATAATTAATGTGTTGTCTATAAATTAATAAAAAAAAAAAACTTGTACTATATTAATAGGCATGACACTTAAATCAAAATATACCATGAGTCATGCACCAAACAAAATAGTGTATTACAATAGAAAGTTCAAATTGCACATGGGCGGGCATATGGCAAAATTCATGTATTAACAATTTATTAGTAAAACATGTAAAAAACAATTTGAGATTTCGTTTTAAAACGATAGAAACAATCTATCGGATAATATTTTGACAGATAGTCCAGTGTAAATTTAATTAATATAGGCTAGATTTTATTTATTCAAACTCATGACATAAATCAACTTTAGCTATAGAATAAGGTTTTTTAAAGCCATTATTATTTATTACCCATCAATTATTTATACATGATTTTTTTTTTTTTGTAAAGTTATTAAGGGAAAGGATTGACTATTTCAAATTATTTTTTAATTAGTCTAAATTATTCTTTTGTATTTACTCTTAATTTGGTTTCCTTAATTTGTGTAACCAATTGTTGTAATTTCCACGTATATAATAGTGATTTTTCTCAATCACCAATTCATCGGTGATCTCATATTCATTCTCACAAAAGTATTAATTCTTACAAACATAATAATAGTGGTGTACGGTGAAAATGACGCATATAATACATTGTCTTCATTTTAAAGCAAATTAATGAACCTATTTTCAAATATAGATTCGAGTCAAAATGTAAATAAACAGAAATTATATTTGATTACGATATTTGGACTTAAGTGGTGTTTGCAACTTCAATTGAAAAGTCTAAAAACACTTATTTTTAAAATTGTCTTCTCACAATTTATTACTTTTAGAAGTGTTTTACACTATTCATTAGTAGTTGCAATCACACCCACGAATGAGAGAGAATAATAATAATAATAATATTTGGGCACTATTTTTCTTTTTTCTTTTTAGAAAAAGCTTAAATTTTTTAAACAAAACTCGAAAATAGAATTACTATAATAAACGAAGGTATGTGATTGGATTATTATATATATATATATATATATATATTTATATATATTTTAATTTGGTCCCGGCCTCAGCCAGCGAAGAGAATCGTATTACCCAATATTCTTCATTATAATATTAAAAACCCCAAAAATTCTGACGTCATTTACTCCGTCAGCTTTCTTCTTTAACCACGTTAAAGTAATCTGTTAGTTTTAATATTGTCTCACAAATCTTCTAATTATACTTAAAATAATAATAAATAGATAGATAATGGTATTATATCCAAAATTTATAGTAGTATGATGCATGATTACTTGTCTATCTGTCACACACACGTTGCAGCTTGGAAGGAGAAATAAATATAACCATTCCTGAATTTAATATTAATGATTTTGTTATAATTCAATCATGATACATAAATATAACGAAATCATCATTTTATCCCTTCCAATATACTTAAATAAATGTGAATAAAGACAAGAGTAACACTACACACATCTTATAAAATTCTATACACATAACATAGGTTTCGAGATTTGTAAATTTTTAGTAAAAATGCAGAAAAAACTTATTTTTCAAGCTATCCTCTCATAATTTTAACTTTTTAAAAAATACTTTTAAATTGTGAATAGAATTTACAAACATCACCTAAAATATAAACATATGTGAAATGATAATATAACCCTCACATTTAGATTTACCCAACTTATAATTCTACAAATAAAGTATTTATATTGTTCAAAATATAATTTATATATTTATTTATATGAATTAATATTTTCATTCCGCTTTTCTTTTTGGGTATCCGATAATCCATTAAAATAAGTCAAAATTTAACTCCTAATCTATAATATAATTGATGCGTTTACTTGACAAAAAAATATTGATTATGATCTACGCTTCTTCGTTATTTATTTTTTTTCATTTTTTATTGTTCTGAATTAATTTAAACATAAAAACATATTAAAAATATAAATAAAAAATATTAATTTAAACATCAAAAATAATTAATCACGACCTTGTTGAATGTATCAAAAATAAATTCAACCACTATAACTCATAAAAATCCAATCTTATAATTTGAGCCTCAGCACTATTAATTAAATTCAATAAAAATATAATTTATTTGAGTATATAATTATAAAAGTCTTCAACTCAATTTATACATATTTTTCCCTTCTCACGTGGTCCGCAATTTGAGAAGTCTGTCCTTTTCGATAATTAAATACTACATGTGGCTGGCAAACTATTTAAATATTGCGTATAAAATACTGTCTTTCAAGGACAGCAAATACAATTTTAATATTTTTCTTTTAATATTTTTTTATCAAATATTTATCCTTTATTTAATTATTGGCCCTACATGACTCGTAAATCAAAGACCGAGTGCATGCATGTTCCACAAGTTGCGACTTGCAATCTTGGCAAGCATCTTATCTTTAATAATATTAATTAAAGATTTGCACACTTTAACCTTTTCTGTTTTAACTTTGAATTATAAGTTTGTTGAATAATCCATTGCCAATTGATTATATAAATAGTTTGCTTGAAAAAACTGATAATACAATTATATATAAGATTTTAATTATTAATGTGAGTATCATGAGATGTCTAATTAGGGTAAATCGTTAAATCTATGGGATGGAGCCTATTTTTATAAAAATTATGACTATTTAAAAATATAAAATAATTTTTATAAAGTAATAGTTTTTATGCATAATATTAATATTTTTTTTATAATAAATCTTAAAAAAATCGAGTTTTAAAATTACTAAATTAAATATCTAAAGTTCAAAAAATTTTGCCCACAATTTATATATATATATATATATTCATATCACCGTGTCACAAATGTTTGGGTGGTGATTTTATTTTTATTTGTTCTGCTTTCATCAACTTGAAATTGTTTAATTTACCCAATTTACTAAGTTTGAGCATTGACTCATTCTATTAAACTCAAATTAACTATAAAGTTGTCAAATCTTAGTTTGAGCATTGGTATTTGCTAAGATGCTCCAATAGTTTTTTTTTTTAATCAAGCAACAAAGTATTTTATTAAATAATAGCTATGACTATCTCTATAAGAGCCTGTACAGAAATTTACACAAATTTACAGAATTAATACTGATAATGGTTTATATATCCAAGATAGCTAAGATGCTCCAATAGTAATTTAGAATTGAACAATGTTCTGCATTTTCAAATTGAATATCTATAATAAAATATTAGAGTTACATATCAATGTTTTTAAAAATTAGGTCTTGATATGAAATTCTTCCTTTAGATATCTTATTAAATTCGAATAAAACGCGTCCCCAACGAACATATAAGGTCGAAAAGAACGTAAAATGGCTGCAAAACAGAATACAAATCACTATACGAAAGACATATAGAAAGAAAATTATCAGAACTCTGTCACATCCCGATTTTTGTAAGCCAAATATGCATAAATTTAAGAAGAATTTGCAGCGAAAAATAAAAATAAGTAAATAAGAATTGCACTCTAAAACTCAAATGATTCAAATTTGTCTAAAGAGATGTGACTACAATTAAATAAAAATACTTCAATCTAAAAACTGAACTTGAACTTAACATGATTCAATATTCAAAGTGAAATCAATTGTTGCAATAGTAAAATTTAAATAAACACTTGAGGCAATCCAATCTTCCCCCACCTTCACTCCTTCTTAATCATAAAATGTTAAATGTGGGTATGAAAAAACTTTTTTATTTTTTTTATTTTTTTTTTCGGTTAAGTCCACCTTGTCAAGATTAAATATAACATACAAATAAAATGAATAACATCAAGTAATCACGTGAAGTGCAATTAATCATATCACATATAACTTCTCATCTCATTATGGAATAATTGATTGCTTTTCACGGTTTTGTCAATGATCTCTCTTCAATTTAACCCTTCATGGTCCCCCACGAATACATCTCTTGGTCTAAATTAAATTACGCGCGGTGGTTTCCCCAAATATCTCTCTTCAATCCCGGGTTCCCCGAGGACCTCTCTTCAATCCCGGGTTCCCCGAGGACCTCTCTTCAATCCCGGGCCTCTCTTAAGCCCCTGGCCTTTTATAAATTTCCCTTTTACAAATATTATATATTTTCATATCATCATACCATGCTCACGCAGTCCCGGGCCTCTTTTAAGCCCCTGACCTTTTATAAATTTCCCTTTTACAAGTATTATATATTTTCATATCATCATACCATGCTCACGTAAATAATTTATCATATACATCACGCCATATTACATTGCATATAAACAATTTATTCATACGAAATATTTAATAAAGACAAATAATCCACACCTTAAATTCATATTAGTATTGAATTATAAAAAAATATGCAATGAAATAACTCTAATCCTTGATTATAAAAAAAAAGCTATAAAATTGAAAGGAAAAAGTATGTAAAATATTTTTCTTGTGTTTTGATTTCATGAGAAGAACCTCTATTTATAGAGAAGAAAATATATTTTATAGTGAAATTGAGATTTGAATATTTCTTGAAAATCTTAAAATTTGATTCATATAGATAGAAATAAAATCTGAAAACTTATCTTTTATAAAATTTTGTTACAACAAATAAAGGAACAACAATGCTTAGATTTTTAAATATAATAATAATAAAATAAGGTGTGCCGATTTTGCATCCAAATTCTTTTCGGTGATATTGAAATGGTTTATAGAAAAACCATATGGTCTTTTACGTGAAAAGAAAAAAGTTAAATGCTGGGAATATTATTTTAAAATTATAATCATGATATTAACTTTTGAATTTACGAATCAAATCTTGTACTCATGAAAGAGAATTTTAGAATTTGTTGGAGATAAATATTGAGGCCAAATCTCTTGTAAATTTTATAAAGATATGAGAAGCAGTTGGATGAAAATCTAAAATTTTGATAAAAAAAATATCTTTTGTAAATATTGAAAGATAGACTTGAATTTTAAAACTGCTGGAGTTTTATTAAAAAAAAAAATCCCCAACGAACCATGAAGTTTAAAAAATTAATAGGCTGCAAAACAGAATTTACACGGGGTGTTATAGAAAGAAAATGATCAGTTCTACATACCATTGTGCCTGTTTAACCTCTCATAAAACTTAACCTAACTATGAATAAGGATGAAGATCATATATTATAATCTAAATTCTCCTTTTTTCTTTACAGTGTGATACTGAATACTGAAGCTACTCTATACTAGTCACTGTGAACGAAGTTATGTACAATCAAAATTTGTCGATCAAGCACAACTTTCTCACATATCAGACGTTGATGTGTGAGCGATAGATTCGAATCTGAAGCAAATGAAGCATGGAAAAAGTATTTTGAATGCCATATATTATTCTCTACATTCATAGATTATGAAAATCATGCCAAAACTTTTTAATAGGTAAAACTATTTACCTGAGCTAATGCGTATATGGCTCTCAAGATCCTGGCGTAATCGGTTCCAAGCATTTGAATGACAACATCTGCCAACAAGGTGCCCCACATCCTGCACAATTGGTGAATTCACAGTTGCTGTGAGGCCAAAAAAAACGAGGAAGCCAAAACAAAGATGCTAAGATGAAGAGATCGATTATATTTAAATAGTTAATGTATCAATACAAGCTAGAAAATCAAGGAGATTGAGTCCTCACATTGGCCCAAGCAATTGAGCTACGGAGGTAAGCCCCAAATACCGAGTGGCAGCAGCTTTTAGACCCTGCCAATTATATTTCAAAGTTAAACAACTCTTGTACTTGAATGCGTGGCAAAACCTATTTTCTACGGTTGAGTTAATATCATTTTTGGTCCCCAAAGTTCACCTCTTTCCAGTTTTGGTCCCCCCTTTCATTCATTGCCAAATTTGGTCCTGGATATACACTTTTATTTCACATTTAGTTCACCATCCTTTTGATTGGCGAAATTAATGTTTGGGGGTGCTAAATGTAATTCTTTAAAAGTTTTGTACTCAAATGTAATTATAAAAAATTCAAATTCTTTTGAAATATACATTTAACACCCCAAATTAGTTGATTCTGAGTTTCCAGACGATCAACTAAGAGTGGCAAATATAGGAGTAAAACTTCATGACCAAACTTGATATTGAACGAAAGAGGGACATCCAAAACTGGAAAAAAGGAGCTTTAAGGACCAAAAATGATATTACTAGAAACATTTACACGCAGAACCAAGGCTGTATATACATCATACATAGATGACATCCTCATTGATAAAGGAACCAAAAAACGGAAAGAACACAGCAGAAGGGTACTACCTCCGTTCCTTATTATTTGTCCAATTTTATTCGTTCACCCAAACTAAATTTTCATTCAGTAGGATATCAATACAAAAGTACCCTCAATTATTACTATTTGATGAATTAGTAAGCTTATAATTACTAGAAGGTGGATAGTATATATTAGCGATATTGGTGCAAAAAATAGGGTAAATTTTCATTGATATTGAGAAAATGACAGATAATTATGAACAAGAATTTGGATAAAATTGGACAGATAATTAGGAATGGAGGTAATATATTGAAGGAAAATAGTACTTCACAGAAATTAATGGACCCCACATATATCACCTGCCTAGCAGCGAGTAAGGCCACTCCAGATTCCAGTTTTAGAGATGCCAACTGCCCAGCCTGGAAACCCAAATTCGAGGATGATTTCAAAGCCATTTTGAGTTATATTTGATGTTCTAGCCTTCGAAAAAGACAATCTAAATACAATTTTTTTTATTCAAAACCTTTCTGATTACTTCTTTCTTTAATTGATATTTGGCAGCTTCTGAAAGTATATTTCCCGACAATCTCACTCCCAACTGCAACATACATATAGACTGAGTCAGGTTACAAACGGAAACACGAGGGAAAATAAATCCATGGATAATCTCATACCGATTGCAACAGTTTCTCCAGTGTAAGCATCCCACCACCCTTGAGTACAAAGAGCAATTTGATGTGTAATTCAAGTGAATAAAACAGGAAGGAAGGAAAATAAATCAATTGTCAGATGGAATACACAAAACCTTTAGTATCAATGAGCGCAACTCTGGTGCTCCAATCCCTAGTGCTGCAAGTTTTTGTACTTTCCACTGGCTCAGTCCGAGTTCTAGGTTATTAGACCCATCAGAATTTTTTGAGCTAGACCTTGAAGAAGTTCCTGCTGCTTCACTATGGAAAGCAATTACACTTAAATAACTATATATCAAGTTATCCATAGAGACATCTCTCATGAAATGCAACTGATACACAAAAGAAGTGTTTCTAACATTTTTTTTTACCCAGTTTTAAATTAAATAACTGAGCTGCAAAGTGTAAAGCTTTATTTTGCCTATATGGATAATATGAATGTCACAAAGAATTAAGTTTTATCTAAGATTGTAAAAATGAAAGCGCGAATGGTGACAGCAATTATGAGAGAATGTAGCAGTTAAACCGATGAGGAATACTAACTAAACAGAGGCCTGAAAAGTGATATGAGAAATCTTGCACATGTCCATATCTACAAAAGTAGAATGCAAATTGACCCCAACCCTCTCTCTTGCATTGACCTCTCTCTCTCACTTCTCACTCACTTATTACTTAAGAACAACAATGGATAAATTATCGCCACCCAATGTCCATTCGTTACATGGAAAACTTAAAGAGAAATCCACCTCTAAATTTTATTGGAGAGATCAGCACTAGATTATCAAATCCTCTACATGATGGCTGAAAAAATCGTCAATTCAAATCATTCATACTGCCAGTGAATAAAGATATGTGTGCGTGTAATTATATACATTAACTTCAAGATTAAAAGAACATCAAATAAGGAGAAGCAATCAACTTGATGACATTTCAAACTTTATTTATTATCTTATTGTATTCTAGAGAAAACTAAAAATATGATGTCTTAAGAACCAGGGAAGTTTCTTTACCTTGAGTACTTTTGCACGAGATGAAGGAAAATCTCCACTTCTAGATCTTCAGCAGACAACTTGGCTGAACAATGTATATTTAATCTTTTCCTTACTTCAAGCAAAACGTTTCTATATGATGGCCTCCAACCCCTGGCATGAACAAAACATGACATTTAATTTTGGGTTTGGACGGATAGCACTAAAAAGGTTCTATGTTAGAGAGAGACATACACATATATTCAGATTCATTCAATAAAAGGCACTGTCTTTCTTTTCCTCACCATTACATGTCATCAAATAACATACTAAGGTACTTAATCAGTCACCTTTTTTTCTAGGAAATGTCAGCTCAGTTAACTATCTCACATATATAGATTTAGGGCTCATTTGGTTGGGGGTAATGAGAATTATTCCCAATAATACTGTTTGGTACCCTACTTTCATTACCTAATTTCACCCTCACTCAACCCTCCTCCTCAGATGATACCTATTGTTGACTTTTTAACCAAACAATAACGATTGATCCCTCAATAATACCTATTATCATTACCATTCCCAACTCAAACCAAGCGGACCCTTATTTCAACTCATTTACATAAATTGTAACCGCAAGAGGATAAATAACCAATAAAGGCAATACCCTGCCCATAAAATTGATTAAAATATACCCATCTCCCTAATAATTTCATATTAAAAGCATAAAATCTTAGCCAATACACTTTGTAAAAACTCAAAGAACAACCTCAATGTCGAACGTGCATCAGCAGCGAGGAACAAAAATCGAGATTCAAGCATCGAAATAAAATCTTCCCTCTCTTCCGGGTCTTCTCCAATCATAAACCAATCAACATCAGCTCTTTTTGTAACTGACTTCAACAATGGACTGAAGTAACTGAAGCAAGAAACATAAAGGGACGGTTAAAAGGGAAAAAATCTAAAATATACGAAAATAGAAGTCTCAAACACTCAATGCCCCACCTGATCAAACATACAGCAAAAATGCAAGTCATTCTGGTAATTACAAGCATCCAAAAGTAAAATGTAGCAATACCGAGGTTATAAAATGGTAAACACTCGTGGTTCATCTGCTATGTATTTATGGTAACAGGAATATATTACTTTGATGCTAGCTAATTTCCAACACCCAAAGCTACTTCTAGATAAAATTGAACATAATAAATCCAAAAGGATAATTTTCCATAAACAGAGTAAAATACCTTGGCCCAAATAAAATATTTTCAAGTTCATACAATTCAGAATCAGTCGCAAGTTCAAGCACTGATCGGAGTTCTGGATCATACGCTCTGCTCTCATCGGCCTCTGACCATGAAAGAACAATAAAGTATTAAAAAATTCATGAATTTGCGCGGCATACAAATTATTAGCGGCATTGTGATATTTACCATAGGAGACCCTAGAGGTTGAAGCAAAAGGGGCCCGTAACGCCACCCTTGAAGCAAGGCCATAATTAAAGCGAAATTGCCTCCTTGAAGTCAAAATCAACTGCGAAATTGGAAACCATTCGATTAGTATTATGTGGCTGCAATTGACGCCAAGATGTTTTGAATTACTAACCGGAGAATTGTGCGTCGGGGAGAAGGACGAGTGGTGTTGGTGGAAGAATTGGATTTGGTGCGGCGGGGTGAGAGACGAGAGCGGTGGCGCAATGGCGATTGGCGGCGGCGACATGGGTGGTGGGCGGCGGCGCTTTCAGCAGAATCACACACTCTGAGCCGGTCAAACGCAAGTCAGTGTGTGGCAGTTGTTTAGCCTTTTTGTTTTAAAATAATTAAATTTATATATAGGTCATATTGATTTTGTTTTATTTGAAACACAACTTAATACATCTTTTATTTAATTAATTTTTTTAATTAATTCAATCTTCTCATTAATTATATAAACTTGAACCCTAAACTATGAATCCTAAACCATGAACCATTCGGGCCGGGTGAACTATGAATCACCCGGGCCAGGTTCGGGTTCGGATCGGGTTGGGTCCGGATCACTTAATTTTTTTTAATTATATAAACATAAACTCTAAACTATGAACCATTCGGTCCGGGTGAACCATAAATCACTTGGTCCGGATTTGGATTCGGGTCGGGTTGAGTCCAGGTCGGGTAATTTTTTTTTTAATATAATTAATGAAATTTGGTAAAATATGAAATATATATAAATGAAAAGATTGGATTAATTAAAGAAACTAATTAAATGATGGTGGGACCTTGAATATATGGCGCACCACATAAGCGGTGGGCATATAAGGTTGTGTCCACCTGCGGGCATATGATCAAATTCGTTAATTATATACATATTGATTTTGTTTTATTTGAAATACATCTTTTTATTCCATAATATAACTATGTTGTGTACTCCTTTCGTCCCGCAATAACGTGCATAATTTTTTTTTTAGTTTATCCCTCAATAACACACACATTTTCTAAAATGACAAAACATTAAAAATTTACACACTCACAATATCAGTATAATTGATTTAAATAATACCAATAAAACAAGTTTTCTTAGTATCTATGCTCGGGAAAATGTGCATGTTATCTCGGGACGGAGATAATATTTCTTAATTAGTATTTAAAAATTAATCAAGTAAATGCAAAGATAAAGTTTTATTTGAAAGTTGAAACCACGTAATGGAAAATGTCCAAAGAATTTAAATCACAAATTTTCTGATTTTCCGGACCGATGGTTTATCTTAAAAGAGGATTTTCCAAATTCTTGGGGGTAATTTACCACAAATTCCAAATCAAGATTTTATCTTATTTATTTATTTATCAATACATTGTTTATTTATGAAGATTCTAAAAAGAGACACACTTGTATAGTTGTATGAGACGATCTCACAATGAGATGAAGACTTGGAGTATAAGTTGAACGTTGACGCTCACTTTTAAAGGGTAAAAGGGTGGGTGATGGAGACGAGATTGCGAAAGCAATCTCGGATAATTATGAGCGTATTTGCAGAATCAAGATTTTTAAGAAAATTAATATTAGTATCTTTATTTTTATCTGTTTTGATTTATTTCCATAGATTAGTATTTATCCTTAATTAGGTTTCCGCTCTTATTTAAAGAGCTCAGTTGTAAACGTTTTAGGCAGTTGAATGATGAATTAAAAAAAAGGGTTTTCCTGTTTGTCCATTTTACTGTATTCAATTGTTGAATCAACTTATCTTAGAAAGTGTTATTTGTTCATTCGATACGCCCGCTGCTTCAATGGGTGTGATTTGTGGTACCTTATACCCCGTCTCGTATGAATTTTTGTCATAAATACTTGTTATAAACAACGTATATAGAAAAATCTTCATGCAATAAGGAAGCATTGGATAGATCTTAATTATATATATATATATATATATATATATATTTGTTATTTAATCTTTCTTGGTAATAAACCAACGTCTAAATATAGATTGTAATGTGATTATAGGCTACAAATTAATCCAGTCGACTTTAAACTTGAATAGTAAGAAAAAAATGAATTACAATCCAACATTTAAGTATTTCATTATTAATCAAACTTTATCAAACCTAATTTTAATGGTCAAACCCTTAATTGGACAGAATTCATGTTTGAGCTAGATCGATATCATTTCAAACCAGTGTTTTCAAAAATCGGTTGAACCGAGAATCGACCATGAAACCGATCTAATTACACTCAAAAAAATCATTTTTACGGTTTAACCGAAAAAATCCGGTCATAAACGAAAAAATCAATTTGAACCAGTTTATTTAAAAAAAAAATATTAATTTAAAATTTAATCTTTATTTTTATCATTCTTATTTTAAATTTTAATATTTTAAATTGTATTTATTGTATAAGTTTACAATTTTAAATTTTGTAAATGCACATTTACTTATTTTTTAATGCAATAAAGAAAATATTTAAAAATAAAATAGGGATAATTTTAACGATTGGACGTCATCGCCAACCAGTGCTCAGTCCGATTTTGTTATGAAAACACTGTTTCAAACTAAATTCGAACGGACATTTAGAAAACGATGATGAATATAGTACATATTGTTGAATAATGAAACATACATCATCTTTATTCAACAATTAAACGATACATAATACAGAGCAGAAAGCTTCATCAACTAATACACACGTAGGTTTTCTCAAGCATGGCTACCAGAGGGTGTACAGAAGTGGATGCCAGATTTTGGAAAGAATACAAAGAATAATAATTGTGATACACAAATACATGCTGGAAACCCAAAAAATCATAATCCAGCAGAGACCAATCCGTGCAACGTGACGATACCAATCACGGCGTTTTCATCATTAATGACGGGCAAGAATTGCACCGGTGATGGTGGGGACTCCATCTTCTGCATTGCTTCAACTGCCATTGCATCGGGACCGATGGTCCTTGGCTTCCTGTAACATAATACAAAGTTTTTTTGAGGCTGATGATTTCAATATAATTATACGGATAGAAGAGTTTTTAGAATCTATTTTGAAATGTATGCATCAAGTTCTTTGACTACGAAACAAAACAACAAACTAAACCTTCATCATTAACTGCGAAATTTGGTCCAAGTAGACTCTGTTAAACAGCCACCAATGGTCAGAAAACTACATAAAAAAAGGTAAATACTTCTATGTACTACTTGCACCTTGCACTTCAAGTGCACTTTAAATGGTATTAGCTGCTTTTACTGAACCATATTGATCGTGCATCAATTTTATGGTGCAGTTGGTGCACCCAAGTGTTACTCAAACAATAAAAAATAAAAAGCATTCACGACCCCCACCCTCCATGAAGCCACCCCTGATCTACTGTGAGTTGTACTTAAAGAGAATCCAACTAATCCAAGAATCTGATATAATCCATGTATTTGATGTATGAACTAAGCCTCACCCAAGTAAATGAAAACTTACCACAGAGTGAATTACCCAAAGTGACAAAGAAGAAAATACAGTCACAAATTCAAACGACTTGATGCAGAAAAGTGTGAGTTGATTTTAGAGTAGTGGAGATAACTTTTTGGCAATTGTCCAATTAAAATTGGAGTATGTATTAACAGTAGGAAGCTAGGACTTACAAACAGATATCCATTCTTAGACATTAGTATGTAGAATCTATAAAGTAGTTCATTTCACTAAAGGAAAAACTAACTAAAATTCCAATCATTAGTGACGGTGATTGATTATAGATTTCCTACAGGGAGATCGAGGGTATACAGTCACTTAGAGGAACTTGAAGCTTCTTAAGAGAAGAGATTTTACTTAAAAATTACAACTTTCTGAAATAAAGAAAAGGGGCTTAAGTCACTTAATTTAGATTAAGGATGGTGAAAGCAGTAATATACCTATTGCACATCATTCCCACAGAGAGCTTGAAGATTTGCTCTCCACTGGCTTTCAGTGTGCGTCTAAGATCACCATCCGTGAACGTACCTAACAGATGATAATCATCATCTATCACGAGAAGGCATCCACAACCTTTACTGGTCAGCTCTACCAGCTGATCCATGATCAGATCGTGTTCCCTGCACACTGGAAGGTCGTCTTTCTGCTTCATAACATCCTTCACCTACACACAAAGGGATCATTCTAGATGAATTTTATGAAATTAAACCATAATAGTGGAACAAGAAAGCATCAATTATTAAGATTTAGCAAAGCCATCTTAGCCAGAATACGAACAAATTCATTGAACAATGTTCTTGTAATTAATCATAACAGACAAGCATGAAAATCATAATACAACAACACATCTCACCAACCCTCCTAACTACCTTGCTAAACCATTCATATAAATACAGAGCTTTTCTTTTCCTAATACTGATGCTTTTACAATTATACTTTCTACACAATTTTTTCCACTTTATCCAATTGTTTCTCCACAAAACCTATTAGATCAAAGGTGTACAAGAAACATTCATACTTCAAGAATTTAATTTATTCCACAAAATTTGTTCTAATCAAATTCGCACTAGTAAACAGAATAAAACAAAAATTACCTTGAAAATCAGACTCTTTCCAATCCTCCCAGCAGGATGATTCGCCGCATACTCCTCCTTGCTCAAATTCCTCGCCTCCATAAGCGCAATCGCAACCGTATCCCCAAAAACCATCTGGATCGCAGTCGACGTCACCGGCGCCAGATCAAACGGGCACAATTCACGCTCCAGCGGCAAATGCACATTCAGATCACACACCCTAATCAACCCATTCGGCTTCACCGACGTCACCGATATCAAATAAACCCCCTTCGCCTTCGCGCACGGCACGAGCTTCAACAATTCCTCCGAATTCCCACTCTTACTGAACATCACCAACAAATCCTTCGACGACAGAATGCCGATGTCGCCGTGCAGAGCATCAACGGGAGACAGAAATCCGGACTTAATCCCGAGAGAAACGAGCGTCTGCGAGATTTTCTGCGCGACGAAGCCCGATTTGCCGACGCCGGAGAAGAAAATCGTGCCCTCGGCATTTAAGAGGGTTTCGGTGAATGTTAGGGTTTGGGAGAGATCGAGATTTTGGAAGAAATGATTGAGGTATTTCTGCTGGCATTTGAAGAGATTAAGCAGATGCGGTTTGTCCAATTTGGAGAAATTCATCATATCTTGGTCATTTGAATTGGAGAATGGGAGAGAGAGACCCCATTTTCGTATTTCTTGCTCAGTGCAGGTCGATTGAGGAGGGAAAGCCGGTGATTATATGGTTGGAGATATAACGCGGGATGCTATCGATTACAGTGCACGAAAGCTACTCTTTTTTTATTGCCAATTAATTAATTAAACTACGACGGATCAATTATGCAATCAAGTGCACCGTGCACTCATGCAATAAAATAACATATTTAAAAGAATATTTAACTCATTGAATATATTAAACATATTATGTAGATACATTGGTAGGATTGGGGTGAATGTACATATCTTAAATATGTGCACCAGTTGTACATGAGACTTTGTCTTAAACTACTCCTTCCATTCCAGTCTTACTATAGACACGAAAATTAAAAAATAGTGGTAAAATGTTGGGAGAAATGGTTATTTTTTAGTATTTTAACGTGATAAAGTGAATATTTATATTTTAAGAAATACTCCCTCCGTCCTATTTTTGATTATCTGTTTACTGTAGGCACGGAGATTAAAAAAAAGTATTAGATAATAATATTAAATGGTGTAAAGTGAGTTTGGTGGAGGGAAATAATAGTATTAAATAGTGTAAAGTGAGTTTGGTGGAGATAAATAATAATATTAAATAGTATTGAAAGTTATTTTATTTCCTTTTTAGGAAATGACAAAACAAAATTAGGACGACTATTTAAGGAAAGTGAACAATCAAAATTAGGACAGAGAAGTATTACATTAAGATTGAGAAAAATAAAATGAAAAGAGTTACATTAAGATTGGGACGGGGGGAGTATTTCATAAAATTATTATGTATTGAAAAAGGTAAAGTCTTGTATACATTCAACTGCATTATTCGGTTCAAGTGTATATTTAAACTTGTTTAATTAGAATTTTTAGTGTAAATAAATTGAATGTTTTGAAGATACATTTGAACAGATGATCCTCTAACACAAAAACCTACTTTTTAAAAAAATTTTTAGTGTAAATAAATTGTCAATATTTTGAATAATATGATTTTAAAGGGTAATTTTGTAAACTTTATGTATAAAGTAAAATGAATTGAATTTTGAATGAATTGCTCATTAAAAAATATTACTCCCTCCATCCATAAATAACTTGTGTCATATATGGTGGACACATAAAATATGAAAGTGCAGTAATAAGTATGATTTTAAAGGGTAATTTTGTAAACTTTATGTATAAAGTAAAATGAATTGAATTTTGAATGTATGAACCCAAAAGTAATTTCATTTTGTGTAAAATTATGAATATTGTGAAAATGAAATTTATGAATTTTTTTCTATTTTTTTAGTGTGCATAAAAATTTAGGGAAGGTCTCCGGTAAAACATAATATGAAATTTATAGTATTATATTTATAAATTAATATCATAACATTAAATATTATAAATATTAATTTATAAGAGTAATGAAATCAATGTATAATATAATGATATTAATTTAATATAAAGAGTATTTTTTCTCTCTACTCTATCTCAATAAACATACTACTAATATTTTATATATAATTAAGTGAGTAATTTGTGAATCAGGTTTATATATAAATTATGTCGATATTATGTATAAAAATTATTATTATTATTATATTTTTTTTTTAATTGATTAAAAGTATAAATTATTTTTAATACATTGATAATTTTTATATATAATAGTGATATTAAAAAAATTGACTTTACAATGAACTCGGATGCACATCAAATTTGTGTCTAATTAAGTGGCGTGTGAGCGGTGCGTGTGGTCCGTGTGGCATCAGTCACTAGCGTGCGTCTATTTAGATGTGATGTTGGGTTCCACTATAACATTTTCACATGTTTTTTAATTATTTTTCTGTTTCTCTTTTTTCTTTAACTAAAGATTGTCGGTTGCCACCCGTTTGAATTAACAACAACCATTTATAGACATCTTGTTTAGTTTTTTTTATTTTTTATTTCTGAGGGAGGGAGTTGTGTTTTAAGCAGTGACGGACCTATTTTAAACATTTGAAATTTTTGGGAACCCCACTCAATTTTCTTATATATATATATTATAATTAAACACAATTGTATTTGGCGATCCCCGTAGTAAAAGCGAATCATAAATTGTGTATTAATAATTTTAATATTTTGGAAGAATGAGTATTATTTGTGTTATAGATTATACCTATATCATGTATAAAAACTATCTCATCTTAACGATATGTCTCTCTTTTTAAACAAAAGTATTATGTGCATCGTGTTGTTCATCTGACACCACTATTATTAATCTTGTAAAAATCAACACTCTATAAATAAAATGTTGATTTTTAGGTGAAAAAAGTAACAAAATAGAGAAAGAATATGTATAATTCACATTTTCAATATACATATAAATGTATTCATTTCTGTTAATATAAAGATGTTTAGTCCAAATAATTTTAGAAAATATATAAAAAATTCTAAAAAGTCGATTTAACTACATTTATGTTATAAATTAAAAAAAAAAAATTTAAAATTAAAATCCTTTGGTTTTTAAGAAAAGTAATTTTACAGTTTAATAAAAATGGAACATTAATATTTTTGCTGCATATGTAATTCTGTAAGTTTTGAATTTTTCACAAGTTTAAGCTCATAAATTATTTTTTCGTATATTTAAACCCGACAGCCGACAGGCGTTAGTGTGGGGAAATTGACCTACATTTGCCCAAAAAAATATCTTGTATTTGTTAAGAAAAAAAAAGATCATCACTTTGAAGGTATAAAGGTGAGAGGCTCATTACTCTAAGATATAATTTTTTTTTGCACTTGCACATACGTAGTTGAATTTGCAAATTACGTAGTCGAAATTGCAAATTCGATTACGCATGTGCAATTATACCTTAGAGTAATAGCAAAAAAAAAAAAGTAATTTAGAGTAATAATTTGAGAAAAACTTATATCTTAGAATAATTTTTTTTAAAAAGAATAAAATAAATTATTGTTCTACTTTTGTAAAATTGAAAAGTATTGTTTTAAAATACAAACCCCCTTAAATTATGAATCTAAAGAAATATTTTCCCACCGACGCACACATTGATCTTAACCTCCCAAGAAAAGACAACACGTCACCTAATATTTAACTTTAAGGTGAACATCACTTAGAGCACGTTTTAAAACATTTAAAATAACTTTCAAACGCACTTATTTTCAAAGTTCTTTTTCATAGCTTTTAAAAATAAATACTTTTGAAAGTTATTTTAACTTTTAAGTGTTTCAAAACACACCCTTAATGTGTTTAAACCTCGAGACAACACATATCATCAAAACGAATCCCCAACTAGCTAGTATATACTATATAGGGAATTTTGAAATAATGGTATACAAATCTCCAAAGATCTATATATATACCTAACTACGAAATGTAATGTTAACTATATTTAGAAATTCTAATTTAGTGTACGTTTAGAACCTCAACCATAAATGAAATACATGGATCCTCCGTCGGTACCTGGTTTGGCTTCCGTGTTGGAAAAAAGCACCAAAATCACGATAAGAAGAGAGTAGTGATATTTTGATGTATTCATCTTTTTTTTGATGTAAAAATATTGGTCATTATAAGACGCCAATTTATTCAAATCTCATGTGGTTGACTCCGGTTGCCATATTATCTTTAGTTATGCCAAATATATACTTAATTAGGAATTGAATGATGCAAGATATCTTCAAAAAATTTTACCATAATGAATTCTTAAATCAAAATTTTCGAAATCTGAAAAAATTTAAATACCGTTGTCGTATCGAAAATTCCGTATACCAAAATTTTCGGTATGCCGATATTACAATGATAAATCGTCGAAATTTCAATATATCTTAGGTATCGAAATTTTTTTCGATATACGGATTTTTTTCGATATCCGAATTTTAATATTTAATATCGGTATTTCGGAATACCGAAATTTTCGATATTTTCATACCGTTATCGTATCGAAATTTTCGGTACGGTACCATATCGTACCGAAAATTTCGATAAATTCGATATTTTTCAGTATGATAAGTGCGATATACCGGTATTTTCGGTATTTCCTCCAGCCCTATACCCAATGCATCAAGTTGCAATAAATAATTAATTTATATATTGAATTGCAAATTTTAGAGACATTCTATAATTGAAGCACACATAAAATTTCATGAATTGGTATGCAATTAACCCATATAAAAATATGAGAAACATAATTGATTTTGAATGCAAATAAATTGTACATCTTGGTTTAAAATATTCAATCAAAATAAATTATTATCGATCTTGTTTGATAAAAAATGCAAATTTAAATATGACAAATAACCATCAATTTTAAGTACCTACTTGTATAAATAAAATAAAACGACGGATATTGCGGAACGGATTCATCTGTGCCACAATTGGGTGTTTCACTTTTGTTTCATATTTTATAAAATTGACACTTGTCCAATTTATTATTTATTTCTATTAGTATTTAAAATTATCGAAAACATTATACGGCGTCAAAGAAATTGGTTCTCCATGACGTGAGATTTTCCCTCCAACTTCCAGCTTTTTCCACCACTACTCTATTTCACTATTATATCGCATTTTTCAACATAATAAATGGTGACGCTTACAAATGTGTATGAGTAAGACGATCAAGATTTCAAGATCTGAAAGCCCAAAGCCTAAATTTAAATGTAATTCATTTATTGAACTAAGCCTCTATTGAATTAAATTTTAAATAAATCGCCAAGGACTTAGACTTATTTAAATAATACCAAAATATAAGTTGTCCGCAAACATGTACGTCATGTGGCCCATGCAACCTTAAGTTTTAGAATTTAGAGGTGATGGTTGGGGTCCTTTTTCACATGTTTTAAATCATGTTTTCCTATAATTAATATCTTTTGTGTTTCTTGACTATAGATTTTATTTGAAGATTTTCAGTGACGATTGAAAAAACATCTAATGATTAGAAACTATTTAAATAAATTGAGGCGTTATTTTATTTTAAGTGAATCAATTAGTCAATGTAAAGTATAGGGTGGGAACAAATTTCACACAAGAATCTGTGAAACTGATTAAGAAATTTAATGTATATTATTTAAGAGTATTAGTTGTGATAACTGAAGAGTGTGATGTTTTACTATAAAAAATATTATTTATAACACTGAAGGATGCAACTTATATTAAATCAGGAGTATTAATAATGATAATTAAAAAGTATAATTTATATTATAAAAAGATATTAGTCGTGATAACTGAAAGGTCATACCTAAAAAAAAATAAACAAATTTTATGGTGAATAAATTTCACATCAAATCATCAATCAAACAAAAAATAGGTAAAAGCTTAATGGACAAATTGATTAGTGATAAAATGATAAAAACAAACATTCACCTCAAGATCTATATATCCCACACATTATTATTTACTCCACGCGTATAGATCTAATTTTCAAGAGTGTTACTCCTTTACTAATTATATTATATCTTCGTTGAAGATTTTATTTTATATATATCATTAAATAATAAAAATAAACTTTGTCTACCCATGTGCTCCTTTGGCAAGGGCCCTCAATTTTTTATTATTACATATATATAATACACAAAAATACCACATAATATAAAATATTGGTATTTTATATATATATCTATTTTTTTTGTTTAATTAATGAAATTATCTCCACAGCGTGATTGTGAAATAGTACTAGTAGAAGGTGACAAATTCAATATTGAATGTAATATATTTAATGCATTATGTTTCTTGGTTTTCTTTTTCCCATAAAAATCCTTTTCATGCTTGTTTTGTTAAAGAGATTCTCCTTCTTGTCAAACTCATACACTTGGTAAATGAAGGACTCGTTACAAAAAAATTTAAACCGTGGCTTTTTTTTTTTTCTTAATGTGACGTTTAATTAAAAGATAAGTGTTCATTATTTAAACTTATACTATTACACTTATAAATTAATGAATTTCATTATATTTATCAATGAATATTATTACACTTATAAACTGATGTCATAGCATTAAATACTATATATATTAATTTATAAGAGTAATAGTAACAGTATATAAATATAATTATATTAATTTTATTAGGATTAAAAAGTCTAGGTGACATTTCAAAATTAAAGGAAAAAACAAAAAAAATACATAGGCAGCGGTTACTTATTTGGTGAACTGCTACACCAAGTTAAATGACAAATTTCAAAATTTTTGATAATTTACAGGACCAAAAAAAAAAAGTCAAAATAATCGAGACCAATTTCAAAACGTAGCAAAGTTAGTACTGGACTACAAAAAATTTAATCCCTTTAATTCCTCAAGCTATAATATTTTAATATTTTTTCATCTCTTGCTTAAAAAACTAAAGATATTTAATAAAACATCGATCCTAATAAGGTCTCATATCCTCAAAGAACTTAAATCTTGTTACCAATTAATATATTTTATCTTCTATAGTTATTAAAATATAATGTATATAGTTACTACTTTATTAAACTAAACATTAAATGTGTAAATCCAAACCGTGCATGAATCATGCACGTAAAAATCATGCACAAAATTTATACAAAATGTGCACGCACGGATCACGCACAAAATTTGTACGAAATGTGCACAAATCGAGCATTCAACGAGACGACTTTCCAAAGCGACGACGCATTGTGCACCCTCTACCAGAGGTGGCAGGGGTCCACAAAAAATGGAGAAGCGATCGAAAAAATGACCAATTTGAGGCTTTCAAAGGAAGAGCTCGGCTGGTCCAAGCGTTCAACAAGTTGGACAACGAGACATACAAGATGACGCAGAACAAGTTCTCGGACATGACGAGCTCCGGGATCACATCATCAGGCTGCGGACACTTGAGATCACTTAACGAGAAGAAAGACGAGTTCATGTATGGGGACGGTGTTCCCGTCTCCGCCGACTGGAGGGAAAGAGGGGCGGTAACCGACATACATAATCAACGTAAATGTGGTAAGTTTTGTAAACTAATACCTTTGTTTATACTAGCTAATACCTTTTTGTAGATACTTAGTAACTGTTCAAATTATGTGCGTGCAGGAAGTTGCTGGGTGCATGCAGTTGTGGGGACAGTTGAGAGAATAAACCAGATGAAGACGAAGCAGCTCATTTATTTATGGAAAAAAAAAACTCATGGATTGTGACAAGAAGAGCCAAGGATGTAGATGGGTATTTCCCGTGACCTCATTAGAGTTCATAATGAGCAACAGTATTACTACCGAGGACATTTATCCTTACATGGCTCAGAACGGAAGCTGCAACAAAAACAATGTAGTCAAATTTTATTATTAATTAATTAATTTTATTTATTTATTTAATCATATTCTGGTTTGACTTATATAATTGCGACATGTCAAATTTCCGGCAGTTGAAATCGACGGATATGAGTTCGTTCCACTAACGATGAAGTTTCATTATTGAAAGCGATTGTGAATCAGTCGATAGCCATTCTTATAGATTCAACTGGAGATTGTATTCAGAAATATCATTCGGTAATTTAAATTGATGTTATTTTATAATATATATGTATACATTTATTTTTCTTTATAATTATACTATAACTAGGTTATACCCCCGCGCATTACGCGGGTTGAAAATAAAATTATATTAAAAATATTATTTAATTGTCAACATGTTATATAATTAAAAATATATTATATTAAATAATACATACGATCCCTCCATTTTTTTTAAAATGTCGTTTTGACATTATATCCCCCATTATCTTATATATACTCTTAACATGGTTATTTAAAATTTTTAATTTTTTAAAAAATGTGTTATGTAAACAATTTTTCAACCAATAATAATTAGGAATAATTATTGTTAAGAATATTTAATTATTATTAACTAAGGTTTTTTTTTTTTCAGGATATTTTTAACTAAGGTTAATTTTGACATAAAAAGTATATTTAATTTATCTGGGTAAAAAATATAGAATGACATTTAAAAAAATAGGAGAGAGTATTATTTATAATTTAATAATAAAAATATACTTATAAGTAAATTAAATGATTAAAATTTAAATATTTAAATATTCTTAGAATTTGAAATAGAGGGTATATAGTGAAAGGGGTGATTCACCTTTAGTAGATAAAATATTTTAGTGACAGGGAGTATTCTCTGGTTCGTGCGGAACACACCACAACCACGTGGTCCTGCTGGTGGGTTACAGAACGACATTCATGGGTGTTAAATATTGGATTGCCAAAAATTCATGGGGAGATACCTGGGGCGAAAATGGTTACAGAATAAAATAAAAAATGGGAATATGTGGTCTTGCAATCTATCCAGTTTATCCAATCAAAATCTAGTTGCTACCTAATTTTAAATATATAATCTAGTCTCTAAGTTGTTGAAATGTCTAAGGTGATAGTAGTCTTCATTATCATGATCACTCTCGTTGAATGCTTCTTCGAAGAAGCAATCAACGAGACGGTTTTGGCAAGCGATTCCAGATCAAAGATTATAAGTTTGCGGGTACGAAAGATAATATATAAAATGAAAAAATTATGTGAGATCATGATCGATATCACCTGTCAATAGAAAAATTGTCATTTTTAAAGATGTACTAACTAGTTTTCAAAATTTTACCTTAATATAATACTAGAGTCGGTCCTAAATAGTTTTTGAATAGTTTTAAGTTTGGGGCGAAAAAGAAAATAAGACCTCATAAACAACGACATTAAAAATAATAAATCAACACATTATACACATACATAGAAAATAAGAACAAAAATATAAAATAAGATTTAAATTATTTATTTCATTTATTTAGTAATAATACATTAGTATCAATATTTTAAGTTTAACTCATATTTTCTAACAATCTAAAATAAATTATAAAGACAATAATTCTATAATTAGTAGTAATAACATAATGTGTGTTGCATATTTTTATTAATTTTTTCACATGTAATGATTGTGCATAGGTGTTTAAGTAGTATGAATAATATTTGCACATTTCTTGCACGATTGGTCGTGCAAATTTTGTGCATGCTCCTTACGTGCATATTTTGTACAAATTTCATGTGTGGTTTGTACATGCACGTTTTATGCATGGTTCACACTTCACGTGCATACATTTCGTATTTATATTTTAAATTAGTAATCGTATACATTATATCTAAGAAGTTAAAAATAAAATATATTAAGTAGTAAATAAATTTAAGTTCTTTTAATAAATTTTTTTTTTGTTAATAAAGTTTAAAATTAATGAGCTTAAAGTAGGCCCCAAAATTTAGGGCCCGTGGAGGTCGCCCTTCTCGCCCCTCCTCAGGGCCACCCTGTATGATACATTTTATGTGCTTTTTTTAATTAATAATACATTTTATGATAACATTTTTATGGAAAAGTGATACATACCACACAATAAAACGATCTTACATACGAATTGCTCTTAAGAAAATATAATTTAATACTCAAAATTATAAAACTTGATACAAACTAAATAAATAAAAGTTACATAATATTCCAATCAAATTACAAAAGTAGAAAAAGAAAAGGCTTAGAAGCTTTAACACAAATAATAT
The DNA here is from genome assembly GCA_037126765.1 of Stenogyne calaminthoides. Taxonomy (NCBI): domain Eukaryota; kingdom Viridiplantae; phylum Streptophyta; class Magnoliopsida; order Lamiales; family Lamiaceae; genus Stenogyne; species Stenogyne calaminthoides. The sequence goes on from JBBCBC010000044.1 coordinate 2,388,726, forward strand.
TTTTTGTGCCTAGGGTATAGTATGGCCTCTCCCTTCACTTCTGTCATCGTGGGGTTCAATTAATTGCAAACATAAATACACAATCAAGGGTCACATTATAAATATAGAATTATAAGTTTGAAGATCTATTGAAATATTTCGAATTAGAGATTTGAAGATTGATTGATACATATTTTAAAACAAGAACAAAATATTAAAAAAATTATTACTTTAATAAAAAGATCAAATCGAAACTTTAAGAACTCGTGGATTGTGACAAGAAGAGCCAAGGATGTAGATGGCCGGGATTTTCGGTGACCGCATTAGAGTTAATAATGAGCAATGGTATTACTACCGAGGACATTTATCCTTACATGACTTGGAACGAAAGCTGCAACAACAACAAGGTAGTCAAATTGTATTATTAAATAATTTAATTTTTTATTTAATCATATTCTTGTTTGACTTATATAATTGTGACAGGTCAAATCTCCAACAATTGAAATCGACAGATATGAGTTTGTTCCAGCTAACGATGAAGTTTCGTTATTGAAAGCTATTGCGAATCAGTCGGTAGCCGTTCTGATAGATTCAACTGGAGATTGTTCTCGAAAATATCATTCGATATTTTAAATTGATGTTATTTTTATAGTATATATGTATATAAACATTTCTTTTTTATTATACTATAATTTTTTGTGAAATGGAGTACTCTCTGGTCCGTGTGGGACACACCACAACCACGTCATGCTAATGAGTTACGGAACGACACCGGAGGGTGTCAAATACTGGATTACAAAAAATTCATGGGGAGATATACCTGGGGCGAGGATGGTTACGTCAAGTTTAAGCGCGGAATAAAATAAAAAATGGGACTCTGTGGTCTTGCAATCTATCAAGTTTATCCGGTCAAAATCTACAAGTTGCTACCTAATTTTAAATATATAATCTAGCCTCTAAGTTGTTGAAATGTCTAAGGTGATAGTAGTCTTCATTATCACGATCACTCTCGTTGAATGCTTCTTCGAAGAAGCAATCAACGAGACGGCTTTGTCAAGCGATGCCACAATGTGGACCCTCTACCAGAGGTTGCAGAGGGGTCACAAGTATGGAGAAGCGACGAGGCAGAACGAAATCAATTTGAGGCTTTCAAGGAAAGCACTCGTCAGGTCCACGCGTTCAACAAGCGGGATAATGAGACATACAAAATGTCTCTGAATATATTCGTGGATATGACGAGCGCGTCATCAAGATAAGGAGGCTTTAGAATACAAATGATGTGTGCACATTTCGTACAAATTTTGTGCGTGATCCATACGTGCAAATTTCATACAAATTTTATGCATTATTTTTACATGCATGATTCATGTACAATTCGAATTTACGCATTTAATGTTTAATTTAATAAAGTAGTAATTATGTACATTATATTTTAATAACTATAGAAGGTAAAAAATATTAATTGGTAACAAGAATTAAGTCCTTGAGGATATGAGACCTTTTAAGATCGATGTTTTATTAAATATCTTTAGTTTTTAAAGCAAGAGATGAAGAAATATTAAAATTTTGTAGCTGGAGGAAATAATATATGTTCACATGATAAGCTACAATTTTTTAACTATTTTTTGGAGAGGTGAATTTCATGTGCATTCAGTGCACCATACATTTATATTGTATTTTAAAACTATGAAACTTGTTATATTGAAATATGCAATTTATTTAAGGTTCATGAACCGTACATTTATTTTTTCATATTAATAATACATGATTTCAATTAATATACTAGTACATAATCAAACTTGGGTTTCTCAGAATATATTACATTAATGGGCTAAGTTAATAACAAACATAGTTCAAACTCTTTTTTGCCTTATATTCATAGTTCAAACTCTTTTTTATTTTACCTTTGATAAAAAAAAAACTATTTTTTGCTCTTTTATAACATATTTACCCCTTATTAAAAAAAGTAGTGCATGGGGGTCGCACATAGATCGCACATAGGTAAAGCATGAGTTACGCGACCTAGTGGGAAGATAGACATTAATGTACGTATATAACAGTAAATATGTCATAAAAGGACAAAAAAAAGTTCTTTTATTAAGAGTAGAGCAAAAAAGAATTTGAACTATTAATAAATATTATTTTTTCCAATTTTCTAAAAATATTAAACTTATGGGCTAAGTTAATTAACAAATATGGGCTCTTCAAATATATTTAAGATGTAACAATTTCAAAGTTTAATTATTAATAAATATTATATATATATATATATTTATATTATGTAATTATGACATTATATTGGTTCAGTCGTTTTAATAACGGTCAGAACCCGATTGGACCGGCTATTCAGATCAACATCTGCATCCGCTTTTGAAACATATGGAGAGAGTAACTTTCAGTTTCCAAAAGAGATTTCATGTTGCATTTTTCGTATATATCTATATGCTCGAAAATAGTCTTTTTGAGTACAATTTAATTTACTTGCAAAATTGATTCTACAAGAATTTATTTTGCACTGTTGTGACTATTATTGGATTTAAAAATGACAATTTTTGTAGGATTCGATTTGTTCGGACCATAGAGGGTCAAGGCATTCTGGGAACGGGGCGCTACACTAGCCATCATAATAATCAGTAAATTGAGCTCAAGTTTGACTCGATAATAATGGCTCAAGCCTAAATGTTCTATTTAAGTATCGGATCAATTTGATTACATCCATAGATGTTCCTTTAGGGACATTCGATAAAATTGAAACGATGCCGATAAATTAATTTCCTTATGATGAGCAAAAAGTTGAAAGAATCGGAAGACGCAGTGGATAGTAACCCAAAATTATTAAGATAACTTCCCGAGAGTTCAGTCCATACAGAGCTTAGCTCTAGCTTGAAGTGGGCCCCCCGCTAGTGGACGGTGGATTCTGGTCCCCCGGAATAGTCGGCCCTTGAGCCGAATACCGTGTTATAAAAAAAAAACTTCACGAGAGTTAGTATTTTCAGTTTAAAAGCAAGAAATGTTATCCCACCAAATGGAGATTTTCTTTGTGCTTTGATTTGAAAAATTACAATTTTTGATACACATATATTGTGTTTTGTAATATATTTAAGTTGTGATGTTATAACTTATAACTTATAATGAAATTGATGCAGATAGTGGAATTATATACGTTTTTTTTTTATTCTTAGAATAATCGGATAAATAAAAAAAATGTAATTAAAATTTAATTTCATTGATTCAATATGAATACCAGGAAGAACAATGATAAAAACACGAAGAAGAGATAAACCCAATATATTTCCGTTGATTCAAAATGAATATCGGAAGAACAATGATAAAACACGAAGAAGAGATAAACTCAATATATTTTATATTTCATTCAAAACTATCTACTTATAATGCCTGAAATTGACTATTTATATTAGTCTCGTAATTAATTAACACGATAAATAAAAAAATTAAATTAAATAATTAATAAATAAAAGGATCTAAAACCTATGAATTAAGTCAAACATGAATTAATTAGTAGATGACTTTTAAATTTATCCATTAATACTATCTTGACTTCATTTCCATCAGAAATTAAAAATCGAAGTAGGAAATCTCAAGTGATAAGAAAAACAAATTATTGTGATTAATTTACAATAATTGTAAAATTTCGAAATGAAAGTTTGATAATATAGAATTAATGCAAGGATCTTTGTAATTTCTTCGTGAGATTCTCCAATACATGAAAGACTTTGTAAGCCAATTCTTCAAAAATTGAAAAAAAAAAAAAAAAAAACCCCAAAATAAATGCTAGCTCCACTTTTTTTAATATATTTCCTTCAAAAAAAATTACAAATAAATATATATTTATTCTTATTAGCTCTTAATTTCTTCGAAAGAATTGAGCATAAGTACATCCTTTTCCCCATATATAGACCAAACAATTGCACGATAGGTTTTCGTACCAACGGTCTTACCATCATTAGCAGTTATTACTAAACTGTATAACGAACCTTGAACATCTTGTTCTTCACCGCTGACCACATTAACAAACTTTAATGTATCATTAGCTCTCCTGTTATGTTGCATTACTGCAAAATTGGCAATAAATACCACCCAAGAGTTGTTGACGTCACGAATCGGCTCCGCACCTCCGAGTGGTGGTGGTGGTTCGATTGCGGTGGTCTGCAACGAGACCACCAGACTTACGAGAAATACAAATAAAACGGACTGCATATTTTTGGACATAGTCATATTTTGTACTTTGATGAAGAATATTGGTCATTATATTCTATTTATATAAGTAGGTATATAAATTAGTGGTTAAATTTTGCATTTTTTATCAAGCAAGATCAGTAACAATTTATTTTGCTTGAATCTTTAAACCGAGATGTACGATTTATTTGTAAGTTAAAATCAATTATGTTTCTCATATTTTTATATGGGTTAATTGCATTCAAATATATTCACAATAATTTGGGGAACAAAATCCTTGCCTCTATCAAATATCTTTTATCTGCATTATTATTATAAACTAATTGTTGCGAGTCGTTTTTTTATGAGAATATTATGTGGTTAATTTGATAACAACTCACAAATAAAATAAGTACGTGTACGATATACGGTAAATAACAGGAATTTGTTGACCCAGTTCGTCAAGGAATGACTACTCTTGGGGCATTCCAAGCCAGGGATGTCATATTGCGAGGTTTACATATACAGTACACAATACTTCTCATGGGGAAAACTTCTATGAAAGATGATGATTTGGAGAGTAAGTGTGTGAGTGCTAGGGAATTTTTCTGGGAATGGATGATTTCTGAACGGAAAATTTCTGAACCTGTCTCTTGTTCTTTTTTCTTCTATTTATAGTACTTTGACAAGCATGAGCTGGTTTGGCAAGCATGAGCTGGAGACTTCGTGTCCTACAAGAACTCATGTGATGCTGCCACGTTTTTAACTTCGTCTTCCTGGTTGACCTTCGGATTTACTTGCTTGTAAGGCATTCTTTTTGTCGTCCAGATGGTTCAGTTAGTGACTTGGCTTTTGTGTCATACGCCCTTTATATCAACTTTCGCTTTCGATTGATTGCTTACGCTTTCGCACCTTTGACCATATCAATTTTATAAATCAAACACCTTTGTCCTCATCGAGCATATAAGAATGACTATAATCTTTCGATGATTTCACGAAAGCAAACTTATTTGGTCGGCAAGGCGAGCACACTTGTACTGTTGTCAAGACGAGCATAGTTGTGGCGAGCATGCTTGTAGCGAGTATATTCGTATGGTTGGTAAAGTGAGCACACCAAAGCGAGCACACTTGAATTATTATCTGGGCGAACAACTCTCCAGCTGACATGGTTATTTTAATAATTTATCGATACACGTGTCTCTCCGACGTGTATAAATTAATCGAGTAATTGTATCGATCACAACAATACCCCCCAGCCGGGCCGTTTGTATTCATCATGGGGGCCCGACTGTTGGATATATTGAGCCGCGCCAATTGTGAGTGTCGCTTTCGTCTTCGTAAGGTCGAGAATCCTCTTTTTTAGTTTTCAATTTTTTTTTGCGGCATCTATAAATACCTATTTTGCCGTATAAACTCTTCTTTCTTTCTCTTCAATCTCTTCTCTTTTTCTTCATACTCATATAAATGCGAAATTTCCGGCAAGAGCACGTTCATTTAAATTGAAGGATTTCTTTCAGGTAACTAATTCGTACCCTCTTTAATCCCAATTATGACTTCTCGTTCAAGTTCTACCGCTTCAATAGAGTCGAATCATCATAGTTCCTCTTCCTCCTCTTTCCGTCCGATCTCCCGTAGTGGTGCTAATGCGCCGGAGATGAATGCCTCGGGTTCAAGATCCCGTTGGCAAGTTCGACAGCCATTTGCTATTATTCTTTCATCGGATTAAACGATGCCCTCAATGAATTAGATCGGGATTTAGCCCGTATCGATTTTTTAGATGATTCGGGTGAAGATTCTTTATCCCTACCCCAAATCGGATCTAGGGTTGTAGATAATCGTGATGTAAATAGGGGTGCCGATCATTTGAGGGAGGAAATCCCAATAACTAAAAATATTGATGAGTCGTAAGCGAGAGGATTTGACAATGAACGTAACACTGAGACTCGACATCCCCTGTTGGTCTTCCTCATAGCCCAACATATAACGAGTATAGTGCTCGTTATGATTTTGAATGACTAGAACAACCTCATAGGACCAGGGTTGAGAATGAATATCCAGCGAGCAAAATTGCGGCGTGATTGATGTAGATATGCTCGGCCGGTTGTATCGAACTAGAGACCCCAAGAGATGTGTTCGGGCTACCGTCCCGGTTGAGAATCGCGAATGTTTTTGTGAACTTAGATACAACGGGCGGGTCTTGATTCCCACTTCATCCCGCTTATTACTCGTTTTCTTTCGTAGAATGGAACATCACCATTACACGACCGAATGGGTGGCATATGATTATGAGTTTCCTAACGTTACGGCAAAACAATGTACTATCCAACAACAAAGAGAACTCTCTCGATTAGTTCATTTATCCGACCCAAAGGTGAACATGGATGGTTGTTCATGCGCAGAAGAATGCCAAATGTAAGGTCATCGAGGATGTGCCGAACAAGATTCTTGATTGGAAATAGAAGTTTTGGTTCGTCGGGGTGATTGGAAAAGCCCCGCTTCGGATGTGAACCAAATGCTCGCTTAGATATCCCCACGATTTTTGGGATGCGTCAAGTTAATTTTGTGTTTTTCTCTTCAAAATGAACTGATTTTAACTTATTCTCAATTTCGAGAATTCAAGCAAAGAACGGACAAAGAGACAACGGCGGTTATTTCAAAGAAGATCGGCAAATCGATCTTGAGCCATATTGAAGCGGTCGGTGAAGACGTTGAATCTCTGGCGATCAAAGGAAGAAGGGAGGATTACGCGTGCCCCTCACCATTTAGTTCCGTCAATCCATTTGGTAAGGATTGTTTTTACTCTTTGCAAATGTGTTGTGCCCTTTGTTCCCGTTCTCTCTTTCTTTTTTAATAAATTCTTACATCTGCAACTTTTCATCAAAATCCTTTATTCTTTGTAAGTACATCCGAAGCATATTGAAATGGCTCGAACTAAGAGACCTCAAGAGCTTGCTCGAATTCAATGAGAGATGCTTTCGGTGAGCAAACCTTAGGAAGCGAGTAAAGTGAAAAAAGGCGAGCCGACCAGCCGCATTTGGACCAGAGGCGAGTCGAGTCGACCGAAAGAGGACAACTCATCTGTCGGCGAGGATCGGCGACCAAGCTCCTCGCCAAAGAGATCCGTAGGGCACCGGCAGAACATAATCCGATAGCTCTGGTCGAGCATCGATGTTTTTTCGGAGGTGACCCCCCGGCTTTGAAACTACCGAATAGTTGCTTACGCGGGTCGGGTCCGATCACACAAATCGTCAAAATGGAGGTCGATGCGTCTACTCCACCTCTCTGCGCCGGCCCCGAACTGGACCCCTTTGAGTTCGGCTTTGTTCTCCGAGGACAAATCGTTTATGGGATGGGATCTGCTCGGGTGAACAGTACGTTTGCTCAAATGCGTTGGAGTGCCTCTTTATTTCATCTTATTTGGTCATTTAATCGTGTCTATTTGCTCGGGTGATCATGCAAAGTTGAGCAGTTATCGCCTCTCGATGCGAGTTGAAGGACTATTATCGCTCTCCTAGTGTAAAGTAACATTCCCCGCCTTCCCGAAAGCATGTTCGGAAAGGCGTGCGAGACTCCTATTCGAGCATGGACTCATCGAGCTCGAAGAAGCCACTAAGGGTCCAATGCCTTTGGAAACCATGCGACTTTGTCTAGTGCGCCATGGCCAATCTTTGGTTCTCCTTGAGAAAGCTTATCGCCGAATCCGCTTAACTTCATGCCAACTACGTGGCTCTTATTACGAGTTTCGAAGAGAAATTGAATGAGTTGACCAAAACTCAGGATGAAATGAAGTTGGCTCAAGGACAAGTATCCTCAGCCCAAGCAGAGGCTCGTAAAGCTCAAGAGGATGCTCGTCAAGCTCGGGAAGATGCTCGCCAGGCCAGAGAGGAGCTAGGCCTTACTCGGGGAGGAATCGCACATGATGTCGGGAAGAGATGGCTGGCATTAGGAGAGTTCAGGACGAGCTGAACGTTGAGCTCCGAAAACTCAAAACTGGCATCGAGACTGCAGAATGTGAGAAAACTCTGCTTGAACAACAACTCCTCACTGCTGAAGAGACCAACACTCGTCTGGGTCTTGAAAATTCAAAATTGCACATCGAGGAGTATGTTGATTCTATGTCCAATTTCTCGCATATATGCGCCTTTGCAAATGCCATCCGTTCTGCCAGACAAACACTTACTGCCGACCAGATTACCCCACTCGTAACCCATCTCGAGAAGTACCTGATCGACAACCCCCAGGATCGCAACCTTCCAATATCGATTTGGTCGATGCGTGCGATTTCTCTAATCTTCCTGCTGGGATCGAGATTGATGATCCTATTTTGGATGAGGAAGATGGTTGGGGATGTGGATGTTGAAGGTATTGTCGGCCAAGCTTGCCGAAGTCGAGCATGGGTTGGATCGGTCTTGAAGCGAAGCAAAGTGGTCCTTTGAAGTCGTCGGCGAACTTCTTTGTTCAAATGGCGACGAGGCTTGATGGTTCGGGGGAGTTCTTCTTGAAAGGATCGAAAGCAGACGGGCAAGACACTCTTTCGAAACATCTCTTCCGCCCACCCCCAATAATGAATTTATTCCTTAATTTTGCTTTTTGCTTTGCTGAACAATTTATCTGAACTACCATGTAATTTTTGTCTTGTTGAACTTGCTTGTTGAACAATTTTGTTGTTTCCATTGAATTTGATTGTTAAACAATTTCCTCTAACCTGATCGTGGAGGATGAATTTTGTTGCTGATGAATGGTTGATGTTTGTTTTGCTTCCTAGTTTATGTCATCTTTTCTTCTGAATGAATTGAACATGATCGTGTCATGTTCCACCTCGACTTCTTTGGTTTTTGATTGTCTTATTGAGATGCAATCAGATTGATCGTCTTATTTAGCTGCGACCAGATGGGTTAACTTATGTGCAACCCCCCCTTTCTTGTTTCGTGATAGTCTTATTTAGCCGCGATCACTATTCTTACTTGGGTCATCTTATTTAGCTGCGACCCCGTACTCATCACTCGCTTTGTTGCGGGTATCTGTAAGTACTAGTCGTCTTATTTAGTTGAGATTGCGTACCCATCATTCGCTTTCTTCTGGGTATCTAAGTCTGAATTGTTTTCGTCGGTGAACATAAACCGCTCGTTTCGTCTTTTGTTCGGGTCGTCCGGCTTAGGTCCGACCTCTGATAGGCTTTAACTAGAAAAACTTAACAAACAAAAATGCTTTGCAACATGTTGCACTCTATTAGTTTGTGCTCGTCGATTGTGCCAGTGGATTCTTCGATAATACTTTTTTCAAATTTGACGATTCCACGAATAGACAATGGAACTCCATTCGGGTCTTCTAAATCATATGCCCCGATTTAACAAAGCGCTCAGAACTTCTGAATGGACCTTCCCATGCTCGGCCGAACACACCACTTGGTACCCCGTTGCTTTCGTCTTAGAACCCGGCTCACCCACATTGAACTGCGTGTTGGACTTTAGAGTTGTAGAACTTTTCTCGATCTTTTTTATACATGGTGTTCTGAAATCGGCCTCCATCCTTCTTTCTTCCAACAGTGCGCATTTTAGGCGAGTGATGTGTTGATGTGCTCTCCAAAAGTCATTGTCCGATGGCTCAAAATCTTTACTTCTTCCGGTATAATGACTTCCGCGACCAAATGCCGTGGCAAACGGGGTTTCCACCGGTTGATGTTCGAAAGTAGTACGATATGCCCATAATATTTCGTAACTCTTCAAACCCATCCTCCTCGAATTATCAAGTTTAGACTTGAGGGTATGCTTGATAATTTTATTGACAACTTCAACTTGTCCGTTTGATCGAGTAATATCTGAGTAGAGTAATGTTTTTTTATGCCCCAACGAGCACAATTTTGTCGAAATTCACTTCCATCGAAAACTGTTTGCCATTATCTCGTTACCCAATGACCGGGAAGCCCAAAACGACAAATGATATTTTTTCAAACAAAAATCCACATTCTTTGTTCGGTGGTTTTAACAATGGCTTCAACACGCCCGCCCATTTAGTATAGTAATCAACGACAACCATCGTGATATTTTACTCCCGATGTGCCAATAGGAAACGTGCCGATCAAATCGATTCCCCATTTAGCAAATGGCACGGGTCATGAAATGCAGACACTAGTTACGTTTCTTCGGGTGGCTATGGATAAGTGGGCGTGTACCTGACACTTATGACATGAGCGGGCATACACGAGCGAATCTTTCTTGAGGTCGGCCAGTAATAACCTTGTCTGATGATTTTATATGCCAGGACAAGCCCACCTGTATGGTTTCCACATACTCCATCATGAATCTGTTCCAGAATCACATAACCCTCTTCAGGAGTAATACATTTCAATAATGGAAGTGAGAAATTTCTTTTGTATAAATGCCCATCTAGGATAGTATAACGAGCAACTTATGTCTGGAGGTAGTAGCTTGTGCTTTATTTTTGGGGAGAAGTCCTTTTTGTAAGTAACTTAAAATTGGAGTCATCCAGGTTTCTTGCTCGCCTATCACATGGGCGACCACAACTCTGGGAATTGATGGCGAACAAGTTGTGACGACCACAATGTCCGTCATGCTCATCACTCCTTCTGCTCTTGCCAATCGTGCCAAGGCATCAGCGAACGAATTATCCAATCGTGGTAATTGTTCTATGTAAACTTGTTCGAATTGTTCAAGCAGCTCCTTTGCTAGTTGTTGATAATGTGCCATCCATTCGGCGCCTAAGCCAGACTACTTTAATAATTGGTATACGATTATTTGAGAATCGCTATAAATCATCAGCCTCTGAATTCCCATTGTCATAGCCATGTGTAACCCAGCGATCAAAGCTTCGTACTCGACTTCATTATTTGTGGCTGGGAAATCAAAACGGATGGCTGTCGTGAAAGTTTGTCGAGTTGGGCTGATGAGAACCACGCCCGCTCCGGCTCTTGAACTTGTTGATGAACCGTCAACATACATATGCCATGGTTGGTCGACAGCTCTTTCGGGTATTTGAGGATATGTCAATTCCACCATGAAATCGGCCATAGCCTGGCCCTTCATTCTTTGTTAGGTGGGGGTGAACGTAATGCCAAATTGACCTAATTCCACCGCCCACTTGAGTAATCTGCCCGCAGTGTCTGGTCGGTGGAGAACTTATCGTAATGGGAATGTGGTTAACACCTCGACTGAGTGGTCAAAAAAATATGGTCGCAGTTTTCGGACACTCATAACGAGAGCATACACAAGTTTTTCCAGTGGAGGGTACCGGAGCTCGGCTTCTTTGAGTACTTGACTTACATAATAAATAGGCAAATGTGTTGCCCCCTCTGCTCAAACGAGCACAACGCTAATTGCATGCTCTGATGCGGCAAGATACAAATAAAGTTGTTCACCTGGAACAGGCTTAGATAATGTTTGAGTATCTGCCAAGTATTGTTTTAATGACTCAAATGCATTTTGGCAATGGTCTGTCCATTGGAATCACCCTTTCTTTAATGCTTCAAAGAAAGGTTTGCATTTGTCTCCAGTTCGTGATATAAACCGGCTTACAGAAGCCAAACGTCCAGTTAATTTTTGGACTTCTTTCACACTTACGGGGGGCTGCATATGTCGAAAGCATGGCTTGAATCTTTGATGGGTTCGCTTCAATCCCCGCCGATTGGTGACCATATGTCCTAGGAATTTTCCTGAATGAACCCCAAAACTGCATTTCTTCGGATTTAACTTCATGTTGTACTCCCTGAGAATATCAAACGTTTGTGCGAGGTGGGTAATATGGTCTTCCTTATGCTCACTTTTTACCACAATGTCATCAATGTACACCTCAACTGTTCGACCTATGTGTTCGTCGAACATCTTGTTCACCAAACGTTGATACGTTGCTCCAGCATTCTTTAATCCGAATGGCATGCGTTGCCAACAATACATATTCTTTTTTTGCAGAAAAAGTATTATTTTTGATCATCTGGATGCATGGGTATTTGGTGATACCCAGCAAATGCATCCATGAAGGTCATGAGCTCATGTCCTGCTGCATTATCGACCAAATAATCGATATGTGGCATCGGGAAATTATCTTTCGGACATGCCTTGTTTAGGTCAGTGAAATCTATGCATAACCTCCAAGTTCCATTAGATTTTCGGACGAGCACAGGGTTTTCAAGCCATCTTGGGCACTTTACTTCTCGAATCAATTTATTATCGAGCAATTTCTTGATTTCACTATCCATAGTTGCATACTTCTCCGGACTGAATTTTCTCCGCTTCTGGATTATTGGAATTTGTGTTGGGTCAAGGTTAAGAGAATGACATGCATGTTTAGGATCAATACCGACCATGTCCTCATGTGACCAAGCAAACACATCCAAATTTGCTCGGAGATACGAGATCATTTATGTTTCGAATGGTTCCGGTACTTCTGAACCAATAAATACTTCTAATTCCGGTATGTTCGGGTCGATATTGATAGACTCCAATTGTTCAACAGGCGTTGCTCGTTTTTTTTTTGCTTCCATCGAGGATCTTCGATCGACCCCCGGTGCTCGTCAACTACCTCCATAGGATCAAAACCTATACGAGGTTCTAAGTCCGGTAGCTCGTTTGATGGATCAATGTTCATGAGATTTGGAACATGAGTTACCATCCCGGGTTCTGTGCTCGCCCCTGGAGATGTGCTCGTCAGAGGAGATGTAAGCGTCCACGGTAACATATTCGCCTGTTGGCTTGATTCTCCGGTCTCCATGTTTGCTCCATCATGTTAATGATATTTTACTTTTTGGGCGCATGATGACAAATAATCTGGGATTTTTTTTCGTCGTCTTTTTACGCCAATTTACCGTCCCTTCTTGGGTTGGAAACTTAACACAATAGTAATAAGTCGAACATGCGACTTTGAATTCTCTGAATAAGCGGGCGACCTAAAAACCCATTATAAGTAGGCGAACATCGGCGATTACAAAGTTTAGCATTCTAGTTCGTCCGGATCTCGAATTTAAAGTTGACTCTAGCTCGACTCTAACCCCGATCGGACCATAGGGCGGGTTATAGATTCCCCAAAACCCATGATGGTGTGATCACATGGTTCTATATAACTACTTAGGTCCCCAACTTGCTTCTCCATTTGGTGCGAGTGTTTGACGAAAAAAATGTTCAAGATATGCTCGATATCGACCGGGGAGGCGATGCACCTTCAAATCGAGAAGACGAGTACCGATGGTTAGAGAGTCATTGTGGGGGTGATTATGCCATCGAGATCATCTTCGAGAACATGATTTGGTGAGAGGGGGCGTCTTAGATGATGTGCTCGCCACCTTCACCTGATGGATGCTTTGCATGGCACGCATTTCCATCTTCTTTCGCCTGTTCGATAACGTGGGTGTTGTAGGGTAATAAGTTGCACGGATCTATTCGGGATGAATATTTAAATACAAATTTAATTCTAACAATTATTACTAGCATGAATTAATCCTATATTAATTCAAATAATAATTATACAACAAATCATGCATATAAACAGTTCACGTAAATCCTTCGCATGCGGAAATACTACGAGTTTACATAAACATACCTCTTGGAATGGTAATGGCCTCGTTGATTAAACACACCGAAAAACCTTCCCAAGTATTCCCTTAATCCTTGCTCGACTATCCAGTGGTAGGATGCTCGCGAACAATTAACAAAAGGAAAATAAACTTTGTTGCACCACCTTTGTGGATTTACTAATTTTTCCAGCACATGGAATTGTACTTGGGAATGAAACATTCATCCCCTATTTATAGAGTAGTGGTGGTCGAATTTTTAGGGCAAAAACAATGGGGGAAATTTTTTTCTTGATCTCCAAGAAATCTTGAATATATCTCCTATATTCTTTTTTTCATAATTATAATATTCCACAAAATCCCACCTCCTCTTTGTTATGGAATATTTTCGAAAAATATAGGGCAAGAATCCAAGATTTGGATCTTCTTGAATTTATGAGATATTCTTGTATTTCAAGAAATACATATCTTTCATAATATCTTTTCAAGAAAATCAAGAAAATCTTTCTTGCCATTTATATTTCAAGATTTTCGAAAATTGCTATATGGATACCCAAGTGGGAGATTTCTTGAATTTAATGAGATAATCTTGTATTCCAAGAATACATATCTTCATTCCATAACAAAATTCAAAGAAAATCTTTCTCCCCTTTTAATCCATAATTTTCGAAATATTGAGGAAAAATAAGGCAACAATATTTATTTTATTTTAAACACATTTTTCAGTTATTGGACTATATGTTGGGCTACTTAGGGGGCCTTTAGGAGAATTAAGATTGAACCTTCCAATGGATCTTGAATTATCAATATTGAGCCACAATATTATTCAAGCCCATAAATATTAATTAATCCCACTAGATAATTAATATCAAGACTATCCATCTTAACCCATATTACGGTCAATATGGCTCCGGTTATTATTTCCCATGTTTAAGATTATCTAGCCCATTAATTAATTCAAGCCCACCTGAAATAGCTTTCCATTAATTAATATCTTTTTGTCTTGGTTGAGAAGCGGTTCAACATTATTATCCATCTGGGAAACTAGTTCCACTTGCAAGATTTGGTATGATAAAGCTTATGAACCTCCCAGGGGCAAATCGAACAAGCGTCAGATTTGCTTACACACGATTCTCAGTATTAAATCTTAGCAATCACGTGTGACCAATAATATTGTCCAAGATAAAAAGTATTGAATCTCGTTGATTCTCTACCCATGATAAATCAAAGCAATAGTTACCAACCACACGTGATCCTATTTAAGGAGCGAAGATTAAGAAAATAACGAACCATCGAGGTCTAATTCTTCCTTGTTCGTTCTTAAGAATTTATCCTCCTCAGAAGTCCTATTCGATTGCATCGGTCATGCACTAGTGTAATCTCTTGGTCAAGACAAGCCAATCCGAGCCTTACACTTCAACCTTTCACTATGGATTGTTCATTTCCATCTAGGGCGTGAATGGTGTACTTTTTTTAGTTACAAGGATTTATTAATTTAATCTTTTGTGATCCGGTATCACTAAATTAACTACAATGTAACACGTCTTATTTATTGAGCAGTTATGCAATAAATATATGTAACATTCGATGATAATTAAAGCATCGATGATAAACAATTTATTTAAGTAAATAAGTCCGAAATTGGTTTTGATTATACAAAGTAAAAGCATACTTTCAAAGATAATCCCAACAATCTCCCACATATATACTCAAAGTCGCTTTTTAGTATACTACAACATGTCTCGTGTAGTTCTGTCGTGACATCTAATGTCACCTACACGAACCTAATAATTTCTCCCACTTATACTCAAAAGCAGATTGACAACGGTCTTGACACCCATTCCTTCCACATGTCTCTCGAATGTATTGAGGCGGACCCTTTGTGAATGGATACATTAGGTTGTCTTCCTCGACGCTATCTTTGCCACATCTATATCTCTCTCTTAACGATATCTTGTATAAGATGGTATTTCCTTTCAATGTGTTTTTTCGGCTTTGTGGGCTCTTGCTTCCCTTAAATTTGCAACTTCTCCCAAGCATTGTCACAATAAATAAGTGATTCTCTTTGGGCAAATTTAACTACATTCAAGTCCACTAGGAAGTTCTTGAGCCAAACCGCTTCTTTCGATGCCTCGCGTACGACTACATATTCGGCTTCCATGGTAGAATCTGCGACGATTTTACGCTTGACGCTTCTCCATGTCACGGCTCCTCCCCCATGCAAAACACACTCACACGGAGGTAGATTTTTCTCGAGTCTATGTCCGATTGGAAATCGAGTCCGTGTGGCCGATGGGGATTAGACTATCGACCGATAAATTAACATTCTACCTCGAGTTCTTTTCAGATACTTCAGAATATTTTTATCGCCGTCAATCAATGTTTTTCCCCGGGTTACTTTGATATCTTGCCACCATGCCAACGACAAAGTAGATATCCGGTCTCGTACACGACATTGCATACATAAGGCTTCCGGCAATTTGAAGCATATGGAATGCCTCTCATGTCATCTATCTTTTGCGTCTTAGGGCACATTTTCTTGAATAGATGGATTCCATGTCCGAAAGGTACGAAGCCTTTCTTGGAATCTGCATCTTTGAATCGTTTCAAGGCGTGTCTATATGTGAAGCTTGTGACAAGCCTATCATCATTTTCTTGCGATCTTGAGTGATCTTGATCCCAAGGATGTGTGCGGCTTCCCCTAAGTCCTTCATATCAAAAACTTTTTGAATGCCATGTGCCCTTACGTCGATAACACCTTTACATCGTTCCGATGATCGAATGTCATCTACATATAGTACTAAGAATACCAATGCGATTTCGACATGTTTTTTTTGTACACACAACTTTTCGAACTCGTTTTGATCAAACCCATAAGACTTTATAACATGATCAAAACATTGGTTCCAAGCTCTGGATGCCTGTTTGAGTCCGTAAATGGACTTCATGAGCTTACAAACTAGGTGTTCTTGGCCTTTTTCAATAAAGCCTTGGGGTTGTTGCATATAGATCTCTTCATCAAGACTTCTGTTAAGGAAAGTTGTCTTGACATCCATTTGCAGATTTCAAAGTCGAGATCTTGCAAAAACAATCAACAAGAGAATCGGATGGACTTGAGCATGGCTACGGGTGAAAAAAGTTTCCTCATAATCGATCCCTTCTTTCTAAGTATAACCTTTCGCCCACGAGTCTTGCCTTGAAGAAGGTTTCCACCTTCCCGTCCGGCCCTCTTTTTCTCTTGTACACCCACTTGCAACCAATGGGTTTGGCCCCATTAAGTGGTTTGACTAGCTCCCACACTCTGTTATGATACATAGAACCCATTTTGACTTTCATTGTTGTTTGCCAAGAAACCGCATCCTTGTCTTGGATTGCCTCGTCATATGTCCATGGGTGCGATTCGATTCTTTTCGACCGGGAATCAAGTCCGAGGACTCTCCTATTCCCATGAATCTCTTGGGTTGTTTCACAACCCTCCCACTACTGACGAGGTTCCGGTTGTGTAAGTGTGTGTCGTTTGGTATGTCATATTATGCAGATTGGCATTGAGGTTAGATATAAGGTAATATCACGGGTCTTCTTTTCATTCATATAGTCTTCTTCTTCCAAAAATCTAAAGTGGGTGCTTATTACCACCTTTTGATCTTGGAACCATAGAACATACACCCTTTTGTTCCCCGGGGTATCCCACAAACAACCTTGATTCTGATCGAGGATCCAATTTACCGGCTTCCTTGTCCAACACGTAGGCCGGACACCCCCAAATCTTCATGTGTCTCAAACTGGGCTTGCGCTCGGTCCATAATTCTTTGGGAGTTTTGGGAACCGATTTGGATGGAACCAAGTTTAGAATGTAGGCTGCTGTTTCCAAGGCATGACCCTTTAAGCGACTTGGGAAGATCCGCATAACTCATCATATATCTAACTATTTCCAAAAAAGAGTTATGTTTCTTCGCTCTGCAACCCCGTTTTGTTGAGGGGTTAGAGTGCCGATTATTTTGGGATGTAATCCCTTCATCAGACAAGTAGTTCAAAAACTCATCGCTGAGGTATTCGCCTCAACGATCAGATCGTAGAGACTTGATACGTTTTTCCCTATGATTCTCTGCTTGAGCCTTAAATTCTTTAAATTTCTCAAAGGCCTCGAATTTATGCTTCATAAGGAAAATATAACCGTACCTTGAGTAGTCATCAATAAAAGTGACGAAATACTCATAACCTCATCTTGCTTTGGTTGACATTGGACCACATACATCGTGTGAACGATTTCTAACACTTCTTTCGCTCTATTCCCATTGGCTCGAATGCCCTCTTGGTCATTTTTTACTCTCCAAACATGATTCGCGAGGTTGGAATTGGTTCAACTTGGAGAGACTCCAGTGAACCTGCTTATACCAACCTTTGGATCCTCTTTGGATTAATATGTCCCAATCTTAGATGTCATAGAAGTATCTCATTCATGTTTTCTTTTATCGGAAACAATTGATGTGTTATAGGATGCATTTCGTGAGTGGTGTGTGCGATTAATTGTATAGAGATTTTCCATCAATGTCCCCAGAACAGATATACACTCATCATTTCAAGAAATGATTTCATTCTTATTAGAAGAAACTAAGTGTCTATTAATGTAATTTTAGAAACCGAAAGTGAATTCTTTTTCTAAAACTGTGAACATAAAGAACATCTCTTAAAATTTGAACTTTGTCTTCAAAAGACAGTGCACTTCTCCCATCGCTTCACCGCCACTCTCATAAGATCGCCCGGTGTGATGAGGATCTCATCGCCACTAAGTTGTCGGATCGGTTTGAACCCGGTGAAGCAAACATGATTAGTGGATCCCGTATCAACTACCCATTTAATGAGAAGTATCTTGTGGATTAAACAAGTTTCAACAATTAGTGCGTGAGAATTACCTTTCTTTCCTACTTTTGGGGTTGGAACAGCAAACCTCCATTGTCCTCTTTCACCGCAGACTTAAGCACTTCCTCTTTGGATTTTCCTTGACACCACCAAAGATTCATCATCTTATCATTGCCCTTGGCAATAGTTGAGTTTGATTTCTTATGGCCTTTGGTCACCTTCTTCTTCTTGCCATCCATTGGCTAGAAGATGAAAACGGACCACTTGCCGTCAAAGCTTGAGTTTGGTGCCCTATCAACATCTCTGCGCCGAGACCAAAGCTTGCAACAAATCATTTAAGCGAGGCAAAAATTCTCAAACTTTTGGGAAGAGAGTGAAATACCAAATTCATCCGAGTCTCAGATTATAATCAGACTTTTCGAACCTCAAGTTTGTTCGGGATGGGCCATCAATTTTGAGGACATAATCCCTTACGGGTTTGTCCTCCACCATTTTCAATGACGACATATCTCATAAGGTGATCCGACGAGTCTCAAGATTTTTGACTCGTCGGTTGGCTCATCGATTTTGGTGTGTCAAGAATCCACTTGTGCTTTTTGTGCGATTAGGACAATTTTAATTTTTCGTTTCCAATCAATATAGTTTCCATACATATTGTATTGACTTTAAGTATATTAACAGTGGATTAAAAGGTAACGACATGCTGAACTGAAATAAATAATAATATGCATAAGCATAAATATATCACAAGGTTCGATCACACGATCATATTAAAATCTCAAAAAAAATATGAACACGATCACCAACATCTCAAAACAGTTTTTAAATAAGTCACGTGGGGTGGGTCATTATTTAAACACATTCAAACGAGTTACAAACAAGAACAATTATTAAACCTTTAATATCCAGATTAATAGTTGGCTCCCACTTGACCAATATAAAATTGACACGGATTTCGGGGAAGTATATGCATATCAATTTTATACCTAAGTAATAACCATGATTAAATACAAAATCATTATTTCGCTTTGAACGAGCCTCGTGGGGAGGGTCATCGTCGCCACTAGTAATAATCCACAATCATCCATTTGGAATTCATTCATGTGAAAGCTAACTTTTGACCGTCCCGGGGGAATTTCTCAAAAGAATTCACAAATAAATAAATCATGGAGGTCAAAATTAATTCAATTTTATTATCGGAATAAAATTGTCAATTAATTATTTAAACATACTTAGTAATTTTTTACGGTGAGATTTTTCATTGGGCAACTCTCATGCAAACACATTTAAACAAATTAAATAAGGCACAAGATATCACAACAATAAATCAAGCAAAAGTAAAAAAATAAACATATTGGGCACAAATTATCCAATTGTCACGGTTTGATTTTTTCTTGGCTTGATCTTGAAGAAACACCATCTTGAATTTATCCCACTCGATCGTCTCGAAAAAGAACTCCGTCTCTAAACGCCACGCCAAGTAGCTCTTCGCGGTTGGGATGCGCCAGCGTTCGGAAGCCCACTTGGTGGCGTCGACCTCGCGCGCATTGGCGACGCAGCTTTGCCGCTCGGCAACGTGCTTCGATGGCTCGGCGTATCTGCAGCGTAGCGTCTTATTCGGCGTGCCTCGCCTCTGCCCATTCGTCCGCCTCGGCTTGGCGCATGGTCCGCGTGCGCCCATCCGGGCCCGTCGCGGCGTCGCCCGTCCGCCAGCGGCTTCCAGGCGATCCGCCCGATGCACAGCGTCGTGCGTCCGTATGGCGACATCGCATCATCTTGGCGTGCCTCGCTTGGCATGTTTAGCGATGCTGCGTCGTCAGCGTCTGATTCGCTATCTGTTCTTTAATTAACCCGTCTATTCTCAGCTCCGTTTTAGATCCAGGTTACAATTTATTTATAAAAAATAAATAAACCTAGATCTAGACTAATGCAATATATTGATCAAATCAAACAAATGCGTAATCTACTCGTGGATTTTCTCTGGCTAAAAGCAGAATTCGAAGCTAATCGAATTAAAAACCACAATTTATATGCATGCATAAATAAACACATTAAATTTCATGACAATTGGATACCTACAAAAAAAGATCTAGCAATTCTACTATCCAATTTCAAATTTAATGAAAAACTAATTAAATTATAATTTAAAAAATTGAGCCCGCAAAACCGAGGCTCGATGCGCTTGTTGGGTAATAAGTTGCACGGATCTATTCGGGATGAATATTTAAATACAAATTTAATTCTAACAATTATTACTAGCATGAATTAATCATATATTAATTCAAATAATAATTTAACAACAAATCATGCATATAAACAGTTCACGTAAATCCTACGCATGCGGAAATACTACGAGTTTACGTAAACATACCTCTTGGAATGGTAATGGCATCGTTGATTAAACACACCGAAAAACCTTCTCAAGTATTCCCTTAATCCTTGCTCGACTATCCGGTGGTAGGATGCTCGCAAACAATTAACAAAAGGAAAATAAACTTTGTTGCACCACCTTTGTGGATTTACTAATTTTTCCAGCACATGGAATTGTACTTGGGAATGAAACATTCATCCCCTATTTATAGAGTAGTGGTAGTCGAATTTTTAGGGCAAAAACAATGTGGGAAAATCTTTTCTTGATCTCCAATAAATCTTGAATATATCTCCTATATTCTTTTTCCCATAATTATAATATTCCACAAAATCCCACCTCCTCTTTGTTATGGAATATTTTCGAAAAATATAGGGCAAGAATCCAAGATTTGGATCTTCTTGAATTTATGAGATATTCTTGTATTTCAAGAAATACATATCTTTCATAATATCTTTTCAAGAAAATCAATAAAATCTTTCTTGCCCTTTATATTTCAAGATTTCCGAAAATTGCTATATGGATACCCAAGTGGGAGATTTCTTGAATTTAATGAGATAATCTTGTATTCCAAGAATACATATCTTCATTCCATAACAAAATTCAAAGAAAATCTTTCTCCCCTTTTAATCCATAATTTTCGAAATATTGAGGAAAAATAAGGCAACAATATTTATTTTATTTTAAACACCTTTTTCAGTTATTGGACTATATGTTGGGCTACTTAGGGGGCCTTTAGGAGAATTAAGATTTGACCTTCCAATGGATCTTGAATTATCAATATTGAGCCACAATATTATTCAAGCCCATAAATATTAATTAATCCCACTACATAATTAATATTGCACTATCCATTAACCCATATTACAGTCAATATGACTCCCGTTTATTATTTTCTGTGTTTAAGATTATCTAGCCCATTAATTAATTCAAGCCACTGAAATAGCTTTCCATTAATTAATATCTTTTGTCCTTGGTTAAGGAACGGTTCAACATTATTATCCATACCGAAAACTAGTTTCACTTGTAAGATTTGGTATGATAAAGCTTATGAACCTCCCAAGGGGGCAAATCGAACAAGTGTACTTGCACACGATTCTCCGTATTAAATCTTAGCAATCACATGTGACCAATAATATTGCCCAAGATAAAAAGTATTGAATCTCGTTGATTCTCTACCCATGATAAGTCAAAGCAATAGTTACCAACCACACGTGATCCTATTTAAGGAACGAAGATTAAGAAATAACGAACCGCTGAGGTCTAATTCTTCCTTGTTCAGTTCTGAAGAATTTGTCCTCCTGTAGGTCCTATTCAGTGCATCAGTCATGCACTAGTGTAATCTCTTGGTCAAGACAAGTCAATCCGAGCCTTACACTTCAACCTTTCACGATGGATTGTTCATTTCCATCTAGGTCGTGAATGGTGTACTTTTAGTTACAAGGGACTGTTAATTTAATCTTATGTGATCTGGTATCACTAAATTAACTACAATGTAACACGTACTATTTATTGAACAGTTATGCAGTAAATATATGTAACATTCGATGATATTTAAAGCATCAGTGATAAATAATTTATTTCAGTAAATAAGTCCGAAATTCAGTTTTGATTATACAAAGTAAAAGCATACTTTCCAGTATAATCCCAACAGGTGTCTGGTAGCATCCACCCACTGGACCATAATTAGGACGAATCATGTTGATCTCTTGACTCTCCCGACCTCTACCCATGGTAGGAGCCTCTCTTTTGGGTAATTCCAACCTCTTGCGGGATTCCTCGGGATCACTATTAGATGCTTCTTCGGCCTTACGCTTACCCCTACGATCACCTGACTTTTCCACTCGGGAATCTCTATTCGACCGGCTTTTTGAGGAACTGCGTAAGACGATTCTCTTCATATAACTTCCAAAATTGAAGAAGTAAATCGCGACAATCTTTGGTATTATGTCCGATGTACTCATGATAATTACAGAACTTGGAAGCATTAAGCCAGTTTTTATCTCTTATGATTCTTCGTGGCTTATCCAACATATCCCGATTCTTAATTTGATTGAATATCGTTTCTGCTGAAACGCCTATAGAAGACTTCGTAGCGCCTGTGTTTCTGCTCCTTCTTCAAAAGGTTTAAAAGATCCTGGGGGTTTATACCCCCCATCATTCATTACTTTTTTACCAACAATTCTTTTTGTTGCTACCTCTTGGCCTAACCGCGATTGGGCGAGCAGATCCTGCATTGCTATAATCTTGGATGCTCGCTCTCGAAATTCAGCATATGTGTTCGGCCAATCCTGATGCATGAATTTTCACATATCCGTATTTAGGGTCAGGCCTCCGACCACCGTGAGGATCTTGACATCCTTTTCAACTGGGGCTCCATCGTACAAACATTTGTCAAATCTTTTAATGTATGCTCGATCTGACTCACCCTTTAGTTGGGATAAATGTGCCAACCTCTGTTTTGGTGCTGGGCGAGCACACATGGATGAAATGGGGCGGGACAGATTTGTCCCAACTGGGCGAAAGACGTGATGGACGCAGCGGGCAAAGTAGAAAACCATATGTGGGCACGGTCGCCCAACGTCATGGGGAATGATCGGCACTGCATTGCGTCGGTGGCGCTCATGGCGATCATAAAGTCTGAATATTTGCTGAGGTGAACATGTGGGTCAGACTCAGCATCGAACATAGGGATTGGCGGTCGGATCTTTGCCATTTTTTCTTGTACTTCGGATGCCATGATCGCCGGTGTTAGTGGCTAGCAGGGCATTGTGCTCGCCCGAGGGAGTCCTCTCGTTGTGGCCAGGTCGGCCTGTAAGCCCTCGATTGCTTTCTGCATTTCTGCAAATTTCGTGGAACTGACAGACTTGGATCGGGGTTGTGTCCCATCATGAGGACGGGGGTCATGCTCATGATGGGCGATCCCCTTTCCATGTTCGTCCTTGACTATCAATCGATGGTGGATAGACAATTTAGTTCGGCCGATTTTTGTTGTTCTACTTTGTCTTTTCGGGATCGCGAGGCGATCATGAGGATCCGAGGGAGCCGGAATGTTCGGTCGGTTGTTCCTCCGGGATCTGGCGCCTATAATTGCCGATTTGGTCTTTAGCGGAGAGCCTCAAAGCGTCAGCAGCGGATGGTGCGGACCTTGAAATTTTCGTCGTCGTCCAATATATCATCGGCCTTTTTGTTGGCCCGCTTCGCAAGACTTTTTCACCTTAACCTGCTAGCTATCGGTGTATGCGGCGTCGATCATCATCATCTTGAACTTTAAACTTGGCCAACTCCTTTTCGGCCCTCTCTTTCTATGCTCGCAACAAGAAAGTGATGGCCTTTGTTGTGGCCGTCGGATCGTTGGCAATATCTTCAAGATTGATGGTTTCCACGGACTGATTTTTGTGAGGCTAACGCTGAGCCTCTTTTTTTTTCGGCGTGAGGTCGGCTCGTTCCGACCTCTCCACCGAAAGTATTCCTAGATTAAGGCATTATATTTCTTTTTTACGCCTCATTTATCTCTGAGGATTGTGTATGGGCTAGTTTTTTTCTACCCTCCTTCTAAATACCAATTGTTGCGAGTCGTTTTTTTTTTATGAGAATATTATGTGGCTAATTTGATAACAACTCACAAATAAAATAAGTACGTGTACGATATACGGTAAATAACAGGAATTTGTTGACCCAGTTCGTCAAGGAATGACTACTCTTGGGGCATTCAAGCCGGGGATGTCATATTTCGAGGTTTACATATACGAAGACAATAATACTTCTCATGGGGAAAACTTCTATGAAAGATGATGATTTGGAGAGTAAGTGTGTGAGTCTTTAGGGAATTTTTCGGGAATGGATGATTTACGAAAGGAAAAATTTCGAACACATCTCTTGTTCTTTTTTTCTTCTATTTATAGTACTTTGACAAGCATGAGCTGGTTTGGCAAGCATGAGCTGGAGACTTCGTGTCCTACAAGAACTCATGTGATGCTCCCGTTTTTAACTTCGTCTTCCTGGTTGACCTTCTGATTTACTTGCTTGTAAGGCATTTTTTTGTCGTCCGGATGGTTCAGTTAGTGACTTGGCTTTTGTGTCATCGCCCTTTATATCAACTTCGCTTTCGATTGATCGCTCCGCTTTCGCACCTTTGACCATATCAATTTTATCTTGGGAACACTTTGTCCTCATCGAGCATATAAGAATGACTATAATACTTGATAGATTTACCGAGCAAACTTGTTTGGTCGGCAAGGCGAGCACACTTGTACTGTTGTCAAGACGAGCATAGTTGTGGCGAGCATGCTTGTAGCGAGCATATTCGTATGGTTGGTAAAGTGAGCACACCAAAGCGAGCACACTTGAATTATTATCTGGGCGAACAACTCTCCAGCTGACATGGTTATTTTAATAATTTATCGATACACGTGTCTCTCCGACGTGTATAAATTAATAGAGTAATTGTATCGATCACAACACTAATTAAATATTTTTTGTTCAATTCCACGTTCGTATTCAAATTTTTAGAAAGCAACACTCGTTTGTAGATTATTTTTTTTTAAAAGAAAGCAAATGCCTTTTAAACATGTTACATGAAAAAAGTACATCAAAACCATTATCACCAAACAGCTTTGTACCCATTTACCATTTATATTTTTCTATTCGAAAAACAAAAAAAAAATTCTTTAAAAAGAATAAAGAAAATAATATCAAACACAATCTTGTGCTATTAAGTACTCCTATTAACTAAAGTTTATATGAAGTACACAATTAAAGCTTTTTTAACTGCAAAATGGCCTAATCATTATGCTGAACCATACTTGCCAACTCAAAGTACAATCAAAACAGCTACACAAAAATAGGAACTAAGAGTTGCGAATACATAATACATCAAGTATACAGTACACTTTATAGTGTATATTTTAAAAAATTATAACTTATTATATTTATTTGTGATTTGTTATGTTGAAACACAAAAATATAATTGCACAAATTTAACAAATTACATACAAATTAACAATAAAGTTAAAATTTTAAAATATACTGAATGTTTTGACAAGGATTCATCCATGACAAATAAGGTCCACTCATATATAATAATAGGCCCATTTTGATTACTTCCTGCAGCATATCCATAATTATCATGAACATAGACCCTATTGGAATATACTACCCACTAGAGCCCCAATTCATATACAACTCTAATATAAAAGTAAAAACACTAGGTGTTACTATTTGGCACAAAGTCCAAATGAAATGGAATATTAGAATATATGTTGCATCAATTTAATGTGTCATGGTCTTCAAAAAGATTTATTGTGTCATGCAACATATAATATGTACAGTCCAATCCCTTTACTTTCAAAATTTTCATCTCAGGTGTACTAAAAGTTATGATTCTATGATTTTTATTAGAACCGAATTCACAAATAAATTAATATTTACTATTGTTGGATAAAATGATAAAAAAAAAAAAAGTGTAATACTCATTAAAAAAAATTACAAGACTGCACGGTCCAACTATGCACTATTATCACTTCTCTTTTTATTATAAAAAAATTAATTAATATTTTTAATGAAACAATTAATATAAACTAACTAACACATTTTAATAAACTAATGAATATTTTTTTAGAAATACACATCAATACACTGTGCAATTGATATATACAAATTTCTATTTACTCTATTATATGTCCATGAAATAAAATGAGAAGACAAGTGGAGTGTATCTATATCTATGTATTTGTAGAATAATGAAATAAATTTATTTTTTACTATATGTATTTATTAATCAATTAAAGTTGTATAGTCACGGACAAGACTTGCAGGCTCATGCAATATTATAATTTTAAATTTAATAAGAAAATGATTTCTGACCTAACGTCATAAACCCAAACCCCCAAAACTGCTTATGAATAAATTAAGATTAAAATTTAAAAAGGGGAAAAATACCTTAAAATTTTCCCTCAAAACTAACAATTTTTTCAAACAAATTACCCCATTTTTATATATGCTTCATAATAGTAAGAATTAAGCTTACCCAGAAAAGTGTTTTTAAGTGTTTCAAAATTCAAATGTTGTTTACTCAGATTTTTTCTTAAGTTAGGGCGATGGATTCAATCGCGCGGTGCTTGGCTTTTCGAATAGCGTATTCGTCGATCTGTAAGCTTCATTTTCTACTCATTTTAGTCCAATTTCGGTTTTGCCCCCTTTTTAATTTTGATTCATTGTGGCAATCATTCGCATTTCAAGGAGAGTTTCGTAGTTTCTAGGGTTTCGTTAAAGCGCAGATCTTTATGAATTAGCGTTCAGGTTTTTCTGTTAAATCCCGAGAAATATTGCGTTTCTTGAAGTTTTGTGTATTGGGATCCAAGATTATGTAATTTTGATATTGTTTGAATCCATAGCTCTGCTTTCAGAAGTGTAGTTTTCAGTTTGAGTTTACCCCTTATTTTTTGTTTTAATTGCATCTTGGTTGCGTGGCTATGGCGTAACTATAGAAAAATGTAGTGTGGGTTTTCTTGTTCTTGTTTTCGTTTTCGTTTTCCTGTTTTTATATGGATTATGCAACTGAATTAAGCATTGTGTTAGAATCCCATTTTGTGGGACAAAGATGATGACTATGAATTTGAATTTTGTTTGAAATGATGGGTTTCTTGCTCTTTCTTGTTTTCTCATTGTCAGGTTAAGCTAGGTAATGTTTCTAGTACTTGGACGTTTGGATTGCAAGCGTGTAGTATAAAATGTCCGATTCAAGTTCTGTCGATGTTATATTGGAATTCCTTAGAAGGAATAAGTTTGCCAAAGCAGAAGCTGCCTTGCGAGGTGAGTTGGGTAACAGACCTGAGTTAAATGGGATTCTTCAGAAGCTTATACTTGATGATAAGGAATTGGGAAATAGATCAAGTGAAGAAGTAAATGGGAGCATCGTAAGAGAAGATGAAAACAAAAAAAGTATTCTTAATGATTTATCTACCTCGAGTAATACTGAGGCATCTATTGAGCTAATTGTGAAAGAGGTAGAGTGTGGAACTGGAACGAATGGTTCTGAGAACAAGTGGAAGAGCTCTGATACTACTGGGCAGCAAAGCAAGGCTATTGAGAATGTTGGAGCAAGTGAGAAGAAGTTCACATTCTCCAATGGTTTAGATGATTCTGTGCTTGATTTGTATTCATGGAAATACAATAAGAGCAACACTCCAGTAGAATTTAACATGAATGATGCTGGAAAAAGTGCTGAAAACAATTCTTTAGGTGTCCAAACAGGGCAAGATGCTAGTTTTGCTTGTGAAAAGAAGGTTTCTTTTACTGGAAGTGTTAGTAATGCTAGTGTAAAATTACCACATGTGAAGTCTGAGCTTGAGGAAGTTGATCGATTAAGAATGTCAAGTAGCATTTTCCCAAAGGATGATCTTGTTGATAATCTCTGGACCAGAAGTGATGTATCTGTCAAAACTGTTTTCCCCTCCTCGACGGGAGACACTTCTACCAGTTATGATAGTGTTATAACTGGTGTTGACAAGAAGGAGGGAAAAAAGAAAGCAGAAGTCAATGGCATTAGAGCAACAATAAAGGAGCAAGTAGATGAGGTGGGGAGAGCTCTTTTCTTTGGCAACAATCAGCCCAAAGATTTTGGTCCATTGGAATTTCATCTTGCATCTGGGAACCAAGAGTTACCGAAACTAGCACCTGTGAGACTTAAGACAGAAGACAAGTCTTTTAATATACATTGGGAAGAGAAATATGAACGAGATGGATCTAGTCCAAAGATCTTGAATTCTGAAAATGCTTATCTTATTGGGTCATTTCTGGATGTACCTATTGGACAAGAAATCAATCCTTCAGGTCATTCTTCATTTTCCAATTAGTTTTCTTTACTCTATATTTTATCTGAGCAACTTTTTTTTTGTTTTCTCCTCAATCTTAAACCACAATATAATGAATTGGTGGCAAATTCTGCTTACCAAAATTTCTGCCGTGCCCACTAAACTGTATATGGTTTTTTGCGTATCATCATACTGTTTACTATGTGTATCATGGTGTTTATACATCCAATAATTGTTACTTATCTGACCTTCCTCTCTAATTAATCAATTCATTGTTATTTTCTTAATGATGATTTATAGGGAAAAGGCTGGGAGGAGGCAGTTGGCTATCTGTTAGTCAGGGTATCACCGAGGATACCTCTGATTTGGTTTCCGGTTTTGCAACTATAGGTGATGGAATGAGTGAGTCCATCGATTACCCAAACGAGTATTGGGACTCCGATGAATACGAAGATGATGACGATGTTGGCTATATGAGACAACCTATTGAAGACGAAACCTGGTTTCTGGCACACGAGATCGATTACCCAAGTGACAACGAGAAAGGGACTGGGCATGGAAGTGTTCCAGACCCGCAAGAAACAGGAACGAACAAAAACGATGAAGACGATCAATCGTTTGCAGAGGAGGATTCGTACTTCTCGGGGGAGAGATACATCCAGTCAAAAAATGCTAATGCTATTGTGCCTTCAGATGATCCTGTTACTGAAATGTACAGGAGAAACACTGAGAATGACTTAATTAGGCAATACGATGGGCAGTTGATGGATGAGGAGGAGCTGAATTTGATGCGTTCAGAGCCTGTTTGGAGGGGCTTTGTCACTCAGACGAATGAACTCATTATGTTAGGGGATGGAAAGGCTGTGAGTGAAGTTAGAAGACTGCAACCAGATGATATCTGTTTGGATGACAATCAACACGGTTCGGTTAGATCGATTGGTGTAGGAATCAACAGTGATGTTGCTGATATTGGCAGTGAAGTGAGAGAAAGTTTGGTGGGGGGCAGCAGTGAGGGGGAAATGGAGTACTTAGATAGGAATGGTGATGAACAGTCTAAGAAAGAGAATAACAGATCAAAGAGTTATAACACAGAGAAATATATAATGAGTAGTGATAAGGGTCCATATAAATTGACAAAGAATCATATGGATGGAGGATTCTCATTTCCTCCTCCTAGAGATGGACAGCTGGTGCCAACAAGCTCGGGTAAATCTTTGTTGGATGAACCTTATGATTGTGAATTGACTAATGAGGACATGCTTGCACCATGGAGACACAGAAGCAATGATTCTTCATCAGTTAAGAGTTCTAGGGATGGAAACAATGTAAATGCTGGAGAATCAGCAAATTCTAGCCCCTCTTCTCTTTCGAATTATGGATACATTGATAGGGAGCTGGTAAAGAAAGAAGATGATGTAAAAACAAGAGGTGTAAGAGAAGAGGATCCTGTGGCGTCATTGGAGGATGAGGAAGCTGCTGCTGTGCAAGAGCAAGTGAAGCAAATCAAAGCGCAGGAGGAGGAATTTGAAACCTTTGATTTAAAGATTGTCCACAGGAAAAATAGGCATGTACCTTTTTCATGATTCTATCTGCTGATCACAGTTCATATAATACTTTAAGGTGATGTTTGTTTGGGTTTTAAGTGACTTTAAAAACCAGTTTGAAATCTAGGGGATTTGGAAATCCTGATAAATAATAAAGTGTGTGCTTGTTTTGGGTTTTTGAGTAGGGTCAAATTTAACTTTATGTCAAATCAATGTGTAAGAGTGGATGAAGTTGATTTATTATATTATAGTTGTGCGTAATTGTAATGATTGGATGATGTGAATTATGATTTAAATGCATTAATGTATAAGGAGAGAGAATTAATTGTATTGGAAAGGGTGGTAGTAGGTTTTTATGTGTTGTAGTGGTGGTTTTTTAAAACTGGATTTCAAAATCCTGAACTAAAACCGGTTTTAAATTTCAAAACAAAAACAAACATCACGTAATAGTTTGTTCACCTTGAGAATATTAGAATTTTATCATTCTTATGTGGGCAAGTAATATAGCACATTGAGCAAGCTGAGCCCATATAGTTCTCTTCTCTTTCCCCATTCCCAGCTCCTGGCCTCAAGCATTTGATTTGAGATTTTCCGCTGTTAGACTGGGAGTTTATACACAATTATGTACACAGAGATATGAAGAAATACAGTCTAGGTGAATGTATATGAGCATTGAATAGACGGCTCATGCTATCTAATTCTTGTCTTCTTATCTTTTCATTAGTGTCTCCGTAGACTTACATCACCAATTTTATATTCGAATTGGACTGGTTGCTAAGTGGTAGTCTATTAAATCATAGATTTGAGTTAAGGAAGTTTACGTGCCTATATTATTTGAAGTAATTAAGAAACTGTATCACATGTTGATACTCCTTTCACTCAATTCTTGTTTTCTTAACTACTTCAAACTGTTGTGTCAGACACAATTTTCCATAATTGTGCTTCTGTTTATTGTTTAGGACTGGCTTCGAGGAGGACAAGAATTTTCATGTTGTATTAAACTCGGTGATTGCTGGGCGTTATCACGTGACAGAGTATCTTGGGTCAGCTGCATTCAGCAAAGCTATTCAGGCACATGACCTGCACACTGGCATGGACGTTTGTGTGAAAATTATAAAGAACAACAAGGATTTTTTCGATCAAAGCCTTGATGAAATAAAGCTTCTCAAGTATGTGAACAAACATGATCCTGCTGACAAGTATCATCTTCTTCGGTTGTATGATTACTTCTATTATCGAGTAAGTGACCATTTATTCCATTAATTCTGTAAATTTATGTAGGCATTAAATCGTAGTATTCCTATCTTACTAGTATTTAGCTAAGTTAATATACAGGTGACCAAGCTGTTCCAACTTCTAACGTGTTAATTATTGTGCTTGTCTTACTATTGCACTATAGATAGCATAATAATTTCCTTAGGGGTCACTCGTTTCTACCTTACTTTTAATCAATTAAATTCTCTCATAAAAAAAAAACTAAAAAGGGGTGTAATGGATTAGGTTTTATAACTAATGGATGATAAATGGAGCCTTCTGCAATGTCAGACTTGTTTTGGTTCCTAGATATCAAATGCAAAGCTGTGTTTTGAAAATATGAGTATAGGAGAAAATCCTAATCACTATGTCAGTTTTGCTGCTGAAGTGGATAATAAAGTGTATTTTATTTTTTTAGCTGCCTAGATAGCCGATGGGCTTTATTATTATGTTAACTGATTGCCAAAACAGCTCAGTTCAACATAAAGCTTTATGACTAAAACTAGCTGTTTTAGATCCAGCATGAATCAAATCAGCCTGGCCCTGCTTCCAAAATGAAAGAAATGAAACCTTGAGTAATAATCAACACTAGATAATTCTAAGATGGCTTTTTTCATAGTGAGATTCATTCTGTAGTACAATGAAATTCGTTGTGTTAGAGTCTGTTTATATCAGGAATCTACAATATCTTCTTGTCTGTCTTCGTACTAGTGCATTCTTTTTTATTTTTACCACTTTTACTAATTTTGAACTAGGGTTGATAGCTAAAAACTGATGTCAGGTTGATAGTATGCATGCACATCTAAAGACCCACATGCCCTTGACTTTTCCTTGCTTCTGGTGGATGTGGATTTTATACCATTGCATGCTTGTAATCTGTCTGATCAATGTTTGGTGTGAGAAAACGGTACTATTGACTTTTACTTTTATGTGCAGGAGCATTTGTTGATTGTTTGTGAATTGCTTAAAGCAAACTTGTATGAGTTCCATAAATTTAACAGGGAATCTGGAGGAGAAGTCTACTTTACAATGCCAAGACTACAGGTTTGTACCCCAAATGCACTGTTTGCTTTCTTATTACACAATTGGTGGTTGCTGATTAGGATCTCAATTGGTGCAGTCAATTACTATTCAGTGTTTGGAAGCTCTTAAATTCTTACACAGTCTTGGCCTCATACATTGTGACCTGAAACCCGAGAATATATTGGTGAAAAGTTACAGCAGATGTGAGGTGAAGGTTATCGATCTGGGAAGTAGTTGCTTTGAAACAGATCATCTTTGTTCCTATGTTCAGTCTAGGTCATATCGGGCCCCAGAGGTTATCATGGGACTTCCATATGGCAAGAAGATTGACATTTGGTCCCTTGGTTGCATATTGGCAGAACTCTGCACAGGCAATGTAAGTTCTCGCTGTTCACAGTTCTGTAGTTGGCAAATATTTTTATGCTCCAGTTGCACCCTGCACTGCATTTTTAAACTATAAGGTATTAGTTAGCCAGTATTAGTTGTTTTCACTGAACAATATTTGCTCCTTGTTCTTGCTTCATTGTTAGAGCTTTCAATCTTTTGTTCTCTTTCGTGTTGCTCGTGGTAATTTGTTATTGTAATTACCTCTGAACTCTAAAACAAGCACAATGTTGTGTGATAGGTGCTCTTTCAAAATGATTCTCCTGCCACATTACTTGCTCGGATTATGGGAATTATAGCACCTATTGAGCAAGGGATGCTTACAAAAGGACGAGATACATATAAATATTTCACCAAAAATCACATGCTTTACGAAAGGAACCAGGTAACATCTTATTTCTCTTCCTCCTATTCTATGTTTGTCAGTTCCATACCCATGCATGATGTTAAGAAAAAAATTAGTAATATCGGGCATATTGAAATATGATTTTTATCTCTTTTTTGTTGATTAATCATTTAGAATGAATATAATTTTAATTATCCTGGACTTGAATGAAGTGAAACTGTGAAAGATAATTGGGATCAAACAGAAATGAAAAGGGCTATTTGACTATTTGAGGCTCATTACATCGTCTTTTAAACATGTTGGTATATGTGATAAAATGAGGATCATTGATGAACTTAACTGTCTTTTTCTCTTGCCTATTACAATATTTACATGAGTTGTTTTTAGGATACATATTATTTTTGTTCCTATATCTTGCATCCATTTCAATTTTAGTCATCTAACTTTTTTGATTTTGTAATTCGTCCCTTAACTTTATCAAATTCAATTTTTAGTCATTTTACCTCTTGTAACTGGTAAACTTAGTGATAACCGAACGTTTATTTACTAAATGACACGTCAAAGGACCAAAAGGTTGAACTTGTTAAAACCGGATAAAAGGACCAAAATTGAAAAAAAAGGTTAAGGAGGGCCAAATTCAAAGTTGGTGTAAATTATGCGACAAAAAAGAACATTTTCATTGTTATTGTTATACTGTACCTACTGTGTGACCCTTCTGAGCAAACGACGTGTATTTTCCTCAGGAAACTAGCAGACTAGAATACTTAATTCCCAAAAAGTCCTCCTTAAGACATCGGTTGCCAATGGGAGACCAAGGTTTTATCGACTTTGTTGCTCATCTTCTTGAAGTGAACCCCGATAAGAGACCATCTGCATCAGAAGCTCTCAAACACCCTTGGTTACAGTACCCTTACGAACCGATATCATCCTGATGATGAATTCGAAACCTTTTTTTGGATGAATTACGACCGTTTATCAAGATCAACGATTGCAAAGAAACATCGGGCCGTTGATTCAATCTTTGACGAGGCTGTAATCTTCAGCAAGTGCCTGCACAATTTGGAAGGTGTGATTGGTTTTAACAGATAATCGAATCTTCCTTTGTATTTTGATTGTTGGAAAAATTTTGAAATGTAATATTGCACGCCATATGTATCATTGGTGGTCTTTGTTGTATATGATTTGTGATAATTCTTTTTTTAGGTAATTTAGTTTGATAGCTTGTGAAAATAGTTGCTTTAATTATCTGAAATGTATTATGCTCTGATGAATTATTGATCGATTTTAACTGCTTCCACCATGAAAAACTCTGCTTATTTATATTTTCAGATTCTTGAAATACAGAAAAAAAAAATTCGTTAACCAGTCACAGAAAAATTTGATCGAATTAGTGAAAAGTGTGTAAATACAATTTAATTAGAATATGTCTTGCAATTTATTTAATATTATACATCTCGAACCATAATTTATATGAAATGGTTTTCTTTTTTAATCTTCTTAGATAGTATTTGATTAAACTTATAGTTGATTATATAAGTTCAAAATTATTTGAATTAACTGTCAAAAAAAAATCTGTCGGAATTAGTGCCAAACCCAGTAACCCTCCCCGCCATTTTTTTTCCTAAAGTCGGGTGTAAATCACAAGATATTTAATTTTTTTTTTAGATTATTTTTTAATTAGTATTCTTAATTTCATACATACTACCTCGGTCCCATAAAAGCGTGCAGAGGCCTACTTTTTTATGTTTTTGAAGCGAGTTGCAATTTATTATAGATCTACCTCTCATCTTGTTATTTACATATCGTTCCTAAAAAATAAAAACATAAACTAGAATCATTCAAATTAAAACAAACCATAATATCATAATAACATTAAAGATGATGATGTGCAATGAATGAAATTGAAAAATGGATTACTTTACATTTTTATATTATATATAGATGTGTTTGGGCGGGTTTTAAACGGGGGGTTTGTTTGATTAGATGAAGTTTTTCATTTAATTTCTTGTTAAAGTCCCCATTGACAAGTTTTTATAAGTTTGATAAATTTCTTAAAAGATATTTAATATTGGTGGCGTTTTTTGTCGACAAGTTTTAATTACAAAAAAAATACGATCAAAAAAAAATATAAAAATAGATTACATAAGTTCAAAATTATTTGAATAAACTGCCAATTTTTTTTTTGTCATATGTATTAAAAATAAGTTTGATAAAAAAAAATTTGTATTCTTATTGTGTTTAACAAGAGATCAATAAGATTGAGCACTAAAATTTCTAATCCATAATACGTTTTTATGTTGTATCAAAATATATTAGGTATCCTCGCGATCACAACACTAAAATTTCTATGAATACAGAGTGTACAAAATATATTAGGTGAAGAATGTAATTTTAGATAAGTATTGGCGGCATTTTGTAATTAATTATAAGTATATATCCCCAAATCAAAATCAAATTAATCAATTTCTTCACCGTGTTTTCTCTGTTTCTAACAATGGAGGACGAGGAGCAAACCACTCAAACGACGTCGTTATTCGCCGCTTTCGTCGACCGACCACCGTCCCACGTCATCCCCTCCGCCCCAAACAGCAGCAGCGCCTCCGCTGAATGGCTGCAGAACTCCAGCTTCAAAACCGACCTCTCCGTGATAAACGACGCCGTCTCCAAATACATCGTGCCCTACAAAGAACACGACGAAGAAGAAGATAAAACGGAAGCACTCAATTCCGA
Organism: Stenogyne calaminthoides; assembly: GCA_037126765.1. Classification (NCBI taxonomy): domain Eukaryota; kingdom Viridiplantae; phylum Streptophyta; class Magnoliopsida; order Lamiales; family Lamiaceae; genus Stenogyne; species Stenogyne calaminthoides. Next base: position 2,424,724 of record JBBCBC010000044.1, read on the forward strand.
AAATCGACGGCCGCAGTACGAGACTTTGCCGTCGTCGCCGTCTGATGCGAGTGCTTATTCCGATGAAGGGCGTAGGAAGAAAAGGAGAAAGAAGAAGAGAAAGGAGAAAGGAGGAGGTGCGCACATCGTATAGCTATGCTGCAACTCTCTCATCTTCTTCGAGGAAGGTAGGTGTTTCGAAATGGGCGTCTTCTTCTACTGCAAATGAGAAGGAGTACTACTTTGATTCTCGGGGAGATCCGGATAATTTAGCCTTCGGTTCTATCTACAGGTAAATTGGACTGTTTTTAGGAGGATTTCTGTTTGATGTTTCATTATTGATTGCAGCTTGTGCTTTATTTACACATTCCATTGTGTACAGAGTATTAATTGATTGCAGAAATTACAAATTCAGTACTGTCTATCTATTCCTTGGAGTAACTTGTGGATTCTTTCTCAAAATATAAGTTAATAAAATTTCGCTTCTGTAGTTTTACTTAAATTTGTAGCTTATGCTTATTTCAGTATCATTTCCAATAGATTTATCTGATTAATACTGTTGTTTGAGTTAAGCAAGATAATAGAAAACGGCCATTCAAATGTGGATGAGGGTCTTCTATTTGAAAGTAATATTCATCTACGTTCCTGTATTGATTTCAAATGTGTGCATGATAAATTGCAGAATGGATGTTGCTCGTTACAAGCCTTACAATTCTAAGAAAGGTTCTGAGCACAACTTTTTTAAACAGAACAAGAGAGTTGGTCGCTTGGAGGGGGATAGTGATATTGATGCTTTAGATACAAAACTTAGATCAGGGGGTCGCTATTGGTCTGCAAAGCATGCTGCAATTGAGCGTCATAAGAACTTGAAACGAGTGCGAGTTCTTGCTACTGGAAACCCTGCTATGAGTTCAGTTTCTGATTATATTCCCTTAGTAGATGAAGTTTCTGATAATGGACCAATTTCGAATGTGAAAGTAATTGAAGAGTCCTGGGAAGATGAGGTCTTGCGAAAGACGAAGGAGTTCAATAAGATGACTAGGGAACATCCCAAGGATGAGAGTATATGGTTGGCATTTGCTGATTTTCAAGACAAGGTGGCAAGTATGCAACCACACAAAGGCGCTCGTTTGCAGACTCTTGAGAAGAAAATTAGTGTTCTGGAGAAAGCAATTGAGCTTAATCCAGATTCTGAAGATTTGCTTCTTTCCCTTATGAAAGCTTATCAGAGTAGAGATAATACAGATGTCTTGATTAGGAGATGGGAGAGGGTACTAACTTCCAATTCTGGGAGTTGCAAACTGTGGAAAGAATTTTTACGGGTAGTTCAAGGTGAATTCTCAAGATTTAAGGTTTCTGATATGAGGAAAATGTATGCAAATGCAATCCAAGCTTTAGCTGGTGCTTGCATGAAGCAGCATAGGCAGGTTCTCACTCTAACTATCAGTATTTTCTTCTCTCTCCTCACTAATATACACTTTCAACACAGAACCTCGCATTAATACACTTCAATGCAAAAACTCACACAAAAATGGTGAAGAAAGAAACCCTCTTCTTACACAAATTGAGCTTTAATTTTTCAGCTCTAGTTATTTGGACTGCGAAGAATATGCTTGTAGGTGATGGTCCTTTAAACTATGAGAGTTAATGGACTATTTTCCAATAGGAAGAATTTCACATAGGGTCTCAATTTTTAGGTTGAGTCTCAATATAGGTTCTAATTTTACAAATGTCTCATTTCAGGACTCAATTTTTTTTTTCTTTTTCTCAATTCAAAACTTATTAAAAAGAAAAATCTCATGTCAATGTCCGATGAGAATATTTTTTCCAAATTAAAATCATACAAGATGATAAAAAAAAAAGTAGTGGTCTAAGCCATGTTTTGTTATCTTGTATGACTTGAATTGAAAAAAAAAATATTCGCCGGGCCTTGAATCGAATTAAATTGGATCTTAAATTGAGAAAAAACCAAAACTAGATCCTTATTTAAAACATTTCAAAATTGAAAACCTAAGTTGAGACTAAACCTAAAAAATGATGCCCCAATACGGAATTCTTCCTTTTCCAATACATGGGAAAGCTAGACATGAAAATACATGACATAAAGTGAACATGAAACATCTAAAGCCTTCTATTTCTTTCATCTGGCAACCATTTTGCATTACATTGAAGAATAAATCTTCTCATTTGCCAGGCTCATCTATCTGGCCATGCGTCAGCTGTCGATCCAGCAATTGTCCAACTAGAGATGGGTTTGGTTGAAATTTTTCTCGGTCTTTGTCGACTCGAATGGCAAGCAGGTTACCAGGAGTTGGCCACTGCTTTATTTCAGGCAGAAATTGAATACACTTTGTTTACTCCCTTGGTCTCTTCTGAACAAAGTAAGCAAAGACTATTTGAGCACTTTTGGAGCAGTAATGGCGCCAGAATTGGAGAAGATGGGGCACTAGGATGGTCAAACTGGCTTGAAAAAGAGGAAGAGCAGAGGCAGAGACTCGCTAGGGAGGAGGCGGAGGCAACTGCGGCTGAGGAAGGTGGTTGGACAGGTTGGTTTGTTCCATTAACCGAAAATAAGGAAATCGAAATGTTAGAAGAAGGTAGTATAGAGAAAGATGTGGTTGCTGAGGAATTGAACGATGAATCTAAGACTAATAATGATGAGGAGAAGGATGATGTTGAATCTCTGCTTAAAGCGCTTGGGATTGATGCTACTGCTGAAGCTGATATCAAGATAAAAGATGCAAAAACATGGACTAAGTGGTCAAAGTCAGAAATCGACAGAGATTTGGATAATTGGATGCCTCTTCGTGCAAATTCTGGTTTGTCTTCATCATATCCTCACCTTTGTCTGTATATTGTGTATGAATCATATTTTTTAACCATTCTATATTGTGCTTCCTTTTTTTTAAAATTATTATTATGACTCAAATTCTTATCCTCCAATTGACTTGAAAGAAGCAAATGGTTGCAGTGCGAAAATTGACCCCAAACAAGATTGTGGTAACTCAAACTGAAAATACGAGTTATGGTGAATGTAAATAGATGGCAAAGCACTATAACTATTATAACTGAATTCTGTCATAATCCCCTTTGTTTTGCCTGACACATTATTATTCATGAATGACCGATACAAAATACGTTTATTTTCTGGTGAAAATGACTTCTTTAAATTGGCTAAACAGATCGGCCTCCACATGATGAGGCTGCTGTTGATGCAGAAGATGATGAGCAACTTTTCAGCATAATAGTGTATGAAGATGTGAGTGATTACCTGTTCTCACTCAATTCTGAGGAAGCTCGACTATCTCTTTTATCTCAGTTTATAGATTTCTTTGAAGGAAGAATAGCTCAATGGTAGGTTCCTTTTTGCATAAGCTTTTGTTACATAATTGTAATTATATTAAACTTTTGTTATGATTTCAACAACCCATACAGGTAATAATATATAAATATATAAAAATTTGAAAGACATCCTTAGCATCAAATAGTGTAGTAATGACCTTTTATGGCCTTTTTAAAAATTCACATAGAAGATGTGATTAAGACTGTTATGTTGAAACCTGGTTTTTCAGATATTTGACTTGGTCTTCGTTAGATACTTCTTTTCTCCTTTTCCTAATAATACCTTTCATGTTCTTAGGACATGCACAAACAGTTCAAGTTGGGTTGAGAAGACTTAGTTTAGAGATTCTTCCTTGTTCACTTCTTGAGGATTTGAGAAAGGTGCATGATATTCTAGTGAGGAAATTGACCAATCCAACAAGTATCAGTTTGGAGCTTCTTTCAAGTAGTTCAGATGACTCAAATATGAGGAGTAAGATTATGAAGTTTCTCAGAAATGCTATCTTACTTTGTCTAAAAGTTTTCCACAAAACTACATTTTGGAGGAAGCTGCTCTTGTTTCTGAGGAGCTATCAAACACAAAGATGAATACAACGAGTTGTTCTGTAACCCCATGTCGAGCTTTGGCCAAGACTCTATTGAAAAATAATAGGCAGGTATATGTATTATCTGAGATTAACTGACATGAGCCTATGAGACATGTAAAATTATTTTTTTATTCATGTATATTACCAGTTATGTATCCATCATCTGATATATTTTTGATTCATTATTGTAGGATGTATTGCTTTGTGGAGTTTATGCTCAAAGAGAAGCTATATTTGGGAATATTGAGCATTCCAGGAAGGTTTTTGACATGGCCTTGTCATCTATTGAGGGGCTCCCACTGGTATGGTTATTATATTTTGTTGGATTGATTGCAAAATAAATCAAGACCTTTCACGTTTTTTCAATTACAACACAAGTTTTTAAAATTTGCAATTTGATACACGACCTTTCAAACTACGGTGATTCTATCACATGACTTTTTTCTGGCAAGTCCTGTTGGACATGACAGTGTATGAAATTGCAAAAGAATTAAAAGGTTAATGATTAAATTGATACAATAACTTAAGGTCGTTAATCTATTTGCAATTGTTTTTTTAAAAAATCTGGCTGCCACGTAAGCATAGTTTGCTGGAAAATAGTCATATGTTATACTTGCAAAAATTTAAAAAGTCTTATTTATCGAATTGTAAATTTTAAAAACATATGTTGAAATTGATAAAACGTGTAAAGGTCTTCATTTTTTTTTTTTTTTTGCAATTAACCCTATTTTGTTTCTTGGTGCGACAAGCTTTACTCCCCACCCCTTCCCGTGTATAAAGCAAAAAAAAAAAAAAAAAAAAAAGATTAAGATAATATTACTACATATCCACCCCCACTCCCTATGATTCAATTCCTCGTGTTACATCATCGAGAAAGAGTGAATAATGTGTATGTACTTTTAATTTGACCAAGCAGGATATGCGCCCAAATGCATCTCTTTTGTACTTTTGGTATGCTGAAGTGGAGCTTGCAAGTAATTCTTCTGAAAGTTCCAACTCTTTATCCCGTGCAATACATATATTATCTTGCTTAGGGAGTGGGGCCAGTTATACTCCATTTAAAGTACAACCATCAAGTGTACAACTCCTTAGAGCCCGCCAGGGGTTTCAAAGATCGTATTAAAATGCTAAGTACATCATGGGCACGTGGTGTCATAGATGATCATTCTGCTGCTCTCATCTGTTCAGCCGCTTTTTTTGAAGAGTTAACTTATGGATGGGCTTCTGCTTTGGAAATTCTGGAACACTCTTTTACAATGGTGCTACCAGGTGCTTTTCTTATTGTATTATAAAACCTAATCTTTTTTAAAAATCTGAAACACTCTTTTCTCCAATGAACATTTATATTAATATAGGGAAATTCTCAGAACTGAAGAAGCCAAATATTGTAAATACTTTAGTTTACATCTGCTTTTGAGTTCTAAAACTACATTTGTTGATCGACCTTTTTATATTTCTCCTAAGTTGGCTGTTTCTTATCTTTATCATTATTTTCTTTACTGCAGAGAGGAGGCGGAACTGCCGGCAACTTGAATTCTTGTTCACCTATTATGTGAAGATGCTTTATAAATATCGCATGGACGTCAAGATTTCAAAAGCATGGGAATCTATTGTGAAGGGGTTGCAGATATATCCTTTCAATCCACATATTCACTATGTTTTGATCGAAATCAGCCATCTTCACACTTCACCTAATAAACTGCGCTGGACTTTTGATGATCATTGCCAAAAGTAAATTTAATATATATTCGGTTTTTGTACAAATGTCACTTATTATTTTTTTTTTTGGTTTGATTAATTGATTTGATTGAATTTCAGGAAACCATCTGTAATTACATGGCTGTATGCATTGGGATTTGAGGTGAGTAATGGGAGCTCTGAGCATAGAATACGTGGACTTTTTGAAAGGGCATTAGAGGATGACAGATTTCACCGTTCAGTAATTCTCTGGCGTTGTTTTATCGAATACGAGAGAAGCGTTGCATGCAATATTTCTAGAGCTAAACGAGTGTTCTTTCGTGCGATACACGCATGCCCCTGGTATTAATTCTTGGATCTTAGTCATATCAATTTGTGCTCACATGCATAATGAATGATGAATTACCTTTAAACTAAGCTGAATTTTTTCATCGGTCGTTAACTTTCCAGTTTCGCCAGAATTCATTTTGGTATTTATATGTTTTACTATTGAACAATATTTACATGGAAATTGAAAGCATCTATATCTTATTTGGAGGATAAAAAATTGCAAGGCTATTAGCTTCCTTCCTATTCTAAAGATCCAATCATCATTTGTTAAAATTAAGAAAAAAAAAAATTAGAACTGTCAACAAGACTTCCATATATGACTAGTTCTCCAAATTTGCAGGTCAAAAAAATTGTGGCTTGATGGTTTTCTGAAACTGGATTCTGTATTGAGTGTGAAAGAGCTGTCGGACCTGCAAGAGGTGATGCGAGATAAGGAACTCAATCTCAGGACTGATATTTACGAGATTTTATTGCAAGATGACATGGATACGTAACACCTGTTTTTATCTCACTACACTGTCTATTGATACTGTTGAGTGAATTCAATCATTTGCAGTTGTTTTCTTGGATGATTGAATTAATCATACGCTGTATCTGGGTAAATCAGTTCTCGTAAGATTCGAGAATTTATGTGTCGTACCTGCTGTGCCTGTGATAGTAGGAGGAAAGAGAAGTGAGATGAATATGGTGGTGTAAGAGATGCATGTATACAAAGTATATTTTAATCTTGTAATACACAGAAAAATTGCATCTTCTTGTAAAAGAAGGGTGCAAAGACATTTTGCTGTATATGGGGGAGGATTTGTTACTAATCTCAGTTGCTTCCTATATTAAGCAGGATTTAGGGTTTGTTTTGTAAACTCTATTAATAGTTTCTAGAAACACTTTTTTTCAAAAGTCGTGAGGATTAATTTTTGAAAAAAAAATGTACGGAATTGATTCTACCCCATCTTATGGAGTTTGCACCTTGGGATCCTTAAGATTTTTTTAACTTGGATCTTAAAGAAATTCTTTGACACTATTCTTGTATTATAAGTTTTAATATTATTTACAAATAACAAGATATTTTTTGTTGGGCATGTAATACATTAAAATTTAATTTGAAAATAAATATTAATTTTTTGTTTAAACAAGATTCTGTAGTGTGATTCAGTAATTAGAAGTAAGAAATAAAAGAATTTATTAAAATAGCAAAAGATGAGTTAAACTTTTTATTCTATTCATTCAGAAATAAAAAAGGAATTTGTAAAATAATTTATTCTGATAACTTGGAACAAATTTGTTGGATACTAGTATAGTAGTATTACCTTAATTAAGGAATCAACAACCTATAGTTGATGAGTCAATAGTTTATATTTCAATTTTTCGATATAACTATTTAAGATTGTAAAGGAATTGAAACGTATTTCATTTTTGGAATGGAAAATCGCACGTGTATTATACATACACAATTTCTTTACTGCAACATAAATTTTGGGGACTTGTTATCTATTACTTTTGGTTAATTGACTGAATATCAGAATATATACATGGCAAACTAATCTACAAAAATATATCTTACACATGGATCCTAAAAACATAAGTTTTTATGAGTTTTTGTCATTTATATTAAGATTGTATTACATTTGGAATGGAAATCGCACGTGTACTATACATAAATAATATCTGTACAACATAAATTTTGGGGATTTTGTTATTTTTTATAATTTAATATAATTGACTGAATATCAAAATCATATACTGACGTAACATGATTAATTAATCTTAAAAAACCATATAATCAAATTCTGTTTCAGTAGGCTAGTAGAATTATGAGCATGGATTAAATTTGTAAGTTTGGTAATGGTTATGCTAAACATTGACTGATTCACCAGAAATATTAATTATGCTCACCTTTTAATTCATTGACATGGAGACATATTATTATTATTAATTTTTTCAAACAAAGCATGCACATTTTTTTATAATACAGTAGTACTATGTTTTTTGTTGTTGAATTTATAGAGTTCACACGTGTCATCGAAATGATCTTCATAATGTATCTGCAATAAATTAAGATCATTAAATTAAGTTTAAAAGTCCAAAAACTACAACAGTCTAAATTCCTAATTACTTTAATAAAGTCACGTACTCTAGTTTGAATATCTTGGATGCACGTTAGACATGGAGCTACATATGTAAGAGTTTATGTTGAAATTTAGGTTGGTAAATTATAACGAATTAATTATTCGTCTCACAATTTATCTAAAACTGCATATGCACACTTATTATCTTAATTAATTAAACATCAACGTACTGTTATAATTCAATTCATTGACCGGTGTATCATATATGGACACTTGTAATTAAGTTAATTTGGTAATGGTTATGCTAACATTGACCGATGATTGACCAGAAATATTATGCTTACTTTTTCATTCATTCACATGGAGACATATTATTATTATTATTAATTAATTCCTACATGTAGGCATGCACACATTTCAAAATATATATAATACATGACATGAGTACTATGTTTTTTGTTGTTAATTTTATAGAGTTCACACGTGTCATCGAAATGATCTTCATAATGTATCTGCAATAAATTAAGATCCCAAATTGAATTTATGAATGCAAGAAACTAACCATGAAATAACATTTCAATATATAATTAATTAAAAGCTAGCCTCTAGCTACATTAATATTCGATACCGTACGTTCAATTTTGTGTTTTAAATACTACTAATATATATTATATATGGTATGCCCAGTTAAATAGGACTGTAGAAGATATAACATGCATGTCCTCATATTAAATAAATAAACATGTTACTATATACATACAACATGTTCGATATCGTACGTTCAATTTTATAAATATATATATATTTTATATGGTATATATATATATATATATATATATATATACATCCAAGAATACTAATTATATATATATGATGTATGAAGGACAAAATTAATTAAGCTGCATGCATGCATCCAAGAGATTTTGTTAATACATATATATAAATAAGTAAAGATCGTATTTAGATGTTGTAAGCTAAATTTGAAAAATTAATCAAAATGCAATAATTTTTTTTCAGGAATCCATTAGCTAGGCTCGAGCTTTTAATTTCCTGGTATAGGTATGTATATTGTACATACATCTAGTAATTAAGAAGAGCCTGATCCCACTCCCACTCCAAGTGATAAGAAATCTATAAATTGAAGTGCACCAGTTTTTGTTTGATTATTGATGATTTGATGAGCTGTTGTTTTCTGTTCAACTTCGTCAAATTCTTCATCATCATCTTCGTCTTCTTGATGTTTATGTGCATGATTTATGACTTCACTTTTATTTGACTCGGTGTTTACTTGGAGAAAATTGTAGAACTCCACTCCCTTGCTTCTTTCTGCAAATTTCAACAATAAGATCAGTGTATTATTTTCGTTATTCAACTATATATTAAAAACTATGAAGTTCATGTATAATTCCTCCCTTCCAAAATATTTCTCCAGCTTTAATTGTCACTAACGAATGTAAATATATATAGTTTTCTTTAAGAAATTTTTTTGGTCATTTGAGTTAATGTGTAACAAAAAAGAATAAGATTTTAAAAGTAAATTTTACGGAAAAAGAGGATTAATCATTTTGTTACACGTTCAACATATATTCTAGTTATAACTTAAGTCAAAGATAAATATAATAAATTCAAGGTGTGTTTTCAAATTTTAAAATACAGTTTCTATAATCACTTTTTTTTTCAGTGTGTGTTTATAAATTCATTTTGAAATGTAGAAGCACTTAAAAAAAAATTAGTTTAACAACTATAAGAAATATTTTTTTTTAAAGTTTGTAAACACACACTAAATTGTGAGAGACAGCTTTGGAAGAAAAATTGATGTTGAAAGCTGTTTTTAGAATTTGAAAACGCATCCTCAGTATGTAAGGTTGAAAATTGATTTTCCATTTTCATTTTCAAACCTAATATACCTAGAACTATAATTTACAAAAACAATTAATATGTGTGTGTGTTTAATAACCAAAATCTAAGGTTTAATTTTCTTTATACTTTTCAGTAAATCAAACCCAAGAACTAAAATTAATTAAATCCATGCAAAAAATTTAAATGAATGCAAATATATAATTTAATAAATTACCTTGATCTATCTATCTTGACACGATGAATTGTTCCACCAAACTGAAGCTCCTGATTATTCCATGATCCCCCAACTTGGAAATTATATGTAAATGGATAATCTTGAAGGTGGCTCCCCAAACCCCAAATTCTTGCGTAAACTAATACTATTATCATGATATTCATGCTTGGATATTAATGAAGCGGATGAGGAATAATTATCTTGCTCGTTTCTCATCCGTTTAGCGTACATTTTGGACCTCTCCCTGCATTTTCTAGCCATGATTACATGCCAATGATTCTTGACGGCGTTGTCAGTGCGACCGGGGAAGAGACGGGCGATGATGGCCCACCGGTTTCTGTGGATGCGGTGGCAGGCAAGGAGGCGCTCCTCCTCCTCCTCCGTGAAGGGGCTGCGGTTGATTCTTGGATCCAATTGGTTGAACCATCGGAGCCTACAACTTTTTCCTGCATCAATATGTATATTAGTATTAGTATTAGTATATATTAGTATTGGTATTAGTATATATTAGTATTAGTATTACTGTATTATATGCTCGTTTGCAAGCAAGAAACAATTAAAGGGTCGTTTTATCTGCTTAATTGATGAGGATTAATGTAAGAATATATATATAGAGTTTGTTTGTTTTATATTAAAGCTTGTTAATTAATTAGGTTGAGTATAATATATTAAAAACATTGAATATAACTCGTGATATTCATTTTGTTTAATAAATATGCAAAAATTTCATGGTTTTTAATTGATAGGTTTAATTAATGGGAAGAGTTTATACTATTTAATTCATTTATGCGTTTAAGTGTAACTGGGAAGAGTACTTTATATTATTTACTATTCATTTATTTATTGTAAGAGTTTAATTGGGAGAATAAAATAAATATAAAATTAAACCTATCATTTAAAAACCATGAATTAAATTGAAGGTTTTGCATATTTGATATCTTATAATTTTTCAAATATATTCAAAGATCATTTTAAAAGCATAGATGAATTTCACGTATATGAGAAAGAAATGGATCATGAAAGAATAAATAAAATAAAATAAGTATATATTAATGCTATAAATTAAGCATGATTTTATATTCGTATACCTTTGATTGATATATTTCATCTCTCAGTGTGTTTTTTATCTTTCAAAACACCGATCAAATTGATAGTTAATTAATTAAATTCCATTTTTTTAGAAAACTTTGTTTTTCAGAAAACCTTGGGAGTTTGTAACAAAGTTTTCGTTTTCAAACCCATGTTTTGTTACATATTTTGTTAGACTGTTGAATACATATGATAAAAAATCACCTGATCTACCATGAAGCTTTTCAGCTATGGCGTTCCAATTGTGGGGCCCATATCTCTCCACTAATTCCCGCAGCTTCTCATCCTCCGCCGGCCTCCAATGCCCTCTACTGCACATCTCCGACGACGTCTAATAATAATATATATAAACTTGAAAAAACCCTCAAAATCCAAAACCCCAATTCCTAAAAACGAAAACTTGAAGAAACCCTCAAAATCGCTCGTAGAAACGAAAAGCTTTCGCGAAAAAAAAAAAATCAAGAAACAAATGGAGAAAAAGAAGAAAAAAGAAAGTTAGGGTTTGTGATGATGAGAGAGGAGAGATAGCAAGAAAATTGATGAAATGGAATTACAAGAGAATATATAGAGAATAATAAATTTTTATTTTAAAAAAAAAGTTTGATAAAAACAAGTAATTTCCGTTAGAAAGTGGGAGGATTTGGACATAGCAACACCACCCATTGATGCAAACATCTAGGCTAACAAACCCACTTAAATAAACAAATTAAAGACTATATGTTTGTGTATGGATAGATAGATAGATAGATAGATAGATAGATGATTGTGTATCTAACTCTTTTTCTCACTCTAGATGATGAGAGAGAAAGGATGGAAGGAAAATGAGGTTGCTTGGTGGGGTAAATGTCGTTCTCCTTTCAACCTCCATCTTTCCAAAATTCTAACCTACAACCCACCAAGCACTTTTATTTTCCTTCTAACCATTTTCTAACAATTAATATTTAATAACATTTCAAGAATTTTTTTTAAATTTATGTATATAAGTATAACACTTGTCGAATTAATTTGATGTTATTCTAACCTACATGTGAACTAATTGGAAATTAAACCCCTAGTTATTATTATAGTAAAGTGCATGCTTTGTGTTTAAAAAATTATAAATTAGGGTTTGTGTGCATGCATGTGAAATTAAAAGAATAATATAAATATATATGATGATGATTAATGCTAGGAATGAAAAGTTTGGTATTGTTGTTAGAGCTTAATTATGGAAGACGTATGTATAAGGTTTTTAGGTCTTGATTAGTTTTCCTAAACCTAACTCTGAATTAATTACCTAAATGTCTCAAATTAAGTGTCAGACTAGTTTATTTCAATTTTGCATCGAGATACATATCTAGGAGACGGTCTTATGGTCGGTGAGATGAAGTATAATTTGGATATGACATTTTAACACTTTGAGAGAAATGGGTACTGATTTGTGCTAAAATATATATTTTAGATATGACACTTTAACAGTTTTTATCTTTGAGATAAATGGGGGATACTAAACATAGAATCTGATATAATATTGCATTAATTGTAAGTTGGATTTGGTGTTTTTGCTAAATCATGTTGTAAAATAAGAGAACAATAATAAAGAAGAATGCAAGAATTTTTGTTAACCCATTTAAAATGTAATATAAAAAAGTTGGAAAAGGATACTAAATTGATATTATGGAATCTGATATGATATTTTGCATTATTTGTAAGTTGGATTTGGTGTTTTTGCTAAATCAAACTCGTTGTATATATTTAAAAACCATGAACCATAAACCCTAAATCATGAACCATGAACCATGAAACTTGTTCACCGTTAAAAAAAAAAAATGTAATTTTTTTTTTTTTTGATACATAGTTCAATTCAACTTTTTAGTAATATAAATCACACCATGGTTAATAATATTTAGGGTTTACACATTTGGTTTAGGGAATAGTTGGCATGACACTCATTTTGCTAAAAAATATAAGTTTTTTTCTATATCATTCTTTTATATATATATATATATATATATATATATATACTATAATTTGGTCTATAGCCCTAGAAGTCCAACTAAAGCCCACAAAGTAATGTCCACTACGTAACATTATATTTACAACAAATCAAACTCATTGTTGTATATATTTCTACACTGATAAATAAGTTATAAATATATATGGTGTAATAAAACTATAAAAGCAATTAAATTGATTGTTAAATAAGGATAGAAGGTGTAGTAATTGTACAAATGGTCACCTGTTGTGGTTATTTGGTTATTAATCTTTTTTTTCTTTTTTCTTTTTTGGTCATTTGTCCTTGTAGTTAATTTTATTTTGGTCCTTTATCTTCATCCTTGTATTTATTTTGGACAAATTGATCAATTCAATACAGAAAGGAAGACGATCAAAATGAAGATAAATTAATACTACTTGGGACTAAATGAATACTACAGATTTAAATGTCCAAAAGTTACTGATTAAAATAAATTAAAAAAGTACAAAGTTATGTAAACTAGAGTGTAAGATTTTACATTTATTTAAGAGTAGATATTTTTTCAATTCAAACTCAAGTGAAAATTTTTTTTCGAGTGTCATTATTTTTTAGGAACTACATATTAAACCGGTTCGATTTCCCTGTTTCAAATGTCATTATGTTTTTTTTTTGAAAAATCCTGGAAAAAATTCCTACATACAAAATTAAATGGAATAGGTGATGATTGATTAAACTATGATTGATCGAATTATTAAAATATGATTCGAATGATAAAACCAACTTATAAATAGAGGAGAGGAAATAATTTTATAAAATTTTGGCCATATTAGCTGATTAAAAAATAATTTTGAAAAACACCACTTTTTTCTTTCTTTCTACGCGCGCGAGTTAATTATTTATAAATATATATTCTCAATGAGCAGGCCTGCTGTAAAATTTGTTCACCGTAAAACATGTTTCATATTTACAAACATGATATCTTTAATTTTAGCAAAATGATTTGGTCTCAAAAAAATCACATTTTTTTTTTATTATTTTCAAAATTTACATAATCTATTATAATTTATAATTCAACTTTATATATATCCTTCAATTTTTACGATTAATATTTTTTATAAAATAATATAAATTATAACTTGTTTAATAAAAGTACAAACATTATTCGGATCTATTTGTTTAAATTGTAAACAAGTTGATAATTTTTCAATAAGTTGTATGTTTTTATACTTTGTCATTCTCATATTAAATTTGATAATTTTTTAGTATATTTAAAATTAAATTTATATTTATTTAGCATAATTCATAATTTACATTTTAAAAATAAATAATTATTTGATCCAGGTTTTTATATGTCCAGTTTTTTTTTATATATGCAAAACATATTTATTTGGTCCTATATATCTTTTATTTATTTTAATCATTTTTGTAAATATTGCATCCCATAATTTTTAAGGCTCTAAATGTTTTCTTTCATTTTACGTTTTTTAATTAAAAAAATTGATTGCTAACTACATAATGATTTGAGGAATTAGTTATAAAGCAATGCATATATACCAAACCAAATGACTAATAATCAACTACTTTATCCAATGAAATCTTGTCCTTACCAACTAATTGAATCAAACACAACCTTAATTTCAGCCCTGTATACCTAGAACATCTCTGAAAATGAAGCGTAATAATGATTATATATGGAAGGACCACCTTTTATTAAAAATAGAATTAGTAATTAAAATTAATTAAACTAAATTCAATTTACCCGCTATTTATATACACAGGACAATATTTATTTTTTAAATATTTTTTTCTGCAATAATCATCTAATGTCTAAATGTTTTTTTCATTTTGTTTTTTAATAAAAAAAAATTCACCAATTACATAATGATTTGAAAAGTTATAAAAAAAAAAACAAATTGAATTAATGATAAAATTTAAATTCAATTTCTATTTAATTCTCCTGAATATTTATTTTTTAAATATTTTTCTGAGATCGATGAATTAATATTCATCAATTAGATAAAAAAAAAATCAAATTGAATCAGTGATAATTTGAATTCGTCTTTCAATTCTCCTGATATTATTTTCTTAAATTAATAATCATTTTACCTAAAAATTGAAATAACATTATCTTTTAAAAGTAATTAATCATAATATATATATAGTTAACAATGTGAACTATTCAGTTGATGTCTCCACATCATAGATATTAATGTTATGACAGTAGTATAGTGAAATCGAACCCTTTAGCTCAAATTAACTTTCGAATTAAGATAAATTAAATCTTTTTTCCGATATTATAAAATTTTATATTATAAATAAACTTTGTCTTAAGATAATTTTGTAATGTTTTTAACATTCAGTATTATTTTATAATACGGATCCCATTCAATTATATAAAACTTGTTCATTATGTAAAAACTTATTAAAGAATTAATTAAATATTGAATTCTATATTATTTGACGTCTATATTATTTATGTATATATACCTTGCAGTTGAATAGTCATACCTATAACTGTATGGAAACTAAACTTAGTTCTCAACGTCCAATAACAAAAAAACTGCCAAAACGGAAACTTTTTCCTGTAGGAACTAAGACTTGTTTTTTTGACTGTTGGCCTACCCTTACTACTCTCTTCATTATTTATTATTATTTGAATTGTTCTTAGATTAAAAAATTTGAATCTTCCTAATTAAATTGAAGAGTAAAACCACCATTTGTACAAATGAAACATCAACACCTTTTATATATTAAGAGAAATATTAGTTGTATTCTAAGACAAAAATGGTTTCGAAAATTTTATCAAGAAAAACTGAAGAATGAGATATTTGAACATACAAACAACAAATATTTGAAAATCAAACAATAATAAAGGAATCAAATGATGCAATATAATTTAGTTCAATCTAATTATTAAATGTCACAAGCTAGATAGTAAAAATGCAACAAAAAAAAAATGTAGGTTGGACATAACATGACATCAAAATATCAAAATTTGATTAACCACCTAGCACATTTAATTAAGTTAATCTAATTTTTTTAAATTAATTTTGAAAAAAAAAAAACTAGTATAATTGTGTGGAGATTGGTATAACTAATACCATGTATCAATTAGAAGACTATAGTGGACTGTTTAACAACTTTACCTGCTACATTTTTAACTCAGTAAATGACTTTGACTCTAAGCAGTTAAAATATGTAACCAAATTCACATATTAATTTTCTAAATGTATATCCAAAAGCAAGATGTCTGTAAAACTATAGCACAATCAAATTCCCAGAAAGGTTGAACTGAAATTGAAGAAGAATCAAACAAATTTCACTTCTAATCATGTTTTTTATATTCATAAATTAATCATCAACAACTTAACAGGAATTCTTACTGATATTTAGCTAGATTTGGGCTCTACATCTCACCTGATTTGACTCATTAGCCCCCAAGTTGGCATAAGTGATTTCTGAGTCAAGAAGTTATCAGAACTTCTCAACTGCAGCACCACATGAAAGCTAACAGACGAACCGTTCCAACGAGATATCAAATATTAGTTTCCTAAGTAACAGTTCAAGAGTACAACTACCTGCCCTAATGACATTGATCATAAGTTTCCCATTTCAGTACCTAATTTTCATGGAAACTAATTTTGGTAATAATATCATCATCAGCTCATAATAGAAAATGCTTATGCATGTTTTCGACTACTTTTTCACATGTGAAAACATCATAATATGTATTCGAGAGGGATTAGCAACAGTAAACTCATTGATTAATATGTAAATGAAGGAAATTTCCTTTTGAGTACAACTTACTTTTTAAGTCTAAAAGGATAGTAGGTAGAAGACAAGGATGTAAGATGTCCTTATTTACATATAAGTACATTCCTGTTATAATACTAACCTTGATGGAATATAACACCTTTGCACCACTGTTTACCTATTAATATATGCTATATATGGCAGGAGAAGATATTATTCTCTACACTTTTCGACAACTACTTTTATTGATATTATACCAAATACAAGTAATAGCAGGGTATTGAAAAATCATTAAAAATAGATTTTCTACAGTCCTCGATCTGGAGAGTTGAAAGTAAAAAAGTAGAAAGGAAAGGCAACGAAAATAATTGAGGTGAAAATATTGACTGTTACTCGAATTATAATTTCGTGTACAAATTGCATTTGACATTTATGGTATAAGATAACAAAAGAAAGAAAAGCCATAACTTTCGGCTCAAGTGTTGAATATCTCTATTATCATATAAGTCCATGATGAGTGTTACAGTTTGTCACAATTTAAATGAGATTTTAGCAGATTTACCATCTCAACTACTTTAGCAGATTGAAATATTAGAATAAATGTAAAATTTTTCAATATTAATCAAGAAGAAAGGCCACTAACAGAAAGAAAGGTCTGTTTTCCAATCAAAACGCTCCATGCCAGAGTCTATGGCGGCAGATTTCATGCCACGTAATTTCCCACAATGGTACCAGAAAGTCCACTATTCTTAGCTTTTCTTGCAGTAAATAATCAAATGATTGTGTAAACAATATATACATGAAATGATGCAACTAAACCACTTATAGATACTTTACAGATTATGAGGAAAATAAAGGAATTTTGTTGTATCAATTGCTTGACTGAGTGCAAAAGCTCTATTTAAAAAACAATAGGCATTAAACCACCATAAACTTTTATTATTTTCATATGGGGTTTAATATTAATAGCCTCTTGCTCCATATAAACATCATAAAGTTCTCATTTCACCTATGAATCCTACTTCTGCATCGTTGTTCAGTATCAAACAAAAAATTCTAATAATCAGACAAAACTGAGAACTTAAATCAAATAATCAGGTTACAAAATTCTTAATTTTACCCTGCTTACGACTTATGAGTGTAGCCTGTATTCAGATTTGTTTTCTCCTAGCCCTAAATCAGATTTCATGTTTCTGAAGTAGACTGCAGACATTGATTACCAAAAAAAAAAGGAAGGGAACTGACTAAACATGGTTTTTTCTGTTCATTTGAAAAAACTTTTTATTTACCATAGTCGCACAACATTGTCCAATTTTATTTTTTTTCCTATGAGTTTCAAATTTATTATTCACTAGATAGTTCCAAAATAAGGATTTAAAAGGTAAAGTTTCAAGTATGTAATGATTAATAATTAGCCCTTATGGTTAAAATCAGTAGTCAAGTAATGGAACAATAATTCTTTCCAAAATAAAGACTTTCATTAGAATGTCCTGTAAATGATTTGAAGTTTAATTTTGATTAAAAGTTAATTGATCAAGTTATAACTAGTTCAGTTATCCATTGTTGTTGTTAACTTAGGACCCCCTGATGTTTTAAAATAATGATCCCTTTAATTATGGTGCAAGGACTAGTCTTGATCTAACTACTACATATAAGTCAAGATATTAGTGTGACGAACACAGACAAAGTTCCTCTTATGTATCAAAAGGAATATGGTTCCACAAATACACATACCAATAATGAAAAAATAAGAAGCTCTAGAAAAGTTTTAAAGTTATTCAGATGTCAGGTAGGCAAACTCCTAATGATCATATGCAAATTTGTGCACTAATTTAGCCAAGTCACGAATCAAGATCTGAATCATAGGCTAATTTAAATTACAGCAAAGATTCTGCTAACTTACGAGGAAAATACAATATGTTCAGGGGGAAAAATTGAATCTTGCTGGTAAAAAACATTCCGGCATAAATTTAACACTTACATACTTGGCAACCAGACTAGACATAAAAATTCAGTCGAGAAAACCTATCATTGCATTTAATCTCTGGTGTACATACTTACACTGCTGATAGTTCAACTTCCTGAGAACATGGTCGATATGCTACGAAAGTGAAGTCATTTGAGAAGGAACCAGGATTAAAGCATGTGATTCCCGTGTATTTGAATGCCTTCTGCTCACTTCTATCCCCCAAGATTATCTGCACAAAAATTGGAAAATTAAAAGCTTTGTACAGATTCATGATTTTCATCTTTTTAAGGTTAATAAAGAAGAATTACTGTTTGTGGAGTTGGATGCAAGTGAAGACAGTGATCAAAGTTCCAAATGATGGGTTGTACACTCAAAGGCAGGGGGCATAGATGGCTTTGATGTGTTATGGTAGCGACAAGCTGCAGAAAAGAAAACAATGAGCTTGTATGCTTTGAAGATTATTCTGGCTATTCACAGGATAAAATATGTAGATAAACAGGCTCACATGCTCAAAAGGATCACTTGTTTCGTCAGTTGAAGGAGGCATCAAACATGATCTGCGCATTCTATACAGCAAATCTTGACGGAAAATCACAATTTCTTGGGTATAATATTTGATTCTGGATTCAAGCAAAAAAAGAGGTTAACTCACCTTACAAAAATAAGATAAAGAACAACAAAAACTAATGGAGAATCAATGCAATCACAGCCATCAATGACTGAAGTGAGAATCAAAACAGCTGAACAAAATTTCAAGCACGGTCAAATGATAAAGGAATTTCTCCTCAAATATGATTTTCATAAAGTAATTCAGAAGAAAAAAGGAGGAAAAAGAAACCTGCATGGATTACTCAAAAACACTGCATTAGGAATGTGATTTTGCAACTCCTCTGTTATGTACTTGGGCAATGAGCATCTGGGTAGAACATTTGAAGGTCCTGAAAAACAAATATATACCTCGTTCAAGCATGATAAATAGGACAGACATTTAAAAATCTGAAAATAATTGTTCAAATCACCTATATCATCAGGCCCAGGAATGAAAAGAAATCTGCTATGTTCTTTTAGACGTTGATGGCCTGCAATCATTTCACTTAGCTTTCCAAACTGTGATCTGAATCCAACACTTGTCCATTGTTACTTACACTATCATCATTAGCCTTGAAAACAATGGCAAACATTAAAGAAGATTTCTCACCTGATGCTCGAGTAAGAATTAAAAGAGATGTTGCATGGTTGAGAACAGAAGTTTCCCATGAAAACAAACAGAGATGGGACTACACTCTCATTTTCATAACCAGTGAGGATGGTCTCAAGTTTTTCCATAGTCTTCTCTAAGGTTAGAGAATGGAGCAATTAGTGAACTGTATTGATTAGACAAAAGGAGCAAGAATTTAAGGTGATGTTTGTTTTGGGTTTTAAAAACCAGCTTTTAGATTTACAAATCTAAATCCAGTTCTACAACGAGATTTTGAAATCCAGTTTTATAAAACCACCCCTACAACACTTAATAAACCTACTATCACATTTTCCAATACAACCAATTCTCTCTCTTTAGTCTTTACATTTTTTTATATTTAAACCATAACCCACATCATCCAATCATTATAATCACATCCAACAACAATATAATAATACAACATCGTTCACTATTACATATTGATTTGACATAAAGTTAAATCCCACCCTGCTCGAAATCCCAAACAAATACACACCTTACTATTCATTAGGATTTCAAAATTCCCTAGATTTCAAAAACCCAGTTTTAAAAAAAACTTAAATCCCAAAACAAACATCACCTAACTGATAACCAAGAAAAAAAGGGATTGGGCGAGTGATTACCTCCTCATTGTCCAGCCAAACATCAGAGAGTATCACAAACATGTCATTCACTGCCCCTCTTTCAAGCTCTGCAAGTCTAAGCTGTAGTAGCATTAAGGATATTTAACCAGAGGTACTTTTAAACTGGAGAAAGAAACCATATGTCACTATCATTTCAAAGGATACAGTCTCTTCTTTAGTAAGAGAACCCCCGCCAAAAAAATCAATTCCTGTAGAGGTTGAAACTGACTTTTCTCGGTCCTCTAATGGAGGAAATCCACAAGTTTTCACCTGCATGTCAATTTTCAGCCAACTACTTACTGATTCAAATTGATTTAAAAAACAAGGATTGCAAATGCAAAATTGGCAAGTATCCAAGGCACCAAGTAAGAAAGCATATAACAGCATAGATCCCATAAAGCTACTTGTCAAATGTTACAGTGCAAAATAAACACAAACGACAAACCTGAAAGATACCATCCAAGAGCAGCTCGCCTTCTGCTAAGACTATTGTGTTTTCTACAAAGAATCCTGTTGTTATTCTGTAGTTCATGTTAAAGAAACTGCAAACCGTCACATCTTGTCAACAGAGAAAACATATCAGACAATTAAAGAAAAAAACAACAAATTGTTATTTATCAAAGCATTAATTAGCTAAATGTGATTTAGGAGCTTAGGCTCTCTATCAAATCACACAAATAAAGGCTTCATGGAACAAGGTGTACAATATTTCATATAAACAAATTGCATGGATGATAGCAAGCAAACAAATACTACCTCCGTCCACCAAAATGTGCTTACTTTCCTTATTTGTCCATCCACCAAAAGTGTGATCATTCCCTTTATGGACACAATCATTTTATCTCCAACCATCACTTAATTACTCAAATTGTCATTGTATTTTACTCAAAAAAAAGTCACTTTTGTCTACTTCATCTATTTTTTCTTAAAACCTGTGCTCAAAAAATTGAGCACACTTTTGGTGGACAGAGGGAGTAAAAATTATAAAAAGAGGTAATTTCTTGTAGCATAGTCAAAAACACATGCCGTGGTGGCTTGAAATGCCAAAAGACTATTCAGAGAATTAATGATTTATTGTTATAGTAAAGGATATTGCATTAGATAAATCAACTTCCACAGCTGCAGTTAAGTCTTCCAAGTAGAAATGACCATCCTCCAGCTGAGATATGAGACCCATGACCCACCTCTTGCCCGTCTGACCAACCAGAGATTGAATTGGGGATATCTGAAAATGAAATAAAAAATCAAGTCTAAATACATTTGATTATTTCTGAAATTATGTCTGAGAGATGAGTGAGCACATGAAAATGAAATAAAAACATCAAGTCTAAATGCATACCTGGCAGCTGCCATAATTAGATATCTCACTATTGAAAACAGGGCCTAGAAAAATGGGGGTCGCGAGAGACCCTTTGAAACAACAGGAGAAACCTATCCCTGTATAACGACACCTTTGCAGAAGCATCACCATGGATTGGGAGCTTCCCTGAATATCTGCACAAGATATAAATTTAGTATTGGAATATCAAACTAATTATACTACAAGAAACTATTTCAATTGAAAGTCAACCAATTTTATTCTTAATGTACATGAAAAGAGTAACAGCTCAAGTGAAAATCATGGATCCATTAATTATATGGAGTAAATGAACCCAATAGTACTTTGATACAAGTGAAGTATAATGTATATAGGACCATAATATTAAAATGAAACAAATTAGCTACCTAATCCTGTCCAAAGTAATAGACTGATATGTGACTTTTGATTATCATTCTTTAGAATATTAAAACTTTCCACATGAAAATTCATAACACAAGCACATATATCAGGGATTGCCAGAAGGATAATGAATGCTCAACAGACCTTGATGATGTCTTAGTCGAAACTAGAGTAGGAACAAGAGATAGTCTCATCGACCAAAGCACAAAAAACTTGGTTTCCTACCATAGTCCAATGTAGTTTGTTTTTCATTAGCTTAAGTTACTTTTCTAACTTCATAATAAATGAATTCACTACACACTCAATTTAAATGGAAAAGGAAAATAACAAACTTTCTAACAAAACATTAAAGCAAACCCCTCCATCACCAGAAACTCTTTACAAATTCACAATTAAGAAAAATAAAATTGACGGTGACAAAAGACAGGGCATACTTGTGAAACAATTTCTTGATTGAATCATATCTGAATTTGGGAACATCAAAGGCGTCAATTATTTTCAAAGCAGATCCCGTGCCATAACCACTAGTGCTCGGGCTTTCATCCACCGCAGCTTCAGCTTCAAGTAAAAGACTCACGACTCTCTGGATAGGCTCCTTATCCAATGTCGATGATTTCACTAGAACATATCAAGAAAAACGATCAATCAAACCCAAAACACCTTAAGCAAAATTACGAAACTTGTAAAAATTGACAATAATTACAGGCGACATGGTTGAGCTCATCGAGTAGTAGGTCAAGGGCTTCATCTTCAGCATCAGGGAAGCGGCTGAGGAAACCGAGGATTTCTGATAGGGCATCGATTTTAAGGCTATAACCCCTCATTTTGAACCTCCTTTGCACTTTATTTCTCATTGCAGAGCTCATTTTGCCCTCTCTTTGCTGCTGCTGATCTGCACTGCTTCACTAAAATGATACCAATTACATTAGACATAGCTACGCCGCATAAATCAAAAACCAAAAAGCAGAATATCAATGCAAAAAACTGTAATTGGAAAAAATGCATTATTTTCTTCATTAGGGTTTCACAAAAGAATATAGAGCTCTCACCGGTCACCAGCCTGAGCAGTGGAGAGGCTTGGTAGGAGCTTACGCTGAACCGCTGTCTAATTCTTCTGCCTAGATCCCGCCGCAGCCGCCGTCTTTGCCGGTGGAATTACGCCTTTCTTCGGTTCAAATTGCGTGTGCATAAGAGAGAGAGAGAGAGGAGGTTTGGGCGGCAGATGTAGTGGGGAAATTTGGTAAAGAAAAATAGCGGGAAACTTTTTTATTGTTGGGCTTTTAATTTTTATTTTCTTTGATTGCATTTAGGGGGGCTTTTTGGGACGGGTGGGCATATTTTTTTTTATAATATTCATTTTTCTTTGATGGGCTGTTAAAGGTAGAAAAGAGTTGTTTATTACAAGTGATTTTTTTTATGGGACAAAAAATGCAAAATTTATTTATAGTACGGAGGGAGTAGTTAATTGATAATCAAAAAAAAAATGATACAATTATTTTTTAAGAGAATAACTATAAACATAGAAACGTAAAATTTAAATAAATAATTCGATTTTTTGTGTCGGGTTTGGGGATACCCACTACTGTCAAGGACAGGGATGGAAATTAAAATAATAAGGAGGCAGGGGGTTTGGGGATAAAATAGTTCGGGGCAAATAAATCAAATCACGGCTTGGTTCCGATGGTTCCGGCTATGGTTATGACCTTTTAAACCGGATTTGGAATGGGGAACCGCGGAACAAATCTATTTTTTTTTTTTTTTTAATGGTTGAGATTGAGTCAAATGTTGGTTTTTTTTTATCCAATTTGAGATTCAATATGAAATGTTACTTTTTTTTTTTTTTATTTTTTTATTTTCCCAAACTCTATAAATACCCTTCATTTGTATTCATTTTTTTGCACCAACTTGATCCAAATAGATCAATTCATCTCTCTAATTCTCTTTGTTCTAACTTTATAAGATTCATTATAGTTCATAGTTCATACTTCATATATTATCTATATTGATATATTTTATACATTATAGTATATAGTTTATATTATATACACTTTACTTTATATTTTATATTACATAAAAAATGTCAAAAAGAGAATGATCATCTCGACCATCATCTTCTAGTTTTCGATTCACCCTCCTCCCACTCATACAATTCAATATTCCATGGAGTGTGGAGAAATAGTCTTGGTAAGTCATGGATGCCACTTTTTTCAAATGAAGAATTTTGTGGTATTTACTCAAGAAAATCATGGTCATGGACATGGTCCTCATGAAAAAAGAAAAATGGAGGAGGCCATTCACCTCAAAGCGGAGAAAAGAAGATGTAGAGTTCATTAAAATTCACCATTCACTTCAAAAAAAAGTTTTAAATATATTTAAAGTTTATTGTAACTATTATCTAATGTTTATCATTTTGAGAAATGTGTTGGATATGGAACATTTAAAACAAAACATAAAAAGTCTTGGGAATGACTACCTACGTGGATTCACGGGATTTACGAAGGTGGTGAAGTAAGTAATCCTACTAGTTTATTTAGATATAATGTTAAGGTTTTAGAAGAGAATTAGCTAAACTTATTTGTTCTAAACATCTTCCTTTTCATTTTGCAAATGATCTTCGTTTTGAAAAAATGGGTTATTTAACTTAATCAAAAAAAAAATTTTGGTCTTCTATTATCGTGAAATTGATAAAATGGCTAAAGAAATAAGAGATGAAATGATAGCATGTTTTCTAGATTAACTCAAAAAGTTTCTATATGTTGGATATTTTGATCATTTTTCAAGAGCATAATTATATGGACATTACTTGTCATTGGATTGATGATACGTGAA
Source organism: Stenogyne calaminthoides (assembly GCA_037126765.1). Taxonomy (NCBI): domain Eukaryota; kingdom Viridiplantae; phylum Streptophyta; class Magnoliopsida; order Lamiales; family Lamiaceae; genus Stenogyne; species Stenogyne calaminthoides. The sequence goes on from JBBCBC010000044.1 coordinate 2,449,956, forward strand.
CAATTCAAAAACGTTTAATTGCATATAGATTCGAGAGCATATCGGCCGCTAATATTGCTAGTGACGGTTTTGCAAGAGTACAAATTCTTCAAAAAATTTTCAATTTCATTTGATAATGCAAGTCTTATCTGGTTAGTTTAGATGAACTTATTGCAATTTGTCAACCATCAATTGGTGGTAGATTTTTTTCATGTAAGATGTTTTTGTCATATTTTAAAATTTGTGTGTTCAAGATGGTTTATCTTCTTTAAAAATGCATGTTGTTCCTATTAAACATGCACTTGGTTATTTGGTTAGACATCAAAAAGTTTTAAAAAGATGGAAAAGTTTTTTTGTGTAGTTAATAAACTTACTCCTAAAAAAGTTTTCACTTGATGTTGCTACTAGATGGAACTCAACTTATAAAATGTTAAGTGCATCTTATGAGTATAGAAATGCATTATGTAATTTTTTTGCACAAGAACAATGTGGTATTACTTTATTTATCAATGGGATTCATGTGCTACTTTAAATGTTGTAAAGTTTTTAATAAGCTTTTACACAATTATTTATCCCTTCTATTCTTGCTTTAGATCAATGTGTTAAGTTTCCTAGATTGTAGTGATCCAAATGAAATATTATATAATGCTATTAGTTCAATGAAAGTCAAATGGATGAAATATTTTTTAATGTGTTTATAATTGTTAAAATACTTGATCCTAGAGTAAGAATAGATGGATGCAAGAATTAATTTATATATATTATGATGTTTTAAAGATAAAGATAACACCCTTCTCCTATTATTTGGTTGTCCAAAAATCTAAACAAGTTCTTATGGATGTTTTTAGAAAATATAAAATTCAATTTGGTCCACTAATGGTGATTCTACTAGTGTTGTTATATTTACTAAACTAGTGGACGTGGTGGTACTCAATCCCTTGGTCGTGGTCTTTATGGTAAATTTAGATAAAAAGAACGATTTGAAACACAATCAAATGTTTTCATAAAAATTGAAAAATTTCTAAATCACCTTCTTTTGAGTATCAACCGGGAGAATTAGAAAATTTTGATATTTTAAAATTAGATGCTTATCCGGTGTTAGTATGATTGCAAAATTTTATATGCATGTCTGCGTTAAGCGAGCATTTAGCTTGGGTGGACATATCTTGAATGAAATTCAAGAAACTTGAAAAACCAATGTTTACTTGATGATTTTCAAGATCGAACACAAGATGAAGCTCGATTCTAGCGAAGATAGTGTGAATTTACACAAAAAAAATCGAAAGTGAAGCTTAAATCTTCTTAAGATTTAAGTCTTGAGGTAAAAGCAAATAAGAGAAGTCTTTGATTCTAAATCCAGAGCAACATAATTTTAAGTTTCTTCTTAGAATTTTTAAGTTTAAAATTTAAAAATTATGCCCAAAAATCCTCTTTTCATTATTTGTAATTTTTTAATTTTAATTATAAGTTGTACATATTTGTAGCATTAACAATTTAGCATGTTACTTTAAATTGTAAATTTTTTAATGTATTAAATTATTGTTTCATGTAAATTTTTTGAGTTGTTTGTTATTTGTAATTTTGTATGTTTAATAACATAAGATTTTGCTTCATTTTCTTTAAATTTACTTCAATTTTTTTTTTTATTTGTATTTTGACAAAATTTTTTTTTTTTAAAAAAAATCTGAAATCGTTGAGGAACCGAAACGGAACCATTAAAAATATTTTTATTATGTTTAGGTTTGTTCATTTTTTTTTCCAACTCTAGTTAAGGTTGCTAGAGTTCGGGGATACCCAATACCGTCAAGAAAAGGGATGGAAATTAAAAATAATAGCCCGTTGAAGTTTGGGGACAAAAATTTACAATAATATAAGTATATAAGTTCAAAACATAATTAAAAATACCAAATTTAGTTTGATACAAACCATTTAACCAGATACATTATGAAATGAAGTTCAACATCGATGTTTAAATGTATACAACGCAAAATGAAGTTCAACACAAATCATTCAACACCAAAGTTCAATGTTTAGAAAGACTAATGTTCAGATTCCAACCAAGACAACTTTTAACTTTAACAATAACAATAACAATATATAATGTATATATTTATATTTTTTTTTATAATATAATTAGGTTATTTGATTTTCTCATACGAAAATCGAAAAATCGAATAAAAAACCAAAATTCTGAGATTTTATATTGAAAATCGATGAATTCTATCGGTTTGGTTCGGCCTGTTTTTTCACCCCTATGCTTGTTGACACTCCTAAACATTTATTGCCATAAATAATCAAGTTGGATGTGACAGACTTCCCCTAATGAATTTACCCTACATGGTGCATATTTTTGTTGTTTTCCACGAGAAATCAAAGTGAGAAATTAGGCATAAATTTTTCAAAAGTACATATATTAATTCTTGCTCGTTTGCATATTCATATAGTGTACAATCAAATTTTCATGTTATTTAAATTCGTCGGAGCTCTTCGATGTTGTCGTGTGTCTAATCAATGAAAGTCATTTTACCTTTGGTAAACATAATGTGGAACCTTATAATTTTTAGCTTGGGTAATCTATACATTATTTTTTAACACACATATAAATCATAATTTAAAATGAGTTTGAACAATTATATATTGCACATATATTTGAACTTAGTTTGGTCGAATTTTGATATCATGGTATTGTTAAATGATGTAGGCTCCGTTTACTTCTTTGAATATCAAGGGATAAAGATAAAGTGGGTTTATACTAATAATTGAACAATGCCCAGCGTTTACTTCTTTGAAAAAAGGGGTTTTGCGAACCTCTCTTATTTCAACCCATAAAATTGGGCAGTTTATTAAACCTGAGAACTGTTCATGGTCAAATTTACAATTGTATCCCCACTTTGATTCTTCTTTCCATAGACCTGAGCCCTTCACCGTGAACCACAGCGATGCACCGCCTTATTGTCATATCCGCCACCGCCACGACACAACCACCCAAGTCCTCCGTACCCCCGTCATCCACCGACAAGTTACCATCAACAGAACCCACAAGGTCGTCAGAAAAAAATTTACAAAATCACAAATAAACCACCGGAGGAGGAGTCACACTACACCACCCACCTCAACTGTAGATCACCACCAATTGCTCAACAGAAAGCAACATAAAACCCAGAAAGTTCGTAACCTCAGAGACCTTGAAAGATTTGGAAATTGAATTAAACAAATTCTAAAAAAATTGTAATTTGAAAGTCCGATTGAAGAATCACCTTTGATGTTGAATTACTGTTTTTTTAGAAAATCACTATTTCTCCATCATCTTTGAATTTTGAAGAATTGGGGAAGATAGAGAAGAGAAAACAGGGAAAGAAATAAAAGGCAGAGTGAGGAAAGATGGTGGGAACATGGGGTGGAAACGTGGAAGACAAAGATGGTGGGAAATAATAGGAAAACAAATTTATTAATTTAAAGGTTATTTTAGTAATTTTTATTTTATTTTACATATCCATGTCAATAAAAAACATATCAAGTAAACATTTACATGGGTTTCCTAGACCTATACTGTTGGTTAACTCATTTGTAGGTTATCCCTCCATAACTCACCTCCACAAGTAAACGATGCCGTAGAGTATTTCTGCGTTCTAAACATCAAGATTCAATTATTCATATTTCCAAAAGATCAGCTCATAGCCTGAAAAACCAGCAAACAATCAAATTGTGAACTCAAAATCTCGAGCAATTTCAATAAATATCATTAAATTACTGCCCCCTAAAGGGGACATATCTCATTACAGAATAATTAAGTCTTGAGTTTTTTTCCTTTTTCCATCTTTCACATAACCTGAATCTTGCCTTGATATGTTTAGAACATCTTGCCAATGCCTTCTTTTCGAGGGGCCGTTTCATGGATCTCCATTTTACGCCAATTTTTAATCAACGGGGCTATCTGCTCGGTTTTGTCGTACAAGCCCAAGAGTCCACCCGTGTGTATAAACAGAACTTTTCTTCCTTCCCATTTTTCCGGATTCTCAGCCATGTCTTTCATCAATCCATACACAGCCTTTCCGCTGCATAAAGACAACATTTTTCTTACAATTTTGGACCAAATGGAAAGGTTACTTGTGTTTTGAAGAATTTAGTCAAAGAGTTGTAATGTCTTTGAGGAGATTAACATTTAACAAACGAGAAGGGCGTACCTGTAGACAGGGTCGAGAACAACACCAGTGGCTTCAGCTATTTCTTTTACAAATTTCAGCTCTTCCGTTGTATTCATCGCGTAGCCAAGACCTTTGGCCTGTGGAGAGTCGAGAGATATAATAAGCATTAGTGATGTATAATAAAGAAGATAAATACCTATAACACAAGAACACACACAAATCTATTACTTCCAAGAATACCCAGAAAAACTATAAACTCAACTAGGTTGATGACTTGATTAATAAAGAACGAATTGTGGTTATGATTATGATGAAACATGAATTAGGCTTCACGTTTATGTCTTGACAAGAAATTCAACACAGTCAAAAATACATCGAAACAACATTACACAACAAAACTGGTTTTTTTCCTTTGGGTAAATTGCAAAATAAATCACGATATTTGTCATGTTCTTTCAATTACAACATATGTTTTAAAAATTCGCAATTCGGTACACTACTTTTCAAATTGTTACAATTCTATCACATGATTATTTTATGGTAAATCTTGTTGACGTGGCAATACACAAAATTGCAAAAAAAAAAAAAAAATTAAATTGAAACAATAAAAAATGTCATGAATTTATTTTCAATTTTTTTAAAGATTTTCCGACTGCCCCGTCAGCATAAGTTGTTGGTAATAGTCATATTATAAAATTGAAAAGGTTAAAAGTGTGTGTATTGAAATTCAAATTTAAATCATATATGTTGTAATTGAAAAAACTTGAAAATGTCATGATTTTCTATGCAGTTAAACCTTTTCCTTTTCTGTAACTTCCAATGAACCTTGAAAACTATTGCCATTTGATGAAACGGGCAACAATTATCTAGTACTTAAAACACAAATATTAATGGTAAACATGAAGCGTACATTTTGAATATTGATGATCTCCCGTGTGCTAACACTGGCTTGAAGTCCATCAAGTAGGGCTTGGGCATAGTCATAGAAGTAGTCGGGATCATCACAAACACAGTAGGCATGAACCTGCATCCACGTCATCAGTAAACAGCGCAGATCCTAAAGAGAGAGAAGAGTGTGTACTTTAGCTTTTAAAATCACTAAGCCAAGCTCCAAGCGATAAACCAGCAATCGTGCCTCCACTGAAATACAGAAATATAGAGATTCATGAATACCGTCAGACTTTCAGACAATAAAGAGAAGCATCAGAATTAGTGTCAGACCTTCCACATGCTACAACAATGTCGTCAAATGCTACTCCGCCTTTTGCTTTCTGAAGCTGTTGTTGAATCTCTCTAATTGCTTCGATATAACCCCTGAAAATCCAAAGACTGTTCTGTTATCTTATTCCAACTTTATAACATGATATCAGCGACTATGTGACAATAAAATGCTCTCGACTCTCAGAAATTAGCAGTTTTATCAAGTAACAATGCAGGATATATGTTCTAAGGCTGGTGTGAGACTCTTGAGTATTTCAACAAGGACACTGATATAATATATTATAGCTCATTAAGTTTAAAGCAATGATAACACCAAGGGGGCGTTTGGCTCAAATTCCCATAGAATAATGAATTACAATGAGAATGATGGTTACATTGTTAGTGTATTGTTTTAATTTTAAAATAAGTTGAGACAAAAAATGATTGTTGGTTGAGAAATAATGGAATGATTGAGGAGTAACGGTTATAGGGGAGGAGGGAGTTAAATCAAAATGAAGTAATGACATTGAAGTATGATGAATGAATTTATATACCCTATATTCTCATTCTCATTGAAGAATTTAAGTGCTTAAATCTGCCTTAATCAATTAATGGTTGTAAACAACAGAGAAGCTCCTGATGGCTAGTCACTTAAAAAACTTCCTTTTCCAATAAATAAATCTCATAAATCATATGGGAAAGAGAATGCTTTATGTGATGCATGATTTTACCAGGTTCCCAAGGAATTGGACCCACCCACCGGAATGACATATGGCTTTCTCCCTTCACTCAACAATTTTTCTTTCAGCATGTCTGTGAGAGCCTGAAATTAAAAAAATTATGCAAGAAAGAAAGAACATGAGGGTTGAAAAAATGGTAGGGACAAAGTAAACAAGCCCAATTCACTTATTACGGCTGAAAAGATATGTAAAACCTCCACCATCATGATGTCTTTTAAATTCATATAGAATAAGCAATCAAACTGTAAATCATGAGGGATATGGTAGACGTACTGTGCTCCCAATGCTGGCATACTCTTCTTTTGAAACGAGATCTATATGTGCTCCAACCAAACGTTCAACTAAGAGATTTCCAGTTAACCCAGGATCATTATCTGCTAGAACCTGCAAATTGAAAGGCAATAAAGCCAATTAGTTCACAAAATAACGAGGCTCAAAAAATATGACAGCGGTGAACAAATACCTTGGAAGTGCGTAGTATAAGATAACAATCAAGATTCAAATACTTGGCAGCCACAGCAGTGGCTCGGCAATGATTACTTTGTATTCCTCCAATAGTTACGATACAATCAGCACCTTGTGCCACCGCCTCTGCCATCAAGAATTCAAGTTTTCTGACCTTGTTACCACTCAATTGCAATCCTGAAAGATCATCACGCTATAAAAATTGCAAATTTCAGACATCAGGGAAGAGATACCGAATCATGCACTCTATATACATAAAAATGAGGAATTAAAACGCAAACAGTTCACTGGTCCACCAGGGAAGAGATACCGAATCATGCACTCTATATACATAAAAAATGAGGAATTAAAAAGCAAACAGTTCACTAGTCCACGTTTATATATCTTGATATTGAAACACATTCCCCAACCAAACTCTTGAAGATATTAAAAACAAGTTCATTAAGTTCGAGACAATATTCCAAAGGCACGGTTATTCACACCTAGGTTTTTGCTTAATACACCATATTCACAACACATTTTAGCATAATGTACCGTCAAACACAGCTGCAAAGTGGGTGTATTGAGTAAAGTTTTTGCGTGTAAATGTGTGTAACTATTCCAAATTATGGCTAGTGCCAGCAGCACTTAGATTCTGGAAAAAGACAACCGTCAATATTGTGTATTTAACCAGATAGGCAGCCATTGTAACCTTATTAACTTAAATTAAGCTCGAAATTTGTAATCCATTCCCTCAAGTTTCAATGAGTAATACAATTCTTTAAACCCAAAGTAAACCATAATTCTTACCCCCATACAAACATGCAAATTTAGTCTAAAAGTCATCAAAGCCTATCTCCAATCCACTATTTCTTTCCAAAATTAATTGACAGTTCAAATTACAGAAAAAAACATCCAATCGTGAAAATGAACCTAAAATAGCAGAATCATAACCTCCCAATCGACCATATAATTCGAAACTTTAGAACAAGATTCAAGAAGCACGGATATTAATTACCTTGATATAAACCTCAGTGTGCTTGGGCAAATTAGGAAGGTTCCATTTGTGAATTGGCGTCGGGAACTACAATAAAATCCACTCAAAAAATCAATCATAAACTCATCTAATTAAACATAAATACTCAAACATAAGAAGAATGAATGATCAAACATACATGGCCGAGTGAAAAGATGTGAGAAGGCAGGGGATTGAGGTGGGATGCCCATGAAGGCGGCGCGTATGGCTTCTTCGTGAGGAAATCAAATGTGGATTCCTCTGTTTTCTGCGAGGAATCCATCGGATGGTTCGATTTGGTCGAGTAATTCGTCGAAATGGGAGTCTGAGAGTGCGCGATTTGGGGAATTTTTTGGGTTGTTTTATGTGAAAAGAGATTCTTGTTGCTGATAGTGGTGATAGATGAAAACGGAGTAGGACTGAGAAATCGATTGCAAGACATTTTTCTTTTGTTTTTTTTCACTTTTGGTTTTTATTTATCTACAAACCTATTTGTGGTTTCCCCCAAAATGGAAACTAACACTTTTTTCGAGCTTAAACCAACATAAACAAGAGTTTAAAAAAAAAAAAAATATATATAAATAAGCCCAAACCTTAATAATATAAATTATAAATTTAATAATTCATGAAATAATAAAAATGAAGTACTATATATTTTTGAAAATTATATTGTGTATGTATATGAAATTCTATAACTTTATTTAATTGAATGTGTTAAATTTCATATTTAAATTTTACCATAAATATTGAATATGAAATATGTATTAGGATCGAATTAATCCAACATAAACAAGAGTTTAAAAAATTCATAGACAAGTTTATAAATTTAAAGATTAATTTTCGAATAAAACGAATCACAATTTTTTTGAAAATTAATTTATATAAATCAAATAATCATTGAGTTTAAAGTTTTATTCATATTGTTTTTGATAAAACAAATGAATCAAATATCATCAAGCTTAAATATATTCATTTATATAAGGTGGTCTCCTATTCAGGTGCATTTAACTATAATTTATAACGTGATTTTTAAAATTTTCGAATTTGTTGAATGAATTTTCGATTGAAATACGTTGCTTGTGTTCGTAAAAAAACATAATTCCGTTTAAAAAGTTTGTAAAATATAATAAATGACAAATTTGTTTAAATATATAATAATAAAGTTCATACCATTATTTACCAATTTGAATTTTATAGTATTTAGCTCGGAACTTTAATCATGTAAATAAAAATTTCACTAATTAAATTGAAGATTATTAAACTCATTTGAGTTCTTTTCGAGCTAATTAGGACATCTCAAGAATTTGACCTTTTCAGAAGTTGAACTCCACACAATATGCAATTGAATAAGCACTCATTACAAACCCATGTCATCTAATAATCTGTACTCCCTAGTTCTTCGAGAGAAGGGAATTCAACTCTGCAATTGTTTGTCCCTAAATCAGTAAATACAAAAAACTCATTTGCAAACCCATAATTTATTTATTATCAAATCTGTACCCCTTTGTTCTTCGAGAAAATAGAATACAAATTCAAAATGAGACTGCAATTATTTGCCCCTAAATCAATAAAATCTTGAACAACAGCCGCACAATAATACCAAAACACAGGCAACATAATAAAAATAAGAACTCTCCATTCATTGCAACACAAAGTTAGCTACACCAACTATTCATTGCATCATAACACAAATGAATCCAATCCACCTGTATGTGTAAGGATATGAATAACAGAGAATGAATGCGAATGACCAATCGTGTCAAGAATGCGATCTGCGCAGCCCGACTCTGATGAATGCTATGCTATCATACTAAGTTGGTCTTGTTGATACAGAACATCATGACCCTTTCCTGATCTGATCAGAATGCAGAATCGGACGCCTGTGTTTTCTTCGTCAAAATATTTTTTGCTTCGTTGATTTTTAAAGCCATGTAATGGCTACCACCAGCATCAGGGTGGTTGGCTATCATTACTCTTCTGTGGGCTTCCTTGATCTTCTCCAAAGCAGCATGCTCCCTAATTCATAAACCCTCACTTGTTAGACATACTAGTATGGTTAATGCCATTTTTGTTTAAAGGTAATTCAACCACATTCTGAAGAAAAACGAGAGAACACATTACAACGACATTGATGAATGGATACGTCTTTTTTGAGTTTCACCAGTCTCTAGCTTCTACAAATTTAAACCATTCCCTGACCATTTAACCCATGGAACTATCATGAGAGATATCTAGGGTGTGCTTGGTTCAAATTCTTCAATGGGATTTATCGAAGAGTGGATTACAATTGAATGATGGTTAAAATTTGTTATGCATTACTCTAGTCTTGGAAGTTGAGTCAAAAAATTACCTTTGGTTGATGAAAAATGATTCAGGGGGGAGGTAGTTAATCAAAATGGGCTAATGATTAATTCATTTGGGTCTGATGTGTGAATTAACCATCACAATTACCCCATGTACATTCTCATTACCATTCTCATTGATGATTTTATTAAAACAAGCACCGCCTTAATTGTTTGATGTGTCATAATGGCTATCCCATTGTTTTGAGTGACTATATCCGATTTTTCAATGATCCAAAGGGTTAAAACCCCATGTTATCTGATTATCTATATTTAAAAACATTCAATCAAGTAAGTAAAATTTGTAGTTAAAATGATACATCGGGTTAGTAGAGTAATTAGATGACACAAGTCTAATAATAGGCAGCAAAATGATTCTTGTTTGGTAAACGACATGTTATGAGTTAATATATTTACCTCACTCCAAGAATCAAGGCCGCCTCTCGTTTAGTCATAACTTGCTGAAATCCCCCAGGATAAAATCTACGAGCAATGGGAGCTACAGGACGAGTTTTAAATGCTTCCCATGCTTTCATTAGGTATCTAGCACTCAGAGCTGCAGTTCCAACAGCAGCACCAATTATTACAGGTGATGCCTGCAAACAAACACGAAAAGGATTGTCTCGGAAAATCAATTGACTAGGACATATATAATTGAGTAAGCCAAAGAGTTCAAAAATATCTAGAGCATGAAAGAAAATTATATATCTCAGACTCTTTAAATCGACATTAACAACTGTGAAAATATACAACTGCATAAAATTGAGCTGAAAAGACTTGATCAGAACTCAACAACGTAACGAAACAAGGTATCATAGTCCACTAAATCAACCACGGCAAAAATGTTAGGGATCAACTGATACTAGGCTTCTATAACTTTCAACGAAAATCGAAATAGAAAAGAGCAATTAATTAAAAGGAAGACATTCTTTCATAGCCCCCAGCATGCCAATATTGATACTAATGGTACGTAAATGTACCTTGTTATTCAAATTTCAAACAACTATCCACAGTTCCCATAGCTCCTACATCAATATATAAAAGGCTTGTTGAAAAACCCATAGTAATTTTCTAATTGTTCCAAAGTGTTATTAAGCTGAAATAATCAAATTCAAATTTTCTTGTTCTATCTTCAGTATCCATTCACCAGAAACTAATCTGCTATTCCACAATCAAACCATATTCTGATATTCTAAAACTAAAAATGTTAACAGAGTAAATCCTTATCAAGCCAAATCTTTCGTGTCGAACCCAAAAATCTCCCAACATTAAGAAATTGACAAAATACCCAACTCAGGGAACATCCGAACCATATGAAGCACAACATAAAGCAAAATAAACCGAAGAAACCGAAGAAAAAGATCAATGAATTACCATAGCTAATTCTGCAAGCAATCAGAACAAAACAATCACGGGCACAGATGTTACACCTGAAAAAGGAGGAAACAACGACATAAGAATCCATAAAATACAGAAAAAATGAATTATTCACAATCTTCTTCTTTTTCACCTTTTGAGCAAAGAAAAACAAAACCGTATAAAGAATTCGCGCAACAAACCTTCAGTTAGAAATGCAACCTTAAACCTAATTCTTCGCTTGATTTCAGATTTCCGAACTCTATTTTGGGGGTTATGGTGGATTATACTGCGTCGTTTCTTGTTTGACAAGATATGTCGAAAACGGAGGCGGTGTGTGCTCGCTGTTTCAGGAAGAATCAACTAAACGCGTTTTTAAAAGGCGCTGAATTCCAAAAATATCAAGGTTGGGATAATTTTTAATTGATATTCTAATATGGTAATACATTTTTCCCCCCTCTTATCTCTTCCAATTACTCCACCATGAAATATAGAAAAAGATATTGATAAAGCAAATTAATTATAATTATTATATGAGTTGGTTTGATCTCCCATGAGGATATGTGATAAGAATATGATTATTTAACTCATTTAATTATTTTTTTTTTAAAATTTAAAAACTCAATTTATTATATTTTTTAAACCATTTAAAAAAAAGGTTAAAAGACGTGAACCGATTATATCATGAATTAAACAAAAGGTTTATAAAGATAAATCATGTTTATACAATTTTTGTCTTATTATATTAAAAGTTTAGTATGAAAATTTTTTAAAAAAAACTTTAATTTACAATCAAAATTAGTAATTGGTGAAGGTAAATACAAAAAATTTTATCTTTATGATTCATATTACCAAATTTTTAGCAATATTAAAATTGGTTGATTTAGGATAATTTGCATAAGTGCACATTATGTGTTTTTCATTTTAAATGATACTTATTAAAAAAAAATTGAATAATACTAGAGTCCATTTGATTGGGGCCAATAATAGTGGAAAATTGGATTGAATGATGACTAATTATGGGTTATCCATAATGTGTGTTAAATTTTAATGATTCTACTCAAATTAATTATTTAGAATTCATAATTTAAAAGTTGAGAAGTGTACTTATAGGCAGTAAGACAACGTGGGTGTTTGAAATAAAAAATTATGCTTTTTTTTTTTACAATACAAAGTCGCTTTTTTTTTTAAAAAAATATAATTTTTTTTTTTGATTAAAAATAAAAATTGCATTTAATTGTAAAAGTGTTTAAAAAAAATTGTTATTTAATTTTTGTCAATTGTTTGTAAGTGTTTAATAAAAAAAAAGATATAGAATAAAATATTAGTAAAAAGCCAGAAGCAAGTAGAAGCATATAACTACTAAATTTTAAATTATAGCTTCTAGGTAATTAATATAAGTATATACATTCAGATACAAAACAATCAAATTTGCCCTTACAAATAATTTTATATGATTATAACCACTTTATAATATTTTCAAAAACACACCAAAACTTTGTGTGATATCAAGTTTACGGTGAACTCTATCTCTTCAATATCAATGTTAGAGAGAAAATTATTTTTGGTTTCATTAACTTTTCTACGGTCTATTTTTCTTCCAAAAAAAAATTAATTGTTCAATTTTTGTCTCATAACTAAGTTGACTGTCCAATTTTGATCCATTTTTGCCAAAAAAAATCATGAACAACGTCGTTTTAGTCACGGTATAGTCATGTGCCAGTAAAATTTGGGGTTCTGGATACCCTTGCTGACGTTCTTTTTCTTTAATTATTTTTTTATATTTTTTAATCAATTAAATTACACATATGTAAAGAAATTAATAAACTAAATCAAAATTAAAATTTAAAAATGATTAAATTCTACCAACACTTGATTTTTGTGTGATCGAAAATGACGTATTTCACGATTTTCTAGTGAAAATTGGACAATCAATCTAGTCATGAAACCAAAATTGAGCATTTAAACTTTTGGGGACGAAAAATGGACAATGGATAAATTATGAAATAAAAAAAAATTCATAATTATTACGTATATGCACTATCACTATTATGTACATTTTCATTTTTGATCGGTAGAAAAAAGATTTATTATAAAAACTGGAGTACAAGGGGTACTCCAACCATTGCAACAGATCAAAATAGATGAGTGTTTACAAATTATATCATTGTTATATATAAAAACTATCAATATTTAAAAATAATATATTTTTTAAATGATAATAATATTTAGGGAAAATAGTTTTTTTCAGTTCTACAACTTTACCACCTTTTGTTTTTGGTCTTATTGACTTTTAAATTTTGATTTTCGTCTCATAATTTACATACTTTTGATTTTTTTGTCCTATTGGCCTTTAATATATTTTTTTGTCATATGACTTACATGAATCAAAACAAAAAAGTGATAAAAAATATGTAATTTTACAAATACTCATCAAATTTAAATTAAATCAAGTTCCATAATATATTTTCTTACAAACACCTCCCAACGATCACTTTTAAATTTTAAAATCAAGTCCCATAATATATTTTCTTACAAACACCTCCCAAAGTATATACACAACAAAAACATCCTTTTCATTTTAAATAGTCCAAGAATGAATGATATTATAGCCTATGTTGTAAATGGTTATTATGACTAAAATCCTAGCAAGTTTAATTGCAATTAAAAATGGACAAATTAAAGTTTTATCTGAAGCCAACATATAATAATCAACTGCATTGTCCTTAATTTCATTTAAAACAAAACAAAATTCCCAAAATCATTAATTTTTCAATTATTTATGGACATCAAAATTATTGTTTTTTATAATTACTATGTACCTTTTCGTAATCCACCCATAACTTAACTACACCAAATACTAGTATTACGTAAGATAATTAATGATGGGTTTTTAATTAATTTGCTTTTTATTTCATTAAGAACAAATCCAAAAATTCGAACAATGGAAGTTGAAGAGTTGCACCCAGAAGAGTACAAAATTTTGACTTTTTTCAAATTTCCCCCCCAAAAATTCCATTCTTGAAAAGTGTAAAATTAAATACATGACAAAAGTATCAAAACAAGAAAGGGTATTTTGGTCATTGGACATAGTCCGCCGGAAAGTGTTCGCCGGCGGCGGCGCCACCAGCATTAATGTGGGTTTTTAATTTATGATGGGTTTACCATCCCAAAATAAAGGCAACCAAACTGTGCACACCTGGCCATGAGTTATCATTTTGTATCCACCAATAACTACAAATACTTCTACTTTCTCTCTCTTGTTAATTTTCAACTTCAAAAATCGAAGTGACAGGGAGGAGAGAGAATCATCAATGTAAAATGTAAAGAGGGTATTTATTTGGGTTTAGGATTTGTTGGTAAAGAAAATTAATTCAACAATTTGTTTATGTCAAGAGTTATTATGTAAGCTAATTGCCATTTCAATTTTAATTTATTTTTAAGGCAGATTTGACATTTTAATTATTGAGTAAAAATATATTCTATGAGTATCTTTTTAACCTTAAAAATGGCTTCTAGAATGATTTCTATTAAAAAGTAAAACGATTATACACTTTTTTAATCTTAATTCGTCTGACATTACACGTCAAGTACGAAATATGAAATGAAAATTTGAAGAAAAACTTATTAAGTAATAGTATGAATATATTTAACAATTAAATAGACCTTGAAAATTAAGCTCGAAACTACATTCGAAAGAACAAGAATTCCAAATTTTGTAACTGAAATTTAGACGTTAATAATTCATCTGTTTAGCATAATTTTCAGGTAAAATTAATATTATTAAACCAAAAATTACATTGAAGACTCTTATAAATTAATTTTTATAAATATCATTAAATGTTATAGTTTTCGGTTTTAAAATTTATTCATACTATAAAATTTATATTATTATATTTATAAATTGATATCATTACTTTTATAAATTAATATTTATAACATTTAATGTTATGATATCAGTTTATCAGTTTATAAGTTGTGTAATAGAGTAATATAATTGACTAATTAAGTGATTTGATTATCTTAAAAAATACGCGATTTGTTAACCGCGTAACTATTAGTATATGCAAATTGTTATAATGCAACCATTATAAACAATTTTTCTTTCGAATCTTATAATTTATTAATAGTTTAAAAAAATAATTATATGATCGGTTGGAACAAATTGGATGCAACATCTTTCAAAGATAATATAAATCTCATACTTTTAACCATGAATAAATTTGTAGGAAAGTTCTCACGAAAAAACCTAAAACATGAGTTGATTAATAAATCCAATATTATATACTATTAATAAATTTGTACTTAAAGTTCTCAAAATAAAACATTCGTTGATTAACAAATCCAAGATTAGGTTTATATATATATATATATTAATAGTATAAAAAAATTACATGAAGTGCTCATCTCTTCGTATCTATCTACCCCCCTTTATTGCAACCTTTTTTCTCTCACCGTGTGATCAGAAAACCATAAATCCGTCGGTTACAACATTACCACACACAACCATGTATCTATATCAGTGTGTGTAATAGTGTGTAGACACCGTGTTATGTGTGTGTACTTCTAGGTATAGCATTCTAGTATTAGTAGTTATTACTATTATTATTATTATATATTATATTATGGGGCAATATTATCTTTGAATCTCTCTCATTCCTTCTTCTTTCCTCCCCTCCCCCAACAATGATATAGATACATGTGTGATGTACGTATAATTGTAATATCAAATATGTTGAAAGGCGTTACATCTCCTATATTATTATTACAACTTAATTCCTTCCAAAAATGAAAACATGGCTAGTGCCTTAACATATGCTCACTTTGCTCAATTTCCTCTCTCTAAATCCCACTTATTCTTCTTCTTTCCCTGCCTTAAATCTTTTCCTACTAGTATATATTTTTCCATAGTTTCGTTTTTTTTGTTACCATAAAATTTCGAATTTTTTCTCCATTTCTTCATTAGTATTGTGGTATTATTGTTATTTAGATGAGTTTTGTTATTATTATGGGAATTATTATAGCTCGAAATCTTGTTGGATGTAGTATTATTAATTGTATACATCAGTGGTACTTTCTCATCTAGTTGTAATATTATTAGTATGGAGTTCAGCGGCGGCTCCGGCGGCGGCGACCACCATGACGCCTCCGACCCTCACCGGAGGAAAAAACGCTACCACCGTCACACTGCAAACCAAATCCAGCGCCTTGAATCGTATGCATATATATGCATGCACTTTAATTTGAATTAATTAATTAAATTCATTTTTTTTCCCAATTTGATTTTTTTGCAATAATTAATTAAAAAGATTAATTAATTTTTGTTTGTAGAATTTTCAAAGGGTGTGCACACCCAGATGAGAAGACTAGAAATATGTTAAGCAGGGAATTAGGGTTGCATCCGAGGCAGATCAAATTTTGGTTCCAAAATAGAAGAACTCAGTTGAAGGTATTTAATTAATTTTTTTTGAATAAATTTAATTTATGGGGTTTTGATGTTGTTGATGAATTTTATATTTTCTTGAAATTTTTTTGTTATTTTCTTGAATTTTTTGTTATTTCCATTTTAGGCACAACATGAGAGATCAGATAATTGTACATTGAGGGCTGATAATGATAGAATTAGATGTGAAAATATAGCAATGAGAGAGGCCCTCAAGAATGTCATCTGTCCCTCTTGTGGAGGTCCTCCTGTTACTGAAGATTCTTATTTCGACGAGCAAAATCTGCGAATCGAAAACGCCCACTTGAAAGAAGAGGTTATTATAACCTAATTTAATTCTACTAAATTTACTTCCTAAATTTGTTAATTTGATTGATTTTGTTAACATTCTTGCATTGCTTCTTGTGATTTTAACTTAATTTAGATAGTGATGATCCAATCTTGTTCTAGGCCTCTAGCTATAATTTTGATGTGATTAATTTTAATTTATATGAAAAAGTCTTGCGTAAACCAGTCTTACCACCGTGCAATTGGTTTGCATTTCGTGTGCATGTTTTCATTAAAGGTATTAATTTGATGGTATTAGCAGTTTCAATCAAGGGTATTAGTTGTTTTACAATAAAGTATTAGTTGAAAAACAAGTGCGTGCGACCAACTCTTTAAATAAACGTTCTTACTTGTTATCCAATCTCTAGCTAGAATATGATTCAATTGATTTAACTACATGCAAATTTAGTGAATTTGATTATGTTAACATTTTTGGATGTGTTTAATTTTTAATTTTGTAGCTTGATAAAGTTTCTAGCATAGCTGCAAAGTACATAGGAAGGCCAATATCACAGCTGCCACCATTTCAACCTATTCATGTATCCTCATTGGATTTATCAATGTCTAGTTTTGGTGCTCATGGAATGCCTGGCCCTTCCCTAGACCTTGACCTTCTACCGGGAAGTTCGTTGGGCTTAATTCCGAATTTGCCCTTCCATCCGATGAGCATATCCGATTTAGACAAGTCCCTCATGGCTGATACGGCTGCCAACGCCATGGATGTCTTCATTAAGCTCTCGCAAAGCAACGAGCCTCTTTGGATGAAGTCGACACCTGATGGTCGGGATGTGCTCAATCTTGAGACGTACGAACGAGCTTTCCCGAGGCCTAATAGCCACTTGAAAAACGCGAGCATTAGGATTGAAGCTTCGAGGGAATCGGGGGTGGTGATCATGAATTGTTTGGCCTTGGTTGATATGTTAATGGATGTGGTTAGTTGAATATTCGATTTGATTTGATTTGATTTGATTTTCGTGGTCAAATTCTAGTTTGTAACGGCGTGTCTTTTTTTCCGTTTGATTGTTAGAATAAATGGGTGGAATTGTTTCCTACAATTGTGTTAAGAGGAAGGACTATTGAAGTAATATCATCAGGAATGATGGGAAGCCAAAGTGGCACATTGCAACTGGTAATGAAACTTGTTTTTTTCTCTCTTTTTTTTGGTGTTTTTTTTTTTGTTTTTTTATTTAAATCTTGACAGCTTTGTTTTTCAGATGTATGAAGAACTGCAAGTTCTATCAGCATTGGTGCCAACTAGGCAACTCTTTTTCCTGAGATTGGTGCAGCAGATTGAAGCCGGATCATGGGCGATAGTCGACGTTTCGTACGATATTCCTCATCACGAAGGCCAGTTTTCTTCATCATGTAAAGCTCAAAGGCTTCCTTCTGGATGTTTGATTCAAGAAATGCCTAATGGTTACTCTAAGGTTGTAAGAATGAAACTCTGTTTCTCTCTGTCTCGTTGCGTTTTTTTTAATCATCTTCGATTGATCACCGTTATTTCTTAGGTCACTTGGATTGAGCATTGGGAAGTAGAGGATAAAACCCCAATACATAGGCATTACAGAGACCTTATCAATAGTGGATTAGCCTTTGGAGCTGAAAGGTGGCTTTCGAATCTTCAAAGGACGTGCGAAAGAATCGCGTGTCACATGGTCACTGGAAATTCGTCCCGTGATCTTGGAGGTTGGATGAAACAAAAAAGTTTTTTTTACAAAAAAATTGAGGTTTCATTATCTGAAAAGCGTGTCGTGTATTGATTGCAGAGATTCCATCACCGGAAGGCACAAGAAGCATGATGAAGCTTTCTCAGAGAATGGTGAACTACTTTTGTTCAAGCATAAACCCTAGTAGTCCACAGCATTGGACAACAGTGTCCGAACTGCACGATTATGATATTCGAGCAACGTTCCACAGGAGCACCGATCCTGGCCAGCCTAATGGGATGTTCCTCAGCGCAGCTGCTACGATTTGGCTCCCCGTTAATCCACAAACCGTCTTCAATTTCCTGATAAACGAGAGGACTCGCCCTCAGGTAAAGATGATGTCCTATTGTGATAAATTTGACTCATTTTTTACCTAAGTTTAATTCATTCTCCAACACATTGATATATAAAATGAGAGCATTAGTTCATATAAAGAAAGGTATTAGTTCATATAGTATAAAGTATTAGCTTGTAAGTTTAACAGTATTAGTACTTATTCAATATACAGCTAATACTTTTCAGCATTTGAACTATACTTTTCTTCAAATGAACTAATACATTTCGACCGGAATTTCCTATGATTCTTGAAAAAAAATAGAGTTGAAATTTTTTAGTCAAAATTGCACCATTACATGGTTAATTGGTGTACAGAAGTGTTATTCAATCTTAATTCGTTTTTTATCGTTAATTGCTCATGTTTTGAACCGTATTTTTGAAAATTGTAGTGGGATGTTCTGAATCCAAATCCAGTTCAAGAAGTTGCTCACATTGTCAATGGCTCTCATCCAGGGAATTGCATCTCTCTCCTCAGGGTAACTAAAGCTTATATATACTCGTCGACTCAAAATAATTGTCATTTTTCGAAATCAGCTTACACAAGGACAAAATAGTCATTTTATGATCATATTTCTTGAAACAGGCCTTAAACACAGGGCAAAACAACATGCTAATTCTCCAAGAAAGCTGCATCGACTCGTCAGGCTCCCTCGTTGTCTACTGCCCGGTCGAGTTACCATCCATCAATATAGCAATGAGCGGTGAGGACCCGTCTTACATTCCCTTACTACCATCGGGGTTCACAATATCCCCCGATGGTAGGGCGGATCACCACCAGATCGGTGGTGGTGACGGGGCCTCAACGAGCTCATCGGTCGATAGGTCATCATCATCGGGCTCACTAATCACCGTCGTTTTCCAAATCATCGTTTCCAGCTCACCGACCGCCAGAATGAACCCCGAGACGGTCGACACGGTCAGCAACCTCATTTCCAACACCGTCCAACAAATTAAAGCCGCGTTATTGAACTCCTGATGCATGATCCATCATTTTTGCTCTTCTCAAGGCAGCGATGATTTTTCTAACGCTAAATTACTCGAAATAGGAGTCAAGAACGCACCGTCGGATGTGGCTCATCGATCTTGCTGTGATATATCGCGATATATTCGTGTCTCTCGAGATAGATTAGGGTTTACGATTGGTTTGATTCCAAATTACACAGCAAGACAATGTACACTGCATGGTTCGGGTATTGACTTCTAGGAATTTATCCAAGAATATGCCTATTTTCTCAAATAAATTACTATATAGTATTTGATTTGGATTCATTTAATGTGACATATATTGTTTAATTTTCATGTGTGGTCCTATGTGGGAATAAAGAGAGCCATGAGATTAAAGTCATGGGATGGGGGCAATAACAAGGACAACTAGATTGATAGATATATAGATTAAGTGTTGCCATCAATATTATAACTTACTTCTTAATTATGAGTGTCTCTTTTGGTCTTTTTTCAAATTAGGGGGGAAATCCTATCTTAGGTTTGGTAATAGTACCCTGTGGGGTGGCGCTTTTAATGAAGGAAAGATTAGAGACAACGACTTTGTTAATTAAGCGTGTGCATCAAGATGTGTATTTTGATTTAGGGTTTAATGTAAATGAATTAATTTATGCTAAACGTAGTATTTATTTATAAATTGATTGTTTAATTATTGTGCTTTGAAAACTAGGTCAGATATCACTTTATAAGTAGAAAGGTTATGAGTTTGATTTGGCAAGATTGAGGGGATTGTATAGGGTTTAATGTGAATGAATTGATTTGTGCTCAATGTGGTATTTATTTGTGAATTGTGTTTGATTATTATTGAATTGATTGATTGATAGCAAATTAGATGAGATTAAGTTAAGATCTCACTTTAAATTATCTTTCCATGCCCCGCTTTGTTTTGAAAATGGGGATATATCACCCAATTTAGATTGTTTACCCTCTAAATTCCCAAAGTCAAACCACCCTTTTATGTATTTTTTGGGATTTGAGTAATTTTGGTCGGGACTCAAAGATTTTTTATAATGAAATTTTATCTTTACGCCTAAAAAAAAATTGTTTTAGTTGTTAGTAATGAATTGATTGATTGATAACAAATCAACTTTGATATAGAGCCCATTAATATTGATCTAGATTTAAAAGTTGATTGAATTTGACATGATTCGATTTTATGTTATTTATGTAAATCATATTGTGCAATTCAATTGTATTTTTTAAACACTTCAACTTATTTTGGTAAAAATATGTTGTGTGTTTTAGTATAAATAAATTGCATGTTTTAGTGAACGAGTTATATGTTTAATAAATGTACTTGCAATTTATATATTCAATTAATATATAATTTATATTAGTCTTAATACCCTAAAGTCACCAAAAAGACTGTGCTCATAGATGATTTGAAACAAGTTTTTGACTTGTTAGATGAAAAATGTTTATGGATTATTTTTTTTTCATTGTCCAATAATTACTTAATATGAGAAGTTATTATTATACTCATTTCACAATCATTGAATATTTTATTTTTTGTGAAGTAATCTACGTTTCTAAATAACATGTTTCAATTCTCTTAGCATACTTTTCTAGGACAGATGGAATATATAATTTAGATGTATGCTCTGATTTAGGGTTGTAAATGAATCAGATTGAGTCTAACGCATTATTGTTGAAACCTATTTGGATTTTAGAAACTTGTTTGTAGAAATTCAAGAAATGAAAATGTCCACTCGACTAGAAAATTTTACTTTATAAGGACAGAGAAATAATTTTAATTTGTTCGAAATTCCTCAATCATGTCGTAAATTTTCTTAGTCAATTTTTTTTTTATTTTTTTTGTGAAATTTCATTTATATTTTTATAACAGTTTTAATTTTTTATGCACCAATTTAGAGTTGCATAGACCTAAACTGAAATGTTATAGTTTATATATTTAAATACTTTTTGACTTTTTTTTTTTGCATTTTTATATGATTTTGTATAGTTGTTCTTTGGAAAAACAAAAATTCACCTTTTAGATTTGATGAGATTACATTAAGATAAGCGTTAGAAATTAAATTCAAGAAATCCTGTTTTCAATTCTTTGCTTCTATATATTATAGTAGTTAGGTAGGTAGTGTAGTTTGTCAAGGCTATACATAATTAGAACGGGGAGACTATTGCAGTACTGTAGCAGCTAATATATCTAAGAGTTGAAAAAATATACTAGTATTTAATGCTATGATATTAGTTTATAAGTGTAATGATATCAGTTGATAAGTGTAGTGGTATTAGTTTGTATGTGTAGTGGTATAAATTTCATATTATGAACAAGTTTCAAATCTAATCAGAGAAATTAAATAAAAAAATTATTTCACACATCTTTACAAATTCAAAACTTTAGATGAGATGATTTTTTTTTATATATCAGAGTCTTCAAGTCTGGGTTCGATTTTAAAAGTTAAAATAACAAATAATGAGTATAAAAACAAGAACAATCAATCTTGTACTTTTAGGGGTGATATATCATACTGTATCGAAAATATCGAATCATACCGTATATTATATCGAAATTTTAGGTATCTAAAAAATCATACGGCTGCCGTACCGAGATTTTCGGTATATTGAAAATTAATATACCGAAATTTCAATATATTAAAATTGCATATAGTATATCGTACCGAAAATTCGATATATATCGTACCATAATGAATTTTCAATAAAATACCATTTAATGCCAAAAATTTTATATAACGTTTCATGCCAAAATTTCATTAACGAGACGTGATATATTGGCAATCATAGGGAATAAATTTATTGAACGTACATGGGATAGGGACATTTTATCTCAAAGTTGCGTCAAATTTATAATTATATTTCAAAAATCATTATACGAAATTAAGTATTTACTAAATTATCATAAAATCAAATGGCATCCATTAATAAATATAAATAGAAGAACAACGGACTAGAGACAAAATATACGTGATTAGTCAACCAACGAATTAACTACAAAATAAAAATAAAATAATACTACAGGAGTTGGTATGCTGTGAAACTTGTTCACCGTGAAACTGATTTTTTTTTTTACAAACATACACTTTAGTAATATAAGTCACACACTTTAGTAATATAAATCACACACTTAAGTTATTACTGCGACACTCTTTGCTATAATATAAGTCACACCCTTCACTTTTATGAGTAATACTCTTTATAGTAAAAAGTCACACACTTTACATTAAAAAGTCACACACTTTAGTAATATAAGTCACACTCCTTAACCAATTTCACCGTAAAACTTGTTCACACTATACTTTGTCATATTACAGATATTTGACTGCTACAGAATTTAAAGAATCCTCACCCACCTCTATTTCTCTCTCCTTCCATATATAAAGAATTAGATATATATTAGGGTTAAAGATTTGTATCCATCCAGGTTCATCAACCACTCATAATGCATTTTAAAATCATGCAACTTATTACACTAAAAAATGCAATTTATTTACATTAAACTGTGTGACTATTAATATGAAAAAATAGTTACACGGTTCAGTATAAATAAATTATATCTTTTAATATAAAAAGTTGCATGTTTTTAAAATACACTATGAGTTCACGGTGCACCCGAAACCCACACTGACATTGTTTACTCTGTGTAACTCGTTATGCAAACGCCCTGTCTGTTTACATATGCTCTAGTATTTATTTATGGATGACAAGGGGCCCAAGAGTGGGCCCATGCAATTACACAAAAATAAGAAGCCTGTAAAATCACATGAGCCCTAAATATGAAAACTTAATGGGCCCCCTACACGAGTGCTCAATCAAGGGCCCAACCCTACATATAACTTAACTAAAACTTCTATTCCATGAAAAAAAAGGCTAAAATTCTTTATTTTTCAGATATAGTTTATAAAATTCAATACCATCCTTACCATGTATGGATGTTTCATAACGTCACACTTTTTTTGTGTTTGATGCATGTGGTAACGTAACATCCCAAGTGTTCATAATAGCTAAAAATTAAAGGGCAACTTATACTAATTGCATTTCGAGAATTTTACTTTCAATTTGTGTAGGACATATTTCAAACTTTAAAATTATTGCAAATGAAGGATCTCGAGCAAATTCGCGGCAAAATCAAGAGTATTTTCATCAATTCATATACTTGTCCTGCAAAAGACGAAAGTTTGATCCTTGAAATGTAAAAAGTGATAAAGATAAGTTATATTTTTGCAGTTTGTCCTAAATTAAAAGTGTCGATTCTTATATAAATCAATGATATTAAAAAATATCTTACAAATAAAGAGATTTTTTTTTAAAAATCCATAAATTCATCAATATGTATGTGTGTTTATGTATAATTAATTGGAATATATTTTTTTTAAGCCCATAACTTAGGAGAGTTGTGTTTTAACGATAATAATTTTCCGAGCTTGGAAATGTAGGACTATATGTTTAAAAATCTGTAAATTTAAGATAATATGTTTTAGAACCTTTAAATGAAGGACGATCGAGCTTGAATAAGCACAAATCTGATTGAAATGTCACGTGAGTTGCACGATGTCCCACACTTGCATATTTACGGACTTGTGAATGTAGCTATGTTTTCAAAACCTGTAAATTTAGGATAATCTTGCAACTCATCTGACATTTTAGCCTGATTTTGGTTTATTCAAGATTAATTGTCCTACATTTACAGATTTTGAAATATAGTGTCCTATATTTACAGATTTTAAATCATATTGTCCTACACAACCCACTC
This sequence comes from Stenogyne calaminthoides, assembly GCA_037126765.1. NCBI lineage: Eukaryota > Viridiplantae > Streptophyta > Magnoliopsida > Lamiales > Lamiaceae > Stenogyne > Stenogyne calaminthoides. Next base: position 2,474,720 of record JBBCBC010000044.1, read on the forward strand.
TAAGGTAGTGTCCTAGAAAATTCCCTAATTAATTAGACGAATTATGTGAAAAAGTAGTGACAAAAACTTGTATGAAACGGTATACAATTTAGCATAAATCAGCACCCACCCTTCCCAAAACGTTAAAGCGTCAATACTCAAATTATACTCAGTCTCACCATGCGACGATCTCATGCAAATGTGTCTCAAAAGTGGTGCGATGTGAGTATAAAATAAAATAAGATAAAGCATAAAACGAAATCAAAAGTTTGATGATCCAACAGTACTGCGACCAACCTGGACCATCTTGCTTTAAACCCTAGGGCCCACTGTCACTTCTTTTTAATCCAATATATACAAATTAAAACTACTATAATTTATTAATTTTAAAAAATATATTGCAAAGAGCTTGTGCAGAACAAGGCACAAGAAACGTTAATATAAAACAATCACCATTTATACTACTAATTAATTTACTAAATATAATGGGCTTGCATGAAACGCTTCTAAGAATCTAGAAAAGAGAAAAAGTGAAAAATCACTCAAAGACAAGGGACTTTGATTTCAATTTATATAAATGCACATCATATGGAGTGTGTTTATAGTACGTAGGAGCTAAGTGGTGGTGCTACGACGGAGGTGGTGGTGGTCAGTGGCGGATAGAATGTAGTGGTACAAGTACAAATTGTTTTCAAATCGTGAAAAAAAACTTATTACTATTCTATATTAAAAAAAAAATTAATAACATGTATCCCCAAATATTCAGCCGCCTCTTCAGTAAATGAGTTTGTACCCATTACTTATTCAACCCAAAATATAATAAAAACACCCCAAACTCAATTGCTAAGAAAAGACCAAATTCCTACACAGACCAATTTAAAAGATATTAAAAAAAAAACTTTTTTTATTATCGATAACAACTTTCAATTCTAGCCCATTTGCTTTTAAAATAAAAAAGAAAGATGGCCCATTTCAGATTTAAAGTTCAGCAATTTAAATTTTAAATTACAAAATAAAACTAGATTAGGTACATTTTTAGTCACTTCAATACTGTACACACTCTTCTTGAACACGAGTCGACTTCTTTCCTCACTCTCAACCTCTCTAGTCCTCTGTAAACAAATTCAATATTTGGATTGTGTTGCCAAACAATTTATTTCATTGAGAGCCAAAGGTAATAATTATTCAATTTAATTTAATATGTGACTTTTATGCTTATTACTTAATTTGATTATTGATTTAAATTATTAATAAATTTACTTTAAATTTGTAAGTTATAAATTAGGATTATATTATTATTGTCAATTTGCTAAATGTATGCTAATTTAATTTAATTGAGATATATACTTATTTGAATTGTTCTTTCAATTGTGGGTTTGTAGTAAAATTATAATCACAACTTGTTGTAATCTTATTATTTGCTATCTAATTAAATTAGGAATCATGTCAAAAGAAACTCAAGACAATGAAAAAGCAATACGATCTTCGAGAATTTATGTTCAAGAAAATGAAGCCTCAAGGAGCTTCTTTGCACTTCTCCAAGAGATAATGAGTCACCTTCATATATGATAGTGGGTCTCAAAATCAAAATCAAGGAAATAAAAGGGATGCAAGTGGTTCAAATGCTAAATTGTACAACCGGAGGAGGAAGAATTGCTATATGATGTTGAGCTTCTTCCCAATGATCCCGGAAACGGATAAACATCATGAATTATCCTCCTAACCAAATTAAAATGCGGTGAGAAGAGCATACATTCTTAAAGGATCTTGTCAACCCAAAACTCACAACTTCCTCAAAGGGACCTTGGAGGTATCGTCGATTTAGTGTCATTTGGTTTAAAAAGTATGATTGGCTTGAGTATAGTATTGAGAATGATCGCATTTTGCTTTGTATGTTACTTATTCAAGAATGAAATTGATAGTAGTGTGGGGGGAGATGCTTTTATTAATGAAGGATTTAGGTCATGGAATAAACCTATTAGGTTTGACAAGCATGTTGGTGGTGTTAAAAGTTCACATAATCTTGCTTACAAAAAAATTGTGAATTTAAGAGATTCAAATGAAAAGTCTATTGTACATGCTTTTGATAATGCAAGTGAAGTGATTCGAAGTGAGTATGAATCTCGTTTTAGGGCTTCACTTTCTTGTTTAAGGTTTCTTTTGCTTCAAGGGTTGGCATGTCGTGGGCATGATGAAAGTGAAGAATCAATTAATAAGGGAAATTTTCTTGAGCTTTTGAAATGGCTAGCAGGACATAAAGAGGATGTTAAAAAAGTTGTTCTTGAAAATGCTCCAGGAAATAGTCAAATGACATCTCCCACAATTCAGAAAGATATCATTAATTGTTGTGCTAAAGAAACAACTAAGCACATTATTGAAGAGCTTGGTGATGACTACTTTGGTATATTGGTTGATGAGTCAAGTGATGTATCTCATAAGGAACAATTAGCTCTTTGTTTGCGTTATGTTGATGGCAAAAGGGGAATGGTGGTGGAGAGATTTCTTGGACTTGTACATGTTGGTAATACCACTGCTGCGACACTTAAATGTGCAATTATGTCTTTGCTTGTGGAACATTCTTTAAGTCCATCTAAAATTCGAGGGCAAGGATATGATGGAGCTAGTAATATGAAAGGTGAGATAAATGACCTTAAGACTTTGATTATGCAGGACACTCCATGTGCATACTTTGTTCATTGTTTTGCTCATCAACTTCAATTAACACTTCTTGTTGTTGCTAAAAAAAACAATGATTGTGGTTGGCTTTTTGAGACACTTTTAAATTTGTTAAATGTGATTGGTGTTTCTTGTAAGCGAAGAGAAATGATCCGAGAGAGTCAAGCTGAAAATGTTGTTGAAGCCTTGAAAGTGGGAGAACTTAAGAGTGGATCGGGTTTGAATCAAGAACTTGGTTTGAAGAGGCCCGGTGATACGCGTTGGGGATCTCATTATAAAACTCTTTTGAATGTTATCCACTTATTTCCTACAATTATCGAGGTACTTGAGGTGATTGGAAAAACAACTTTAACTTCAGAGGATAGGATAAAAGCCCAATCAACTTTGTACTCAATTGAGGCATTTGATTTTATTTTTATGGCACACTTGATGGAACTCGTCTTTGGTTACTCCAATGATTTGTGTAATGCTTTGCAAAGAAGAGATCAAGATATTGTCAATGATATGTCTCTTGTTTCATTAACAAAGGAGTTGTTGCAAAACACAAGGGATAGTGGATGGGAACCTCTCTTGGATAAGGTCACTTCATTTTGCACTAAGTATGACATTGTTGTTTCCGATATGGATGCTCCTTATATTCCACGAGGAAGATCAAGACGTTGTGTTGACCAAGGTACGAACCTTCGACATTTTCGATTTGAAATTTTGAATGCAGTAATTGATTTGCAAATTCAAGAACTCAATGAACGGTTTGATGAGGTCAATACAGAGTTACTTATATGCATGTCGAGTCTAAGTCCCACAGATGGTTTCTCTTCTTTTGACAAGAAAAAGATACTCAAACTCGTCACATTTTATCCCTCTGAGTTTGCAACTATTGATATGTTGGCTTTTGAACGTCGACGTTACGTATATATTGGAGATATGCGAAGAGATGTCAGGTTTCGGAATTTACATGATCTTGGTGATCTTTCGATGATGCTTGTCGAGACAAAGAAGAATAACACTTATCCATCAATTTATTTACTCGTCAAGTTGATGTTGATTCTCCCATTTTTAACCGCAAGTGTGGAAAGAGTATTTTCCGGAATGACCTATGTAAAAAATAAGTTGCAGAATAGCATGGGTGATCAACTTTTGAATGATTGTTTGGTTACTTTCATTGAGAAGGATATGTTTCAACATATTTCCGATGATAATGTCATAGATCGTTTCCAAAAAATGAAGACTCGAAGAACTCAGTTGTAATTTAATTTGAATATCATGTACTTTTTTTTTTGTTTAGGCTACATTAAATTTGTATGACTTTTATTAGTAATTAATATTTAACTTACTATATTCTGTATCCCCAAATTTAAAATTCTGGATCCGCCACTGGTGGTGGTGCAAATTGTCTTTCATGGCCCCCGTTGGATTGCCTCCCGGTTTCCGGTTCCATCCCACCGATGAAGAGCTTGTCAACTATTATCTCAAGAGAAAAATCCAGGGCCAAGAAATCGAGCTCGACATTATTCCCGAAGTCGATCTTTACAAATGCGAGCCGTGGGAGTTGGCAGGTAATTTAGTTATTGAATGATCGGGAATGTCTTGTGTAAACCAGTTTTGCCGTGCAGCTAGTTTGCATTTTGTGAGTGATTTTTGAACAGTATTAGTTGTTTCATTGAAAAGTATTAGTTGTTATACTATAAAGTATTAGTTGAAAAACAGGTACGCATGCAGTAAAACTGATTTGCACAAGACCATAAACTAGTTTGCATTTTGTGTGCATTTTGAAACAGTATTAGTTGTTTCATTAAAAGGTATTAGTTGCAATACAAAATTTAATGTGACAATTGTAATGTGTACATTTGATTAATGTGGTATGTATGTGTGAATATGTTTTGTAGAGAAATCTTTCTTGCCTAGTAGGGATCCGGAGTGGTACTTCTTCGGGCCGAGGGACCGGAAGTACCGAGCAGGTTCAGATTTAACCGGCCACCCGGGCCGGTAATCGGAAATCGACGGGCAAGGACCGGAGGGTGAGTAGTCAAAATCGGGCCATTGGTATGAAGAAAACATTGGTTTATTATAGAGGAAGGGCACCTCAGGGAATAAGAACTGATTGGGTTATGCATGAATATCGACTTGATGATAAAGAATGGGAGGACACTTCTGGTATTCAGGTAGTTCGTATGGTTAGTCTAATTTTAATCCACTAAAAAATGTTTATACATATACATATGTGTGCATTTATTCTCATTTTTTGAATCATATGACTAAATATATTTGTATGAGTTATTTGGATTTTTTTCTATCATTCCAACAGATTTTTAGCATATTGTACCACATGCTTAATGTGTTGTACAGTATAACAGGAATCAACCAGTACTTATTTGCTAATTTTCTTGATGAAAGTGATAGTTTTTTAAGTTAAATATTTTTTGTGAAATAAAAAATTTAGCGTGGGTTTATGCCTCTTCAAGTAGAAATTAGGGTGTTTGATATGATCACTACAATTGACAACTCAACTTTTGTTAATATGCAACATATGTATAAAAAGATTGCACATGAGCATCAAACATTTGCACATATTAGTAAATTCGATTGTATATATTCAATTATTTTATATATGTTAGTAAATTTTTAAAGAATTTATACCTATTAATAACTTGATTTAAAATTTTGTACCTCACAATAAATATTCCTAGAAATTAAGATGGCATCTTTTTGTTCATCATTATGGTGAATTTAGAGAAGGGTTATGATAAAGTAGGAGGGTTCAAATTGTGTAATAAGCAAACCGCTTAATTATCGTTATGCATCTTTTGAAAATTTAAACCTTTTCTTTATGTTTGTCAATGATGATACAATCTTTTCCATTATGGAATTCATTCACACAGATGTCATCATTTGACTCCAAATGCACGATTTTTATTTTGCTGGAAAAAGCATTTATCTCTCAATTTTCTTTTTCTTTCATCATGATCTCTTTTTACTCTTGTTAAAGATGGATAAAAAGCATGATAATTGAGCTTTAACATGTGGCCTCATCCCATCTCTCTTTTGTGTGTGAAGAATGGAGACTGTAGAACGTGAACTGCATGGCATGCATGGGAAGATTGATACTTTTGTGACAAATAATCATCCACCTTTACCTACCTTTCTTATATAATAATGTGAAACTATATGCAGATTAAATTAATAGCATGATTAATTATTGCATAACCTTATCATATTATTCTTTTCTTGTATGGGTCTTAGATCCCTTGAGTGACATTTTAGCTTCTCTTTGTCTTTGAATAATGAGACAAAAGTACAATTCTTGTATACATATCACAAAGGCCCCAATCATCAATTTTTGTCATCTTATTTTGATAATCATATTATACCCTGATCTGGGATCACAGATTCTTGATTTCATTTTAAATTATAATAATATAATATTATTAATCTAAAATTTAAAAGCAGCATCCCTTCACTTTCATTCTGTAAGAAGGTGTCGGCCACTTTTCACTTTATTCTCTCCTGCATACCTGAATAAGCCAAACTCATAGGCTACACTCAGAAGTGTGTGTTGAGTGATATATACATATATTATAATATATATGTATACTAATAACTGCATATACATATATAATATACACTCTTAAAAGCATGTAGTTTTGACATAAAGTTTAGAGGGTACTAGTGAGGGAAATATAAGCTGATGATCCTTCATTTCCATGGGATTTTATTCAAGAAAGAATAGAAAGATTTCTTTGTACTTGAAAACAATTTTTGCAGAAACCATAAGATTGCCTTTTTTACAAACTTCTGCATATCTTCTTCTTCTTCTTTACCCTTCTTTTATCACTTTAATTTTGACAGTCTATCAAACAAAATCCTACAGCCACAATTATTGACTAATAAATCTATCCAAGACTCCTGCTTTTGTTGTCATCATATCTCACAAATCCAAGATTCACCCCAAACTTTCCCTCCTTTGAAAACCAAATAATGAGCTCAAGAATCTAGTTCTCTTGAACACAAACCATCCCTAATTAATTCAAATTAACTAAGAATAAATAATGCTGACTCCATCATTGTCAATGTTAACTTTCAGGGACTCGTATGCGCTATGTCGCGTTTTCAAGAAAAACGGGTTGTGCTCCGAAGTAGAAGAGCAGGGGCAATCTAGTAATATCCCGTTGTAGATTACATCCAAGGGGATTACACGAGACCAAGGACTTCCCTTGGCATCATCTTCCACCATCTGTATGGAAGAAGAAGACAAAGATGAAAAGGATGAATCATGGATGCAGACAGATGATGTCTGGTGGATCTAGCCCCTTGATGCATCATCTTCCACCATCTGTATGGAAGAAGAAGACAAAGATGACAAGGATGAACCATTGATGCAGTTTATTACAGATGCGTTTGGGGTGAAGAGATGTCCCTTTATTTTTCTTGGTGGTGTTATCTCAGTACAGCCAAGTTATCTTGTGGCTATACAGAGTTGGTTTTTGCCCTCTTGGCTCTTACTAAGGTTTCTTTATTGGGTTTGACAAGTGGAATAAAGGGCTTGTTTCCTACAGTGAGTGTTACTCTGTTCTTAACAACAATGAATTTGCTATATTGAATTTCAATCTCATCCTCAATTTGTTCAGTCCAAACACAACCCAAGGAAAGTGACATTTATACATGTGGTGGGTTGGGTAGGGGTCCATAGTTGCAAGATCTACAGCCTCAGTTGTCAATTCTCATTTGTCCAATACATCTGTCCCACTACATCCCCATCAGTGTACAGGTGAATATAATTAATACACAAATCATATTATGGATTATACAACATAAAAATCAGTGGAAAATATTGATTATCCTAGAATGGGAAAGGTAATAACCTTCAATTAAGTCAAAATCAAGTAGAAGTTTCAATCAGATCTAAGCAGATAAAGACATCATAATCTAAATGATGTTAGTCATGAACATAGATATATCACATTGTTGGTTACCTTTCCCTCTCACATGCACAAAACTTTTCAAAAGCTACATATGATTAAATAGAATTATTGGTGCTCTTAACTAAAACATACCCTCCATATCTGTGAGTAATGCTCTTGTGTAGCTTTAAAGAGATGGATGTACATGGAATTTTCTCTGCACTAATTGGAGGCAGATAGAAGTTAACAAGAGTACTTCACCTTGAACAAAATTAAATTCATTAATTGGACAGCATTTAAGAGAAGATAAATAGGAAGAGCCCTCATGTGGAATCACAAGGATGTGACAGTTCTTCGCATTTTTTTGACCGCGGATGAAATCTATGACAGGAACCAGTATCAAAAGGTTTATAAGCTGCTGGATTTCATGATTGTGCAGTAAAAAACAGATGCATATATCACAGTTTGACAAATTTGGACCCCCACTCCAGTAACAGGTTTATCCATATTCTAACGGGAGGGTGGGGGGCTACACCTCGATTGAGTTATTAACCGAAACCTTCCACCTTTGAAATTCTGCTTTATCGGTCATGAATGAACTGGCAGAACGATGCCCACCGCCTCCATATTCCTGTATAAAATCAATCATATGCCACAGTTAGCTTCAATTAAATCTTAAGATCAACATTTGGGCGCAACTGTTTCACAACTAATATTGTTCAATGAAAATAACTATTATTACTCTCAGTGGAAATAACTAATAGTGACCAACTAATATTTTTTAGTAAAACTAATACAATTTTAAAATGCACTTGAGTTGCACGGTGCAACAGGTGCATAGAAGTATTTGCTCAATGTCACGTGTTCTCATAAGAAGAATTGCACTGGGTTGGGTAGCAGTTATTACCTGCGATATAGGCGTAGTGTCCTCATCATCAATACTTCTCAGGCTAATTTTCAACATTAAGTCATTTTCAAGCTCAGGAACTCTGTAAACAACAGCTCCAATTCCCCTAAGCATAACAAGTCATTAGATGATTCAAATATCAAAAAAACTGAAAAAAAGTTTATGGACTCTTGCTGAAAATCATCTGTAGCTTTTGATTGGACTGGTTTCATAAAGAACACTACAGAAATTATTTGGCTTAGAAGATTTCTAAGGGTATGGTTTATTTATATTGAAACCCCCTATAGTTTCTTGCACTCCAAAATAGTTCTCAAGTTCTATTTTTTAGTTTGTATGCATCCCACAGTTCTCAAGTTTTTTCAAGACTTGTCTTATTCTGCTAGCCATGAAATACCTTGTGCAATAATTTGTACAGCTCACACATTCTTTCTAATTAAGTCAAAGATTAATGTAATTAAATCAAACTCACGTGATTAATTTAAACATTACACCCTAAATTAAATAAAAGGTATATTTAAGTAATCTAGCCTCTTTATAGGCTTCTGTTTATTTAAAACAGTTGTTTAATAATCTCATCAAATAAAGCTAAAATTTTAAATTAATCAACAACCAGTAAGTAGATTAATATTCCAATCCCGCTCCCAACAAATGAAACCTAATGCATTCAATTGATCTGATCAGCAACTTCAATCTCCAATGCAGATTGATTAACTCACCTACAAACACTAAGATTATATGCTTCTGGTGGTTTAACCAATGGCCTGCAATATCTTTCCAATTTATAATATCAAATGCATAACACTTTTGCCAATTTATAATATCAACAATTTGCATTATGTTATCCAAAAAAAAAAAATAACCTACTTAATAAAATTAGGAGACCATAAAAGAAAGAGAAAAGAGAACAAAAATCCTATATGAAAGAACATAGCAAGTCACTGAAGTGTGCAAGCCAAGTAACTACGAACCTCAAATTCATTTTAAGGCTTTTACTAGCTAATTGATGGCCTAGATCACTCCTTAGCTCCTGTATGGAATCGGCATTGACAGCCTACATGAAGAAAATAGAAGGGAGGAAACAAAGAAGACCATTATGAATGCACATCAGTGATAAAATACAAAAGTACAAAACTATCTAGAAAAGTAAGGTGATGTTTGATTGGGTTTAACTGATTTTAGAAAATTGGGTTTTGAAATCTAAGGGGAATTTGAAATCGTAATAAATAGTAAGGTGTGTGTTTCTTATGGGATTTTGAGCAGACATAGATTTTATTTTATGTCAAATCAACATGTAAGAGTGAATGATGTGGTATTATTATATTGTTGTTGGTTGTGATTTTAATGATTGGATGATATGGGTTATGAATTAAGTATATTAATGTGTAAGGAGACAGAATTGATTGTGTTGGAAAGTGGGATAGTAGGTTTGTAGGTGTTGTAGTGGTGGTCTTATAAAATCGAATTTCAAAGTCCCGAAGTAGAACAAGATTTAGATTTGTAAATCCAAAACTGGTTTTTAAAACCCAAAAAAACATCACCTTAGTGTATTGACATGCTAGAGATGTAACGTTTTCTTAAAAACTACAGCATTGTAAACACACTCTAGTAGTTATGCAACCTCCTGGCTCATAGTATCAAAAGATAATTCTAAATAAGATATATTGCAATCAAAATTTATGAAATCTTTACAGTGCTCCACCAGCAGCCACACCATAAAGATCACAAAGCTCCATAAATTGTATGCTTAGTTAAGAGTAATCGAAAGCTCAGTCCAATAGACAAGCATGCAATAAGTCAGTAGAATGGCGATCAATCATATATAAATTAACCATAAGTGAATTCACAGGAAGTAGAACCTTTATAAGGAAAGCGATAAAACTAATCAACTCCAAAAAAAATTACCAGGCAATGTCCAAAACTTCCGCCACCAAGTGCAATTTCATATGACTGCTCGAGAGCCTCGTCTATAAGTCTCTGTTTATGCGCCAAGCTTGACATACCTTGACTTATTAGTGAGTCAAGGTCTAGCGAGAGCAACTGAAATCAAGTCAGCCTTAAGCAAAAAAGATCCAGAAAAGAGAAACAGAAAACATGCACAAAAGAGTCTGAAGTGTCAATGTTGGTATTAAATCAATAATAAACTGAAGACTATGGCAACAGAGAAGGGAGTTTCCTAGTGGAGCCCCCTCCCCCACCCCCAATGTCTTTTTAGAACTTCTTAATACTATGTATTAATTAAATTACATTTTATTAATATTTTTCTCTTTAGATTAATTATTAATTCGATGCAAATTCCACAAATTTGGTTCAGCAATTTTGATTATCATGTCATAAAAAATACAGAAAGATTATCTCTACATATCCCCACTCGCCCTTTTTTTACATATTTGTGCTCTTAAATTTTTTTGTATAGTTGTCAAATTTTTATTTTTATTTTGGAGGGGGTTAATCATAAATTGGTAGAAAATTATGAATTTTCTGGAACTATTAGCTTTTTTCTCTTGAACGTAGTTACACCATAATTTACTTTTTCTCAAGTCCATAGCTCCTCCCCTGCAACAGATTTGGGAGGTAAAATGAATAAGCTAAATTTTTTATAATGTTATGTGCAAACTTTTCATTCTGGAATGTCTTGAGTGTATATTGCTTAGTGAAAAATAATCTAATATTACTAAAAATTATTAGCAAATTGACTGATTGAGAGTTTAACACCAAGCAAGCCAGAGGAAAAAAAGAAAATTATCTCAGATAAATATGATCCACTGCACCTTAAGAAGAGGAACATCAGCCAACATATAGCTACTAATCTAGATAATGTGAAAGGATGTATCTTGGCATCCAGACTCCAAATGACCAGAATAAAACATGTAAGGAAAAAGTTCATCAAGGTTTATAACCTACTACAATAAGTCATTTTGGTTATTGGCTTATTGCATCCCTAATCGACTAAAATAGAGTCCAGTCCCCTCAATCTTTTCTGCGGGATATAAATACAAAGGATATAAGCCTTGTGTAAAATATAAAAGAGCTGTGGCAAAACTTGAAACCACCATTTAGTTGCTTTTAAACTTCTTGAAAGAGAATCTACAGCATCTCTTGACACATATATCTCAAGTGATAAAAACTTGAATGCACTAGGTGCACCGTGCAACTCAAGTGCATTTTTAAATGGTATTAGTTGTTTTCACTGAACAGTATTAGTTGGTAAGTATTTGTTGTTTTCACTGAACATTATTAGTTGTTCTCAAGTTTCTTAACTGATGTCCCTAGGAAGAAATCATCAAATTATTAACATGGACAATGCTTTCACAGCTTAACATCATAATTAGCGGCGAAAGTTGAGTCCATGTCCATGGCACCATGCTACACTTTCATGACAATTCTTTTTGCAGTCTCACTTTTATGCATGAGAAAGTTAAAAGAAAATGCAAAAGACACATCCAATTCAATTTTGGAAATATCTAGGTCACAATGTTGTTACCAATTTATGTAGTATATGCTGCAAGAAGCTACCTGTTGGAACAAGGTGGGATTCGATGTGACATCAAATTCAAGATTCAAATCCTTCATTCCACTGCTAAATGCTTTACTATTCGGAAGGCGCCACCGCCACAGATCCACATCCTCAATATATTCAAACAGTCTCCTTACTCTCCGGAATTCAGCAAAGGCAATATCTCGACTGCCATTGATGTCCCCACCCAAAAGTTTCTCCTTGAAATAATCATAAGCTATAGTAGCTCCACTTCTGTCCATGTCTATAATTATAGTCACATTTCCACTAACCGATACCCCTGAGCTCAGCATCTCAAGTGCAGTCTTGTGATGATCCAAAATCACAACCCTATATTACAAATCAAACAGGAACCAACCAAAAATGTCAATAGGTTGAATTGCTATAAATAGAATATGCATTATGTGGATCATTGGTATTTCTCTTTTTCTTCAAGTGTAGTGGGAATCTAATCATACATCCCACTAACTTCTTTCATTGGTGTAGCCAACGAATAACAAAATTTCAAAAATCAATCAGAAGAAACCGAAAGTTCATCTACAAATATCCAAAAGGCACGAATGAGCTAAAAGATATGTGACCTTGAGGTTCAATTCATAACTCAAAAATGCACACACACTAATACGAAGATTAAAAAAAAAACAGAACAGTAAATTTGCCTTTCTACTTTAGGCGAGAGCTGCTGGATGAAACCTGGCGGCCCCACAAAGTCCACAAGATAAACATTATCAATTTCATCCAACGGTAAATCTTCTGCTCTGCAATTTAACAAACACTAGCAGAGCATGCGTAAAGGAACAAACAAGTTAGGGATTGTGTTCGGATAATTAGGAACCTGAGGGGAGAATAGACGGTGTTCGGAAAGAAGAGAGGCGGAGGAGCGGCCGCCGCCGCCGGTGAGTGAGCGAAATAGAGGTGCGCTGCCAAGGCGGCGAAAGCGCCGTCGGGACAAGGGTAGTGATATAGCACCGCCGATTTCTTCATCGACGGCGGTATTTCGTGACAATGATTATGACTTTATTGCAAGATTGGTTAATGAAGATTCAATTAATTAATTGTTGTTACTTTATGGTTTAAATAAAATTGAAGAATTTTGTTTATTTTCTACAAAGTGCAATAAAAAAAAAAAAAAAAAAAAAAAAAAAAACGAATTGTAATGGCTAAAATTAGGGATGGCAATGGATCGGTTACTTAAATACCAGACCCGCCCCACTCTTTAAATGTGGCGGGGAGTGTCGAAATATTAAATATATTTTTATATTTTATTTTTTTTATAATTTAAAATATTAATATAAATAAATAATTTTAATAAAAATAACATATATTCTTTTTTAAATGCTTCATATCGGATTTTCATTTTTTTTTTTTTGTTTTAAAAATTTCGCCACACCCAAAAAAATGAATTTTTTCCCCATCTTTGCCCTCACAATATATACCTATTTACCGTGTATGTCATTATTTTTTCTACAAAATTAATTCACGCCACTAATTAAACCAACCCAATTATACATAATTAATCCAATATATGAACTTTAACCCAAATTAAGCCCACAACTTAAACTAAATATACCCAGGATAAAACCAAAACACACGTATCCCAACAAATTAAACACGAAATCTGCCTCTCAAATCCCCTTTCCTTCTCTTACATATTTTCTCCAATCGCCTCCCTTCCTGCATCCTTCACCGATCGTCTCTCATCTCTCTCTCCAATCAATCCTTTCTGAAAATACACATAACAGGCCGATTGTAGACCATAGTTCTTCGCTTTTGCAAGATCTGCACTTGTCGATCTTGCTCGATTTGGGTATGTTTTGAGGTTTTGCAGGATCTATAAATCCTATATCTTCCGTTTTTGAGGTTTTGTAAGATTTGAGTTATATTTTGAGGTTTGCAATATCTCGACTTTTCGATCTTGCTAGATCTGAGTCTGTTTTGAGTGATATCTTTGTCCATTTTGAGTGATGGGTATATGTCTATTTTGGAGTCCTATTTTATGGAATCACATAATACACGTCGCTCTTTTGATGGGGTTGTGGTTTTGAATTCGGATGATTCAGTGGATTTGGGGGAGTTGTGACTGGATTCAGTGGATTTGGTGGAGTTTTTGTATATGTAGAGATGGTTTGTAGAATGCCTTTGATTTGGTACTCTTAACTCAAATCTCGATTCTTCTTCGTTTGCTTTCCATAGCTTTCTCTTTAAAAATTCTCGCCTGAAACCGCCTGAGAATTATCTCCCCTAGTTCCGCTTATTCAGAACCCCAACTGATAATTGTTCATTAGTGAAAAGTTGAATGTACACTCTTACCCCTGTTGACAAAGTCAAAAAATTATTTTTTTTCCTTTTTTCCCAAATCAAAAAAAACCGGCCACTTGAAAAATATTATATTTCATATATTCTAAAAATATTTATAAAGTTGAATTATTGTTATTTACATATTAATAAATATAAAAATATATTATATTTGTATATATTATATAATATATATTTTAATATATAAAATTACACTTTTTCACGGGTTAGTTTTATCTTAAAACTCCGCCCCATTTCAAATTGTTTATTTGTTTTGTAGAAAATTTTATCCCTAATTAAAATTGTCATTGTGAATCTAAGCGCCTGTTTTGAAATTCAAGTAAAAAATAGAAAAATAAATCTTTTAAAAAAAAATATATATTTAACAGCTTTAAATATAAATGATTTTTGAAACATTTTTTAGAGTCCTAAAACAAACACTAATACTAATACACGAAAACCACTAAAACTTTATAGCTCATATTACCATTTCTTTAGTGGTATGAGATTCGAAGTGATATAAAATTATGTGATATATTTTATTTATTAAACATGATAATGTTCAAAAAGAAATTTAAGTGTTTGTTATAATGTATCCAAATCATAATTTGTTTAGGTCAATTGACATGAAAAAATAGTGTTTGGTATTATGAATATCACATAGGAGGTGGTATGAATAATCAGATCAAAATGAAAAAGAGAAATACGAGCTTTTGGACCTGAAAAAAAGTTATAAATTATAACAAACACTTAAAAATGTGGAATAAGATTTTTTTTTTCCTTTTTTTCCCTCATAAAACAAACGGGCCACTTGTTGGGCTCCAACATGATATTCTCTCAATTTTTTCACAAAATATAAAGTTTTTTTTTTTATAAAGGTTCTCAATTTTAAATTTTATGTTTAAAATAATATTAATAAAACTTATGAGAAAATTTTTTATTTTAAATTTTTTTAATTTATAAATTATCATTTTAAAGTTTTATAAGTAAAAAACAAAATTATTTTTTTATTTTAATATAATATATGAAATTATATTTAAAAATAGAATATGTTATAATTTAGGGTTCATTATTTAGTGTTTAGGGTGTAGATGGTTAATTTAGAACAATTTTATAGATTTCCGGTAATGAAATGAAAAACATTGCTAATAACCTTCCTTCTAATGTTCTATTTGCATCCAATTTTAATTTTCTCAATTAAGTTATTTCTCAATTTTCAAATTAATTTGTTTTGTGTTTTTCTTAAAAGACTTCACACAACGGTGATACTTGTTTATCTTCAAAAACAATTCATTTTTAATACTATAGAAGTTAACAACATGTAACTTATTATTTTAATTAGAGGAGTTAGTGCCTGTTTTGAAACTCTAAAAAATTATAGAAAAATACTTATTTCAGAAAAAAATTTTAAACAAATTTTTAAAAAAATAAGTTTTTTCAATTTTGAAAAAAAGTTTGCAAACATGCTTTTAGCATACGTTTGTATCTTTTTTTATTTATAATTTTTTTTATGGTTGTCATAAACTTCATAATTATTTTAATTCAAAAAACCAAACCTCATAACCTTCCATATTAATTAGATACAGAGTATTATTTGGCATCCAACTAAAAAAAATGTGAATTTTAAAATATAATTTTTAAAATTTTCGGGCTTTTGAAATTCTAAAATATGAAAAAGGTGGGTCTTTGTTCTTTTTTATAATTAAGTAGTGAGATAGCATATTTATAATATATTAATATGACAATTTTATAAATTTGATTCTTAAAACCACGATCAATTTTTAAATGACAAAATACAAGTGCTGACTTTTAAAACTCAAAACAAACATACAAAGCACAAGAATCACGAGTAAACTTAGATAATATACTAACGATTGTAAAGCAATTTATGTTAAATATCAAATCTAAATAAAAATCTACCTAACCCTGATCGAAAGCATTATTTTATCCAAAAAAAAATTACAATTACTTAGAAAATTATTTACAAATAATCGAATCTAAGATTCCCGAATAATTTGTCAGTCATGCATAAATTATTCCAAGGCCAGACATATGGTGGCCCCATTGATAATCACATTCTATATTTTCTTGAAATAGATTGTCCTATCAATACATAACAACCCTCTGTATAAATAACATCCCACGGCCATTTTGTGTCCAAAAGTTAATCTAAAACAAAAAAACTACTAGAATAAGTATATAATTATTTCTAGTGGAAAAGGGAAAAAAACAAAAGAGTTCAATTATGAAAGGGACATGCCCTCTTAATCCATAATAATTTATGTTTGTCAATTATACCCTGTTTGGATACCTCTTTAAATTCCAATAATTAAGGAAAAAAAAGATATGTATAAATTTATCTGACCTTAGTACTATACTATTAAATTAAATTATTGTAATTTTTTTTTTTTGAGAAAAGAAAAAGTATATAATCAAAAGCCCGAAATATCGGCCTGAACAATGTTCACAATCGTCTCATGAATAGAAGACGAAACAAAAAAGGAATTAAAATTAAAAGCAAGACGAGAAAGGCAATGAGCTGCCAAATTTCCAGTTCTACGGATCCAGCTAAAAGTTACCAATTCGAACTCCTCACACAGCTTCAAAATATCCAGCAATAATTCCACCAAAATGAGTTAAGTTGCATGAATTCCTCTTCAGAGCATAGTACACGACCTGTGAATCAACTTCTATCACAATCCTTTGCACCCCTTTGTCAATGGCGCAGCGAATTCGGGTGATCACCGCAAGAGCTTCAGCCACCTCGACTGACCAGACCTCCGAGAAGGACTTTGCGAACACCCAGCTCACTATTCCCACATCATTCCTTAGCAAACCTCCAATTCCTGTTCCGCACTCCGCTCGGCAAGACGCATCTGTATTTAGCTTGAACAAGCCTCCGATCGGCGGACGCCACCTTTCATCATCTTGTCTCGTTAGTTGTGGCGGTTTCTTGATCGCAGCAGCTCTGTAATCTGCAACATGGTTCATAGCGATTCGCAT
The DNA here is from genome assembly GCA_037126765.1 of Stenogyne calaminthoides. Taxonomy (NCBI): domain Eukaryota; kingdom Viridiplantae; phylum Streptophyta; class Magnoliopsida; order Lamiales; family Lamiaceae; genus Stenogyne; species Stenogyne calaminthoides. Next base: position 2,491,992 of record JBBCBC010000044.1, read on the forward strand.
TATCTCTTGTAACTCGGGCGCCGACCTCTGAAACACGCCTTCGTTCCTAGAAAACCAGATTGCCCACATCAGTGTTATCACCGTCTCCACTTCATCCTTTTGCAGTCGGCTTCTTCCCCGGACCAGCCATTCATCCACGGATTCATCCGGGTTTCTATCATGCACAACAAATGGGAGCGATTTCCAGCAATCTGCAATATGGGGACATTCCAGCAGTGCATGCTCCATCGTTTCGAATTCCACACCACAACCATGGCACAATAATTGGAAATATTATTTAAAATAGTTTTGGGATTATGTAGTGTTGTAAAGCACTGCTTGGTACTTTGCCCATCAATAAATTATTAAATTGTGGCAAAAATTTGTATGCAATATTGCATACAAGTGATATGTGCAATTATAGTTTAATTGGATTTTTCCTCTCGCTGGTCAGACAGCGGCGAAGCAATCGTGGATCCGGATTCTTCTTCCTCGCGTAGGGTTTTTTCCACTTGGTCGACAGTATGACAGCGTGGATCCGAATTCTTCTTCCTCGCAGAGGATTTTTCTCCTGGTGGCGCTTCAAATTCTTTCTTCCTACCGGATTTTTATAGCGGTGAGTTTTCTAGGTTTTTTCCTCTTTTCTTGTTCTTCTTTTTCTCTTTTTCTCATCTTGCAAATTTACAGGTCCTTCCATTATTTTTCCTCACAATTTTGTGATACAGTTTTTCAGATCCTTCTGCACTATTTTCACGTTGTTCTTTTATCTGTAATTTTGGAGTGATGATTTCTTTTTTCGCGCTTGTACTGATTTTTGTTCATGTAGTAACACTCTTTTGTTCATAAGGTAACACTCTTTTGGTCATGTAGTAACACATCAAGTTCTTTAAATCTGTAATTTTGGACTCATGAATTCTTTTCGCGCTTGTACTGATTTTGTTCATGTGGTAACACGTTTTTCTTCATAGGGTAACACTTTTTTTGTTCATGTAGTAACACATGTTTTTTTAGTAATATGTAACACTGTACACATATCGTCGTGATACTAAATGAATATTCATGTATTACCATATGAACAACAATGTGTTACCATATGATAATGTATTTTTTTTTAAATGATAATGTAATTTTTATTTCACGTAGTAACACATTTCGTTTCTATAAGTATCACATTTGTTTCATGTAGTAACACATAAAAAAATATTTTAAAAATTATGTGCTCAATAGGAATCGAACCTGCGACCATATACATTAACAACAAACCTGAATCACTAGGCTACAACACATATTTGATAAAGATATCCTTCTATAAATATATATCCGTCCTCCCAAACTGAAGCCCACAACCCACAACCCATGCCCGCCCGACCCGCCTGTTGACCCGCGAATTTTGGTCAATATTTTGTCTTATTTATATTGTATTGCACATAACACTAGTGTGCAATATTTTACAAGAGTGTTTCTCATAAATTGTCTACACTCGCTGGTGCGTACAACATTTGGTGTGTTTGGTCAGGGGCAAATATGTGAACATTGTAAAATGTAAAATTCCTTCGTTTTTGATTTTTTGGTACTCCCTCCGTCCCATAGTTTATTGAATATTTACTGTACACACCAGTTTTAAGAAAATAATTATTTATTATTATTAAAAAGAATAAAGTTGGGGGTTAAATGGTAAAGTAACGATATTTGTATAAATTAAATGAGATAAAATTGACTTTAGTGTTACAAAAATAATGCCATTGTAATATTGAGATGTTTGAACGGTATAGATAAAAGAGAAAAAAATATTTTATTACCATTTATAAAAACGTTCAATTGAGTTTGTGACGTACCGTTTTGGCAAATGTTCAATTGAATTGGGGGAGGAGGTACTATTTCTTTATCTAATATAAAAATTAAGAGACAAGGATCATCATAATTCTTAAAACTATTTTACTTGATTTAATAAATCATAGAGCGAATGAAATGTTTGTTTTGAAAAAAAAAATTGAAACAAAAAAAAGCTAAGAACAAGTGCGACAACGTCGAGAAGGTTATCCACAAAATTTGAAGGCTCGACTAAACAATTAGGACTCTTAAACCCTGTTTGTTTACAGTTTTGAGGGGATTTGAAATCCTGTAGAGGGGATTTGGAAGGATTTGATATAAAGTAAAAAATGTATTTGTATTTTGTATATGTTTGAAAGTGTGGATTTTATAGGATTTGATAAAGTAGAATTTTGAAAAAATAAATGATAGAAAGAATATTATATTTTAAAAAGCAATGTAGAAATGATTGGATGATTGTTTAATGATTGATGTGTTTGTATAATATACTCCTATTATATAATGATAATGATAATAAAGTAAAAAATGAGGAGAGAGAGTATTGAGTTGAATATATAATAATAATTGAAAAGTATTTGATAGTGTATTGGAAATTGTGTTTGAAAAAGGTAAAATAGGTGTATTATAGGTATTATAGAATATAATTTTAGAGGATTTAAAATTCTATATCGAAATCCTGATAAACAAACGGGGATTTGAGATTTGAAATTCTGAAAACCACTTTTAAAGTCATAAACAAACAAGCCCTTATACTTACGAGCAGCCCTAGCAAGACTATGTGCCGAAAAATTGGCATTACGACTAACCCAGTTAACTAAAGTGATATAAGTCATCAGACATTTTTAATGTTTAATTGTAACATTTTTTGAAGTGTATTCGAGTTATAAATATTAAAATTTAATGCCGAAAATTCTAAATGTACTTATAGTTATTGTTATGTTATTATTGTAGGGAAAACTTTCGTAACAATATTATACTACACGAAAAAATTGATATATGAGAGAAAAATTCTATTTTTTCAATATTTTCAATTCAATAAGTGTGGTATATATACCGAAACTTTTGATATTTTTCCACGTTTAATTATCACCTACACAAACCATCACGGTGAATTTTAGGTGTATAAGAGTAGCCATGATTTTGAAATCATATGCATTTTAAAATTATAGTAAATATATAGTAAAATTATGTGTGTGTTTTGAAATTTTGGTAAAGTGATGTTTTATTTTATACTAAATTAATAATTAATAAAAAATGTGGTTATTATTGTATTATCATAATGTACAATGAGGGTGAGAGAAACGTAGAAAAAATAATGAATAGAAAAAGATGAAGACATGATTAAATTGAATTTTATAAAAATATATGTCCTTCTATATATTGTGAGTGCATGTGGAAATCAATTATGGATCCTAAATTTATTCAAATGAGTCACTAAACATAGTCATAGCATTTCAAGAATAGAAAAAGGGTTGCATACAAATTTTTGTCCTATTAAAAAAATAAAAGAAAAAACCCACTTTTGTACATGTGGCGTGTTAGTAGCAACTTTTATATGAAAAAAAATGCGCGTATGGTTATGAAGGGGGTTCATGCATAGCGCTTTTGTTTGCAGTAATCGTGGCCAATCATGTGACACGTACGGCCTTCGTTTGCTCCACTCGTTCACATACTTTTTCAATTCTTTTAACCAAGTCCCACAGATTTGCGAAATTCCATTAACTTAAGAGCCTTTTATTGGCATCATTATTAAATGACAAAAGCTTGAATGAGATGGGTGTAAATAAACACAAATTAATATATCATTTCATCGTGAAATCGTCTCATGTAAATGTGTCTCTTATTAATTTCTTTTGCATTGGACAATATATATGGAGCAATTTTTTTTTTTTTTTAAAGTTTGAGAATGATGAATGCGAAATAGTATGCTTGGAGTTATAATATTAAGGGATTAATTTTTTTGTAATCTTGTAATTTTGCTGTGTTTTGAAATTGGTCCCGATTATTTTGACCTTTTGATTTTGGTCCTGTAAGTTTTAAAAAAATTTGAAATTGGTCATTTAACCTGCCATAGCAGGTCGCCAAACAAGTAACAACCACTTATGAAATTATTTTATTTTTTCTTTTAATTTCGAATTGTCACCTATAGTTCTAATAATTTTATGTCGGGATTCTTTTGCGTATTTTTTTAGGGAGGAAGAGTGATTTTCTGCGTAGTTTGATTTATTTTTTGATTTTTAAGTCTGTTTAGACCCAGTAAGCTGACCTGATTTGCTTTGTCACAAATTGTTTTTAAACCCGTCCAAGATTATTAGAAATAAAAAAGTTCAAGTGACGCTTCAAAATTAAAGGGAATAATAAAATAATTACATATGTGGCGGTTACTTGCTTGATAACTTGTTGTAGTAGGTGAAAATGACCAATTTAATTTTTTTTGGAAACTTACATGACCAAAATCAAAAAGTCAAAACAATCGGGATCAATTTTAAAATGAAACAAAATTACAGGACTACCAAAAACTTAATCTCTAATATTAATATATATTAGTATTATCATTATTGTTTGATAATATGATCTTTTACAAGACATATATGTCTCATCTACCCACCATTAAAATCACTAAGCGGGAAATGAATATTGTTTATAATATTTCTCTCTGTTTGGTGCTTTTCTTTTACATGATTTTATTTGATGGGTAATATACATGTGGGATAGATGTTTTATTATCCTTCTACGATGAAGCTGCACTCCAATTCTAGGAATTACGTTCATGGATTCATGGTTTGAGATTGAGAATGCAAAGTATATATATATATATATATATATATATATATATATATATATATATATATATATGGGGTTGCTTGAAAAAAATTATGCTTTGAAATAAGTGATTTAATTTAATGACTGTAATTTTTTTTGATTAAATTAGATAAAAGGAATTTAATTCTAAAACTTTTAACTGAGACATACTCTGAGATTAAGGCGGGTGTATTCAATTGAGATTTTATTGGATTTTTTTGGACTTTAAAAAGTCTGTGGATTTAAAAAATTCATAGACTCTATGCAGAGTTTAACTGACTTTTTTTTATTGATTTACATGGATTTTTATAGACTTGACAAGATTGTGAAATACACATTTTTTTATTGATTTACATGAATTTTTATAGACCCCGACGCTGAAACTATTGATACAAATGTATATGGAATACACTTGTATATAAAAAAAGTTATCCAAATTGTTTAGAAACAATACCAAAAATACATTAGTTCCAAAAAAAAATATTATTATTCATCATTATTATTCTCATCTTCATTCCCATCATCTTCATTTCCATCACCGTTATACCTCGGCCTCATTTCCCACATAGCATTAGCAAAATTCGTTCTCCATGCATTAACTACCGTTCTTTGTTGTAGTTGACTTTGAGAAAACAATTCTAAATTTTCCTCTTCCATGTCGAGATTTGGTGAATCTTGATTTTCTTCATATTCGACTGAAAATTCATCAGAGCGGCATTCTTTCCGAAGAAAGTTGTGTAATCCAGCACGAGCTAATACTAACTCTGCTTGTGTTTGAAATGAGAACGGAGGTGCGATTTTAAAAATTGTGAATCGCGATTTGAAAATATCAAAAATTCTCTCGAAGTCTGTTGTGACAACAGTGGGCGAGATACCCCTTTCGATCATCAGATACAAGAGCACTATCCACCATCCCGTTATTGCAAAGCCCATCAATTATAGCATTATACGAACGAACATTGGGTTTATAGCGAGTTCTCTCCAATTTACGAACCCATTTACACGCAGTAACCGTAAGTCCAGCTTTGCAGAGCCCATCTATCATAGTAAGGATCATAACATCATTCGACTCACAAAGTTTGAAAGCAAAAACCCTCTTAAATAACTTCTCTGCTTCATCGACCTTTAGATCTAAAAACAACCCTTTAATGAGAGTGCAAAATGTGCTAACATTGGGTTCGAAACTGTACTTAAAGAAACTACACAAAATAGCAAACCCAAAGTCTACACAATTCAGAAGGCAACATGAATTAATCACGATGTTCATTGTGTACTCATTTACAGGCACATTTCTTTGACGCATTTCGTCGAACACATAGAGGGCAGCAGAGTAATGCTTCAATTTAACCATACGACTCAACAGACTGTTGTATGAACGGACAGAAGGAGATGGCTGCATTCTTAACATTTCTTGAAACAGGAAAATAGCATCATCTAATTTGTGAATACAATTTACATCCATTTTGGGCATTGGTGAAAAGGGACTATCTTGGTGACAGAGATTATGGAAATTAGAACAGAAGAAAGAGATGGGATGAGAAGAAGTACCTAATTCATGGGAGAATTTATCTGGAATTCCTCTTTGAATGAGTTTAATTGTTTTGTTCTTCTGACTTTTCGTCTTCGGAGTTCTCTGAGAGAATACGTAGAAATCTCGGGTTATTAGAAGAGATTTTTGGAGAGTGAAATCTATTTATATTTTTGAAAGAGAATCAAAGAAAATCCATAGAGTATTAAAATTCATAGACTGTTGAATACTTAAATTTTTTTTAAGACTTTTTAAAATCCGTATTGAATACCTCAGGATTTTTAAAGACTTTTAAAAATTCGGATTGAATACTCACGAACTTTGAAAGTCTAAAAAAATCCTATAGACTCCACAACCAATACACCGTCCTAAATTGAACTAATTGACAAATGTTTAACTACACTAAAAATGTTACTCCCTCCGTCCCATAATTATTGTCCGGTTTACTGTGTGCTCGGTTTTTAAGAAAAAATGATAAAGTGTTAAAGTGTAAGGGGTAGAATTGGTAAATCAACTTTATTGTAAAGTGAAAAAGTGAAAAAGTGTTAAAGTGTAAGGGGTTAAGTGAGTGGCAATTGATGCAATTTATATGTATTGTGAAGGGTGTTTATATTGATGAAACTTTCCATTTTAGAAAAGTGGATAAAAATTGTGGGACGCCCAAAATAAAATACTGGACAATAATCTTGGGACGGAGGGAGTATTTTTTTCCATTTAAAAATGAGAAATAAAATTTCATATTCATTCAAATTGGATGTGTTACAGTTTACAAAACTATGATATTAAGGGTTTATTTTCAAACTCAACTCAAACCGTGTACGATCATTATTTTATAAAGTTTGGTAAGACTCATTTTTTAAAGGAAAAAGAAAATTAAACAAAAAACTATTATAGTTGTTTCTTAAAAGTTAAAACAAGCTCTAAACTGGTTAGTGCCATTAAAATATAAATAAATTCTTTTGTAGAAACTAATTTAAGGTCGGCTAAATCCTTATCTTTAGGTGGGCTTGCCATACTTCAAAGCATGACCTTATTATTCTTTTGAAGAAAAAACATGTCATTATTCAATCATTAATTATTGTTTTTCAAAGCCAAATAAGGACATTTAAGAAGATAATTTTTTTTGGAAGAGAATATGTATGCCACAAATATTCATCACACGCTTCATTCTAATTATGAAATAGACTACCAACCAGGAAAATAATTCCACTCATAATTATCAGCATAAAATAGTTATAATTAACTAAATTTACGATACTAAAAGAATCTAAAGTTACTACATTCATTTAATTTGATTTAAACTAGGAGAGTTTAATTATTGTGAATTAATGCAGATTAGGTAATGAATATCTATGAAATAAATATCATTAGTATTAAAATATCTCAATGTACACCTATCATTAGTATTAAATTTAGATAACTCATAAGTCATGGACTCGTAATCCTACTCCAAGGCTACCCATTGTTACTAACTTCCTTAAAGCATTGCTTGCCAATCATTAAGGTATTACTTGTTACTAAGTAAAGTATTATTTATTAATCTTAAAATATTCTCTATAACTTTTAAAACTATAATTTGGTAATTAAAAAAAAACACTGTGATTTGGTACTTCTTAAAGTATTGATGGGTACTCCTGAAAACATTACATGTAATTAATCAAACTATTGTTATGAGAAACACTCATGTGAACAGTCAGATCTATACATGAATTATATTGTTGTTATGCACAAACTCTATCACTATTATGCATTTCAGACAGTGAAGTCTTTATGCATAACATTGATAGAATTTGTGCATAATAGTGATAATGCGTATACATAAAAGTGAGTTGAAGAAATAGAGTTCACCCTGAACTTAAGGCTTCATACAAGTTCTTGTCAATGTTTATCACTCATTAAGGGTATTGCTTGTTATTTCTTAGTGTTATTGCTATGTTTCATATTAATTGTTATTTTTAAGATTAAATTTTGTTTCAAATTAATTGTCGATATTCTTTTTCCCACTTTTCTTTCTAATTTCCTCTATTATATAAGAAGATCATTTAGGTATATAATAGAGGAAATTAGAGATATCGTCATTTTATATTTTTGTAATTTTTCCTTGCACACCCTATTTCCCCTCTTTCTCTTTTATTGGAAGGTAAATTTATCAAAATTTATGTTCCTTAATTCTATACAATACCTAAAAAATGACAATTAACATGAAATGGAGGGAGTAAATGTTAAGCCCACGAGTATTGCAAGTATGTGTGAAAAAAGTATCAGTTGGACCTTCAAATAAACATGTAGAATGCGAGAAAAAAACAAGGTAAACATATATTTATTTAGAATTTGTGGATTACAACTCTCGTTGATCTCTTGATTCTTCTCTCTAAAGGGGATACCGGGGTCTCAATGACTTATTCCGAATTTTTTGTAGTATCGGGGTCTTAGCGAATTATTCGAATTTTCCCTACAATTTGGTAGTAGGGAGGCAATGGGGTTGTTAGTGATTTATTTCATTTGACTCCTGGCCTTTTGAAACTCTATTTTGACTCTCCTATTTATAAGAAATTCACGACTTAGAGAATAAGAAAAGAATATTCTCAAATCTATGTAATGAAAATATAATTACAAATCTGAGAGAAAAGGAAAAGATAATTTCAAATCTTGAAGATATTATTTTTATTTCTATCTCCAAAATTAGGATTATAACAAATATACGACACTATTAAATTTGATAAAATTTAAGTGTCTACAAATGCACCCTTGAGACCTGTTGACATATGACGACTACAACTTGGTCTTGAAATCTTGATGTAAATTAAACTCCAAAGGTAATTTACATGCCCCCAAAGGTGAATTTGACATGCCTCCATGAAAATCTACGAACATCCTTAAGGAGAGAAGATGAAGAGTAAAAATCGTCCCACCGGGGGTGCCAATTTGTGAACCAACAAATTTAATCACCTGCAAATAAACATGTAGAAGACGAGAAAAAAATAAGGCAAACATATATTTATTTAGAATTTGTGGGTTACATTAACTCTCGTTGACTAGGGTCCTAGTGACTTATTCCGAATTTTTTCCTACAATTTGGTAGTAGAGAGAATTTTCCTACAATTTAGTAGTAGTGAGTTGATGAAGTTGTTTGTGACTTATACCACAAGATCTAGATTTTGACCTACAATTTGATAGTAGGGAGGCAATGAGGTCGTTATTGATTTATTCCATTTGACTTCTGGCTTTCTGAAACTCTATTTTGACTCTCCTATATTTATACGAGATTCACGACTTGAGAACAAGAAAATAATATTCTCAAAAGAAAAGAATATTCTCAAATCTATGTAAGGAAAAGATAATTCCAAATTTGAGAGAAAATGAAAAGATAATCTCAAATCTTGAAAATATTATTTTATATTTTTATCTCTAAAATTAGGATTATAACAAATATACGACACTATTAAATTTAATAAAATTTAAGTGCCTACAGTTATCATTAAAGTATGATGATATGCTACTCTTCAAATTTGCATTTTTAGAGACAAAATCAAGATTATTAGAAACATTGTTGCTCCCTAGCATTTAAAACAAAGCCAACAACTCTGGGGTTGTGATAGATGACCATAACTATATTTTAAATGTGTATATAATCAAAATATTTAAGTGGAAAAATGTCTCAAAATTGAAGATGGATGAACATGAATTTATGAAAAAGATGACAATATTTTTTATAATTAAACCGCAATAATAAGTAAACTCATGCATTTCTGAAGACTCCTCCACATGTCTTAAACTGATGGTAATGAAAACAAAACTCCATCCGCATTACCCTCACAAAATTTATTAGTTCTTCTTTTTAGATTATCTTTTACAAGAGCAAGTCTTTGGTGAAACTTGTTTACAAAATGAAATTTATGTCATTACATTTTATAAATTAATACTATAACATTTATTAATTGATACCATTATATTTATAAACTAGTATCATAAAGTCAAATGCTATATATATTAGTTTATAAAAGTAACAATATTAATTTATAAGTGTAATAATATCAATTTCATTCTATGAATAAGTTTCAAATGAAAAATTGTATTTAAACAGATGACAACAAAAACACCGATTCATCCACGTGTTTTCGTCTCACAAAAGAGTCCATCCTAAATTGATGGCAATGAAATCCACATTCAATTCACGGCCAATCCTTACAGATCTTATTAATCTATCTTTTCAGAGTATCGTTTTAAAGTTGGTGAATTCATAAATTCTAGTTACGCTTTATCATATTTGAAATTTTGAATATCGTTTTGAATTGGGTAAATTCATCAATTTTAGTTACGCTTTTATCGCATTTAAAAATTTCAATCGAATTGACTAAATAAAAAATGCACAACTATTTTATTCACGCTAGAGGTGTGCAAAAGGCGGTTTGGTGGACCGAACCGACCGTAATATAAAAAACCGAAATATAAACCAAAATTTATGAACCAAACCGAAACCGAACCATTTTTGTAAAAACCGAACGGCTCGAGACCGAAATATTTCGGTTCGGTTTCAATTTTTTTTAATTTTTTTTAAAATTTTCAAAAGCAATGACAAAAAACGGACAATTTTTTCATGAACTACGGTAAAAAAAATATAAAAATAATCTAAGTATCAATCCATTAATTTCCAAAAACTAAAAACAATTAAAAAAGGTTAAGCATTAGTAGGTTCCAAAAGCTAGCCTCCACAACCCACACTTTAAGTATCACTACAATAGTTGTTTTATAGCTTAAAAATCAAAATAATATTTTCGAAAAAAAAATTATTTAAAAAAAAATTCGAAAAAAGTATATATTTTGAAAAAAAAAAATATTTTAAAAAAAAAATTTAAAAAAAAATTCGATTTTTTTTTTTTTTCATTCGGTTTGGTTTAGTCGGTTATTTATTAGTAAAAACTGTATACCGAACCGAAATATACAAAATTATGTTTTCCAAACCGTAAATCGAACCGTAAACCAAAATTCGGACCGAATTTCAAATTTCGGTCCGGTTTGGTCCGATTTTACGGTCTGCACCGTATTTTGCACACCCCTAATTCACGCTTTATCATATTTGCATCGATTGATTATTTCGTGATTTTGCATTTATAAACAACCAAATTAATATTTTGATAGATAAGAGATGATTTTTTTTTTAAAATTATTTCACTTCAAGATTTTTTTTTGATAATTTATTATTTACCCTTTTATTAAAGAATTTAAATACAAATATAAGAGATTTTGGGGGGACCCATATGCTATATCACTATCCACGCTGTCATTCCCACCAGTCAACATCTGGAGATTCTCCACGTCAGCTGCCACTTAACCCTTGAAACCAGTCAACGCCCTCCTCCTGCCATGTCAGCACACTTCACTGCTCCAGTCCAAAGAAACGGATATCTAGGGGCTGAGTTGTCATTTCCAAGCGACACCAGAGGCGTGGCATTTTCGTAGATTCGTTAAATCCTAGAGGCTTTTTACAATCCACTACCCCCGTCCATCGTCCTTTTTATCCCCTCTTTTCTCCACTCTCTCTCTCATCAACCCAAGCCCATTACCAACACACACTCTCTCTCTATAAATTGGCAGTTTCCCTCTGTTTTGTGTTTCACGCACACAGAGGTCACGCAAATATCTGCGGTGTTTTGTGCGGGTTGAGGTGTTTTGTACGAGTTTCTAGGCTAAGTAAGGTAAGAGTTTGGTGATTTAGGGTTTGCTTTGAAGAATATTGGTGTTGATTTTGCTCGAGTTTTCGGTTGTTTGTGGTTGGATCTTGTTGGATCTGGGTCAGTTTTTACTTTGCTGTTGCTGTTCCTCGTGGTTTATGCGTTTTTCCTGTGCTTATTTGATTATTGCTAGTGATCTGATTTTTGATTTAATTTTGACATTTTTTTTTGGTGTTTGTGTATTTTTTGTGCTTTTTAGATCGATACGAAGCATAATTTTTGTTTGAGAAAGACTTAGGGTTTTTTCGATGTTTTTTCCATGTCTGGTTTGTTTATAGTGTTTGTATCGTTCTGTCTCCTTAATATGATATTAGGTAGAGTCTGTGAAATTTTAGCTGACATTACCTCTTTTTTCCTTTATTATTTTTTGGGAATTCTGGCTGACATTTTTTCGGAAGTTTCTATTATATCTGCAGTTCTCTTTTCACTTTGGTTTATTTATTGAAGTTTTTATTGAGGTTCTGCTTTTGTAACCCCAACCAAATGCCTGTTCGGAGATATAGTTTACTGTAGTAGCAGTTTTTCCTTCAGAGTTAATGATCCACTTGCATGTGCTTGGATTTATTTGAACATTAACTAAAATTTTCATGTCTGGAAAGTTTGTATGGTGATTTTATTGTGTGCGGCAAGTATGTGGCGTGTTTAATGGCTGTACTTGTTTGGTTGGTACAACTTGATGTATTCTGTGCATTCCAATAATTCATACAATTAAATTTCACCTTGATAATTTTGTAACTCCTCAGTGGGTGAATTATGGTTGATATGACCTTTTCATTGGTGTAGTTGCTACCATGGTGAGAAAGAGGCGAACTGAACTTCCTGGCTCTAGTGCCGGCGAGAGCTTTGAGGCTCAAGACTCTGGTGGAGGACGTGGTGGTGTTCAACGTCCACCCGCTCAACAACAGCCACAACCTCAACAGCCACAGCAGCAAGGAGGGCATCAAGGAGGAGGAAGAGGCTGGGCGCCTCAGCGTGGAGCTTATGGTGGCCGTGGCGGTGGTGGCGGCAGAATGGGTCCCCAACAGTATTATGGTGGCCCTCCAGAAGAGTATCAGCAGGGTCAGGGTCGAGGTGGCCAGCAGTATGGACGAGGAGGTGCACCACGCCGTGGTGGTTATGGAGGTGGCCGTGAGGCACCTTCTGCTGGTGGGCCATCTAGGCCACCAGCTCCCGAGCTGCACCAAGCTGCGATCGATCAACCAAGTCCGTACGTGAGGCCTGCGGAGCCCCATGTGGGGGCAAGCTCATCTTACCAGCCACCTGAGCCTATAGATGTAGCAGAAGTTTCTGAACAAATCCAACAACTTGCTATCCAGCCAGAGGTAGCTCCAAGCCAAGAAATGCAACCGGCCTCAAGCAAGTCGATGAGATTTCCTCTGAGGCCAGGCAAGGGGAGCTATGGTAACAGATGTATTGTGAAGGCCAATCACTTCTTTGCCGAGCTGCCGGACAAGGACTTGCATCAGTATGATGTAAGTTGTTTATATATAACCTGTTGATCTGATCTTATCACTACTATATTGCTTTTCTGTGAGATCTTAATGCCATCATTGTTTCAGTGCACAATTAACTTGTCCTTTTCTATGTGTTGAAGGTCACAATCACTCCTGAAGTCACATCGCGTGGGGTTAATCGTGCAGTGATGGCACAGTTAGTGAGGCTATATAAGGAATCTCACCTTGCAAAGAGACTTCCTGCATATGATGGAAGAAAGAGTCTATACACTGCTGGACCTCTGCCTTTTACAGCAAAGGAGTTCAAGATATCCCTTGTCGATGAAGAAGAGGGTCCAGGCGGCAACAGGTCTATTCCATTCACTTTTTTTAGTAGTTCCATCTATGATTTCACATGAGTTATTTTACATTGTGACTTAGTTTCTGATTGAATATTATGGCTATTGCTGTGTAATAGGCGAGAGCGAGAGTTCAAGGTGGTAATAAAGTTTGCTGCACGTGCTGATTTGCACCATCTAGGCATGTTTTTACAGGGTAGACAGGCTGATGCGCCTCAAGAGGCGCTGCAGGTTTTGGACATTGTTCTTCGTGAACTGCCTACATCTCGGTATTTGTTACTGTCCTCCACTGCTTCTACATATTGCAGCTTTTCCTTCCATCTCTTTTGTGCTTATCTTTTGGTGCTTATCTTTTGGTAGTCCTAGCTATTGTCCAGTTGGGCGCTCTTTCTATTCTCCTGACTTAGGAAGAAGGCAGCCTCTTGGTGAAGGACTTGAAAGCTGGCGCGGATTCTACCAGAGTATTCGCCCCACTCAGATGGGCTTATCACTAAATATTGGTGAGCACACATCTTTTTGGTTTGGTCATATTGGTTAATCCGAGGGAGATCATCATATGTATTGGAACAACTAGTCTACTTCACTCAAAAAAGTGCAAAGTGAATATAGTTTTTAACCTTAAAAAAGTTGTTTTGTTGGAACAGATATGTCATCAACTGCTTTCATTGAGCCACTGCCGGTAATTGATTTTGTTGCCCAGCTTCTGAATAGGGAGGTCGGACCCAGACCATTGTCTGATGCTGACCGTGTAAAGGTTGGATTTTATTTTAAATCTATTTCTAGTTTATTCTTTTGCTACCTTGATATTTTCCTCAGTTCTTTTTCCTCTTCTTTGTGTGCTTTTATTAATGTTATTAAAAAATTTAACAGATCAAGAAAGCACTCCGAGGGGTTAAGGTGGAGGTCACTCACCGAGGAAATATGCGTAGGAAATACCGCATCTCTGGTTTGACCTCACAGGCAACACGAGAGCTAACGTGAGATTTAGTTCCTCTTGATATTCATCTTTGTGTCTTGGATGGAGGAACTGTTTTGACTTACTGGATTTCTTAAAGTCATCTGTTCTTGCAACAAACTCTTTCTTGTACTGTAACTGCATCTTCATCATTTCTTATGAGAGTATATATGGTCATTGCATTGAATTTTGGATTTTACTGTAACACTTTTTTTTTTTTTTTGTTCAACTCTGGAGAATGATTATGATGTAGAATTTCCATCAATTAGATGGCTGTACTTGAATTTACGTCCAAAGATATATCATTATGCTTTTTCTTTGAATCATTATGATTATTGACTGATGAATTTTTTGATGGTGTCAGATTTCCTGTTGACGAAAGGGGCACAGTTAAATCTGTTGTTGAGTACTTTCAGGAGACGTACGGGTTTGTCATTCAGCACACCCAATGGCCATGCCTCCAAGTTGGGAATACTCAGAGGCCCAACTATTTGCCGATGGAGGTCTCAGTGCTTCCCAAGTTACATAGTCTTGCAGAAAGATACATTCATTACTGAACGCTTTTTTGTTTTGTTTTGTTTGTATAGGTCTGCAAAATAGTGGAAGGCCAAAGGTATTCAAAGAGGCTGAACGAGAGACAGATTACTGCACTCCTGAAAGTCACATGCCAGCGTCCACACGATAGAGAGACCGACATACTTCAGGTTGGAATTTGACAAAGCTTGTGTTGAATTGGTTAATTGGATGATGACTTAATTGATGTATTACTTATGGTTGATGTTGATTCTAGTGCCATTGGTCTGAAGTAGAATGATTTCAGCCTAGTCATCTATTTGTGATGTTATGATGTATGCATTCTAACATATTTTTACTTTCTTATATATGTTCTTTAGACGGTGAGCCACAATGCATATGCTAATGACCCTTATCTTGAAGGAGTTTGGGATTAAAATTAGTGATAAATTAGCACAGGTTGAAGCTCGTGTCCTGCCTCCACCTTGGGTAATGAAAAGCTCCGTTGTCCAATAATTATTTATTGTTTTTATGTAATCTTATTTCTAATAGAGAATTCTTTACTTTTTAAGCTCAAGTATCATGATTCGGGTCGGGAGAAGGACTGTCTTCCACAAGTTGGGCAGTGGAACATGATGAACAAGGTATTTTACCTTGTAAATATTGATTCTATTTCGGTATATTATTGGAATAGAGATGTGTTATTATTTTACTTATTTGTTATAAAGCAATAGAAGCATTGTTTTACTCAGAATTGTTAATATGTATTTGTTGAAAGGTATTTGTTGATTCTCTTATATGGATAAGATGCCCATTATTTTGTTTGGTTTTTGTATTTCCGACATTCTGATGATTCAATGGTGCCATTTTTTGTTTAACACTTCCAATCGTTTGACATCATGCAGAGAATGGTTAATGGTGGGACAGTGAACAGTTGGATCTCTATTAACTTTGCATAATATTCAAGACTCCGTGGCTCGTAGTTTTTGTGATGCACTTGCGCAGATGTGCAGCACATCTGGCATGGTAAAGATGTTAACATATATTTACTCATGTGTGTGTGTGTGTGTGTATATATATATATATATTTTGCAATTAATACTTCTAACCTTTATGTTCTTATCCTTGCAGGCCTTTAATCCGGAACCTGTCTTGCCAGTTATGACCGGTCGCCCAGATCAGGTGGAAAGAGTTCTGAAAGCTAGGTTTCATGATGTGATGACAAAATTGCAGCCCCACAAGAAGGAGCTCGACTTGCTAATTGTTATTCTACCTGACAATAACGGCTCCTTTATGGTAAGACATGATCAATATTCAAATGACTCCTTATTGTCAACACAAGAGTTTTGCTCATAATATTATTTATTTTGTTCAGGTGATCTCAAGCGTATATGTGAAACGGATTTGGATATCGTCTCCCAGTGTTGTCTGCAGAAGCATGTCTACAGGATGAGTAAACAGTATCTTGCCAATGTAGCTCTGAAGATTAATGTGAAAGTTGGTGGTAGGAATACGGTATTGGTTGATGCACTCTCCAGGCGTATTCCCTTGTCAGTGATCGCCTCATTATTATTTTTCGGTGCTGACGTCACACATCCTCATCCTGGGGAGGATTCTAGCCCATCTATTGCTGCTGTAAAGTCTTTTTGTACTTGAACCTATATTTGTTGTATCCTTTCTGCATATACTTTTTGAGGTTTAATTAATTGGAGTGGAATTATTTCTCAGGTCGTTGCATCACAGGATTGGCCTGAAGTCACAAAATATGCAGGTTTGGTCTGTGCTCAAGCCCATAGGCAGGAGCTCATTCAAGATTTGTACAAAACCTGGCAGGATCCAGCAAGGGGGACTATGCATGGTGGCATGATCAAGTATGGTTAAAAATTTACTTTCCTCTGCTTGCTTAATTTATTGTTTTTATTTTTGTCTATTGTTGCTACCTGTGCTATTGCCAATGGGAAACCCAACTTATTATGTATTTTTGAAATGTTTTACTTTTATAATCAGGGAACTGCTTATTGCATTCCGCCGTTCCACTGGTCAAAAACCTCAACGAATTATATTCTACAGGTAATGTTCTCAATGTGACAGTTTCTGCTTGGAAGTAGGCTTTTTTTCTTTTTTGGTTCCTGATATTTTGTGTTTAACAGGGATGGAGTAAGTGAAGGGCAGTTCTATCAAGTTTTGCTTTATGAGCTTGATGCAATTAGGAAGGTAATCATCCTTCTGTAGTCTTTGGTGACCATTACTTGTATAAATCTTTAAACTCATCTGTGGTATGCATGCAATGCAGGCTTGTGCATCGTTGGAGCCAAATTACCAGCCCACCGTAACCTTTGTGGTGGTCCAGAAACGTCACCACACAAGGCTGTTTGCTAATAACCATCACGACAGGAATGCTGTCGATAGAAGTGGAAACATTTTACCTGGTATGTCATTTGAACTTGTTTCATTAACATCTTTCCATTTGTTTGTTAAACCAAATACTGTTCCTTTATAAACTGTCCCATGAATATGTGTAGGTACTGTTGTCGATTCAAAGATCTGCCACCCGACAGAATTCGATTTCTATCTTTGCAGTCACGCTGGAATACAGGTCTTTTTTCCCCTTATATTTAATCTGAGGGATATCTGCTTCGTTGTTGACTTACTATACTCTGATGTTAAAATGACAGGGAACAAGCCGCCCGGCTCATTACCATGTTTTGTGGGATGAGAACAAATTTTCTGCTGATGCTCTTCAGACTCTGACTAATAACCTTTGTTACACGTACGTTCCGAATTCGTCCTTGGATCGATTTATCTGCTATTTTCCTGGTTTTTTACCTATTAATTAATTAATTAAAATTTCTTTTGTAGATATGCAAGGTGTACTCGCTCGGTTTCAATTGGTATGTATTGATGTTTCTTTGCCGTTTTTATTTCTTTTCTTTTTTGTTTATCTAAGCTTGTATATTTGCTCATCATATATATTCATAACGGTGTTTTTGTCAGTTCCTCCGGCATACTATGCTCATCTGGCTGCTTTCCGTGCTCGTTTCTACATGGAGCCTGAAACCTCAGACAGTGGCTCAATGACGAGCGGTGCTGTACCTGGTCGTGGTGGAGCAGGTGGTGGTGCAAGGCAAACTAGGGCTCCTGGAGTGAATGCTGCCGTGAGGCCACTCCCTCAGCTTAGGGAGAATGTCAAGAGAGTTATGTTTTACTGCTAAGCTGCTGCTAGTGCCTTGCAGAGGCTAGTCTATTTTACATCATTTGGGTTGTTTATGGGTTCCTTCTATTTTCGTCTTTTGTGGAGGTGTTGAAACTCCACTTTTGCATCTTTTGCCGATTGCTTCTGAGGTTCAGAAAAACACTTATCTTTTCTATGGGTTGTAATGATCCATCTACCTATATGTGTGATTTCGGTTTGAACTTATTGCTGGTGTGCGTTTTTTATCCGATGAACAATTTCTGTAATTTGTCATTTTAATGGGATTTCCTTGTGCTCTATTTTGTTTGTTCACGAGTGATTGACTGATAATTTGATGAACAGAATCTGTAATATTGTCATTTTAATGGGATTTCATTGTGCTCTTTTTTGTTTGTTCAGAAGGGATCAACTGATAGTTATGTGTTCAAATATATTTGTAAGGCTCGGGATTATTTTGTTTTCTCGAGGAATGTTGGATTTCAATCGTTAACAATACTAGATAGTGGTTTATTGTCTTGATGTCTAATATTATTCGAGGGTGTCATTTTGTCATCATAAACATATATTTACTATTATACACAATTTTTTAATGTTTAATAATATATATTTTTTTTAAACATTGAGTTTTTTGTGCATAATAATGATGATTTTTATGTATAACGATGATTTCAATGTTTAATAATATAATTTTTTTTTAAACATTGAGTATTTTGTGCATAATAATAACAGTGAGTTTATTCACACAAGTTTTTGTCCATTAATTATTATAAAGAATGCCATGTAATGGTTATGAATAGGTATTTAACCCATAATGAAATAGATGAATCTTTGATAACACAAAAAAGACATACGTACAACCCAATTTGTGTTCTTTAGTTATTACACCTTGGTTTTAATATTTATTATAATATTATTTGTTCAACGTGGAACAAATTTTAGCCACATTAATCACACAATTAATTCTGGGTAAAAACTTAGTTATGTGTTACTGGTGTTGGATATGGAAGGTTTATAGATGACAATGACTATGTAAATCAGGATTGAAGATGATGACGTTGTATGACAACTGCCGTCAAGATAGTTTTTTTAAAAGGAAAAGAAAAGTATTATTGAAGGAGTACAAGAGCTACTCAAAAGAGGTTACAACTTACAACATAGTGAAATTGACAGTACAACAAACCTCACATCACAAACAGAACCCCATGCCACAAAGAAATACATCAATGTCCTAAGAACCAAAGATTCTAGGATTCCAACACCAATCTTGAAAGAAAAAGGAAGAGACATTTTTAAAGGACATTTTAACGTGATTTTTTTTGGAACAATTCTCATCACCAACCAGAGGCATTATGCGATACAACCCCACCCCAAAGATAGTATTTAAAACTTTAATTTGGACTGTAAATGTAGATTCTACAAATTTTTAGAATGATATGTAGTGCGCGCTTTAGATTGGGATGCGTTTGAAATGTATTCCGAGTGCTATATAATATTTGAAGAGTTGTGGTGTCTTTTCGAGAATAGGTGCATAGGTTGGTTCCCAACAACCTAGGCCATCCAATCGCCTGTTTTTAGATCAAAGGTACATTATTGTTTTCGTTCGTTGTATTGAGATTGTAAATTTATTTATTGTCACTGCTATTGACGTCCGATTTTGCTCAATACACATTTATTTTACAATTGTGTTTGATGATATAGTGTACAATAATATGTTATATATATGAGTGTATTGAGCAAAAGTTAGAGTAATTGATAGTCATTCACATTTTTTTTTCGTTATCTTGATTGTTATAGGAATTCCCATTTTTTTTAGTGGGTCTCATGTGCACCGTGCACTCATAGTGCATTTTAGAGGCTTGCAACTATAAAAAATAGAAACATGCAACTATTTCAAACAGAAGCATGCAACTATGTTCTCATATTAACAGTTGCACTTTTCAACATAACAAGTTGCACGCTTTTAAAATGCACTATGAGTGCACGGTACACCCGGGTGCATACAAGACCTAACTTTTTTTTTTTCATTATCTTGATTGTTATAGGAAAGTTTCAATGAATATATATTCTCCCAGTTAGAGCTGTTAAAATGGGACAGGCCAACCGTCTATATATAAGGCGGGTTGGATTGAGTATTTATGAGCCCGTCGAAAAAACGGGCCCGTTTGGGTGGCTATAGTCCTCTCCCAGAGCTTAGACCTTCGATAGTCGGCCATTTGGGCGGTGGGTTGGGGCGGGTTGGGTTGGCTTGGCCCGCGGTTTTTTTTAAAAAATGAATTAACTTTTTTAAATGATGTGATGACAAAATTAATGATGTGATGACAAAATTAACAAGGAGCTCGATCGACTTGCTAATTGTTATATACTACCTGACAATAACGCTAGAGTTTTTAATTATTCATAATATTATTATATGATTTTGTTTAATTAGTTGATGTTAATTAGCGTAAGGATGAGTAAACAGTATCTTGCCAATGTAGCTCTGAATTAAGAAGATGAATGTCAAGGTTGGTGGAGAATCTGTTAGGTTGCTCAGGCTAGTCTATTTTACATCATTTGTATCGTTTGTTGGTTAATTCCTCCTATTTGTCATCTTTTGTGGAATAAAAAGTACCATGTTTAATAAATATCTAATACATTGTGCATGATTTTCATCTGAAATATTGAAACAAAGGCTCTCCCGTTACGGCATGAATGAATATATACTGTTAGCTAAACCCGGAAAATACTTATTTAGAAAACTGATAAAAATACCCAATATGAAATGATCAAATTCCTTTTTGCCCCATGTTGATAAATGATAAATTTTTGCCCCTTTAATGATACATTTATCCAATGATACATACATTTACGTACCCTCACTTAAAAAGACGACACATGAAAATTAATTTAATAAGAATAAATATATCATTAAAAAAGGACAAAAAGTAATTTTATAAATATTGGGTAAAAAAGAGTTTTCCATACACTATATTGGGGACTAAAATTGGCAAATATAAACTATATTGGGGACTAAAATTGAGACTAAAATTGAACATTGTTAAAGTTATTGAGACTAAATCAACGACAAAAAAAAATCATGAAACTAGATCTATTTAAAGCCAAACTTATGGGACCAATTGCGATTCAAACTCCACTTTATTGACAGTTCAAATTCTTTTTTGTTTAACACTTGATAAAAAAATATTTTTTGCCATTTTATGACATATTTACTTTATTATATGAATGTCATATTTTTTTATCTTTTTATGACGTATTTACCTTATTATATGAATTAATATCTATACCTTTCACTGGATCGCGACCCAATGTGCCAAATTGTGGAATTTGTACTAGAGAGGTGGCAGAGCCTCCACAACTTGTCGAGAAACACAAGCGCTTCGAAACTTTTAAGGAAAGTGTTCATCTTGTTAACAATTTCAACAAGCTGGGAAAGTCTTATAAGTTGGGGTTGCTGACACGACGAGTCACGAGCTTAGGACCCGTCGTAAACATAAATATATAGAAAGAAGATTTATGTACGACGTGTAACCGGCCCTAAAAACCAGCTAGACTGTGGTAATTAATTAAGACTATGTGATTTTCATTGAAAAAATTATTTTTAACATACAAATTTTTTCCAAACTATTATTCGAATGTACAATTTTTTTTTTGGGATTAAAATTTTTTTAGTCCTGTAACTTTGTATCGTTTTCAATTTGGTCTCGATTATTTTGACTTTTTGATTTTGGTCATGTAAGTTTCCTAAAATTTTTAAATTGGTCATTTTCACATGCTACAGCAAGTTACCAAACAAGTAAACACCACATATATAATTCTTTTATTTTTCTCTTTAATTTCGAAGCGCCACTTGAGCTCTTTTAATCCTAATAATTTTAGTCGGGTTTTTAGGTGGGGTTTAAAACAATTTGTATATCAAAAGAT